>CM051237.1:91251865-92456865 GCA_027917425.1 Gastrophryne carolinensis
GGATGGGTGGCAGGGGCAGGCTGGAGATAGGTGCGGATGGATGGATGGATGGGTGGCAGGCGCAGGCTGGAGATAGGTGCGGATGGATGGATGGATGGATGGGTGGCAGGGTGGGGATAGGTGCGCAAATGAGTCCAGTCAGGCCCCCGAGGAACTTTGACAGCCAGCTGATCGGGGGGGGGGGGGGGATCGGATCGGGGGATCGCCCCCCCCCCCCCCCCCCCGATCAGCTGGCTTGGGTGTGCGAGGGCGGACAACGGCCGATTGGACCGGCCTGTCAGTCCGCCCCTGCCGATCAGGGTACAGCCACCCCCCCCAACCCCCCCCCAACAAAAAATCACTGACCCCACACACTCCCCCACACCCCCACCCACACACACACACCTACCTCGAGCCGGCGAACAAAGAGGAGACCGCAAGACCGCAAGTTCTTTTTAAAGCGGTGGCGCCGGCTGATGACAACAGCCGTGCGCCCCTCTTCGGATTGGTCCACCGACGATCTGGTGACTGGGGTGAGGTCAGGGTCACCTCCAGATGACCCCCCCATGACCCTTCTACACTGTGGAGGCGGGATCCAGGCCGTTTTCATCCGTTGATCGTCAGGAGGTGAGTTACAGTGCAGCCCGTAACACCTACGTGCTTGGCACTTAACGCCCAGCCAAGCCAGCACGTAGGTGTTACGGGCTTGGCAACTAAAGGGTTAAACACACCGCCTCCTGCGCTCTGGGCTTCAAACAAGCATGTTCCTGCGCCAGATATTTGTGAGGCTGTTTTTTTGCTGAATATGGTGTGAGTCAGTCGCTATGACCAGTCGCTAACATACGTTCCCATACAGCGCTGTACTGGTCAAATAGCGACTCCTCACAATGTATTCAACATTACTGCACAGCGACTGAGTCGCTATAAAGTAGCGACTCACGGCCGAGCACTGCGACTACTAGCGGGCGCTCTGAAAATGCCTGCTACAGACGCTCATCTGTCGCTACCTGCCGCTAATGATGAATCAGCCTCCCCGTTCCTATGCAATTTGTGAAGTTGTTGGTGCTGACTGTGGACAACTTGGGCCACAGAACATCAGTAATTTTCTGGCTTTTTTCTGTATCAGCCTGTATATCCTTCTTGTTTTTGTCTCAGGGAGGCCGATTCATTAATAGCGCCAGGTAGCGACAGATGAGCGACTGAAGTATGGCGCTATGAGCGCCGCTAGCGTACGCCGCGGGCGGTAGCGATTCGCTATAGCAGGCCTCCTCAGTCGCTACCTGGCGTTGTTGTGAACAACGCCTACATTGCTGAATCTGATGTTTGAGCTCAGCTTTGTAGGCGCTGTCATTTTGACACACGCTATTCAACACAGCGTCTGCGCTTTGCTTTGCTGTTGGCTTGAAATCAATGTTAGTACCTTCAGAAGTAAACACATTGCAACATGTTTCTTTTTAGTTTTTTTATTTAGGTTTGAAATGTTTTTTTGAATAAAGTAAAAGTTTTAAAGTAAATTTCATAATCCTCAGGGTTTTTATCGGGGTGCCTGAAAAAGATTAAAAAGTGCAGTTAGTATTTATATTTAATGTGGCTTTTACGCAGTAAAAAACTAAAACAATAAATTTTTAAGATCATTTTGGTCCAACTTGCACAACAACCCTAATAGTTATGTTGGTCATCTTACTCCCCCCTTATAGTGGTTTTGGTCATCTTACACCCCCCTTATAGTGGTTTTGGTCATCTTACACGCCCCTTATAGTGGTTTAGGTCATCTTCCACCCCCCCTTATAGTGGTTTAGGTCAACTTCCACCCCTCCTTATAGTGGTTTTGGTCATCTTACACCCCCCTTATAGTGGTTTAGGTCAACTTCCACCCCCCTTATAGTGGTTTTGGTCATCTTACACCCCCCTTATAGTGGTTTTGGTCATCTTACACCCCCCTTATAGTGTTGGTTTTGGTCATCTTACACCCCCCTTATAGTGGTTTTGGTCATCTTACACCCCCCTGATAGTGGTTTTGGTCATCTTACACCCCCCTTATAGTGTTTTTGGTCATCTTACACCCCCTTATAGTGGTTTTGGTCATCTTACACCCCCCTTATAGTGGTTTTGGTCATCTTACACCCCCCTTATAGTGGTTTAGGTCATCTTATACCCCCCCTTATAGTGGTTTAGGTCAACTTCCACCCCCCCCCCCCTTATAGTTGTTTCTGTCAAATTATGATTGGAGCCAACAAATAGTTCCCCTGTAGTGCAGTACTTGGATTAGAGTGAGGGGTAATTAGCTTACCGCAAAAAACGAAGTGATCATGCTTTCCCTTAGCTCAAAGCCACTCTGGGTGTCCTCACTCGTTTCTGCGGGCAAGTTGGGGATTTCGGGCACCAGTGCTGTTTCTTCAGGTGATTGGATTCTGTGGCATATACATAGATTGTGGAGCACACAGCAGGCGAGGATTATCTTGGAGACCTTTTGTGGACTGTACAGCATCTCTCCTCCTGGGCGTGCCAAACAGAGAAAGCGTGCTTTCAGCAGGCCAATGGTTCGTTCCACAATGCTTCGGGTTTTGCGGTGTGCTGCATTGTAGCGTTCTTGGGCAGAGGTCTGTGGGCTTCTGACCGGAGTCATCACCCATGTTCTCTGCCCGTATCCCTTGTCCGCTGTGGGAAAAACACAAGGAGAGAGACAGCAATTAGTACTAGTACATGTTTTTGGTTTCATTTTCAAAAATTTCGCTTACTAGGCCACATATTTTATGCCAAATACTTTGACATGGTTAATTATTTACCCAGTAGCCAGCCATCTGGCAATTCGTTGTTTTCAAACTTCCGGCACAGGACTGTCCGCTGCAGGACGTAAGAATCGTGGCATGAGCCGGGGAAGCCCGATCTCACGGCCCGCAGCTTAATTTCATGGTCACAGACGACCATGACGTTGAGCGAATGATATTGTTTTCGGTTCCTAAAATACAGCTCCTGTGCACGGGGAGGGCGGAAAGGGATATGTGTACCATCAACGCACCCTAGCACATTCGGGATCCCTCCCATGAGATAGAATGCATGTTTTATTTTGGCAACCTCATCCTCATCCTCAGGAAACTTGATGTAAATAGGGATCAAATCACAAATCGCCAGTACTACCTGGATTAATATGCGGCTCATTGTAGCCTGGCTGATCCCGCTGAGGAGGGCAGAGGTTGCCTGGAAGGTCCCTCGTGCCAAAATATTCAGAGTGGCACACAGGTGTACTATGCCTGGAATGGAATGAGTGCATTTGGTGGATGGCTCGATTTTGTGCTTAATCTGATCATATAGGGACTGTAGTGCAGCACGATTCAGACGGAAGCGGCTCCTGATCTGCTCGTCACTTAAGTCCCACACTGAAAGGCGGATTCCAAAGGAGTGGGGTGCCCTAAGCCTCACAGCACCCCCCTCCCTGTCCTCCTGCTCTTCCAGCATTCTCACACATCCCTCCACCCATACCCCATACATCACCCTCTTATCCATGTCACACTCAACAAAACCAAAAACCACAAACACACCACACACACAAACAATCACACTCCTCACACACTCACTACAATGCAGCTCACCACAAAACCAGAAGTATAGTGGTCAGAACCACCAGACTGCTGAAAAACAGCTTTCTAAGTTAGGCACAACCAAGAGGGGAGTTGCTGCACAGCCCACAAAAGGCCCCAAAATCAAGCCTCACTTGCTGTATGCTCCACAATATTTGCATATGCCAACAAAATCAATCTCCTAAAGGAACAGCACTGATGTCAGAAATCACCCAACAAGCCACAGAGAGTGAGGACCAAACCCAGCCAGACACTCAAATGAGCTAAGGGAACCAAGCACCACACCACAGCCTTTGCCACAGTGTAACAATACCAGAAGCTTGCCAAATCCAGCCATTTATACTTCACTTTGAAAAAGGACAGGTCCGCTTTGCCGCCTTTTTCGTTGCTCTGCTATTTCCGGTCTCCAATTAGCTGACCCAGGTGTGCGTGAAACGGAGTGCGCACGCACACGCTAGTAGCGCTACTAGCGTACGTGAGCCTAAACTTGCGTGCATTAACGGACATGGCAGAAAATTCTGTGGTGGACCAATGAAAGGTAAGCTGCTGTTTATTTAAATGGCCGTTTGTATAGCCACATGTCACAAGTGTTTAATATACATGAGTACATTGTTGTCTTTGGTTGTGTGTTGTTTGGTTAATGAGGTCTGTAATTAGTTAATTGCATACCACACATGGTTCAGTCAGTGCAGTGGAGGTATTGCTACAAGCACCTGGCCAGTATGTGTGAATCTATTAAGTGGACCTGTTTGTGATTGGCTGTTAGAGCACATAAAACCTGGCCAAACCCAAAAAGAGGGCGATGCCATTCTGTAGTCTGCATGCGTGCTTGTTGGTTGTGTATTGGTGTGTGTGTGCAGCTACAGGATGGAGCCAAATTCTGGACATCTGCCGGCCACAGCAGGCCCAAGTAGGAGTGTGGTGGGTGCTGTGCGCAGACCTCCCTTAAGGAAAAGGGCCCAGCCTGAAGGTGGTGCAGCACCCCAGGCTAAGCGCCCAGGTGCCAAGAGGGAGCCTGAATTTAATTTGGCGGAGAATAATAATCTTGTGCGCCTTACCCTTGCTAAATGGGAGCTGCTCTTTGGCTCCCAAAGCAAGTCAATAGGCAAACAAGAAAGAAGCAAACTGTGGGATGCCATTGGTGAGGAGCTTACTAGCAGTGCTCCACACCCACGTAGTGGCCCATCCTGCAGGAAACGCTTCTACACTTTGAGAGGGGCCCTTATAAAAAGATGAATCACGATCTTGATGTCGAGAGTGGGACCATCCAGGGTCCAAAGAGTACCTACAGGCCATATGAGGAGATGCTGAAGGGCAAAATTCCACTTGCTCGGCTGCAGGGTGTGGATCCTGGGGATGACACCACAGGTTGGACTGAAGGTACATATTTTCTGTCTATTTTGTGATGGTAATGTTAATGTATGTGATTTGCTTTGTCTCTTTCTGCCCAACTAACAGTAGGACCTGTGAAGTAGTACATTATACCTCATAAATGTTTTACTTTCCTGTGTGTTGCTTTCTGCATAGGTGCACATGGTGCTGTCCATGAGTCGGGGGAGGAGGAGGACACCCAAAATCCTGCCCTTCAACCAACCTCCAGCCTAACCCAGTCTGCCATTGAAGGTATTTAACACTAATTTAGGGGCTGGTTGTTTTTGCCCAAAATGGGTGTGGGAGCACCTCAAACAATAGCTTGTACCACTGTTGAGGATTACTAATATGGACCTGCGGACTAATTTCACGCCCACTTTAACCCTCACAGCAACTAACTAACAAGGCCCTAACATGTGTAGCTATGTGGGAAGCCAGAGATGTGTGGCCATATATCTGCATATACATGTGTAAGCCACACTGGCCTTGATTAGTGAATATTAGTGATTGAGCTGCTCACACACACCTAAATGCATGGTTTATTTTGTGCCGCACATTACCAATGGCTAAATGTTTGCTTTGTTTTTGCCTAGCTGCCCCGCCATTGGCACCAGCATCTCCTCAGGAGCCAAGCTACTCTTTGGATGCCGGTAAGTGCATGTGTCAACCTTGCTTTAGCCGCTTTAACACAAGTGCATGTCTATCATTCCTCTTTTTGATTTGTAGGCCAAGTGACTGGTTCATCTTTGGACCCCACTTCCGATGTTGCAGGTCAACAGGACCCTGTTGGTGTGTATTGCAAAAAATAATGTATCCTTTATGCTGTTTATGTTACACTGGTTCAATTTGGTTAGTCTAATAATCTACATGTTTGCTCTGTCAACTTGAAGATGCCTATTTTGAGTGGTTTTGCCATCCCCAGGGTCATTCTAATAGTTTTTTGAGTGATTGCAATGCATTTTTTGGGTATATTTAAAGACAAACATTCACCCAAGTAGTTGGAGGAATATTTAGAGACATTAATTGTGTATTTTAGTTGGCCAGAATATCGGAAGTGGCTGTCCGGAAAGGGCCCTTCACGTTGAGGCTGCCAGGGATGAGGGTAAGTTGTTTTTGCTTGATTATCTAGTATGGATTTTTGCAATACTTTTGTGGAACTTTATTAGGCCAACTTGTGTTTAAACATGTATTTTCAAGGGCAAAGCTCGAGTGAGGGCCCCACTCCAGACATCTGGGAGATGGCAGGTATGTGTAATTTTAGCAATGTGTCTGATATTATTTGGCCCAATTATTGCCTCATATTCCTCTTACATACATGTTAGCAATCTGAGTTTACCAGATACCTTTTGGCTAGTGTGTAATCTGGCACTTTGTGGAGGTATGGCCTCGATAGCCTATCGATGTTACATTTGAGTTTGGTCCACTGACCTACTAACCTGACTTTCCTGTTTAGCATATGCCAACTTGCCGGAGCTCTCTGATGTGGATTTGCCCCTCTCTGGCAGCCAGACCCCGCTCCTACCTCTGCCGGACGTCACGGAGGTAACATGGCTGATTTAGAGGACCAATAACCACATTGCCATTTTCGTGGGTAGGCCATGCACCAACATGTCACATTTACTTTCTTTGTTGTTTTGGCAGGAGGCGGGACCAGAACCCCAAGCTGGGACCTCTTCCCAAGTGCCATGTGGCCAAGCTTCAGAGGCTCAAGCAAGGGTAAGTTGTATTGTTACACTTTTGGCAAATGATTTGGAGGGGCATACCTGCATTGGTTCTGTTTCACTAAAATGTTTTTTTCTATTTTTTTAGCCTCAAACCAGAGCAAGAGGAGGTGTGGCACCAACCAGTGCAGACTTTTACGAGCTAGGGGTCCGGATGCTGGAGGACTACAGTCGCCAACAGCCGCGTGATGGAACTAATGAGCGCATTGCGGCGTTGGAACATCAGGTGCTGATGTGTCAGCAACAAAATGAGGCCCAGCAGCGCCAGATAGACGAATTGCGACAACGACAACAGCAACCAACTAACCAGGAACTTGTTCGCCTGTCAAATCTGATGGAGCAATCTCTCCAGCGCCAGGAACAAAGTTTGTTGTTGACACAACAGCTCATACAACAGCAGTCTATTTTTTTTTCTGCACTGTTGGCCCCCAACACCGCCCCTAGCAATGACTCCCGGCCCCCAAGCCAAGAATATTAATTGGTTTTTTGTTGTAATTTTTTTTT
The DNA here is from genome assembly GCA_027917425.1 of Gastrophryne carolinensis. Lineage (NCBI taxonomy): Eukaryota > Metazoa > Chordata > Amphibia > Anura > Microhylidae > Gastrophryne > Gastrophryne carolinensis. The sequence goes on from CM051237.1 coordinate 91,259,019, forward strand.
GGAAATATATTTGATTACCCCACCTCTAAATTGTGTTTTGCCTAAGACATAGCTAAGAACACAGTCAGGGATGAGTATCTTGATCTACATATGTAAATGTAGGGAAAAATTAATGCCACACATTGGTGACCATATCTTACTATGGTTTGCACATTAAATGGCTACAAAGGTAGGCCAAAATTTAACCAAGAATGGGTTTGTAGACACTTAAACTATGCTTGACAAGGCACAACACACTGTAATTAACAAAATACAAAATTTTTATTCATAAAGGCGGGCAACAGGCCCAACATTTGGCCGCAAAGTGCCTAAAAAGAGTGGCCAGTCATCACCCCACCCTAACGACGCCTCTTCTTGGCCAGCAGCATAAGGCGAAGACGCCGGATCGACCGCCACAGTCTGCGATGCTGGTTTTCACAAGCTGTAGAGAGTAGAAAAAAACCATATTTAAAAAATCGAATGTGACCTCAACAGACACAGATGTAGCAATGTAATGTCAGTGGGTCCAATTAGCTGACGCTCACATTAACATTGTTGCCCACTGTGCCCTTAGGTGTTACCATTATATGAGCACTAGTGGCTGGCTTAAATGTGGCCACAACATCCCAAGCATACATTTACTCTTAACTCTTGGGAATCAAAGAAGGTATAAGTCCCAGTGTGGACATTTATGTGTTTAGTTACAGCCAAACATCAGGGCCTAAGTCCTAACGAGTAAACTAGTTTGGCCAAGAATCTTAGAGGTCACGACCTAAGCAGGCCCATTTGGTTGGGTAGAAACCACAATTTGTCTCTATGTGGCAAACTCAAGAATGTGAGGCAACAATCAAGCATGCAGACATGCATGTAGGATTGTTGGCCAAACACATGTAACCTAGATGTGTGTTGATTAAACACATAGGTACATTGTAAATGTCTGCAGAATTGACTATAAGACATAGGGTTCACAAGTCTTTAGGCATATGAAGTGGGATGTACTCACCATCGCAGCTGTGGCGGGGGCCCATGCTGCTGGCCGTCCCGGGAGGTGTGGTGGTGATGTACACCGGCTCTGTCTGCGTGGCCACATCTGTCAGGAGAAAGCAAAAGAGAAAAGCAAAATTAGTGGGCCAATGACACATGACTATTTGTCATCCATCTGGTTATGGAGTCTGGCAAAACAAATGCTTGCATGGTTACACACATGTTGTCCGACATTAGCATATTTCATGGTCCATGAGTTCATGTAAATTATTTTGGGTTGCAACATGGACACATAAAGATAATGTACCAATAACCTTGACAGTGCAATGCTAAGGACTAATTTGCAGTTGATTGTAGAATGTTACTAGTGTGCAACATGTGTTAGCCGGAACAACTTAACAAAATAACACATTTGCTAGCCCCCATCATGGTGTGGGCAGAAACATAGGGGTGGTTGCCATTTGGATTGCACTGTAGTGGGGTTTGTGATGTTAATGTACATTATCAAACCAGCTTGTACTATGGACCAGGAAACATGTGTCTGTTAAAAGTGGGCCAAGACCCAGGATTGATACTATTCTGTGTTTTGGTGCGCTTTGGCAGAGCACAACAATTTGAGTGAGACACCGTCCGCCGCCGCTGCCTTCCGCACATCACTCCTCAATTGTGTGCGCACGCGCAGGCCATTATGAAACAGAGAGCGCAGGCACACACACATCTAGAGGGGCACGCAGGAGGCTGCGGCGGTGGCTTCTGCCACCCCCAATGAGGTAAGGAGTTTGTGGGCTTTTGGGGGGGGGGACCCTGGGTGAGGGAGGTGATTGGGCAGGGAAGCTTAGAGATTCCAAGCACAATCAACAATGGGTGTTGGTCCACTTTAAGGAATGTCATAACATATGGAATGTGAGGGATAACAACTAACACTTACCATGACTATGCCCGTGGAGAAGGCGTTGCCAAAAGCCCATGGAGGTGCCGCCTATATGATGCCCTGCAAATTAGAGAGGAATGGCAAGGGCTAAGTACAAATGGCCAGATGAAACCTGTCACAGACTAACAATGACAAAATGTGCACTCACCAGGGGATGATCCCCCACTTGAAGCCCAGGGAGGGCTCGGAGGAGGAGGCGGGGAGCCTCGGCTCCTCACACTCTGCTCCGAAGATCCCCCAGCCAAAGGGCCACCCTCCTCCCTCTCACTCCCTGCTCCTTCAGGGAGTGTGGGAGAGTCCATTCCTTCCACCCCACTTGGACTCCCCACTTGAGAGTGGCCCCTTGGCTGTTGAGACTCCTCAGAGTCAGAGTGTGAGGAGCTGAGGCTTGATCCTGCCAGCCCCCCAGCAGCACACTCCTCTGGGGCGTCATCCCCTTCCTCCCCTGGGTCCTTTAAATAGGACCCGCGAGAGGGACCCTCCCCCGATGACTCCCCCGAGTCCACCTGTCTGGTTCGGGGGAGGACTCCCTTCCCACGTTTCCCCAGGGGAGGACGCTTATCTGTGTTGAGGGGGTGAATGAAAAGAATTAATATTAATACCCAAAATGGACACAGCTTAGAATATTATTTTTTAAAAAGTATAAACATAGCATAAGCTTCAACTTACCAGAAGCGTAGGCATCATATAGGCGGTACACACCTTCAGGGTCCCGGCGCTTGAAGTCCGACCATTTTTGCATGATTGATCGGACTGTGAGGTGGGTGTCGAAGCGCCGGGACACTGTGGCCTTCACCTCCATGGCAATGCGCTTCTTGCCCCCACGGGCATAGTCGTATTGGTGGATGCAGAAATCCTATGAGCAATGAAAAACAAACAAAAATCAATACATGACATCAGAACAATGGCCTAAACAGTTATACTGAGAACAGATTAAAGTGGACCAACACCCAGGATTTTGACTATTCTGGGTTTGGGTCCACTTTGGTGGGGCACATCAATCGGGGGTGGCCCGCTGTCTGTAACCCCCTCGGGAAGGCCAGAAATACTCAACTGACCACGCTCCCACGTGACTGCGCCAGGCTATCACAGCGCTCTGCGCCACTGTGGTATGCGCGTCCCAGGCCGCTTGGACGCGCATACCAGCTCAGCTGCCTCTGAGCGCTGTAGGCCGCGTGTTGCGCTTCCCTCTAACAGGGAGGGTGCCTGCGCCGGCCATTACCAAATGTCCGGCGCGGGTGCGCACCCTGCTAGAGGGAAGCGCAAGACGCATCCGCGACTCGCGCATGCACCGATGGATGCAACGGGCTGAGGTAAGGTTTGTTGGCCTCCTGGGGGGTTCATCCCCGCAGGACATCCCGATTTGGGATGCCCCGCGGGGAGGGATCTGATTGGTCCGGAAATCTTTGAGATTTCAGGGCCAACCCCCCTGGGTGTTGGTCCACTTTAAACATATAATCCAATATAAACATACTCACTTTGACCACCTGGCCGTTTATGCGGCTATCCACCCTTTTTCTTTTGGCTTTAGCTGGACCAGGAGGGGAAGGGGTTGGAGGGGGGTTAGGTGGGGGAGGTGAGGTAGGTGGGGGAGGTGGGGGAGGGGTGGTGGGGTCAGAATCAGAGGAGGAGCTGGGGAGGCGCAGAATCCGTCTCCTGGGCAGCATGGTGGAAACGCAAAGGAGGAAACAGGAACCGGATATGACCAAAGCGACAGGAAAAAAAAAAAACGCTCCGCACACCAGGAACAAGCTAATATCCGCTATGTGCAAGCTAAGTGGCGTAAATAGTCGATTTACGCATTACAAAAAGCTATTGGACAAAGCGCTAGTAATTTTTAGCTTTATGTGGCTTTGAAACGCAAAGGAGGAAACCGGAACCGGATATGACCAAAGCAACTGGGGAAAAAAAACAAACACAAAAGCTCCGCGCACCAGGAACAAGCTAATATCAGCTATGTGCAAGCTAAGTGGCGGAAAAAGTAAATTTACGCATTACAACAAGCTATTGGACAAAGCGCTAGAAATTTTAAGCTTTATGTGGCTTTGAAACGCAAAGGAGGAAACCGGAACCGGATATGACCAAAGCAACTGGGAAAAAAAAAAAAACAAACGCTCCGCGCACCAGGAACAAGCTAATATCAGCTATGTGCAAGCTAAGTGGCGGAAAAAGTAAATTTACGCATTACAACAAGCTATTGGCAAAGACGCCATTAATTATTAGCTTGATTTAGCTGGGTGTTCAATATCCTGTAATGCATAGGTCCGAGAAAACAAAAAAGCTGGTTGCTTACAAATTACAATCTTATTCCTTCATAAAATAATAACACAATAAAACTATCCAACTACATGATAATGTGGCACACAGGAGAATGCATAACGGGTTGTTATGAGCTTGTACGCCTGAAGAAATCCTGCAGAATGTGGACATGCACGCTCACAACTACAGTGTATTCATTAAGAACGACTGGGGTCGCGGCAAGTGAATTCAGGGAAAATGGCAGAAGGGCACATGTATGAACAGCACAGCGCAGCACAGCGACGCTCGCGACGCCACATAGCGAATCAAAACAGCGACTGCACAAACTCTGACCACCACAGATTCATCAAGGACAGGGCTGCCGAATAGCTTGGGCGCTGACAATTTCAATGAGCGAACGTGAGCGCCAAACATCACTGACTAAAAAGTAGCTTTACAAGCCATGTGTGTTGTGAAAGCAAGCTATTTTGAGCCTAATGTGTTTTGTGGGAGGAGATGCATTTTAGATGTCACTCACAACATTACAGTGTAAAAATTACAACTTTCATCTAAAAAACAAAAATAACAAGACAGATTAATAAAACATATCCCAAAAAACATGTGTTGAATTTTGTGCAAAAGACAAGAACAGAAAAACCACTTAATCATTGCAGTGTCTGCCATTGAAATGTATGGGAGAGCGCCAGGTAGCGACAGGTCATACCTGGCGCTGTGATGGGATTAGCAGCGGCGCTGTTCGTTGCAGTCGGCTACATGATGAATCCCGCGCTAGCTGACGCTCTCGCCGGCGCTAGTCGCATTTAGCGTGATAAATGCGTCATTGTGGCCGACGCCGGGCGTACTTGAGTCGGTAGCCGCCGTTAGCTGGCGGTACCTGGCGCTCGTCAGACACTACCTGGCGCTATCGCTTGATGAATAAGGCCCTTAGTTTTTCTTCTGCACCCTTCTGTTTTTTTAAGTCCCTTTTGCCCTGACTGGGAGTATTGACGCTTTTTAGGGTTTTTTCTACCCTTGTTAACTTTTTTGTAGTGTAAGGCCTTGCTAGGTTTCGTCGAGATGATCAAAGTTAACCAGAAACCTAAAAAACACAAAAGTATATTTTCCTACCTGCAACAGCCTCCATACGGCATAACTCCCAGGATCCGGAGCACTTTTCAGTTCTGTCTACAGTTTACTAACAGGCTGATTCATCATTAGCGGCAGGTAGCGACAGATGAGCGTGTGTAGCAGGCATTTTCAGAGCGCACGCTAGTAGTCGCAGTGCTCAGCTGTGGGTCGCTACTTTATAGCGACTCAGTCGCTGTTCAGTAATGTTGAATACATTGTGAGGGGTCGCTATTTGACCAGTACAGCACTGTATGGGAGCGCATGTTAGCGACTGCTCATAGCGACCGACTCACACCATATTCAGGAAAAAAACAGCCTCACAAATACTTGTTTGTAGCCCACAGCGCAGGAGGCGGTGTGTATAATGTCTGTTTTCAAGCATCTAGTAACTAGTAACAAAGCAAAAACATATGGAATTACATTGTAGCAACATTGTAACATGAACACTTTAATGCCAGACCTGTAATCTCATTTCTGAAGAAATATTTAAAAAATGTCAAAAATTTGAAAAAACAGCTTTTTCAATGCCAGAAGAGGTCACATAATTATTTGTGATTTTTGGGGAAAATTTAAAAAAAAAAAAAGTTTAAAGTGAAGAAAAGGTTCGTCCATTGAATGCTGGCGCTGTGCGCAGAGGCTTTGAAAATGATGAATCAGACGCTACATGCCGCTATCCCAGTCGCTAAACAGATTCTGCTTGATAAATGTGGAATTGCGCGCTGTGTCTGGCGTTCACCAGTCGCTATCTGTCGCTACCTCTCATTAACCAGGCGCTACCTGACGCTATCCCTTCTTAAATAACCCCCTAAATGTATACCTTATTGCTCTCAAGTATGTACTGCTGACAGTTGTCTCTAACTCACTTATTCAGACAAGCATATAATCTGTCAATTTTCTAAAGAACATGCGCCACAAAGCTCAATATTAACTGTTTGTGATCCTTCCCCCTCGTCTTCACCACACTTCCTTTAGACTGTAAGCTCCTCAGGGTCCGGGGCTCTCTCTCCTATTGTATCTTGTATTCAGAATATTCATTGTAAACTCTATAACACTGCATTTGTAATAGTCTATGTACTGTATGTTTCTACCCTGTCTGTAATTACTACTTTGTAAAGCGCTACGGAAGAATGGGATGTTCCTTCACAGGAATTGAACTGTTACAGAGAATATGTAAAATGTAATTATATTTTCAAATTAAAGAATAGGATTTTATCAGCTGTCATTATTTATATCTACAATTCTGATGACCATTAATGTGTACAAATAACTTTTAGTAATCAGAGGTTATTTTATCAAACAGTGTATTTAGTAGGGACAAAGAATATTGCAGTAATTCCAAGGGCCTTATTTATGAAGTGTGCTGTTTAGTGTCATTTTGCTGTCATACGCATACGCTTTGGATGCAGCTTGCGCATGCGCCGTTGGACCGGGAAGCAACGGGGCGACCTGGGGGGTTTCACACAGCGGGGCATCCCAATTTTGGATGCCCCGGGGGAGGGAATCAATTGGCCAGGGAATCTTAAAGATTTTCCGATTGCGCTGGCTTTTGGTTCATTTTAAGAAGATCAGCGATAATCTTCCACGGGCAAACGTAGCTACACCCGACCTTCTGTAACCACCACACTGCTTAAACACCCAATCAATTTCTAGCTACCTCACCTCTGCCATAAGTACTACCAGCCTGCACCCCAATCAATCAGTGCCTTACAGCATCACTGTAAGCAATACCCCTAGACCTTAAAAAAGAAAATCGCCATTTTCGCCAGCCCTGGAGTCTAAAAGACTTTAGGACTAGCCAATTATCTCTTCCAAGGGCATCCTGATTTGGTATGCCTCACTCTGTGAAATACCAATGAATGTTGAACAAACTCGCCTAGCTGCCGATGCAATGGTGCATGCGCGGCTGCACCCCCGCTATACCTTTAGCTAGGTGCCACATAGGGTCCCACATAAAGCATTTGTGAATAGCTGCCACAGGTACATCCTCAAGCTAAAGGGCTCCAATCAGCTTGCTCGCTGCTCTGATGTCTGCAATTTTTTTAGCAATGTATATCTTACACATAGGGCCAGTCCAGTCTCTAGGTAACCCCCTTGCCCTGCCATTCTCCTCGGGAGCTGAGACAGAACAATAGGGTTAAAAAGAAAAAACCCTAACCTCACTTGCAGTCCAGCACCATTGTAGCGTGTCTGTGAGGCCGCCGCACAGAAAGACACAAATCAGAATCTCCTGCATAGTGCACGCTCCCGTCTGCCCATTCACCTGAATGTAGAAGCGCACACTGAGCCAGGGGGTGCTGCTCTATATTTTCTTCCAAGATGGTAGCGCCCAGGACCCGGAGCACCAGGCGAACAGCGCTGGTAAGGTTTTTTTTCTTTGTAACCTCTCATTCTGCCTCCTGCGTCAGGAGAGAAAATAAACTCACGTCTTTTCAGGAACCAGTGCTGGGGGTCTCCTCCTCCCCTGAGGGGCCTCCGATCCTGAGTCCGGGGTCTTAAGCGAGGAGAGAACTCTGATTCTTACCCCCGCGCAACGGCTTCTAACACCTCCCTCCCCACAGCAGGGAGGAGCCTTTTATACCAGTGAGTGAGATTAAATCATCTCACTCCACTGACCGTCAGAATAAAAAAATAAAATTCTGTGATTACTCACCTGTAGAATTGGTATTATGAATATACAGTACGTCCTGCGCCAGATAGAATACTTACAATCGGGTATTACTCCGCCAGATGGCGCTGGACTGCAGAGACATCGAAAATAGGCTCCTCCCGGCCCCTCAAATACCCAGGGACCTCCCACAATCCCCAGATCTTCTCTGCAGTCTGGACTGCGAAGGACAAAAATGTGGCAGGATGTACTGTATACTAAGAATAAACGGAAATGAAGGAAAGGAAGGCGGAAACTGGGAATGGGGCAGGGGACACGGATCTTCTGCTCTGCTCCCCCCGCTCACTTTTAGCTGTCAAAAGCAGCGATCGGACAGCATGGGACATCACCCGGTAAGTAGTACCACTTAACACTTTGTGGATTAGTAAGGGGTTCTTGAGATCCCTATACTAGTTCACAGGGCAGGAGGGGCCGACGAGTCACCTGCCACTGTGCACATTCCCTGCTCACCTTTAGATGTAGTGCATATACCCTAATAGCCTAGCCTGTCCTGCAATCACCCGGCTTGCGGCTGCGGAAGTTTGAGGCCGACCTGGAGAAGCTCCCACAAGATAAACGTGGGCTCAGGAATGCGGGACAAGCTGCGGCCTACCGGGATTCGTCCCAGTATGTCCTGCGGCCAGCCCGCCCCGTCTGAGCCCTATGCCGTATAATGGAATCTCATTGTTTGGGAACAAGATTGATCTCTACATGTATACCTCCATCTCATTGGGAACAAGATGGATACTCCTAGTGCCAGCTAGCAGTTCCGGCACTAGAACACTTCTGGCTAAAGACCGTGTTTGGGTTTGGAAACCTGAATTCGCAAAGTTTGATACGGACCCGAACCACAAAGTTTGCAAATCACTAGTGATGAGCTAATAATATCCCATAGTATGATGCCACTGAGGTGCCAGGAATGGAGAAAGTACTTACCTTTCTGGTCATTTTCCTGGCATACTCTCCAGGGCGGCATACTTAACTACCCTGTATTGAGTGAGGAGCTATAGATAGGGAGGCTGTTTATAGGGTACTAAGTCCTATCAGGGTTAAGGGGGCAGCCATTTAATGTATGTAATGTTATGTACACCTGACTTTTCACCAGGGGAAAAGCGGACATGCTAGTAATTATTCAGGGACCGGGATGTACACTCATTAATGCACAGTTCACATTGCAGTGCACATACATATTCTAAAGCTAACTTTTGGTGTTTTGGTGTTTGGCAAGCCAAAAGTAAATATCATCAATCAACCTTCAGGGGACCAAGAAAGGAAACAGGCCCCCACCCAGATGTTCTGATTGGCTGCCTCTCTCTGCAGCCCTGAAACTCCTCCCTCCCCTCTCCTCATCACAGTGTGCTTACATCACATTGCTGTTGCCACACCCACTGTTTCTCTTCATTTTTTCTACGAATCTCCAATTTTCTAATACTTTTAAAGACAATTTAGGAACTTTGAAAACAGATTGAATTTTGGGACAGTGCCACGTATAACCCGAGCCAATAGGACAACAGTCAGGCTTATCTTTACTATAACTTTAAGCTCAAATGTTGTGCTTTGAGATTTGCGCCGCAGAATTCCTCCTTCCACTGTTAAACTGAAAAAAGAATTTTGGTGTTTTGCAATGCTGTACTCTCTCCCAAAAAATATCTGGCACTATTGGTAATGTTAAAGTCTTACCATCTGTGATTTGTGATTTTAACACTTGTAGAAATATGAGGAGTAAAAATATCCACCTGCAAAAACATGGTGCACTTCTAGGTGAGGCTTTGTTCTCTGCAAAAAACAAAACAGCATGTGCCCAGCATGCGATGGAGTTTCTGCAAATGTGCAGGAGTTTGTGCTCAAGTTTGATTTTCAGGGTTTTTGCATCTGCACACGTGGGAAAAAAAGAAAAAAACATAAAAGTGATATTAAAAGCAAAGGTGATTGTTACACCATTGTGTCAGGCTACATGTGGCACTGTCCTAAACTGTGTTCCGTTTTTAAATTGGAGAAGAATTGGCCAAGAAATGGAGGTTTACAAGTTCACCGTATGATTTCTCTTGGGAAGCAATTGGGCGTGGCTCTTGGCTCTGTAATGCTGCATAATAATCAGCATAATGGGCGGGGTCTGTAAGATTCCCAGAACTTCTCCCCTCTCCCCCTGTTGCTAGACAACATTGGAGCCTAGACCAGCACTCCCAGGCACGCACCGCCGCAATCTCAATCGCAGATGCGTGCACTCCATAACATGCATGCGCACACTCCCAAACACACATGCATGCATTTCCAAAGCGCATGAGCACACTTCCTAATGTCCATGCGTGCTCCCTCTAATATCTATATGTGCACTCCCAAAGAACATGTGCACACTCCTAAATGCACATGTGCGCACTCCCTAATGTCCATGCGTGCTCCCCCTAATGTCTATATGTGTACTCCCAAAGTGCATGCGCACACTCCCAAAGAACATGTGCACACTCCTAAATGCACATGTGCGCACTCCCTAATGTCCATGCGTGCTCCCCCTAATGTCCATATGTGCACTCCCAAAGTGCATGCGCACATTTCGAAAGAACATGTGCACACTCCTAAATGCACATGTGCGCACTCCCTAATGTCCATGCGTGCCCCCCCTAATGTCCATATGTGCACTCCCAAAGTGCATGCGCACACTCCCAAAGAACATGTGCGCACTCCTAAATGCACATGTGCGCACTCCCTAATGTCCATGCGTGCTCCCCCTAATGTCCATATGTGCACTCCCAAAGTGCATGCGCACATTTCGAAAGAACATGTGCACACTCCTAAATGCACATGTGCGCACTCCCTAATGTCCATGCGTGCCCCCCCTAATGTCCATATGTGCACTCCCAAAGTGCATGCGCACACTCCCAAAGAACATCTGCGCACTCCTATATGCACATGTGCGCACTCCCTAATGTCCATGCGCATACTCCCAAAGTGCATGGGTGGGTGGAGGATCAGTGTCACATATATCATAAAGAATAGAAGGGATTTAGTAGAATAGCAGCTGACCAATAGCATCTATTTTCTATATAATAATATAAATTAGAGAAAATACAGGGAAGTACGGTAAACGTGTGAAACTCCAGCACCCCTCGTATACAGTACTGAACTCAGAAATGAATCCCACGGCACATGTGCAGGCCTCCAGCAGCATCCCTGGTGTTCCTCTAGCTAATGTGTGCATCTGTTCCAGCAAATCTGAATAGCTGGCGGAGACCCGATGAGAGAGACCAGCGGGTGGTCTGCCCAATCAGAATAGATTGACAGCCATTAATATGCACTGCAGTCTATTCTCATGGGAGTGTGGATGGAGGTGAATAAACAGCCCATCCCAAAATCCCAAATTGGGATGCCCCTGCAATGCAGACCTAAACCTATGTAAAGAAGTGGCCTTTCTGGGTTTGGGCCTGCTTTAAAAGAGTTCAGTCAGGCAATGTCCGTAAAGGAGCACTATCGCAAAATTGTATAATATTAAAAATCCGTATGAACACCTTGGCTAATGAGAGGAGGGGTCACTTATACACCTGAACTGAATAAAACTCCCACCAAGCAGCTGGGTTTCTTCTCCTGGTAGAAAATTTAGGGGTGACAGGTTTAGTCTATGAGGGGTGACAGGTCACCTGTGATTTCCTCTTTCCCTCCACTCGCCATCCTGCATATTTATATGGATTTTTTATTATTGGGCCATTTTTTGCAATAGTGCTCCTTTAAAGGACTTCTGGTCTGCAGTGCAGGTCAAGCCCATCCTGCAATCTGAATTGGGGCAGCAATTTGGCACCTGCCAGGAGAAGGATGTCAAAGTGGGTTAGCAAATCTATATGGTTGGTTTGATTTAACGTGGAGGCTGATTCACTACTAACGCCAGGTATCGGCAGATGAGCGCCTGTATAGCGGCGCTTAGAGCAACCGCTATTAGAAGCTGTAAGCGGGTATCGGGCACGGTAACTGAGCGCCTCAGTTTCTGTAGTAACCTGGCTCACATTGATGAATGTGATGTATGTTGGGCGCTGTAACAACAGTGTAACAACAGATGGTCAAAACTGTGGAAACTCGAGTTTAATGTCTATAAATGTAAAATCATGCACTTGGGTAGAAGGAATCCCTGCTCTGAGTACCGTATGGGCAGCACTGTGTTAGCCAGGACCTCGGAGGAGAGAGATTTAGGGGTACTGATTACTGATAGCTGCAAGATGAGTGGACAGTGTAGCCAGGCAGTGGGAAAAGCAAGCAGGATGCTCAGCTGCATAGCTCGAGGCATCACCAGTAGGAAGAGGGAGGTTGTGATGCCGCTGTATAGAGCCCTGGTGAGGCCACAGCTAGAATACTGTGTGCAGCTCTGGAGACCTTACCTGCAAAAAGACATTATTCAAATAGAACGGGTCCAAAGGCAGGCAACGAAAATGGTGGAAGGACTTAAACTTAAAACTTATCAGGAGAGACTTAAAGAACTTAATTTGTACAGCCTGGAGGAAAGAAGGGAGAGGGGGGACATGATTGAGACCTTTAAATATGTGAAAGGATTGAATAAGGTTCAGGAGGGAAGTGTTTTTAAGAAGAAGCTTAATGATAGAACAAGGGGGCACAACCTGAAGCTAGTCGGGGGGAAGATCAGGAGCAATGTTAGAAAATATTATTTTACAGAAAGAGTAGTAGATGCTTGGAACAAACTTCCAGCAGAGGTAGTTGAAAAATCAACAGTCACTGAATTTAAACATGCCTGGGATAAGCACACATCTATCCTAAGATAAAGAGTACATACAGTATACACATAAGGGCAGACTAGATGGACCGTATGGTCTCCTTCTGCCGTCAGCCTTCTATGTTTCTATGTAGCGCTGCAGCGAGCAAAAGGTAGCGCCAGCTCAGTGTGACCAACTCTCGGCACTCCACACCATACTTATCAAAAAAGGACACACACACAGCGCCGGCACTCTAAATCTGGTCGCTATGGCATAGAGCGCCAGACGCTGTGTGATTAAAGTCTGTTTTTTAACACATATCCACCAGTAACAAAGCGAAAACTCATGGAATGACATTGTTTTAACACCGTGACATTAACACTTTAGTGCCAGCCCTGTAATGACAATTCTGCATAAAAATATAAAAAGGCGAAAAAGTTTCTAAAAGTGTTTGTTTGCAGCCAGGAGAGGTCACACAATGTCAAACAGGCTGTTTAAACACAAGCAAATAAACGCCCATTGAAATGTATGGGAGAGCGACACTGAGCGAAAGGTAATACCTGGCGCTCTGGAAGCTAGAGCGCCGGCGCTATACGCTGAGCCGCCTGTAATAATACATGTGACGCTACATGTTGGAGTCGCTCACCAGATCCGCTTTCATAAATGTGGTTCCTCATACAGCGCCCGACGTTCACCAGACGCTGCCTGCCGCTACGAGGCACTACCTGCCGCTATCCCTTCTTAAATAATCCCAATAAACTTTAGTTTATCGGCATTTGTCCCCATTCCGCTGTGCCAGTCCTCCCTTGTACTCCATAGGGAGCAGTACTGATAGGGTAGGGGATTTATTTTGATACTGTGTATCATATATATATATATATATATATATATATATATAATGGCATCTTGCTAAATAATGTAAAACTGACATTTAGTTCACTTTTGCAATGCTGTGCCATAGTGATTGCGCCAATGGCCATCTAGGTCCCTCTAGGTTCTTCACACATGCTCTGTCACAGGAGTCAATGGGTTAAATGATAAATGTCAGAGTATCCTTTACACTCTTAAATGGAGCTGAATATATAGATCATCCTCTGGCATCTCATGTGCTGTGTTAGAATAGGAGGAAAGATTAGGCAGAAGCTTATCATTCATGTAAAAGCCAGACACACTAATACCTTCAAGCCCCCAGCAAGTATAGGGAATATGGGGGCAGCCGCACATTCTTTTCAGCCCTGACTCCTCTAGTATAAGGAAGACAGAGCGTGCAGAGGAGGAATGATTGATGTAGAAAATGGCTCACAGTAATACAGGGCCCTGTTTATCGCTGGTACTGATCTGTCAAGTCAAAGTGGATCTGAGCGTGGCAGCTGCAGCATAAATAAAACCTGCTCCATTTTCTCATGAAAGAAGCTGAATACAACCTTTCTTTTGATCATCTATATTTCTGGTAAATGACACGCATGTACACACAGAAATATGGAATTTGTTTATCAGTGGTGGAATCTGTCAAGTCAAACTGGATCTGAAGAGATATTCCTGACTTTTCATGGAAGAAACCCAAGGTGGACATATCTTTAAAGCCCTGTTTTGTCCAATGATCAGCAGCTACAGACAAATGAAAACAGGTACTAAATGCCTTTTCAAGCTGGTGTACATTACAAGTAAATGTGAAAAGCAGACCTTAACCCTGAATAAGAGTCTATCTTGTATGCTTCCCCCACCCTGTACTTATATAAATATAAACTTAAAATATATTTAATTTTAGATGCTGGGGAATAGTTATTTTAAGGGTTTGGATTTTTCATTAAATGATGCTGAAGGTCCGGTTTAAGCTGTAAACCTGAATGCTTCACTTCCAGCACTTAAAGAGGACCAAAATCCATTTCATCCAGCCGTATAGTCTAGGGCAGTGCGATTGCCTGTCCTAGGGTTATTCTGATTTGCTCCACAGTGTGAACACCCCCTGTGTGAGGAATAGAGCAAATATTACATTTCATTTTATCGCTGATGCCCGGCATCCCCCTTTAAGATTCTCTGTCCCTAGCAAATGTCACCCTTTATTTCCCCCTGTTAAGGCTTTCTAGTCATAAATATGCACAGGACATAATCTCCCCCAGGAAGGAAAAGTAGCATTTATGAGTTGAGCTCAGCGCAGATCACAGACTCCCTGCTGATTCTCTTACACCTCCAGCCTGGGAAGGCCCCGATGGGTCTGAAGGCGGTGTGATCCCTGGCTGTGAGCTCCTTCACATTAAAGAGGAGAGCTGCAGACCAGCGGCACCAACACAAATTGGACCATAGATAGGCCACTATGTGTCCCAACACCGCACGTAGGGGTAGGTTCCGCCGGGCCCTGTGACAAGGGAAACCTAGAGAAATCAAGATCTAAGGTTCTGACCCATTTAGGGACCCCATTTTTGGACTCATCGGATGCCCGGCATCTAGCCCAATCGTTTGGTGCTGTATCCAGAGCCATATGACCCCCCTGCTCAAAGTTATAACCCCTAAAGGGTTTTAGGTTCTAACGCAGGCTACACAATGGTGGGAGGGGACAATCCGGCCCACAGAAGGGAGGGAATGAAAGGGTCCCGATGCATAAAGGGGTAACCCTGGGCAAGGCTTTTGTCACTTCTGGGGGAGGTCATGCGGCAGCGTGCTGGAGGTGACCATCAATAGGCTTGCCACTCACCTTCATTCTGTGGGAGCTCTTCATCACCACTCTACAACTGCAACTTGACCATTATATCTCTGCGTGTAACTCACTGTAACCTGTAACCCACTACACAGAACAACATTTGTATTCATTTATATTCCATCATAGCCAAATGTTTGTTATCACTGCCTAGTGTGCTTATTGCATTAAAACCTATATTTAACTTGAGCGATCTTTTTGCCTTAGCCAAGAATCTGTGTGTCCGCAGGGCGGACTGTGACAGGGTTTTGGGAAAGCGGTCTGTGTGTCCGGAGGTCCCTGATTGACTAGTTGAATCACGTGACCCGCACGTGACCCGCAGTTCCCTGACACCCTGGTTTCCCCATATACTTATCTCAAACGTCAATCCCACACCCCATGTGCAGGTCTCTTGCAGGCATTCCCACTCTGCGCACTTGCTGTACGTGGCTGCAAGGAATGGAGATGTTGTGGTGTGTTGCTGTAGCGTGGCAAAGCTTCACCGCATCAATTGGATGGAGGATTGGGGCAAGTAAACAAAGAAAGCCGAGGGTTTCAAACTGTGGGGTATCCCTAATTAACGTGTCTATAGGGAAAAAAGGGACAACTCATTTATATACATTGTGACCAACATTAAAGTGGACCTATACCCCATCTAAATTGGGATGCCTATGTGCTGAGTACCTACAGGAAATGCTCAAACAATGAGCAGGAAATGCACCACTACAGGCCCCAACACAATCTCTGTGGGCATCCTTTTGGGGCCAGGATTGTCTACAGTACCTGCACACATGTCGTGATCACATGGGTTGCAGGAGAGCCATAGGAGCCAGAGCTGATTTGCATTCTTCAGAGATAATAATGCTAAACAATTGATAATTACACAAATTTAGACTGCTCCACGTGCAGAAACCACTCTTCCATAAAATAGTACCAAAAATGATGTCCAGATAATGCACAGAGCAAATGGCTGTGTCTTAATAAAATGCAGCAGTAAAAGTCTCTAATAGATGAACAATCCACTGTTGTGAAAAAAAGCTTCTCACTCTTGTCGTCACCAGTATATGAAAACTCATACCAAACATAAGTGACGATTAGGAAATAATGCATTCCAATAAAGAAATCTCTTCATATAAGGAAATTCGTCATATAAATATCCCATCTGCAATTACTCCCAAGCAATGCTTAGTAACCAGGGCACGCAGGTAAAAGAAATTGCAGGGAATAGCGTAATACCATTTAAAAAACAGGTTTTAATTAATTAAAATAATTGCACTCACAAAAGTCAGAAGAAAATCTAAGCACTTCAGCTAGTGAAACAGAGATCGGTCGGCGTATCCACCACCACCCAATCCAATGGCCGATAAACAGTGGGGATGGCTAAGATCTCGCCACCAATGCAGGTACTCTGTCCAGGGTCACTCGAGTGGGGAAAATCGCTGCCCAAGCCCACTGCCTGACGCGCTTCGTCGTTGCCGACTTTCACTAAGACTCAACCTTAAAAAAAAAAGTAATTGCTAAAGAAGCTGGCTGTTCACTGAGTATTGTATCTAAGTTTTTTAATGGGAAAATTGAGGTATAAAAAGGTGTACAAGCAACAGGGATAATCACAGCCATGAAAGGATTGACAAGAAAAAAAAAAGCCATTAAAGAATTTGGTGGAGATTCCTAATGAGAAGACTGCATCTAGACCCAGTGTTTTAAGAGCCACTGTGTAAAAATGTAACCAGGACATAGGCTACACCTGTCCCATTCCTGCTGTAACTCCACTCCTGGCCCAGGGACAATGTCAGAAGAGTCATATATGGACTGGAGTGGACACTGCACAGTGGTCCAAAGGCCTGCTTTCAGATAAAAGTACATTTTTTATTTGGAATTCAAGCTCCCAGGGCCTGGGGGGGGGGGGTGGAGAAGCAATAATCCAAGTTGCTTGAGGTCAAGTGTGACGTTTCCACAGTCAGTGATGGTCTGAAGAACCACATCTGCTGTTGTTGCTCCACTCATCAAGTCAAAAGTCATCACAGCCATCTACCAGCCAATTTTAGGGTACTGCTGAAGAGTTTTGTGTAGATGGTGATTTCATTTTCCAGCAGCACCTGTCCACACTGCCAAAAGTACTTAGAACTGGTTAAAGAAGCACAGCATCGTTGTTCTTGATTGGGAAGCAAAGTTGCCTCACCCCACATACAGAAGCTATATAGAGAATCTTTATGTTATTGTCAAGATGAAGAAAAAGATGAGGGACACGCTGCATTGATGCAGTAATTCATGCAATATGTGCCCCGATTATTGATTGAGTGTATATACTGCACATACTTTTCAGTAGGCCAACAATTCTGTATAATGGTCTTACAGAATGTTCCTATTATGGGTTTTTATTAGCCAGAAGCCATAATCTCAACATTCAAACAACTGATTACTTTTTGGATATATATATATATTATTTTTATTGCAATGCACATTAAGGTCCACTTTAAGTGCAATAAAATGGGTTTAGGCAGTGGGGGATGACATAGATATAGTCCCCAGGGCAAAGGGCCAAAGGATGCCTCCTGTTAGGTCCGTACCCCAATTGGGCACAGCTTCTACTTCTGTTGCCAGAGTCCAAATCATTCTAAGAGTGAATAAGACACAGAGACCGCTGTGAAGTAAAGACTCAAAGGGCATCTGAAGCAAATACGCCCTTTTGTTTATTTTCAGCTGCTAATATACAATGATATGGGTGGGTGTTGCCACACATATACAGATACAAATTCAAGCATTTTCATTGGTCATCTGACTCGCCCCTTTCCCAGTATACACCCCATAGGGAGTGTCAGACTTTTTCTTGTAATTTTATTGTTTGTCTGACACTCTCCCAAGTCATGACCTGGGAAAAGTACAAAATATGAAAATATTTCTTGGGATGATATGAGTTATGGCGTCACAAGCTGTATTTTGGCTAATAATGCTGTGAAGGCTAAAACCTTGAAGAGAATTAGTGGTGTTCATACAGGAAAGTACAGATAATAGACATTCTTCAGAAAATCACCAGATGCTTGTTCGCTCAAAAGTCAAAAGTGTCCATGTTCATTGCAGTCAGGTTAACAACTAAATAGTTTAACCCTATCAATTCCCCCCTTTGACATCTTCATCTGAATAAAATTCCAGGCTGTGTCCTCCAGGAAAGGTGCTAGTGGTATCTTTTCTCAGGTACTATCCCAGACCGACGAGTTGTCTGAGGGAGAGCGCTGCCTCCATCCCCTGAGTACTTGACCCACATCCTTTCCAAGAAGAGTCCTTTACCTCAGATGGAGTGTCAATAAGCTGTAAAGCAAACAAACTAGAGTTAGCAAGTCGATATCCAGGCATTAGTAATATCTTTTACTGCTTTTTCCTTTTACTAATTTATTTACTAAGCATAATGCTAGCTTAATAGAAGTATAAACTATGAATACTAGCATAAGACCCATCAGTAAATACATGCCAATAGACTTCAGTATTCCATAAAACCAATTTCCAATACTTCCAAAGATTCCACTCATACCTTGGAAAGGGTTCCACCCATCCTTTCCAATATCTCTTGCTCTATTTTGCAATTCTCTTACTTTTTCTACATGTGCCTCTATCGCGTCGCTATCATCATCTATCCAGGTACAACAATCATCTCCGATAAAGGTACAATACCCACCTTGACTGGCCAATAGATAATCTAAGGCCATCTGGTTCTGCAATACCATCTTCCTTACCTGTCTCAGTTCTAGATTACCTAGGTTTACTGCTTGCATTGTTTCGTTGAGCATTGTATCTATCAAGGTGGAGAAATTATTCAGTCTGATCATCATCTCCATACCCCATCCTGTCCATTCTGGAATTAAAGCCCACCACATGTCACTAATAGTGAACAAACTCCTTTTAAATCTAAGATGTGCTGTGGCCTCTATCTCTGCTTTCACGGTGTCATTGTATATTTTAATACCTGGCATTACTTTCCCTATGTAACACGTACCTTGTCCATTTGTGGGAATCCACGCATATGCCCTTCTACCACATATGAAATAGATTCCACTGTTTAGTATTACTGAATAATTCTGAAAAACTGCTGTTAGCAATGATGTCATCTTAATTGAAGCATTGAACATTTCATTATTTGTGTCATTGTACTTTGTTATCTCAGTGCCATTTATGGTTACATTGTGGAAGGATACCCCTGCTATAGTGAGATTGGTGTGGGCAGCTGTACAGTTGGACCTTCCTAGTATTTTTGAACCTGGTCTAGAAATGTTAAGACACAAACCTGGTGACAGGGGGACGGAAATCACTTTGAGGAAACTGGGTTTTGATTTCCTTTCCTCCGTCACAGTCTCTGAAGTTATTACCTTGTTAATTTCACTAAATTCATCTGGTTGCAGTGGGATTGCTACCCATGGAGCCCCAGTTGATTGTCTATATTTAGCACTACACACCCAACAGTTAGTTCTGTTTGTAAGGTTTGCTGCTTGTAGGTGCATTCTAGCAAAACTATTGTCTTTCATCACTTCCCTGAGGGCAGAATTAATAAATTGCCAAGCTACTATTAAGCATAAAACATAACCCTTCATGTTCCTGATTTAGTTAGAGCTAGTTTACAATGACTAGCATGTATCCAAGAAGACTTCCCTTCTAATTTCACCGAGGTAGGTGTAGTCAGTAGTACTTGGAAGGGTCCTTCAAAGCGGGATTCAAGTGGTCTTCTTGAATGCTTTTTCACATAGACATAGTCTCCAGGATTTAGGATTGAGTTCCTGTAATTTGTTCAGGATCTGGAAGAGAATCAAAAACACTTTTGTGCAGTTTAGTGAGATGTTTCTGTAACTGTATGACATAATCAGTCAAACTGTCTGCTTTTAATACAAGACTTTGTGGGAAGTATGAACCTGTTCTTGGTGCATTTCCAAACAATATCTCATAAGGAGACAACCCTGTTTTCCCTGTAGGGGCGTACCTTATTGAGAACAAAACTAGTGACAGGCAATCAGGCCATGGTTTATTTAACTCCTTCATTGCCTTTTGTAATTTCAATGGGTATGCTTCTGGCCAACCTGAAAACAGATCTATACACACAAGCACATATTCAAAGGGCCCACTTTTGGGAAGCTGTATGTAGTCAATTTGCAGTCTTTGAAATGGATATAGGGAATTCGGCTGGTGTTCACGTGGTGTCTTAATAACCTGTCCTGGATTTTCGGACAGACAGATGCTACAGGCCGCACAATATCCTCGCGCAGCTACACTGAAACCAGGTACTATCCAATGGTTATTGACTAGTCTTACCATGGAGTTAGCACTCAAATGGGTGGGGAGATGAGTCAGGGCTGCTACCTCAGGAAATAGAGAACTAGGCAAGCACAATCGGTTCTCCTTCCTCCACATCCCATCTTCCTCAGCTGCTCCCAACTTTTCCCATTTTTGTTTCTCTTCCTTTGTAGCCTGTTTTTGTAAGATCTTTAATCGATCCATACTTACCGGTTCTTCTCTTAGAGTTCTCATTTCTCCACCCTTAAAAGGAATCAAAGCTGCTTGTTTGGCTGCTAAATCAGCCTTTTCGTTTCCCCGAGCCTCTTTGCTTGTGCCTTTTGTGTGTGCAGTTACCTTGACCTGATTCAGATTGGTCAGAATTTCCTTAACTAGTTCTGCATGTCTTATGGGAGTTCCTGCTGCTGTTAGGAATCCTCTGGCTTCAATGTCATCAAAAAAATTTTCTTCCTCTTCTATCTCTTTCCCCCCTTCTGAATCTAACCTTTGTATAGGAAGTAAGGTGGCAAGATTCAGAGTTGAACATCTCTTAAATTTTATATTAGGGGACAAGAGCAGGGTACATTGTGACCTGAGTTAACGGGCCATAGACAAGTGTTTAGGGTTAATTTGGGATAATATCCCATGGATGTCATGATTACAGTTGACACTGTAAGTACAGTTTCCAGTTCTGGTATCTCTACCGGGTTTTTCTGTATGAAAGTCCTCATATGCTTGTATTCTCATACAAGTTTCCAATTCAGCAGGGTGGTCCGGCAAAGACAAGGTGACCAGTCCATCCTCTGAATACTTAATATTTGCTTTTAGATTTCCCAAAATGTCCGCTCCCAGCAGACACATAGGAGCTGTTTCCGGAATTAAACAAACATGTGTGGACCTATTTTTCCTTTGAGAGGGTTAATCAAATTGACAACCTTAGGTAAACCCTCAAAACCTGAAACAACGTGGGTTTCCTGGGATATTTGTCTAGAGCTTAAAACAGACGGGTTGTCATGTACATGGGGCAGGCCCATGATTCATTAACTCTATACAATCATGACAGTCATCTGATTCCTCAAATTCAAGAAAATTTTCATCCTGTGTCTTCCCCCCTTCTGAATCTGACTTCTGTACCAGGATATGTTAATAGCATATGTTTGTAAGTCAGTCAAAGTCTGGTCAGGGAGGAGTATGTCTGATGTTAACTTGGGCATTCGCATGTCTGCTGTTTGCGTGTATGTCCTTAAGAAGGAAAAATTAATTATGAGTAGTAAAGTAAAGTTGTATCATGTCACAAAAAGTAAAGATTTGTGCCATTTCTATCACTCCACACAAGGCCAGGGCTATGAGACACACAGGCATTGCCCTGTACCTGCCCAGGGACCACCTTTGAGGAAAAAAAAACAACAGGACACCTCCATGTTCTTATGCTGGGCCCTGCACACGGCTGTACAAATCCTGGCAACTAAGTGACATCTTGCCATAATCGGGAAAACCTAACCCTGGGGCTATCATCATATCTCAAATACACAAAACATTGCACATTACACATTTCATTTAACCATTTTAGGGTGTCAGGTTTATCAACATACATTTCAGCTCTCAATATGCTGTCATAACATGAACAATCTAGAATCCATTGGCGGCAGCAACCAAATCATACCAAGGAAAGTTTAGCATGTCCTTCCTGGTAAGTGGGCAGGACAGACCCACGACAGCAGCTATTCTCTTATAGCTTATTTCTCTTTGTCCCTGGGAAAGCATAAAACCCAGGTATTCAACATTTTCCTGACACCATTACAACTTTTCTTTAGACACTTTATAATCACTTACAAAAAGACAATTCAAATGATTCCTCTTATCCCACAGGGTGGCCTCCCAATCAAAACTTCAGAGGAGAAAACTGTCTGCAGTAGGACGGAACCATGGCTGGGTGTCCAGACTTTAAGAGGAGGATTATTGTATCATTACACAAAAAACTACTATTTACCAATACACATAAGCCTAGGGCAAATGTGACCTAAAAGCAAAGATGGGCTGTGTCTCCTCATCCACTGGGACGCTGAAAAAAACTATTTCTTAAATCAATGTTGCTATTCCAGCCCGTGTCACGAAGTGAGAAGAGATGGCAGACAGGCACTGAAAGGATAGTTCCTGAGACAAATCTCATGGTTTCAATGTGGCTGCTTTAAAAATATCCTGGTAAGAAAAATCCCAAATACAGGGGCTTATCTAGTTTAAGTCTGCATACAACCTTCTTGTTAAGTTTCATTGTGAAAATATGTATGATTCCCTGTTTAGCATGAAGGGGTCAGAAATTAGTAAGGGCGGTGTATTTATCTCCATTTCTTGTGCTGCTAAAATCTGCATGTCTCTCAGCGCAGCGCGTGTTATCTATGTTTTTTCCCACACACACATTCCGTTCCTGCCAGCCTGCGTGCTTTTTAACCCATACACTGTCACACAGTAGGATGTCTCTAAAATAATTTCATATTAACCCAATCTTATGTGGATCCTAAAAAGCACATTTTACTCCTACGGGTTGTCAGTTTAAATTCCCTACATATATGAGTTAATTGTCTGGCTGCATCTTTTCCATGTCTTTGTTCTGTAATCTTACACTACTCCAAGTCTTATCATCTGGGATTTTTATGGACAAACTTCTTCCCATATCTTTAGCTGTCCGGTCCTAGGTAGCTTATTGGGGATAAATAGATTTATCTTTAAATCTATCTTTATCTTTAAATCTTTAGATTTAAATTCCCTCATTGCTTTCCCCCTAGGCAGCTAGAATCCAGAAAACCTCTCCTGGGTTTTCCCTTTGATGTTGGATTATCTTCAATCCCAGACCTATTGCAAATAACAAAAATAACAATATGGCCAGGAGCGTCAATCACACATCTTCTTCTATCATATGGGGAATGTCCCGTCCTAAGTACAGGCGTACTTTATAATTCCCAGTATCGGACTTAAGTTCTTTCTCTTCTATCTAACTCACTCGATACTTGTCCTGGACTTATAGAGTTATTCCAGGCTCATACAGTCAACCAGACAATGGTTTATGTGATACATCGGGATTTAAGCATGAATCATGACCCCCGTTAAGGCGCTTTCATGAAACAGTTCGGCATACCCTCGACAATATCTCATACCAACTTGACGTGGCTCATTCAAACACACAAGAAGGGAATAAGGATTTGACTTTTAACTTCTTTCAGTCACCACTTGCGTTCACCGTCACTGGGTTATAGCGGGTTTCCCCTCGCCAGTGGGGTGGGGCATCTAATGACTGTCCAAAGTTGCAACACAATACAATCTGTACAACAGAAGTTCTAAAAAGTTTCTATTCAATAACCCCCTTCGCAGAGA
This sequence comes from Gastrophryne carolinensis, assembly GCA_027917425.1. Lineage (NCBI taxonomy): Eukaryota > Metazoa > Chordata > Amphibia > Anura > Microhylidae > Gastrophryne > Gastrophryne carolinensis. Next base: position 91,282,910 of record CM051237.1, read on the forward strand.
CTGGATAAGCCAACTTTACCTCAAGACAGGACTCTCAGTATCTCACATAGAAGAGCAAAATATAAGAGAAATTAAATGTTCTCTCACCTGCAGGGTTTGATCTGCGGTTCTCTGGAGGCACCAAGGTTGTGTCCCGTCCTATCAGCAAAGCATCTCTTGCGAAATCCGGCGGGGTCCCTGTTCGGGCGCCAAGAAATGTTAGGTCCGTACCCCAATTGGGCACAGCTTCTACTTCTGTTGTCAGAGTCCAAATCATTCTAAGAGTGAATAAGACACAGAGACCTCTGTGTAGTAAAGACTCAAAGGGCATCTGAAGCAAATACGCCCTTTTGTTTATTTTCAGCTGCTAATATACAATGATATGGGTGGGTGTTGCCACACATATACAGATACAAATTCAAGCATTTTCATTGGTCATCTGACATGCCCCTTTCCCAGTATACACCCCATAGGGAGTGTCAGACTTTTTCTTGTAATTTTATTGTTTGTCTGACACTCTCCCAAGTCATGACCTGGGAAAAGTAAAAAATATGAAAACATTTCTTGGGATGATATGAGTTATGGCGTCACAAGCTGTATTTTGGCTAATAATTCTGTGAAGGCTAAAACCTAAAAGAGAATTAGTGGTGTTCATACAGGAAAGTACAGATAATAGACATTCTTCAGAAAATCACCAGATGCTTGTTCGCTCAAAAGTCAAAAGTGTCCATGTTCATTGCAGTCAGGTTAACAACTAAATAGTTTAACCCTATCACTCCCATTGGTATTATGATTAATGTGAACCACATTCTTTATATTAATACACTGAAAGCAAGAAAGGGCCACCTAAACTGTTCATTGATCAAACCGATGAATGTGGTTATGGAAAGCCAGAAAAGAACGACTACAGTATATATATCTTAATGCAAAAACTGTAATGGGTTACAGGGGCAGGTGGTCTGATCAAGGCAATTGAGGTGAGGTGAGTTACATTTCTCTTTTTAGTTGTGCGTTGTATGTATGTTTTTATAGAGTTATCCTCTCAGCTGGTACAGCGGTACCTTTGCCTAGTAAGCTCCAGTAAAGTCTATGGGAAATCTATGGGAAGCGACCAGCCACATCATCTCTTGTAATGCAACGGCCATCTCAGCATAAAAAACACCTTTAGGAACATCAACTGTATTGCTGTCAAGTCCCTGTCTCAGTACAGCCTGCTATCTTCACTGAATAACTTGTGTGCTGTAAGGCTCACCAGTTAGCAGGTCCAGGTTACAATACTCAAACAATATCGAATGAAGGCTACACCTGCAGGTGGGTGAGCGTAACTGGGGTTCATGGGAGGTCAGGCGAAGCAAGGGTCATACATGGGAAATCAGTCCAACAGGCATCAAGGCAGAGAGATAACCGGAGACAGGGTCAGAGGGCAGGCCGAAGGTCCAAACCGTAGCTGGAGCGAGGTACTGAAGAGAGCTGGCAGAATGAGGATCAAGATTCTGAGGTCAGCAACGGGGGGTACAGAGGAAACAATCCAGGTCAAAAGAGTAGCAAGAGAACAAGCACTGCACAACACCCAAATCACTAGCTATCACGGGCACCGCTGACAGGCAATGATACACTTTAATGGAGTATGTGTGCATAGCTAGGCTTGGAACTGACAATAACACCAGCCCCAATTGTCCAGTGTCCAAAAGCAAGGTGGGGGCTCATTGGCCTGTCTGCTTGTAATGCCTCCAGAGGGTGTTCGCGTGAGCGTACATGCTGACTGATGCTGGGGATGGAGAAGTTTAAATTGTGGTGGTGGGGGTGAAAGTCGGTAGCAAGAGTTCATAAACTAGCAGCAAAGATTCTTAAATGAGAGTCCATAGCAAAGGGGAGGTGACAGAAAGCATAACCCAAAATCCAGGCAAGTCATAGGTAGACAGCAAGAAGTGCGGTTAGTAATTAAAAGCAAATGTCTGCCAATGGTCAGACAATGAATCAGGAATTTCCAGGGAATGAAAGAAAGGCACAGTACAATGAAACCTTTGAAGATCTTCCAGCACTATCATGGCACCTTGGCTCCCTATTTTAAACGCTGCCCAGTGGGGGACTGGAATCTGAAGATGTCATGAGGTGAGTTCATCTGTAAACACATTGTGGTGGCAGATGGCCTACTGGATGGTTTGACCAGGATCTGGTACCAGGTGGTACCAGGTATGGGACAAACCAGACTGAATTGGTAAAATCAAGGTCGAATCTAGATGCAGCCCCCTGATCCGAAGTCCATCTTTAGTTACAACATGCACATCATCGGGGAAGAAGGATCCACAACTGTTACATGGTTAAAATGAATCATTATTTAGCATTGCTCATTCTAGTTAGAGGTATAATTTAAGACCGAGTTTGGCCTCCGTTTAATCAAACATTTTTATTTAATTAAAACTGTATGTGTATTATGATTAAACATTCTGAATGTTATGTAGATTTTTCTCAGAAATTTACATATTCCATGAATAATGTGCAGGGTAATTATTGTGGGTAGAGGGGGATATCAAAGAAATCCATAACCCACTTTAAAGAAAACTTTTATCTATTATTGATATAGACATATTTCTTTAATTATGTAGATGTGAATATCCTCTTCCTGAACTGAATTCCCACTGCACTACATTTATATTTCAAAATAAGTCAGTAACTTGACCTGTAGTCCTGAAATGACAAGCAATATATTTAAAGTATAAAAGCCCAAATGCAGCCAAACTTTTAATTCCTGGCTGCTGATGGAATTTGTAAATTGTCTAGAGATGACCCAACAGATGATGAAGGATGCTTAATTAAAAAAAACTGCGATCATCCACCTCACCATTTGTCCATTCCATTAAAGAAGATCCAAACTCTTGGGGCCCTGTTGGCTGATGTGAGCCCTACCCGCAAATTCGGATGCTCAGCTAATGGAAAGCCCTAAGAAATGCCCAAAACACAGTTAGAAAACTTCCCCCTGATCTAACCCCACGCCTTTCATCAACCCCTCTGTGTAAAAGTATATGACAGTGACCTATAGTTTTTGTTGGTTGTTGCAGTAAGGTTGGGAGTTGGGCCGGATTGGAAACATTTAGCAGGTTTAGACACTTAGCCCCTATGTCCACCATTATGCCTTCCCTGCAAAGCACCTGAATCCCCTCCAACCCAAATCCATAAATGAGGTACAGTCAGTACTATGTATACTAAACTTTATGTGGTATAGGCCTTCTGTAATTAGGCATCTCTATCAGCAGGAACTCAAGAGGTGGGAAAGCTTCCACACGTCAATTAAATCAGAATGAAGAATAGCTTTTGTGGAATAATCAGAGCTGCCTTTAAAATACTTGATACAATGTTTTGGTAGGTTTTCTCAGCAGTTGTAATTAATTAGCAAGTCATCAGGAATCAGACTCTATGTTGATGTCAGACATAATCCAGGTAAACAAACTGATGCTGGTGCAATGATTTAAAAATACAGAAGAAACTTTGATTGGCAAACAATAAAAAAATCTAGATATAAGCCTCCCCTTCTCTGACACATACGATCCTCTAGCCTAGTGCCAAATTTTAACCCCCATGCCTGTCAAAATATTTGCTGTTAATAGAGGGCTGGGACCATGACCCTGTCCAAGTGGTGCCTTGGAATGGAATGACTGCCTGGGCAGAAGGCTCCTAGTTTGGGAGGAACCCCCCTTTTTTCAACTTTAACCTCTGGTTACACTTGCACTGGCTAGTCTCTCTCTTCTCTTTCTTGGAATAGGACCCCCTTTACGTGGAACCTAGGATTTGGATGCGGACCTCTATTGCTTATTCTGCATATGCTGGATTGTTAAATGGTTTAAGTGTTTAGCCGCTAAATTATGTACTTAACCTTAATGCAACAATATATCTGGTGAAAATAAATCTGATTCTGATCATAATTCTGAATGGAGAATAATTAGGGATAATTTATTTATCATTTCAATGGCCTTGATTCACAAAGGGTAGAAAATAACTCTTATGGTAGTAAAAAATTCAATTCATGAGAAAAAGCCTGAGAATGTCACTGTTACTGAATCACCAGATAGGAAAACAATGAAAGTCAATGGCACTTTTTTACTCTTGAAAAAAGTATTGAACTTTTTACCTGTAGTAAAAAGTGCCATTGACTTTCATTGTCTTCTTATCTGGTGATTCACTAACAGTGAAAATCTCAGGCTATTTTCTCATGAATTGAATTTTTTTACTACCATGAGAGTTTTTTTCTACCCTTTGTGAATCAAGGCCAATGCCTGTAACCCTGGTTTTTAAATCTTGAAATTTTTAAATTACTAAATTCCTGTTTGTTCACAGACATGAAGTTAATTGAACACAACATTCAGGAGTGTCATGCGAATCAAAAGGTGATGACCAGCCCAAAATATGGGGTTCCTGGTGACACTAGGCTGGTCCATGTGACACGTTTTACCCTAATTTCCTGTTGGAAATGGAGTAACACACAATAAAACATTTTTTAACTTTAAAGCAGGAACATAACCCATAATATTGATTATCCTGAGTTTTGTTCTGTGTCTTCACTTTGTGAAACCCCCCAGAAAAACTCACCTCTTCCTCGTTTCTACGGCACATTTTGAGTGCTTATCATTTGGCAAACAGCTCTGATTGACTCCCCATTGTTAACAATCAGAGCCATTCACCGAATTACATATGTACGGCTCTGATTGGCTGCGTGGCCACGCATGCGCCATAGAAATGAGGAAGAGGTGCCCTGGGGGGTTTCACACAGTGGGGCATCCCAATTTAGGATACACCAGGGGAAGGCCAGCGACAGTGTTTTGTTCTACTTCCCCTGGAGAGCCTTCTCCACTCTACAAAACCCAAAATAAAAATCTTGACTGGTAAGCATGCTTCTGACAAAAGGGATGGGGAGGAGAAGAGATAACATGGTGACAGTATATCTGCCGCAGCGGAGGGGGCAGCCAACTTGAGTTGAATGCCCCACCATGGTGACAGTAACATGCCAAAATCCAGGCAGTGCAGCCTACTCACATTTGTGTTTCCTCACTGTCTGGTGCCCCACATGATTGTTGGTGGCCAATCCACTCTCAGGGAGGACTTACATACAGAATTGTGCAAGGCCACCAATGAGCTCCAGTGGCTTCTGGCATCTAGGTGGAACGACAAAGACAGCCACCAGCCAGGGAATGTAGGTAAGTCATTCTACGGGGTCTCAGATGCTATACTACTGTCAGCTCAGGGGTCCCCCCTTTAAGCCCCCATTGACTATGGAATGCTTGATAATTTTTTTCTATAGCCATGTTTATCTGGGACTGGCGTGTTGGTGGTAGGGACACATTTCACTGGAGGTGACCATCCTCTGCCAGTGGTAACGTATAATGTAGCTCCCATAGAGTCACATGACACAACCTGCGGAGCACTGGCAATTTGGTACCAGTCATAGCAGTGACACAGGAAGCATCTAATAGCTTTAAAAAGTTGTGTTATGGGCTTAGCGTTATATGTTTTAGTACTTTAGAGAAGGTAGAAATTAAAGTGGAAGTCCAGTTATGCAGTGTGGGGGGGGGGGGTACAAAACAAAACCTCTTACTTTGCCCGAAACTCAGCACTGCACTGTGCACTGCCTTTGAGCCCACCACCCGTGGGCCATGGGTAATGACCATGGGCCACGGGTAATGGGCCACCATAATGAAAATAAATATTATAAATACTGTATAAAATGAACCTAAAATGGACCAACAGTCAAAAATGACTTAAACTGGACCAACACAACAAATAGTGCATATATGTCCCCCTACCCTGGACAATTTAGATTGCTGCACATAAAAATTAAATTACATTCTCCTAACTCCTGCTGTGGTAAATTTTAAAAACAAATTGTGGGGGAAATAATAAAAAGTAAGGGACAAAACATAAAATATATTCATTTTACATGCCGCGGAATAGTTTTTAAAGGGTTTGGGTTTTTCGTTAAATGATGCTGAACGTCTGGTTTAAATATCCATGGAGTCACATGCCATGAGAAGGACAAAGGACGCCTTTCTCCACGAGTTCCTGTGCTCCTGCCCTGAATTCAACAAACTTTACTTTCCTTTAAATGTTTTTGTTTGCAGTGAACGACACCTGTGTAATTTCCATTTGAATTAACTCTGTTACATGCATGCCTAGGCCAGATAATTCCATAATAAGTCGCTGCTCCATCAGCCGTAGGCTCCTGGCAGAGTTGGACTCTTAAAAAATAATTACATGCCATTTTCTCCTACCAGAAACCTGCTCTCTGCTGTGCTCAGCTACACGTCCACCATTATGCCACAAAGCCATACAGCAGAAACATACAGCAAATGGAAAGTTTCTGTGTGTGTATATGTGTGCGGTGCTGCATCGGGTTATATAAGGCCAAGGTACCTATTACAGAAAGGACTCAGCACAGAAAAGAACATGGTGCAAATTGACTTCCAGTAGTTGGATTAAACAGTAAACATTTTGGTTCTTTTTTGGCAGGCAACCCTTCTCCATCAATACTAAGAGGTTTATTCATCAAGGGATTGCAGCAGGTAGTGCCTTGTAGCGACAGGTAGCGAACGGTGAACGCCGGGCGCTGTACGCAAAACCACATTTATCAAAGCGATTCCGATGAGCGACTCTAACAGTGCCATGTAGCGTCCGATTCATCATCACAGACGGCTCAGCGTATAGCGCCGGCGCTCTGGCTTCCAGAGAAATCATTGTGTGACCTTTCCTGGCCTGTTTAAAGTCATTCTTGAATTTTTGAAAACTTTTTTGATTTTTTTATATTTTTATGCAGAATTGTCATTACAGGTCTGGTATTAAAGTGTTAATGTCACAATGTAATAACAATATCATTCCATATGTTTTCGCTTTGTAACTAGTGGATATGTGTTTAAAAACAGACTTTAATCACAAAGCTTCTGGCGCTCTGGGCTACAGCGACCCAATTTTGAGCGCCGGCGCTGTGTGACGCTGTTTTTTTGATAAATATGGTTTGAGTCGCTCACACTGACCAGTCGCTACTATTTGCTCCCATATAGTGCTGTACTGGTGTTATAGCGACTCACACATCAAATTCATCCATGCCGGCAATGTTACTACAGCGACTGAGGTGCTCTGTAATAGCAACTCACGGCCGATCAGAGCAACCACTAGCAGCTGCTCTTAGCGCTTTGCTACAGACACTCATCTGCCGGCATCTGGCGCTAGTAATGAATCAGCCTGTAAGTTGGCAGGATTTGCCAAAGTGGAGCTTGGCATTGGAGCTGATACTCTGCAGCTGCTCCTGTGCCCTGCAAAGCCAGTTCGTTTTCAAATACAGGTCAATAAACAAATGATTTTCTAGTAGGAAACCCCTCTACATAAATAAATGTATGTATAGCCAAAAACAAATCATTATAGCTTTTACTGCAAATACAGCATTAAAGCAGAATTACACTCCTGTTGGTTAAAGTGGACCAAAACCCGATTGATGCCCTCCCCCCAGTGATGCCTCGCTGTGTGAAACCCCCCAGGTTGCCCGGAAACTCACCTTCTTTCCTGGTCCAATGGCACATGACTGAGCAGCAGCCGCATCCCCTCTATCCCTCTAGCAAGGCCCATGCTGGTGCCAGGCATTTGTGAATGGCCATCGCGGGCACGCTCCCTGCTAGAGGGTAGCGGGGGATGTGGTCGCCAGGGCGCTTGGATCCGCTCGCATTAGACAAAGGCTTAGACAAGCTGACATGAGTGGATCCCAGAACGCTGATTGGACGAGAGGCTGTGCATGCGCCGTAGGACCGAGAAAGCGTGAGTCCGATCAGGTAACCGGTGGGGTTTTACACAGTGGGCACCCCCAATCGGGATGCCCCGGGGGCAAGGACCAAAACTTAGGATAGTCTGAATCCTGGATTTTGGTCCACTTTAATGTTGGATGTTAAAAGAACTCTTATGTTAATAAGAGCTAGATTTATTTAAAAAAGAAAGAAAGAAGGAGTTACTCATACACTCCATCTGAAAACAAAATCCTAACAAGCCAATGTTTTTCTGCTACTGGGGGGGGGGGGGGGAAATTCAGGGGTATCAGGTTTTTGAGTTTACCAATTTAAAGCGGAACTTCTGTTAATATTGAGCCCGCCCTCCATCCTACCCTGGCGCTGAGGCAGGACGGGGGGGGGGGGGGCTTACAAAGAAAAAAGACATACCTTAGCCAGGCACCGGTTTTCCAGTGCTCCAGATCCAGGGCGCTGCCATCTTGTATGGAAGAGGCAGAGCCGCATCCCCGTCTCCTTGCGCGCTCCTATCTCCCATTTAAGTGAATAGGCGGCAGGAGCGCACTGAGCCAGGGGATGCGGGTTTGCTTTTTTCCTGCAACAGCCATAGGAGACCTGGAGGACGGTGTGGGCACCTGGCTAAGGTAAGGGTTTTTTTTCTTTGTAACCCCCTTGCCTCAGCGCCAGGGTAGGATGGCAGGGCAGGTAAGTTTCGTTTTAAAGAGGAACATCAAACCAAAAATAAAAAGCAGCTGATTCCCCCCCCCCCCCCACGCATACCTACTTACCTACTTACCTTTTGGATGTTGCCGCTGCCTGCTGCGGTGACATCCAGCTGCTGCAGGGCCTGATCGCTGCCCCCCATGGCGGCTTAGCCATCTGTTAGTGACAGCGTCTGTTAGGACTTTGCGCTGTTAGGAAGTCCTGCGCTGATCAGCCAAGTCTCATGGAATTTCAGGTGGCCCCATTGTGGGATTTCGGGTGGCCCATCAGGGGGTTTCACAGCGTGGGACATCCCGGTTCAGGATGCCCGGGGAGAGAGGAAGTCAGCCAGCCCTAGAAACTCCAGGGCCTGTTTTGGTCCACTCTAAAAAAAATGTAAAGGTATATAAAAAGTAATCTTGTGATACAAGCTAGACTGGAACTTTAGTTTGGAGTAGTGGTGGGCAAGATGAGCAGATGCCCTATACAACAGCTTCTAGAGAAAAATACACTGGCCTGATGGCACCATGGTAAGTAAATAAGCACAAAGCCTCTGGATGGCCAACATCTCAGTAACTCTCATTATGGTTCATTTATTGAGGTTTTGTTTTGCCATCACTCTTATGACAGTGTTACATAACACATAGCAGCCGTTGTTGTTGTGTTTTCATCCTTTAATGCATTCTTTTGTTTGCTGCTCCATTCAGTGAAACGTTTCAAGTGGAAATGTTAAATTAAATGTACAGTGTAATTATTGGTCAGGTTTTATGAACCCTAATTGATTGTCATTTGCTGTTCACTCAAGCTTATGATCCAAATGCAGTATTACTGCAGACAGTACTTATAACATAATCAACTTGATAGTAAATGGCAGTAAAAGGATCAGTCCCTCTGTATGATCTCTGCTGAAAAATCAGGATTTTTTCCCCTTTATTATAAATTATTTTTATGTATGTTCAATGGCTTGGCTTGTACAAAATGTAAGGAATGGTTGTGTTATATAATCCCCTCGATTCAAAGAGCAAAAGTTAATTGATTTCGGATCAGGATTCGTAAGTTTGGGTGGGTGTTAGTCATTTTTTCCTGTTTTTTTGGCCATTTCCGACTCGCACGAGCCTACGTACGAATTCGTATATGCTCTTACGATCATCGGAAGTTCGTTCCTAAATTGTAGGATCAAAACGTAAAAAAAGGCCCTTATTCATCAAGCGATAGCGCCAGGTAGTGTCTGACGAGCGCCAGGTAGCGGCAGCTAACGGCGACTACCGACTCAAGTACGCCCGGCGGCGCTCACAATGACGCATTTATCAAGCAAAATGAGGCTAGCGCCGGCGAGAGCGACGGCTAGCGCGGCATTCATCATGAAGCCGCCTGGACCGAACAGCGCCGCTGCAAATTCCCTCACAGCGCCAGGTATGAGCTGTCGCTCCCTGGCGATGTCCAATGCATTTCAATGGAGCAATCTATAATTAATCATAATTAATTTGGATTTTTTTTTTTTTTTTTTTTTTTAATGTCAAAAAATCGGAGAACACTTCTGCAATGTTAGGATTTATTTTTAAGTAAAAAAAAAAAAAATTTGTGCAGAATTGATCTAACAGGTCTGAGATTAATGTATTCATATTACAAAATGATTCTAAAACCATGTATAATGTTACATTCCAAAAATATGGTTGTTTAGGGGTTAAAAACTAGTTAATACACATCGCCGCAAGCGCTCTGGGGTTTAAACAAGGAATGGACAGCGACAGCACATTCGGAGCGTGATTTTTTGATGAATATGAAGCTAGCCGTTCGCTCTGGCCATTCGTTGTCAGGCGCTCACATACAACGCTGGACCTGTGAAACAGCGACTCCCCAGCCCGTATTCAACATTACCGCACACCGACTGAGTCGCTGTCATCAAGCTAATGCCGGCCAAGCACAGCGAATACTGGCTGGCGCTGAAAAAATCACGCTACAGTCGCTCATCTGTCGCTACCTGGCGCTATTGATGAATCGGCCTCTTAGGATCAAATCCTAAAACTTAGGATCAAAACCTAAAACTTAGGATAATCGGATGTGTTTAGGTGTGATTCAGAGAGCAGTTTTCAAACCTCTAAATACGTTTTAAAAGAAAGCCACTGTCGACACCTTTTAGCAGTCGGATTGCTGTTCTTGAACAGGTTTTTTGGCTATGTGGAGGAGTCTGCGCGTCTTGAGCTCCAATGAACTGCATGTATCAGCATGGCCGAGGCCATAAATTGTATGGCAATGCATACCTGATTCATGTATGCCTTATAAAAGCATTTTAATGTGGACCTTAATTAGCCTTTTGCATGTAAACCTTTATTTTGCAATATATTTGCGTTAATTAAAGAAACTTATGTTCTTTGTTATTTATTTTTAAATTGATGTACTAGAATAATATTTTTAGATTGCATTTATTGGTGTAGTTGTTTACCTTTGCTTTGTTTAATTATTTAAGCACATCTTTGGTCAGATGCATCACACTTACTGAGGAGAGGAGAGCGGGATAAAGTGCAGGATGTGGGTTACTGCTGTATTTTGCACAGACACAGCAGAGCTGGGGGCACGGAAAGGTCAGAAATCAAAGAATCCAGAGCAACACAGTCACAAGGCCCTTTCTGTTTGCAGGCTGCCCGATAATACCTGACCCGCCATCTTGGCTGTTTCTAGGCTCATAACATGCTGAAGTTGCTGGGTGTTTTTTTATATTTGAGAGCAATCTGTATGTAGAGGGTGTGGGTAACCACACAAAAAATTTTAAGTTGTACCATTTGAAGCCAAAATATTAAAATTAAATCCACAAGTAAAAAATGCAAGTTAACTAAAAATTAAACAAAGTAAGATTTACTTATGCAAATGCATTCATTAATGGTTGGTTACTACAAAATGAATGAAATAAAGAAAAATAAGACCAAATATTTAGAATGCACTTTAATGAGGTAAGTTTGTAGTGCGCAGCCGCAAGATCAGAAGGATTTACGTCCAGGGAAAAAGGAAAAAGGGCAAAACCAATGTTGCAACCTGAGAAATGAAACGGAAAATTCAGGATGGAAACTGACATAGGTCTGATTCCCGAACTGCCATACGAACGGACGTACATTTTAGGATAGAAACGTATTAGCTTATAGAATCACTCGCAAGTTCATACGAGCGTACGGGAAAAATAGGATGATCGGCACCAAAATCAAAGCTGTTACATGTTTCTTTGAATCAACCCAATTGTATATATAGCACTGGTATCACTCCCCCCCCATGTTGTTGCTAGAACAAGGAAGGACATCAACATACTAGAGGTTGGTAGTTAACCATTAACACCTTAGTGGAAGGTGGTAGCACCTTCCTGGGTTTTGGTCCTTGCGCCTAGGGCATCCAGATCAGTGTAAAACCCACCAGGTTGCCAAAACCAACTCACTCCCGGTCCTATGGCACATGCGCGGCCGCTCGTCCAGTCAGCGCACTTGGATCCGCTGACATCCTTTTGTCTAAGGTGAGCGGCTCTGAGCGCGCTGACGACCGCATTCCCCACTACCCTCTAACAGGGAGCGTGCCCGCACCGGCCATTCACAAATGGCTGGCGCAGGTACGGGCCCTATAGAGGGATAGTGGGGATGCGGCCGTGACTTGCGCATGCGCCATTGGACTGGGAAGAAAAAGTGTATGGGCGACCTGGGGGGTTTCACACAGTGGGACATCACGATTTTGGATGCTGTGGGGGGAGGGAATCGAAGACTCCCGTCCACAAAACCACTTTTTCCCCACCCTCACCTTGTCCCTTCCCTAGGGGTTATGCCGATTTAGGATGCTCATTCTGCACTGCTACAATATAGCATCCCCAAACTCCCTGCCTTTGCACACCCATGAGTGGGGTGTGCTTAATAGGAAGGGGATGCCACTACAGAGCCACGCTTGCAATTGGGATCCTGGAACTAGGTGAGTATACACCAAACCCCTGGGGGCTTTATCCAGCAGAGACTCTTTGAGACTCTAGGGCTGGGTTTGGGTCCTCTTTAAGCTCCATGTATATATCATACTGTTCCTATAGTTTAAAATGCGTTATGACAGATAACTTTGCTTGCTTTCACATTTTTGACATATTACACAAGCATTCTTTATCTGTGTTTCTTTTCAATATTTTTTCATTATAAAACACTTCAATAATGTTCCTGCCATTGTGCTCTATGGTAGCTTCAGTGCCACTTATCAATGCCAAGCTGGGCCCACCAGTCAAACTGACTCTGGGGGCCCTTCCCACATAATAATACAATAATAATACTAATGAGACTACCGCCACGTATTGCCATTTGAGCGTCTATGTAGCTGCGCTTAGATCGTCCGCTAGTGGACTCTGCAAGCGAGTGTCTAGCGCTATAACCTAGCATAGTGGCTGGACAAGTGACTGTATCCTGTCCAGCATTGATGAATGTGATGTCTGGAGGGCGCTGTAGAAGCGCTGTCCTTAAATCAATAAATATGTAGGGCCCAGAGGGAAAGCCGCCCAGAGCAATGCCATATATAACAACAGGACAACGCTGCAGAGAACGATAGGTGGTGCCAGTTATGTGCGTCCGGCACTCGCCACAAAAGCCCATATTTAAGAAAATCAAAACCAGCGACGGCGCTATGAAACTGGGAGTTCTTTGCTATAAGAAAAAGTCTGTTTTGCAACACATTTACACCAGCAGCAGAGCGAAAACACATGGAATAACATTGTTTTCAAACTGTAACACTGACACTGCAATGACAGACCTGCACATAAAATTCTGCATAAAACAAACAAAACAAAATAACAAAAATAACAATATAAGTATTTGAAAGTCTTAAAGGAGCCACAACACTCAAACCAGTTAGCTTGCTGACCAACCTACAATCTGTCTCTTAACTTGGTTAAAAACAGAGGGCTCGGTCACAAACATCTGCAGAAGTATGCTTAAAGTGGACCAACACCCAGGATTTTGACTATCCTGGGTCTTGGTCCACTTCGGTGGGGCACCCCCGATCGGGGTGCCCCGCTGTGTGAAACCCCCCCCCCCCCGATCACCCGAAAAACTCACCTCTCCCCGCTCCCAGCGCCGACAGACAAGCCGTTTGACAGCCGCGGACAAGCGGCTCCTCTGTCGCCGCCTCCCGCGCGTCACTCTTGGCGCAGGCGCGCGCACGTCTAGAGGGGCGCGAGGGAGGCGGCCGGCCGCCGCCGAAGACAAGGTAAGGGGATTTGGGGTGTTTGGGGGGGTTTCACCCCGCGGGACATCCCGATCTCGGATGTCCTGCGGGGAGGGAGGTGATCGGCCCGGGAATCTTATAGATTCCCGGGCCAATCACCGGAGGGTGATGGTCCACTTTAAGCTGCACCACCAGCGCCAAGGTGCCTCTGTGAGGTGCAGTCCTAACTCTAATCTCTGAGAGCCCCATTTGGGACATACAGTGCAATAGATAAATTGGGAGCAGGCTTAACTGAGGTTGCCCTAAACCTCAAGTGCAAGCCATGGGGTGGAAGGGTCAAAGACCTTGCAATACAGCCTAGACCCCACACCCCATGTGCTTGCACAAATTCAAAAGAAACAGGAGGAGGGGTGGAAACAGGATACAAAAGTGGGGCTCTCAGAGATTAGAGTTAGGACTGCACCTCACAGGGGCACCTTGGCGCTGGTGGTGCAGCTTAAGCTTACTTCTGCAGATGTGTGTGACCGAGACAGATTGTAGGTTGGTCAGCAAGCTAACAGGGTTGAGTGCTGTGGCTCCTTTAAGACTTTTGTATCCTAATTGCCCTGCTAACGTGCACCTCCCAGGTTAGTTATAAAATGGTCTGAGCGGCTGCCACCCCTCCTTTGTTTTTTTTTATATAAGTATTTGGTCGCTGGGCAGGAGAGGTCACACAGTGATTTCATCCTAAAACTGAGAAAAATATTTAAAACGCAATTTATATACTAGCAAAAAAAAACAATTGAAATGTATGGAAGAGCGCTACTGAGTGGCAGGTGCTACATGGCTCTGCTGAACATATAGCGCTAGCATTTTACACTGAGCCACCACTAGTCATACATGTGACGCTACATGACACTACTAGAGGCGCTCACCAGATTGACTTTCATATATATGGTTTTCACATACTGCGCCCGGTGTTCAACTGACGCTACGCGGTACTACGTGGCATTAGCGTTTCCCAGAATATTTTTACCAACGTAGACATCAATGTAAGAACAGCAAACAATGGAGCAGTTGTGGTGTAAGAGGGTCCTCTGAATACTTGGTGGTATTGTACAGGGGGAACATCCTGAATATGCATTTTGAATTATGTTTGACGTATACATTTACTTAATTGGTTAGTAAATTCTGCCAAAACAACCATTTTTTGCCAAGTTGAGGTGGCCTCATTTCCAGGCACTTAATATATTTATTTTAATAAAATGAATTAATTTTTTCCTAATAGAATTATTACACATGGCAAAACAATGTGCAATTACAAATATCCGTAGGGAGAGAATTGCAGCAAACATGTGTTGATGCCACAATAACAGCATATGCTCCACACTAATGAGGGCATTTTTAGAGGTATAAACAATGTCCGGAGGCTGGCCTGTATGTAAAAGGGTTTTGACAGAACGTGCTGTGCTAAATCTGCAGCATAAAGATAATGATGCTATAGGTAACAACACTATTGATTTTACATCATCACCTAGCTGGGGATGAGAAGATTAGTTACCTGCTTTGTTCCGCATCCCCAGAAATGTCAGCCTATAAATTCAGTGTGTAGGGTGATAAAGGATAAGTGCAGCAAAAAGGAAGGGGAAGTTTGCTCATCAAAGTGGTGGCTTAAAGGGGAATTTTATGGTTCCTAATAGATAACTGGGAGCTTACAGTTGAAAGCAGTCCCTACATGTACATGGGATGCCCTCCTGGGTTGCCTGGTGTTCTAACTTCTCCGGTAATCCGCTGGCATATCTCCTCTAATCAGAATAGATTGCCAAATTACAGCAGCCAGTCAGAATGGTTTGTGTAATCTGGCAATCCTTTCTGAATGATCCTGCTGGCTGATTCTTTCTATCTGTACGCCCACGCCGGCCATTCAGAAATGCCAGCTGCAGGTATGAGCATCAACTGCACAAAGGCGGTGATGCCACCATGACAGGGCCTGCTATGGTTCACCTAAAAATACCCTGTGCATGGGTACATGGTGGTTGCCGGTGTCCCTACACTGTAACCCGCTAAAAATGTAAAAATGTATTAATATATCATATATATAATATATATAACATAACATATAAACTGTTAAAATAGCACCCTCAGCAAAATCAAGCTCCGCAAATGGCTTCGGCAGACATGTGGTTTGCAGGTCTTTCTTGGGTATTCAGCTAACTGTGACCATTTGGGAACATATATTCGAGGAATTTCCTTTGTTGGAGAAGTGGTTTGAATGGTAAGATTGTTTGTATTAGTGGCCATTACAGCACGGGGGGGGGGGGGGCACCAGCAATTGGGATTCTCCCCTGTGCAGGAAACAACACCCATTTAATTAAAAATGGGTGTTGTTCCAGTTTACAACAGAATAGGTGCACAACCCAAAAATAAATAAATCGCTAAGCAAATGACTAGATGGTGCTAGCCGAGGAGGCTTGAGAAACACCACCAACCAGGGGTGCTGAACACTAAAACAACCTCCTCCACCTTCATAAGACTGCACAGGTCAAAGATATAAAATGTAAAAAGCAGCTTTATTATATAACAAAATACATTAAAAAACATACAAACAATGCTGGGGCAAGATACCTATAAATATGTTATAACAAACAAGGTCAATTCAAGGTAAAATACAAAAAACTATAAAAGGGCCAGTTGCTGCCAGTTGGATATACACAATAAACAGAATATCTGTTGCAGAGGAATCGGCTTTACTGGAACATGAATGTAGTATGAGAATGTCAGCTTAACATGGTGGCTAACATATAGGCTAATTTAAGACTAGCACCACGTATTGCCATTTGAGCATCTATGTAGCGGCGATTAGAGCGTTCGCTGCAAGTGGGTGTCCGGCGCTATAACCTAGCTTAGCGGGCGGACAAGTGACGCTGTACTTTCCTGTCCAGCAGTGATAAATGTGATGCCTGTAGGGGGCTGTAGAAGTGCTCTCCCTGATTCACTGCTGAGCCAATTGAGAATGCTAGGTGGTGTCCCGAGGTCATAGAGCCCAAGACGACGCTACATCTAACTATAGGACAATAGCCCTGATTCTGAGCCGCTTTCACATACACTTACGCATGTGTCTGTGTATTTTTTGAGAGTTTTTACATGTTTTTGGGCTTCTACATTACTTTTTCCATGCAAATATGCGTTTACGCTAACGCGTATACGCGCTTTCGAAAAACGTATGATTATCGACAATTTGCCGTTATTTCGGCCAACTTACGTGATTGGTATGGGCTGGTGGGTGATTCCGAGCCTTGATTGCCGATGACAAACCACTCAATAAAATACTTCCGCTGGACTTAAGGGATCATTCTGTAGGTGAAAGCAAGCTGTTAACATGTTTGAGCAGGATGTGGAGGAGTATGAGCGCCTGCAGCTGAATGGACATCGATCGCATGCATGACATTGAGCTGTTCGAGGTGACCCGCCTTAACCGCGTTTCCCTCCATAATTTGTATAGTGAGTTGCGGCCATGGTTAGCCGGCACCACAAGGAAGGGGCATGCAATTTCAGGTATGACCAAGATGCTTGGCTGCCTGCAATTTTTGGCGAACGGCTCATTCCAGAGGCTGGGTGCCCTCTCCATGTCCCAGCCTACGCTGAGCCGCGCGCTATCCAAGTTTCTGGATGGCATGGCTACCCTGTCTAAAAAATACATCTATTTCCCAGACAATATGGTAGCCTGGAACACGGTTAAGTTGGGCTTTTTTAATATAGCCGACATGCCCAACATCATGGGTGCGATCAATTGCACACATGTTGCGTTAGTTCTGCCCGCCGATGAGGAATATCTTTTTAGGTTTGTATTTTGGGTGCACATTATGAATTTCTATAACAAATTGTTTATCGGTATTTGCAAAGTTCTCTTTAAAGCAATAATTTTCATGCATACCTTAACTAATAATTATCAGGTTTGTCTGGCAGACCTTATTTCATGCATACCTTAACTAATAATTATCAGATTTGTCTGGCACACCTTATTTCATGCATACCTTAACTAATAATTATCAGGCTTGTCTAGCAGACCTTATTTCATGCATACCTTAATTATTAATTATCAGGTTTGTCTGGCAGACCTTATTTCATGCATATTGTAATGCGTCTTTATCATGTATACCAGATTACACACCAACTGGTATATAGTAATATGTTATTGTTTTTAATAGTTAGGGGTTAAAAATGTTCATTTTTTCCTTTTCTAAAAAGGATACCTTATTTTGTGTTGTGTCTTTAGGCTAATTTTGCTTTAGTTTTATTGTACTAATGACCTCTCTTTCTGTTCTTACAGGAACAGGAAGCTTGGTCATTCCATCAATGTGCAAGCTGTGGTTGGGCCTGACCTTCGCTTTTTGAGTATGATGGCTGGGTTTCCGGGATCCACCCACGATGCATATATCCTGAGAAATTCGAGCCTCTATGGTCGTTTTCAATCAGGAGAATTGTCTGGGGGCTGGCTACTGGGTAAGTTTGGGGATTGAATAGCATTACACTTTCAATGTCAGACTAATATTTAATTGCCTCTAAACCTGTATCAACATATGGCTGTCTTTTCCTCTGATGACATCATATCCAATGTAGCTAAGGACTGGTCCTTAAATGTTTTTTTTTTGTGTTTCCAGGTGATTCGGGATACCCACTACTGCCATGGCTGATGATCCCCGTCCTGCGCCCTCAAACTCAGGCCCAGGAGGGCTATAACAGGGCCCATCGCAAGACCAGGGCTGTGGCGGAGAGGGCCTTCAGCCTGCTTAAAACCAGGATTGTATGCCTGGATCATACCGGGGGTGCCCTGCAGTATGACCCCAACAAGGTGCTTGAGATCATAATGGCTTGCTGTGTCCTACATAACTTTGCGTTAATGCAGCAGGTCCCCCGGTATGTTGAAGAGTCACCCTCTCCAGCCACCACGGACATTCCAGAGGAATTGTATGCTGGCACCCAGAGTGCATCTGGACAAGCAGTCCGTGAAGATTTTAATTTCCTCATTTTTTGAGTGATATTTTTTGGTTGTGGTCTTGCCAGCTGGTTTTGCTTTTTACCCAAGTTTGGTTTTTTTTTTTTTACCCAAGGTTTGGGTTCTTTTTTTTTTAACCAAGGTTTGTTTTATTTTCTTTTTGTAAAAAAAGTTTTAAACACACAAAAACATGACCCTACAATCTAATGGCTTGATGCAGAGCCTCCCCGTTCATCTCCCCCGTGCGTTTTCCCGTTGGTTTTGGCCTTTGATCGGGTCAGGAAAGGGTGCTACGTTGGTTTTAGTGTGCGTTTATGCGCTCAGGTGTGCGCTCAGCCGCCTTTCCGATTGTCGGCTCGCACGAGGCTGTTTCCCGGCAAAACGGACGCCTCGTTCATTGTTCCGTTTTTTTCAGTGATGCAGAGCCTTGTTTTCCGATTGAAATCAGCCTAATGAAACGGGGCCGCCGAGCCTTCACTTACGGCAAGTCAGAGCAGCCGTATTTGCACTCGGGCAATAATATGCAGTCCTCTGTTGGAGCACATCAGCGGCGCCAGCTCCGCGGTCTTGTCCTGCTGAGTATGGCAGAAACCAGGCTGCACCTTTTTGAGCTCACCCGCCTTACTGGGTATGTGTATGAAACTTGTATTGGTTGCCCACCCTGTCTTTTATTTTTTTTTTCCCTTAACACACTATTTGGTAATTTTTTTGTTATTATATTTTTAGCCAAATTTGTTAACTTTAAATTCAATGGGTTAAGTGATAGAACCCTATTGCGTCATGTTCTTGCCCTCTTATGTAAGTAGTATTCCCCAGACTTTTTTAATGAGTGTACAGGTTGGATGTGCATGTAGGCTCATTACTAATGTCCTTTACTCCAACCCTACCCCGCTCACCTATTTGTCCCTCTTTTCTATTGTTGCAATGCACACCTTTTTTTATTTTTATTTTGTTTTTTTGTTTTTTTTAGAACAGGAGACTCTGGCTATCCTTTGCTCCCCTGGCTGCTGACCCCAATCCTGCACCCATCTTCACAGGCAGAGGAGCCCTACAATACTTCCCCCAGGAGGACTCGCTCTGTGGTGGAGTGAGCCTTTGGTCTCTTGAAGATGAGGTTCCGTTGTCTTGATCAGACTGGTGGGGCACTAAAATATACGCCTGCAAAGGTCATTAAACTAATCATGGCTTGTTCCGCTTTAAGAGAGGGAGTTTGCCATTTCTGAGTAAAGTCTGAGTAAAAAGGGTTTCACACAGTGGGGCATCCCGATCTTGGATTTCCAGGGGGACGACCAGTGGCCGCTCTGGGTTTTGTTCTGCTTTATGTGAGGGAACCTGTGTTACTTTAATAATAATGTAAAGGAGGTGGGTTATTCCATCCTAACCTGATTTGGTCATGATGTTTTAAAGCAGACCAAAACCCATGTAACCCAGCCCTTTGGAGTGTGAAGAAATCCAGGGCTGGGTTACAGGCATCATGTCTCTGGGGCATTCCAATTTGGGATGTCCTGCACGTCACTGCGGGGGAACGTCAGAGCTATACCAGGAGCTATGCCATCTTTACACAGGAGCAGGACGACATCATCATGGATGTGAGTATGCGAGCGTGCGTTTATGTGCGCGCACACATTCCTTATAATAAAAAAAAAACAAAGTGCAAGAATAGTCTGAAACAACTTAGTTTGTCACGTTACATACCAGCCCACCTTAGTTTAACACATGTACACCGCTACAAACTAGCCTACATGCAGATAGCAGAACTAGGGCAATGTGAGGCAGCAAGAGGTTCCAAAAGTGACTTTAGTTAGGCCAGCAAACTTGTTAATGCTTTTTGTGTACATGAGACAACAACAGTCTCTAATATCTGTGTCTTTGTCATGCAAACAGATTCACAGCAGCAACCAAGGGAGCAAGAATGGAGACTCCGCCCCTGACGCAATATGCGCCTAAAACATGGTAAGTGGCGTTTTTTGGTACCAAAGTAAATGAACCAACAATTCCATTGGCCACAAAATGTAAAAACCAAAAAAAAACAACCAAAGACTTTGTCTAAAAAGCCCTTAAAGCGGACCTTCACTCAGAATAAGAGTCTATCTTATATGTTTCCCACACCCTGTACATAAAGTTTGCCCACCTTCAAAATCATCCTACCTGCACCTAGTGCATGTTATGAGGCTTTCAACATCCAAGATGGCGGATTATGGAAGCCGCCATCTTATCAGGCAGCCTGCAAACAGGAAGTGCCTTCTAACTGTGCTGCTCTGCATTCTGGGATTGCTGACCTTTTCAAGAGGTCTCTGCTCTGTGTGAGCAAAGCACAGCTATAACCCACCTCCTGTACCTTATCCCACTCTCCTTTCCTCAGTAAGTGTGATGCTTCTGAGTCAAGATGGCGGCGGCCGTATACTAAATTCCTAAACTGAGTTGCAGCCCAGTGGTGGAAAGAATAATTATTGATTGACTAAAAAATTACTATCTATTATTTTGAGATGCTGCGGAATCTTTTGTTAAGAGTTTGGGCTTTTCAGTAAATAACGCAGAAGGTCCGGTTTAAAAAGGGCCCCAAAAAAAACACGCACAACCAAACCAAATAAACAATGCTAAACTAATGTTGTTTTTCATTCACAGATACAAGAAAAACACAGGCACAAGACACCGAGGCCTAAAGAATTTTAATTTGGCTTAAAATGAAAATAGTTTATTTGTTAAAACATTTAGATTCAATTATTTGTAAAAAACTTTGTTTAAAAATGTCAATTTCAAACGCTGGAATAAAATCAAATAAAAAAAAAAAAATGAAAGTTGTGTTTCCTGCAAATGTACAATCACACAACATCATCACACATTTCCATGACACAAAAAGTTTAGATATGGTACAATAAATCCAAAACAATCAGAAAGAATTAAGGTATGCATTAATGGCAAGGAAAAAGGAACAACCAAATTTATTGTTCCCCAAAAAATATGTGTCAAATTGGCAGTGGTTGCCATATGTATATTCCAATGGAGTTTGAGGGATGTGCGCTTGCGTGTAGCCAGATTGGCAACTGAAGAGCCATGGAGATGTAAGTATACTTGCTAAAACCACCAAAATGGAAGGTCAAATACGACGGAAACCAAGCAGGTACGTTCAAAAAGGCAGGAAAAATCAGGGAAAAACGGGCCGCCCGTGTGAACGTGAACGGGAGCCCCGATCAAATTGAAGGCACCCGAGAGAGCAAAAAAAGCTTTCCGAGTAAAGTGAAATTGACGGATCAGTTAGGGAGCCATTCCGACGGAGGCTCTGCATCACATTTGAGCCACGATTCAAACGGGAGCCCCGGACAATCGGAGGGTTTTAAGGGCAGTTCAGAGGAGGCTCTGCATCAGGCCCTATGTGCTTGTCATTATATCTGTTACAGATTTGTAATGTAACCAAGATATGTCATGTATACTTTAATTTGCTTATCAATACATCCTAATGTAGGCCACAAAAAATAGAAACAGATTTGCGTGCAATGCATTTTAATTTGCAAAGATTAGTTGTCCCAATAAACATAATTAGTCATAATAAAATTAAAGACATGGGTAATAAGAACACAGCACACAACAAACTCAGGAACACAATTTATTCCACAATATAGAACTTAGTTGTTGATGTCCAATTGCAGCCTACGCGGACATCCAGTATGCCAAGGAAGGATCCATTTGGCCACAATCTTGGGCCCTCTTAATGTCATAAACCCTTGATGTCGAAGGACACTTCCTCAAGGCAGAATGCTCCCCATACCAGAAAATTCAGACCACTAGGGAGCACTATTATTCAGGGCAAGGGGCCCATGATGGCTGGAATCCCTAGTCACCAAACCCTCTCCAGCTTGTGCCCTATTTCTGCATTACAATGTAGGCAGCCCTAAGTCACTGTTGTGACAAGTTCAAGGGCCAGCCAGCCTATGACACCCAGCCCTCAAGCAACTGCAACACAATACTTTATGCTCACAAGTCTGAGCTATGAATGGGTTGTTAGTCACCCCAGAAAGTTAACCAATATTTCACCCACCCACGATGATGTTTGGCGGATCTCATTAGACATAAACCTACTGCGTGTGAGCTTGAGCAGGCTTTTTAATGAGGCCCAAAATATGGCATGGCCAAGTGGGGTTTCAGATCATGAACTTTATGAGCGAAATTCTTACCCAACCAGCATAGACTCAAATGGGCAAATATGTTTAGAGATCACCAGACAGATCAATAGTGTGGGAATGTTGAGGAAAGATGTAGAATGAAATACCAGGAAAAATGTCAATCTGCTTGATTGACATTCTAAGGCTTTTGTTGCACTTGGAGTACAGCCAACAACTGTGCTTGTGTGGCATTCATAATTTGCCACTGCTCAAGCATAGCCTCCATATGCCTGTTGGTCTGGCTGTTGATATTCCTAATTTCTTCAATCAGGGTTGTGAAGTTGTTATTAAAGTTCATTAAATGTGCAGCCAGCTCCTCTCTTAATCTTAGGTTCACTGCCCTAAAGCAGCGGCTATCATTCCGCCATGCTGTCTCCAGTATCTGCACACGCCTCGTCTGGCTGACATGCCTGACGGCGTCCTCCACTTCCCCTGGTTGGGGCGCGTGCAGATGCTGGAGCTATAGGCCTAGCAACCAGGCCAGATGTAGTAGGAAAATCCTCTGCAGCCGAGCTAGCACGTGGGACAGTTGGTGCTGTCTCTTGCTGTGGCCCATGGTGGTCTGCCGGCAGAGGGCGTGTTAGTCTCTGCTGCAGCGGATTTGTGGGCGGATGCTGCTGGGGCAGTGACACCTGAGGGGGCTGGGTAGGCATTAGTGGGGCCAGATTAATGATCTCCTCCTCCTCCAGATGGTGGATGGCATCCATTAGGGGTGGTGTCTGTAGGGATATATAAAATAACCTGTATAAGATATTATGGGCAATATATGTCTGGCAAAGTAGTTAGCATAATGCACATGCATCTCCATTTCTGGCTCTGTACACTACCACATCCTGCTGGTCCTGTGTAGAATATGTTTGGACTGCCTGCCGTGAAGTGGTGGCAGTGGGCAAACAGGTTGAGGGTTGCAGAGTTGCCTGTGAGCGCCCCCCCCCCATACGCCTGTGTGTGTTCGTGGTTGTTTTTTTAAAAGTATGCTAGACAAATGTTAGACAAATATCCTTACAATACATACCTTCGCCAATTTCAAAGTCGTCAGTGTCTTGGGCCCCGGATAAGCCCTGTAAGGCCGATGGGTGGATAAGTCCAAGGACAAGCTCCTCAGCTGCTGTGTACTGCAGCTTAGTTGGGAATCCTCCTCCTGTTTGCATCCTGAAAAACCAATAATGTACACAATTAATGACAAGGTGGGCCACAACAACCCCCCCACTTAAAAAAACAAAAAAAAAAACAATATGTACCCGTGCAGCCTTTGCTTATTCCTCTTCTGTCTCACGGCATATCTGAGGTCAGAAAATTTCCTCTGGATCTGTTCTACATCTTTCCTTTCACTCCCCACACAGTTGACCTGTCTGGTGATCTCTTCCCATATTTGGTTCTTGCGCACTTTGCTGGTGGCTTTAGAATTTCTGCCATACAGCTCATGAAAGTGCTCAGAAACCCCACTTGCCAACGCCATGCTTTGGGGCTCACTAAAGCGTCCGCTCAACGTGCCACGCCGCAGGTTTCGCCCTAAGGTTGCCCTGGATGGCTCTTCATGGGTGGGTGGAATATTGGGTGACATTCGTGTGTGAGTTGCAGGCGTGGAATAGCCAGAAATTTCACTTATGATGGATTGTTCTGGACTTTGCTGGGGGCTGGGTGTCATCAGCTGGCTGGCCAAAGAAGTGACTGGAGCCCGGTGACTAAGGGCTATCCATGTTCGATTCCTGATATTGGGACGGAGCAGGAGAGGGTGTGGATGGGGGGCTAGGGCTTCTAGGACGACTCTCACCCTTGCCCTTACTAGTAGTGCTCCTTTGGGTTTTTGAAGTTGTGGGCCGGGGAGCATTCTTGCTTGAGGATGTCTCCTTCGCCTTCCCAGATGGGGCAGCTTCGGAAGTGGCTGGAGTGTGTTCCACTGGATCCTTATTGTGGCGACTTGATTTTCTGGCCGAATGCGAGTGGGCACTGGTTTTGTGGGACCTAGTTGCAAGCGTCGCGGAGGTTCTTTCATGCCATTCGGCACTAGGCTTATGGCGCTCAGAGGATTTTTGGGTTTTGCTGCTATCTTTCTTTGCTGGCATAGTGATATCTGTATAGACACTCAGCTGTTTATCCAAGTACCCTTTAAATACTTATGACTGTGTATGACACTTACGGATGTGCGCATCCCGGAAACCGCTGGGGCGCGACATATCTGGTGACCCAGACTTTCAATATGGCACCCACGCTCTTCACCCACGAGCAGCAGGATACCATTATGCTGGTAAGTCAGGACATTGATTTGCATGCGAAATGCATGCATATGCAATTAGCCAGCGCAGGATCAAACAGTGGGGGACACATTTTAATTTTTAACGGCGTTCAAAACAAGGATAGCAGAACACTAGAAATGTTAGGTTGACTGCAAGTTAGCAACCTGCTGTAACTGTGATAGTGATTCTTCTGATGTTTGGACTAATCCAATGTGTTTCACTTGTATCTTTCAGATGATGATGGAGGCCAGGTACGACTACCTGGCGTATGACTTCCTGAAGCAGACCTTGGCCCTAGAGATCGTGGCCAAAATTGAAGCCGACAGCGGCACCACCTTCACCTTTACCCAGATCATCCAACACTGGTCGGACCTAAAGAGAATGAAGAGGTCCCGGGTGAGGCGATACTTTGCTCAACATTTCCCAAGTAAGTACATGACTATTACTTGTAAGCTAATCAAAAATCCATATTTAGGCCTCTGCTTATGAATTCTATTCTCTTCTAGTGAGCAAATGGGATTTCAGGATCCGACCCACCCGGAGGCGAGCAGTCCGGCCATTGCGGGATGGATCTGGGCTAGTGAGGGTGGTGCCATTCAAGGGCCAAGGTCCTCCCCCTCCTCTGTAGGTGGCTCAGACCAGCCACTAGACCTCTCTACAGAGGAGGGGCAACAGCGCGTCCCCAGGGAGTCGTACCAGATGCCGGAGCCAATACACTCCGGTAAGTTTGTCTGACTGTAGCACACACAGGTACATCCACTGACAACACACTCATTCCCTGCTTCTATTCTTTTAGATGATGATGTAGCGGGTGGAGAGCGTCCCTTGGAGAGGCCACCAGATGACGCCCCTGAGCTGCTTGGCGAAGGTGGGTGTTGTCACACTGACATTATGAAACCAATGTTGGCTTGACATAATCTGACATTACAAGTAAACATATTTTTATTTCCTCAACAGCCTCAGATCCTGGTCAGTGGCAGGCCCTAGAGGGAATGCTGGTCCCCCAAGCAGAGGTTGCCCACCAGCCTGGTAAGTTTTGTGACTACTTATTTAAGTACATTAAACATAGCTTTGTGCACAGGTCTTGCCAAAGTTGGGCCCAATCCCTTAGCATAATGACCTATGGCCTTATCCCTTGCCTAATCCCTTACCATAATGACCTATGGCCTGATCTCTTGCCTAAACCCTTAGCATAATGACCTATGGCCTGATCCCTTGCCTAATCCCTTAGCATAATGACCTATTGCCTCATGCCTTTGCTGTAACCTTAATAATATTTCATTCCACAGCTAGTAAACATGTATATGCTTAGAAATAATTATTGCTTCCTTTACACAGAAACCCCACAGGAGAAACTGCAAAAGCTTACCGCGACGGTGTATCGGCTGGTGGGCGACATCCAGGAGCTTGCTGCTTCCATGGGGACCAGTGAAGACTAGAATCCTGGGGCCTGCCACTTTTATATAAATTGTAAATAGTTTTTTTAAATTGTATTATTAATATTTTTATAAATGTTTATACAATTTTTTGTAAAATATACTTTAACTAAATTTTTCCCAAAAAACAAGGCAAAATAAAAAAAAAACAAAAAAAAACAAATAATAAATGCTGTTAAACTTAACCATGTTTCCTGTTTATTTCAACTTAAGTTAGACACTATTTAGACATGAACATAGGGCCAAAAATACAAACAGCAGATATCAAAAAAAAAAGACAGTGAAGAACATTAGGTAAGCATGAAGGACGGGAGAACATCTAAAGTGGAATCGCGAGTGAGTTTAGGTAAGCATGAAGGACGGGAGAAGATAGAAACAGGGAACTGCGAGTGAGTTTAGGTAAGCATGAAGCACGGGAGAACATTTAAAGTGGAACCGTGAGTGAGTTTAGGTAAGCATGAAGGACGGGAGAACATCTAAAGTGGAACTGCGAGTGAGTTTAGGTAAGCATGAAGGACGGGAGAACATCTAAAGTGGAACCGCGAGTGAGTTTAGGCAAGCATGATGGAAGGGAGAACATCTAAAGTGGAACTGCGAGTGAGTTTAAGTAAGCATTAAGGACAGGAGATGATAAAAAGTGGAACCGCAAGTAAGTTAAGGTCAGTATGGAAGCAGAAGTGAGTGAGAGAATAGTTGAGACGGGGACAGGATTGAGGGTAATAGGTGCGCGCATGCGTACATAGCAAAATCCAGACAAAAATGCAGCTTGGACATATTTTGGGAGAAAGATGCATGCAGAATATAACGGGACACGGAAAATTATCGTGGAATCCTACGTTAAAAAACACTTAAAAACAGTAAAAAACAAGGAGTACGGGGTAACGTATTCCTTAGCCTTGTCCTGTAGAGAACGCAACGAGAGCCAGAAAATGCCATCTTCGTCGGCATACGCCGCTACAAACAGTAAATGGAAGGCTTCCGATGGAGGCTCTAAATTCATGCGTAAGCTTACGCACACACGGGAAAAAAATGTATTATACACAGAAGAGGCCTAATACGACACAGTTTAAAGGAGGCACAGAATCAGGCCTAATGTTCCAGCGAACAATAGGTAGCACCAGTTAAGTGCGTATGGCACTCGGCGCTGAAGCCTGTGTTAAAGAAAAAGTCGGCGTCGGCGCTCTAAAATTGAGCCAGAAGCTATGTGATAAAAGTCTGTTTCTCAACACATATTCACCAGCACCAGAGCAAGAACACACATGGAATTACATTGTTTTAACACTTCGACAATGACACTGCAATGGCAAATCTGCACATACAATTCTGCATAAAAAAATAAAATAACAATAAAAGTGTTTGGTTGCTGGGCAGGAGAGGCCACACAATGATTTGAACCAAAAATGTAGAACATTACTTTAGGAAAACGCTATTTATACATAGCCAAATAAAACACCATGAAATGTATGGCAGAACGCTACTGAGCAACAGGTAATACATGAACACACAGCTGCGGCGCTTTACACTGAGCCACCACTAGTAATACATTCAACGCTACATGGCGCTATTAGAGGTGCTCACCAGGTTGACTTTCATATATATGGTTTTCACATACTGCCCCAGCGTTCACCTGACGCCACGTGGTATTATGTGGCGTTAGTGTTTCTTAAATCACACCCATAGACAGGAAAAAGAAGTGATAGAGCGCAGCTAAATATACAGGAAATACAACACATCCAAAAAATGCATATAGAGACTACAGGTAAGCATCGGTAACAGCTCCATCTACTGTCATAACTTGTCATAACTGTAAACTGCAGTCAGTCTGGCATAAGTCCCAAAGCTCTTGTGTTAATTACTAGCCATCTTATGTGCTTGCATCAAAAGTATATCCAAAAACATAAACACACACAGCATAGGAACCCCTCAACAAAACCATTGGAAGGATAAAAAAAGCCCCAAAAAACAGTACTAAGATATTAATGGACTCTAATCATAAAGGCACCCAAAGAACCAGACAGCAAGTCCCAAATAATAATGAATCAGGTAGGTCCCAGCAAGGAATCCAGCTCCAATGCCTTCCATGGCCTCAAAGCCACTGCAGCAGGGAGTATGTCTCCCAGTCATTCAGGCCATAATATTGCGGCCGTTGCGATTGTGATTGCATTCAATAATGGCGATCACAACTACTGTCACTTGCATATTGCAAAAAAGAAGAAGTCAGAAGACACTTCCTGTTTGCAGGCTGTCTGATGCTCCATGAGCCAGCGCGACCGGAGGGGAGAAGCCCCCCACACTGAATTGGGCTCCCATAAGGATATAACCCTCATACAAAGAGAGCGGGTAGCTTTCCCGCCACAACTTTGGGACTTATACATGCATTAGCACGCGCTGACTCCGCTGCAGCTCCCCATCCGGACACAAGGCTGCCTTTTACAGAGTGAGACAAATTGTCCTTAAAAACCAGCAAAGCATTGGAGCACCTTTAAAATAGCATCATAGCCATACGGCTCTTAAGGATACAATGACGTATGGCGGTGACCTCAACCCAGGCTCACACAATTTAAACACTAGGGGGTGTGGGACAAATAGGTGATCCCTCATCCTCTCCAGGGTCTGACATTATGGCACACAACATAGAAACCACAGGGCACTGAGGAAGCCCATGTGGCGAAACATGTCTGCCCTGATTGCAAACATCAGACCAGTAAGACAAATCAGTTATATGATAGTCAAGCAACTGCATAAGTGACCAATGCAATTCTTTTCTTTCTAAGATGCATGAAACGACAGACGAATGAAATTTTCTGTATCATTGTATATAAACTTTTTAACATTTGAAATGAAGTTAAGAGATAATTCTAACTGCCTAAAGGTGTGGTGGGTGTGCTGGGTCCTTTATACTAGTACCGGGACTGGACCTAGTCCTGGAATTGCAATTTTTTGCTCCATGAGCCGCCATCTTGGATGTTTAAAGGCTCATAACATGCAGTAGATGCAGGTAGGATGATTTTTAATGTGAGCAATCTGTATGTACCGGGTGTGGGAAACATATAAGATAGACTCTTATTCAGGGTGAAAGACTTTGCGTAATAATGTGGAATGCTGTGTATTTGTAGCAGATTGATCCAGATATAGAGGTGTGTTTAAGCTCTGCTATAGAGAAGTTGTTCAGCTTTCTCTTGATGTCAGTCCTATAGCTTAGTAACAGGCTTAGAGGTGCTTTAATGAGCAAGTGTCCAGTGCTCCAAAAGAGTTTAGTCTTTCTGAAAGCACGGTTAAATATTTAAGATGAGGTACAAACAGTGTTCATTTTCTGGTTATTAATGAGTAACATCTAAACTAGCTTATGCTTAGGTTTTGTTGATTTCACTTTTATGTACTGGCTGCATCAAATAAAAAGGAAAAGGCGAATGTAAAGCAGTGCGTTCATTGCTGTCAGTTCATAGCTTTGATGAGAACTTCAAACAATTGTGCAGCGTGATGCCAGCCTTCACCCACTTACCCAAAATCCCATCTATTAATAGATAGTAGATAACATGCCATCTGGAATGAGAGGTTTTATTATTTCATGAACTACAGAAACATAAAAAGCCATAAAAAGTTAAATCCAAAACTAAAAGTTAACTGGAAAACAGCTATTTAAATTTGTCATGTGTTTACTTCCACTACAACACAAAGCAGTGGTTGATTGGTTATTTGGAGTCTCATATTTAATTCCTTATTTGCATTTTTTCTGGTCTGTGCATTAATTATGGAACTGCAGAAAGCCCATCCTCATAAGGGATGTTACCTTTAAGCGGAATCCCACCCAAAAATGACCACCCCAACCACCATTTCCTGGCGCTAAGGCAGAATAAGAAAAAACCCTCACCTTACCTTCGCCACGTTCCAGAGCCCCTCCCCAGGTTTCTGTGCATCTAATGCATGGAATAACACAAAGCGGCATCCCTCGGTTCCGTGCGTGTGGCCACTGCCCATTCAATTGAATTTCGGCTGTTGGGGGTATGCCCACTTGAAGGGAGCAGCTGTTCTCCATTCAGCTTTACTAAGCTGCTCTGATGTCAGAACAGAATTGAATGGAGCGCTGGCCACTGAATGTCGTTGAGCCCGGCAGTGAGTATGGTGGGGTTACACACCGGGGACATTCCAAATCAGAATTCACCACTGGAGAGGAAAAAAGAACTGAGATTGTCAAAATCCTGGGTGTTACTGAATAGGTAATAATCTTTCACCTTACTCTTTTTATTATATCATCTTCACTACAGTGTTCCTCTGTGACAGTTTTATGATAAAAAATGCAATTTAGTAGATTCGGATTTTTAGAAATACCTTTTATTTGCATGTTAATTAAAACCCCTAAATGGTCCTTTTGTGGTCAGTGACATATGTTATTTGAAAGTTGCTTTACGTATATTTATGTTTTTGTTGAGAAGCTAATGAATGCCAAGTGCATTATCCAATGGTGGCAAAACGCATATCTTTTTGATTACCTTAGGCTAATAAAAAGCAGCTTTCCCTTAGAAGTGATTGGTTGAACAATATTCACGTTAAATAAAATGTTACATCACGTAATCTACAGGTAATCAAGTGTCACTCTTTATTTTCTAAGTAGCCCAAATACCACCTGGCTGGTACATATGTGTTGCCAGTTGCATAAAAACCCACAAAATAGTCATTAAAAGTGAATAAAAACACAAAATGGCTGAAAGCGGAACATAACCCGGGATTTTGACTATCCTGGGTTTTGTTCTGTGCTCTGGATCCCATGTGCAAACTAATCTTTCCCTGTATACAGAAAGCTGTGCAAACAGCTCTGCTTACATGCAGGGCCTCAGCAAAATGAGCAAGAGCATCCCCTGCAGCTCATGTGCTCCTGCCCCCAGCCTATCTGAATGGCTGGGCATGGGAGCATGATTGGATGCAACCGCCATTGTTTACCCTGGGAGGAAACCCTGGAAGTAGGTGGGTGTTGCAGTGTCTGAGGGGGATCCCAGTTAGGGAAGGACAAAGACAGTGCTATCGTTTTGTTCTGCTTTAAGATGTGTCTCGATTCAGTAGACTGTGTTGGGGTACAGATCAGTCTGCAAGCTTGCTGCAGAGTACATGTGCTTTACCATTATTTAAGATTAAAATGGTAACACAGAGGAATTCAATTAAATACCACTAAAGGCAATAGTTACAATAGGGATGATTGCCCTACATTCATATAGCATAGGAAAGGTGCAGAACACCCCCCAAAACAGAGAGAGCAACCAGTTCATCCGATTAAATAAATCCAGAGGCAAGAGAAGCTGTGAAGCTGTGCAGACACGCCTGTGGGGGAGAGAGCTGACTTGGTTCGTGATGGAGTGTCCTGGGAAATGTCAGGGACTCCCTGCCTGAAGTTTGTGAAGTGCCAATAAAGAGGCGCCTGCCCTAAAAGAAAGGCTTGAGTGGTCTCTGCTTGCTAACCATCTGGAGTCCGGGCCCACCTTGGACTGCTGCCTGTTGGGGAACCTTGAGTGAGTACTGCTTCCTGTTTCCCTAAGGCCCTTATTTAACAAGGGATAGCGCCAGGTAGCGACTGGTGAGCGAACGGTAATGACGGTCACCGCCACGAGAACGCCGGCTCCCCACCACAATCACACATTTATCAAGCCGATACTGCTTAGCGACTGAGATAGCGTCAGATAGCGACTCATTCATCATTATTCCAGCCTCAGCCCACAGCGCCAGCGTCCGACCTTGAACAGCGACAGGTATGACCTCTCGCTACCTGGCTCTCTCCAATGCATTTCAATGGAACAATCTTTAAATATTCATAATTAATTGTTAATAATTTTTTTTTTTTTTAATGTGAAAATTTCTGTTACCACTTCTGCCATGTTAGATATTTTTTTAAGGTAAGAAAAAAATTAAAAAAAAATTTGTGCAGAATTGATATTACAGGTCTGATATTAATGTATTCATATTCCAAAATGCTTTTATAAACTTGTTTTTTTTGGTTTCCCAAAATATGGTTCTTTGGGGGTTAAAAAACTACTTTTAACACATCGCCGCCAGCGCTCTGGGGTTTAAACAAGCATTTCACAGCGCGAGAATTTTTGGAGCGTGAGTTGTTAATGAATATGGTGGGAGCCGGTCGCTATGGCCAGTCGCTATCATGCGCTCCCATACAGCGCGGAACCTGTCAAATAGCGACTCATCACCTTGTATTCAACATTACTGCACACCGACTGAGTCGCTATCAACAACCGAACAACGGCCAAGCACAGCGACTACTAGCGGGCGCTGTGAAAATACCGCTACAGTCGCTCAACTGTCGCTACCTGGCGCTATTAATAAATCAGCCTCCCCGTATAGCCTCCTATGGGGTCTGCTTCTAAGCCAGAGTCACCCCTGTTCTGTGTCTACATGGATCCATTTCCCTTGTGGGGGCACTCCAAAGTAATCCGGGGTGACCATTACATATGTACTACATATGAGAGACCATAGGCAAGACTTTCCATACAAGGTCAAGGAATACCAACAGAACAACAGAACCAACCAAAACGGAAGGTGAGAAAGGAAAGGTGGATATAGAAATGGTGAGAAAGAGAAAGCTGGGAACAAACAATTGCCAGAAGGCACATGCACTGCCCTCCTCTGGCAAATAAAGTGTCAATATGATGAATGAAACTTATCAGCTCTCATTCTGGGCCTTTCTAAGGTATTAGGATTCCCTGACGCCTGCCAACCCTACCAAGTAGTGCTGAATTTTTTATTATTGCCTTTGTCATCAGAGAGGAAATCCTCCATAGTTTTATGGGTCAGTCTCTAATACCGAAGGAGGGTTATGGGATTTTCAATGTCTTGGGATAACTGATCTGGCCGCAGTTAAAAGTTGTTTGATTAAATTTGAAATGGAGGCTGAAATGAGCAAAATCAACACTAGCTGGGAGCATTGGTCACAAGGTAAATTTTTAAATAGTGTCCTTGAAATTGTTTATCCTAGGGTCTCTCATCAAGGTCCACCAACAGGTCATGTTTTATGGGTCTCCATATTGGTTGCTCTATACTGTAGCTCTGTCTGAGCAATACTTCACCTGTGCATTTGTGTGGAGATCAGCAAAACAAGGCCTGTTGGTGGGCCTTTAATTCCTGTTCACAATGTGAACTCTGGTTTATTTTATTCTCCTTTGTCCTTGTGGTTTGCCAGTGGGGGCTTTCTGGCCAACTCATCTTTCTTAAAGTGGACCAAAACCCCGGATTTTGACTGTCTTGGGTTTTGGTCTTTGCCCCTGGGGCACCCCGAACGGGGATTCCCCGCAGTGTGGAACCCCGCAAGTTGCCCGATCTCACTCACCCTTCCCCGCTCCAACGGCGCATGCACAGCCCTCTTGTTCAATCAGCATGATCGGATCTGCTCCAGCCCTCTGTCTAATAGCTTGTCTAAGTCGAGCAGGATGCGAGCCTGCTGGCGGCCACATCCTCCACTACAGGGAGCGTGCCCCCACCGCCCATTGACAAAAGCCCTGCTACGGGGATAGCGCATATGGCCCGGGAAAGAAGGTGAGTTTCTGTGCGACCTAGGGGGTCTTCTTGGGTTTTGTTCCATTCCCCAGGGGCATCAAGAATTGGAATGCCCCACTGTGTGAAACCCTCCAGAACTCCAGTACAACTCTCCTCTTCCTCGTTCCTTCGGCGCATGCACCGCCTCGCACCCAATCAGAGCTGTTTGTCATGTTTACAAGCTTCTGCAATGGACTCTCATTGACTTGAAGGGAAGCATGTGCTGCTGCATCTCCCACATCCCCAGCAGTGTGCGCGCTCCTGCTCCAGCCTATCTGAATGGCTTGGATGGGATCACGCACACGCTGCCAGCGATGCAGGGGACACTCCAGATTGAAACCATTTGCCGAATGACAAAGTCACAACAGGTGGGTATCGCCTCGGGCATATGCCGTTGGACCAGGAAACGGTAAGCGATTACCAGTTGCCATGGGGGTTTCACACAGTGGGGTATCCCAATTTGGGATGCCCTGAGGAAAGCCAGCAGCCATCACTGGAATTTTTCAGATTCCAGGGCGGCCATTGGTGGGTTTTGTTCTGCTTTAAAGACATTCTGCAGGTAGCAACATAAAAAATACTATACTCACATTTAATCCCCAGCAGACGATCACTGATAGTCCGGCACTCAGATAGTTACCGGATTACCTGATCACAGTCCTGCATTGTCTGTGTAGTTGCCACCATCGTCAAGGCGCTCATGTCTATTCATCATGGGCCTCCCTGCGCCATTGTCACAGGAACTATGGCATGTCTCATCCATTCACTGCAATGAATGGTGTGGGACGGTCCATCAGGAGTTGCTTGTACGAGAGTGGCTGGCCAAGAGTGACGCAGGACTGGGTTTGGGTGATCCATAAGTGTCTGAGCCCCAGACTATCAGCAATCACCTGCAGGGGATTAAAGGTGAGTATAGCGTTTTTATATTGCTGCCTGCAGAATGACTTTCATTTATGCTGCTTGCCAATACATTGCCCAAACTATGGCAATGGCCTTATACCGCACTCCCTAGTTGAGCTGATCTATTTTTAAAGTATTGGATTTGTGCATGATTTAGTGCATTAATCGTTTTTTGCTTGCCAAATTAAAAAATAATCAAATTGAAATTGAAATGCACTTACCAATTTTAGCTCATCTGAACTACACTTTATCAGTTTCATTAAAACATACTAGTGTACAAGATTCATTTGAATTTAATTTCAATTTGACCACGCAGTCAAATCATTTGCTGCCCGAATATGATTAAGTAGTTTTGCATTGATGTCATAGCTGTCCTGCAAAATAAAAGTATACACATGGCATGTTCATGGCAATCCTCAAAGTATCTCTTATATTTATACAGTATGTCAAACATTTACAGGCTGATTCATCACTAACGCCAGGTAGCGACAGATGAGCGTCTGTAGCAGGCATTTTCAGAGCGCCCACTAGTAGTCGCTGTGCTCGGCCGTGGGTCGCTAGTTTATAGTTGCTGTGCAGTAATGTTGAATACATTGTGAGGAGTCGCTATTTGACCAGTACAGCGCTGTATGGGAGCGCATGGTAGCGACTGCTCATAGCGACCGACTCACATCATATTCAGCAAAAAAACAAATGCTTGTTTGAAGCCCAGAGCGCAGGAGGCCGTGTGTTTAAAGTGTGTTTTTCAGCATCTATCCACTAGTAACAAAGCAAAAACATATGGAATTACATTGTAACAACATTGTAACATGAACACTTTAATGCCAGACCTGTAATGTCATTTCTGCAGAAATATATAAAAAATGTAAAAATTGTGAAAAAACAGCTTTTTCAATGCCAGAAGAGGTCACAGAATTATTTGTGATTTTTTGAAAAAAAAAGCAAAAAACAAAAACCCTGTTTAAAGAGAAGAAAAGGTTCATCCATTGAAATGTATGGAAGAGCGACAGGTAGCGAGAGGTCATACCTGGCGCTGTGCAAGGCTGAACGCCGGCGCTGTTCGCTGAGGCTGTGAAAAATGATGAATCAGACGCTACATGGCGCTATCCCAGTCACTAAACAGATTCTGCTTGATAAATGTGTAATTGCGTGCCGTGTCCGGCGTTCACCAGTCGCTACCTCTCGTTAATCAGCCACTACCTGACGCTATCCCTTCTTAGATAAGGGCCTTAGTAACAATGTACCTATGTCAGAAACCTTATCGGGTCAGCCTCTGATGTCAAGAAGTGTTTCGACAGCCATAGAAGATCCACTGTAATGGGACATTTATACTAAGCTTAGATTTATAGTTAGGTTATAATAATCTCACATGTCATGTAGTATCAAACATCTGAGTTTAGGCTGAGCCAAAAAATGAAGAGCAGATTAAAGATGTACTTTGGCGTTTATCCTTGTGATCTAGCTCTGACTTCCATGGGATAATTAGGATGAGGACATATGTTAGGACAATGTTTATTTTTATTTCCTAATCTAAAAGGCACGGGCTACATGACTAAAGGTATGTGGACACAAATAACAAACCCTTACTAGGGTATTGTACTGTGTGTATGATTAGGCAAGTATGATTAGGCAAGTATTTTTTTACAGTTTTTTTCCCATCAGCAATTACTCCAACTTTTAATGGTTGACATCTTGATGGGCCATCATCAATTCCATATTTTGATGCCTACTAATTATCCGTTGGAGCTTTGAAGTGCTTCTTTATCAGGGAGAGGCCAAATTATAATTATATCTCCTTTGAGGACAGGGAATTACCCTGACCACCTATTATTATGCCTAATTAGTTAAAGGGTTTCTATCGCTTTCCTCACTGCATTGCTGCCATGTGGATTGTCCTTTCTAGTAATTGTCTATCTTTGGAGTTATGCGTTACCCTTAATTTCAGTTCTTCATAAAAAAAAACATTTCCATCTATCAAAGCTCGGTGAATTTTGGTGTGCCCAGCTTATAGCAATCTGTGCACGAGTCTCTGCGAGTGCTATTAATTCCACTAAGCTATAATCAGCATTTGTTTGTACATTTAAGAGACATGTGGCTGGTTGACATTGGACTTTAGTTGTTTGAATACAATTTATGTAATCTAATACTTTAACCCAGAGAGCCTTAATAGTCCTGCATTCCCACCAAATATGTAGTAAGGTTGTTTCACCCTCAGTACACCACCAACACCTCCCGCTAGTCTGACTTTAAATATGACCTATTAAAGAAATTAAAGTTTATCTGAGTTAAGGGGCACTTGTGTCTTGCCTGCCTGTTCCTATTGTGCTTTAGAGAAAGTATAACCCAGATATTTTTCCCATTTATCTATCAATTTCCTCCGGGTTCGGCATTTCAGTTCTACTAGCTTGCCATAGCAGATAGACAAGGGAATTTTATCTAGAATTGGTTGTATGAAGCATTGTTCAAATAAGGATTGTGCATATGGCCCTGTACACTGAATTTTTACGGATTTCAGAAAGACTTGTATGGGTTTCTTTTGTACAAGATTTATATGTTTCACAGTATCCCCCTCACAGTATCCCCCTCACAGTATCCCCCTACTTTATCCCAGTCTATCTTTCCATTCTGACCTATACAGATCCACAACCTAAATGGCGACCATTTTTCGAGGTTTACTAACCCTTTTTTTCGAATCCTTGAAGATGATAAAATGCTCTCTACAGTCGTCATCAATTCAGATATGGTGGAAAGTTTTCAATCCTGAATCATACCTCTAAAAGTCATCAGTACTGTGTGCGCTACTGGATGATAGTTGATGAGATTCTAATTCAATGTATGCAACACCCCGGGGGATATATTCCCTAGTTCCATCCTCACCCACATGTTATCCCTATATTTAAGCCATTTAATTCCTCTCTGTATCAGATTCGCTAAATAATATAGATGAAAATCAGGTGCATTTAGGCCGCCTTGATTTCATGGTCTTGTTAATGTCTCTGTTTTTGTTTTTGGACGTTTTCCATTCCAATAAAACTGCTCGTTAAATCTGCAAAAAATAATTTCGGTAAGTAAATTGGCAGGTTTTGTATCAAAAAATAAATTTTGGTAAAATAACTAGTGCTATTTTGTCCCTTAAAGTGGACCAACACCCTCCCATTATCGGCCAGGGAATCTATAAGATTCCCGGACCGATCAGCTCCTTGACTGCGGGGCACCGCTGTGTGAAACCCCCCAGAAACCCCTAAATCCCTACCTGCTCCTCGATTCAGCGGCACCCGCCGCCGCCTCCCGCACGTCCCTCTAGCAGGACGCACACCCGCGCCGGCCATTTGTGGATGGCCGGTGCGGGCGCGTGCCCTGTAAGAGTGACGCGCGGGAGGCGGCGGCGGGCGCGCTCTCTTGTCCGTCGCTGCCTCCCGCTTGTCCGCCAGCGGGGATTGGCTGCAGCGGTCGATCGGGGTTCCCCACCGAAGTGGACCAAAACCCAGGATAGTCAAAATCCTGGGTGTTGGTCCACTTTAAATTAATCTGCAAGTGTAGCCAACTGTCCAGTTTTTCCCTAATGTGATAGAGAAATGGTTTAAAATTCAAGCTAAACAAGTTGCTTAAATCAGATGGTATCATAATCCCCATATATTTAAAGCAGTGTCTCCCCCATACGATTGGATATCCTGTACCAAGAAGAGCCTGGTCACTCAATGAAATGTGAAAGGCCAGTGCAGATGACTTTTGAATATTAATTTTGAAATGAGGAAAAAGGCCAAACTGCTTAATACTGACCGAAATGGATTCGTTACTGTAATGAGCAGATCATCTGCATAGGCAAGTATCTTCATCTCTTCCTCTTGTATAGTTATCCCCGTGATGATTTTATTTTGCAATTGTATCTTGTATTTTGCAATTTTGCAGTTGTATCAATAACTTTGAGTGAAGGTTAAAAAGCTGCAGGGATAGGGGGCATCCCTGTCTGGTACCATTTCTAATCCAGATTTTTTATGTACTAGAACCATTAACTAAGCCTGCTGTTGATTGGTTCTGGTAGAGGGACATTGCCTTGCTAATGAATTTTTCCCCTAGGCCAAAGCTATTTAGTGACTCTAAAAATGTGTGGAATAAAAGAAGCATCTCCATATAGGCTTAATATCCCTCTCTGATGGGCTGTCTTATTTTAACCCTTGCTGGCCTTTAATTCGGAAGTATGGCGGGAGCGGGAACTGATTTAGATTCTAGGTTTAATATAAAACGATTAAAAAAACAACATAGGGGGTCTGAATGATAAGGCGTCAGCATCTGTTAATACCGCTCAGCACCAATTTGTTTGCCCTAGCAGCACTCAGTGTGCGATTTAAGAGACTAAAAAGGAGCGCTGATACAGCCGCCAGCCTGCGTCTAATTGCTCTGGTTGAGGCTGCGCCAGTTTATAATGATGCTGTAGGTAAAGCTCTCATAGAGCACAATGGGCAGAACTGCACTGAAGTGTTTTATGCTTATAATGATATTGCACACATTTATTTGTTACTTGCATTGTGACTTGTCAGTAACAGAAAGACAAATGTCATTTATTTTTCTTGGCTTATTTTGCTTACCAATGTGTAATTTGGACAACAACTAAACTGCAGCCTAAACACACTGTAAAGTTTGTCCCCTTTGTCCCCAGCAGTGATATCTTGTAACTGTAATGATGAAACGCCGACCAGCGCCAAAAAGCCAAACTTTTCAGAGTGCCAAAAATTAATACATACGATGTGCAGTGCCGAAAACAATACAAACAATACAAAGTGGCACTCACTGGCACTGGGATAATCAGCAGTCGGATCCAACAGGACTGCGCAATACCTAGTGCAACAATGAAGGCAACTTAGCATCAGGCGCTGTGACTTCTAGCGCCATTGTAGTAAAAATACCAGCTCCAAAAAGGGGATGCCGGTGCTCAAAAGCTGGCGCTATAGCCACCATAAAAATGCTAAATGGCGCTATTCATGAATAAGGCCCATTATTTTATTTATTATATATATTTGCCATTGCTTATGGTGACAAAACATGTGTACAGTTGCTTGGCACAAAACTCAGCTTGATAACAGCATGATCTAAAGTTTCACTGACATTTAATAGGCAGTTTTAAATTCCATTGTGTGAGCTGCTTCAAAGGACCCACAAGGTAATGCCAAACAAGCTTCAGCTATTAGCATTCATGGTCAATGAATTTGTGAAACCTAGTGGGAGAGCTGTAGTTGCTCCCAGACATGTTTGCTTTTAGCATTAGAACTCATAAGAAACCTGTGCAGAGGTGTAGCAGAATTTCACCAAAGGTTGCATCCTATGACATGGCCTACTGAAAGTTATCAAGCTTGACCATGCACCATTGAAGGTAGATTTCTGATGAGATTGCAGGCCTGTGTGCTGGTTCTGACATTCTGATATTTGCAGGCTGCTTCTGTATTGTGTATGCCCCAAAATAGACAGACCCTTTCGCCCTTAAACTGGACTAACAGCCTGGCACAGTTGGAAAAGAAAGGACATTTTGGAGCTTCCTCTTCCAACTGACATAACTGACAATGCACAGTAACATGAAGCCCAGCAGCACTTCCTGTTTGCAGGTGGCCTGCAAATGCATGAACCCCCATCTTGTTTTTAAAATTTACCACAGCAAGAGTTAGAAAATGTAAATTAATTTTTATGTGCAGCAATCTAAATTGCCCTGAGGAGGGATGCATATGAGCATTGTTTCTTGTATTGGTCTTGTTTAAGTCATTTTTAACTGTTGGTCCACTTTAAGTCTAATTTAAGAGAAACATTGGACAGTTGGGGGAGAACTCAAAAACTTCCCAAACTTGTTCTCTTTAGAGCTGCGATCTAACAATTGGAAAATAACACTTACCTGCCTTCCTTCTGTTCTCTTTCGTTCAACTCCAGGAGCCAGCAAAGGGCAGCGCCATCTTCCTTTCTCAGGATGCACCTGGCGTCTCACATCTGCGCAGTGTATTGTCTGCTCCACTTATCTGGGGCCAGGGCAGCTGTGGAGAAGCCGTGGGACTTGCAGAGCGACTTGCGAGGCGGGGGGAGGACAGTGGAGTGGCGCGGCTAAGCCCTGCGGTGTCAGTCTTAGATGGCTAAGACACCAGGGCCTTGGGAAAAGCAGCAGAATGCAAGACTCCGGCAACATCCATAAGGTAAGCAGAACCGGGGGAGGGGTGTAATAGGACCTGGTCAAATAAAGGTCCGTTGTTTCTCTTTAAGTTTTAATTGTTGCGAGAAAAATAAACAGGGACATCAACATTTCCATAAAGCCAGCCAACAAAAAAGTTTACCCAAATATTCACATTAGTTACATCTGGTTATTGGAGAAGGAATGTCCCTGTCCTGTATGTCGCACTGTATTGTTTGGCTTGACATATTTCAGCACTTGGCTGCCGGACAGCAATGACAAGTATGTAAATGGCGCCGTCTATTTGAGGAAAGATCAGCTATGTGCGGGTGGTGCAGCTACTCCGGAGCTCCCTGTTCTCCTATACTACAGCCACAAACTGTTCTTTGCTCTGTGCTTGGTTTAATATTGTACTTTTTATAACACTTATCTCCTAGCAACAGATTCTTCACTTCATTCTGAGAGCAAGCTGAAAATACTTTCCAATAACTTTTCTATCATTGCACTATAAATAAGGGGCAAAATGTATCTTTCGTTTTTTCTCAAGGAGACTCTTGTTGGATAAGGATCGTTTCAGCATCAGTCGAGAATGTATTCTCACACAGATTCCGCTTCTAGCGCCTTACTTTTGCACTAGCGAGTATTGTCTTTTTAAGTTTTCCTGCGTGTAAAAATTCTCACAAAGTTTGGACAGGAAAGCATTTTTCATGATACTAAATTGAAATTTTCTCTAAATTTGGCCTGAACCCGAACGTCTTGGGATTGGGGCAATTTCATTTTCTGTGAAATAGTTAAAAAAAAATCTCACTTGCACTGGAAACACAGATCCTACTTGGGAGCAGCCCAACAGCCAATGCTCCCCGCTGCAGGGTGTCCCCCACTGCCAACTGCCATAACTAGAGGGTCCAATAGCACTCCGCACAACAGGGCGTCCCACACTGCTCCCCACAGTAGGGTGCCCCACGCCCGTCACAGGGTGGGGTTTTTATACCTGGAACAGTGAGGGTTTCTCCATCACTCACAGTGATGTCAGCTCACTCCTCCAGGGCAATAAAGCGCCTTACGGAGCGCTGGCATTCGTGGGGCTTAGGACTTAAGGTGCTTAAAGTAAGTGTTTTTATAATCTGATTTACAATCATCAAAGCCAAATTGTAACCTAAAGAGAGTGACCACTATGAACCACCATGAAAGCCAAGGCAGATAGCAAAGATTGGAAGTTTAGGGACATAGTAATGGATAAGGCAACAAAACAATCTGAGATTTTTAGCACAACCAGAGCACAATATGCTTTTTACTGGCAAAGTCACAACATGACCACAACTGGCTTGTGAAGAACAGCATCTGGTGCAAAGAAATGTTCAGCAAACATTAAAGGAGCACTAGCACGAAATTGTGTAATATTAAAAATCCATATAAACACTATTGCTAA
This sequence comes from Gastrophryne carolinensis, assembly GCA_027917425.1. Taxonomy (NCBI): domain Eukaryota; kingdom Metazoa; phylum Chordata; class Amphibia; order Anura; family Microhylidae; genus Gastrophryne; species Gastrophryne carolinensis. Next base: position 91,325,326 of record CM051237.1, read on the forward strand.
TAAGGGGAGGGGTCACTTATACACCCGAACTGAATAAAACTCTCGCCAAGCTTGTGGTTTTCTCTTCCCCTGGTAGGAATAAAATCCAGGGGTTACAGGTTTAGTCTATGAGGGGTGACAGAGTCTGTCACCTGAGATGTCCTCTTCCTTCCATTTAAATAAAAAAAACAAGCCTGGCTGGATACCGGATGTACAAGTGATCCCTCCTCCTCCATCCAGCATATTTATAGGGATTTTTATTATTGGGCCATTTTTTCGCGATAGTGCTCCTTTAACAAATATAGACTGCAGAAGCCTTGTCCATCTCTGCCATCTCTGAAATGTTCTGGTTTTACAAGTCTTATAAACTGAAGGACACCAGTAAACAAATATGTAACTGTACTGTATAATAATTCTATATTTAAAAATTGTTTGTTTTGTTTGTCTGTTGTTTACTCTCCTGTTCCTTTTAGTATTTTTCCATGGATCTCACAAAGCCAGCAGTGTATTTCAATAGGTTGCATAAAAAAGACTCACTGTTGCCTTAAAGAAGACCTAGAATCCACCAAAGAAAGAGAAAACTACCATAAAATAAAATGCATTTAAACTGATGGTGACATTTCTCCCTTCTTTCATTAATAATATGAATTCATAAATGTCTTCTACTCCAGTCTCAGGATTGGATCATATTGACAATCAGCACAGTGCTCTGCTATCTCACAGCATCCCTGCTCCCTACTGTGTACAGACATTGGGATGGAGAGAACACACAAGAATAACAGTGCATAGATAGTTCATTGCTATTTATCCCCACTGGATCCCAGGACTAGGTCATGTTTTAAGCAGCAGAGAATCGCAAATCAGAATGCCCCAGGGAAGGTTTTTACCCAATCCTAGATTATTTCAGACTCTAGGACCGGGTAATGGTCTAGTTTAATCTCTAACCTTTAGTTTGATGCATGTCTTCTGTAAAATCCATTTGACGTGTTTGTATCCTTCTTACAACTACTTGAGAAAACACCACTGTGTCAATGTTGTAACAAAGACGTTTTCTTTACAAGTCACTTATACTCCCAGTGACACCCAAACCATTGTCCATTGTCCTTGCCACCACCAAGTCCTTGCCAATTTTCGCTGTTAGTACAGTTCTCCTCAAGTATCCTTCCAATGCAATTTGGATCCATTTAGTTGTTGTAGGTACTTTCAGAATAGACATCCCCTACCCCACTAAGACCATAGACTTTATTGGCAATTGGATTTGGAGCATCCTGAATACTAGAATATTTGGGAAAGCTCATCTGCACTCTTCTTGAAGCAATCAGAGCACTATTCAAGCAACACTACTCACTGTGAGGAAGCAGATGGGAAACCAGATCATCTACATTTTATATCCAAAACAAGAACACTTTCTTTAGACAGCTGGTTTATTGGGACAACCTTTATCTTCCAGGCATTTAGAATTTCAAATGGGGAAAAAAGCCATAAAACAAAAGGTATATCAGCATAGTTTAGCAGCCACTCAATCTCTGCTTTTAGGGCATGCTCCTTCCATCCTTCCTCAGGTCAGATTTGTGTGCTATGCACCCAGCAGAACCCGCCAGTCATGTAAGCAATGAGAGTGGTACTGGAGGTATTAAACCAGACCTTCACCCTGAAAAATAGTCTATATTGTATGTTTCCCCCACCCTGTACATACAGATTGCCCACATTAAAAATCATCCTACCTGCACCTATTGCGTTCTTGAGCCTTGTAACATTCAAGATGGTGGCCCATGGAGTCCCAGGCTGCCTGCAAACAGGAAGGGTCTTCTGACTGTGCCGCTCTGCACTCTGGGATTGCTGTCCCTTTCCTGACCACAGCCCTGCTCTGTTTGTGCAAAGCACAGCTTTTAACCCGCCCCCTGCACTCTTCACCCCTCACCTCAGTATGTGATGCTTCTGAGGCAAGATGGCGGCACCTGTAACCTAGAGTTGAAGCCCAGTGGGGGAAAGAATAAGTAAGCGACTAAAAACTGAAAATATATTAATTTTAGATGCTGGTAAATAGTTTTTTAGGGTTTGGGGTTTAAAGTGGACCAATACCCTCCCCTGATCGCCCGTGATTCTATAAGATTCCCGGACCGATCAGCTCCCTGACTGCGGGGCACCCCGCTGTGTGAAACCCCCCCAGATCCCCGAAAATCCTACCTGATCCTCGCTCCAGCGCGCATGCTCGGGCCCCCGCCGCCTCCCGCGCGTCCCTCTAGCAGGGTGCGCACCCGCGCCGGCCGTTTGTGAATCCCTGTAAGAGGGACGCGCGGGAGGCGGCCCGCGCTCAGCTTGTCCGGCGCTGCCTCTCCTTGTCCGTCGCCAGCGATTGGACGAGCGAGTCACGTGGGAGCGGGGTCAGGTGAGTTTTCGGGGCTTTCTGGGGGGTTTCACACAGCGGGGCACCCACGATCGGGGTGCCCCGCGGAAGTGGAGCAAAATCCTGGGTGTTGGTCCACTTTAAGCCTATCTTTGGGCTAGTTAGGCATTGCTAAGCATTGGGGCGTCCCAAATTGGGATACCATGGGGGTGGGCATACAACACACCTGTAAGAAAGAGTACTCTTTACTGATTATATAGAGAGAAGGTTAGCACACAAAGTACAATGAGAAAATGTATTCCCTAAAGAAGATGTGAATCATGTCCACTTCCTGCCTCTTCACACCTTATTTCTCTCCTCTTAGCTGTGGCTTTAACAATAATGTCAATTGACTTTTATTTACTTGACCTGTTTCACAGTCACTGTAGCACACACTCCAGCTGTATTTATGGCCACCCTTGCTTTCACGGGTTCTTAATAAGTCAGGACAGATTTAATCATAAATATGGCCACTTAGCGGTCGCAAAGAACACATGAAGTGCCTGGTGGGATTTAGAGTCCTGAAATTGTCAATTCCTTTTGAAATCTTATTGGACATACATTAGAAAGGAAGCTTCTTGTCATCCACTACACAGTCGAGAGTTATTTTCCATCAGCGGAGACAAGCTTTGCAGCATCTTCTTCCATCAAATCTTTAACAGCTTTCTTGACATCCTAAGTGAGACAGGGCGTTAGGAGGCTTTGTCTTTCATCTTTCCTCTCTCCGGGTCTCTTATGCATGCAGTGCATCACAGGCAACATGCCGACATCTTAATGAAAATCTATCATCAGTCAAGTTAGAGAATGATTAACTTTGCCAGTGAAGAAGGGCTTTTCCTGAAAAGTTGGCATCTATTCAACAAGCTGTGACAACCTGTTTATTTTAGAAGACATATGTTCTCCTCACTGCAGGGATGTGGCCTTGCTGCTAGAGAAGAAATGTGAAGGTTTACTGCATTACTAGTGTAGTTCTGTAGCACAAAACAGCTTTTCGCTATTTAAAGTTGATCTACAGTCCAAACTCCTGCATCTCCTCCCTAGGCTGCTACATATTACCAACCTAGGATGTCTGTCCTGTGCTGCTTAGAAAGTTTAAGAAGCAGACAAACGAAAACATAAGACAATAACTTTTGAAGACTAACTGAATATCCTTTTAGGTGAGCTTTCCAGAATACGTTGTCCTCTTCATCAGACATAAGGTTACAATATAATGTAACATCATATGTTAAAGTGTGACTGCAGGCAAGGGTAATTGTTATACCATTGTGTTGGGCTACATTTTGCTCTGTCCTAAACTGTCTTCCGTTTCTAAGTTGAAGAAGAAATGGCTGAGATAACGGGGTTTATAGGTTAAGCTTGATTTTTCTTCTGAAAAAGTGGGCATGGCCCTTGGATCTGTGATGCTTAATAATAATTATCTCTCTGCACTGAAAGGACAGGACATTGCCCTAAGGAAGTGCCGAGGTGTGGACCATCACGTAACGCGTGGGCTTGATAGGGTTGCTGTCCATGAACCTGGGCCTGCTAGTGATGTATCTCTATTTATTGTTATTTATAGATTAACTTTGTTCCCGTCCCCCCTTATCCTCTTTATTATTATTATTATGAATGTTTATTAATATAGCGCCATCATCTTCCGTAGCGCTTTACAGGGTATGTATAGTCCAGGGAACAATACAAAACTAGATGCTACGAGGTTCAAATCAAGGAGACAGTGGGAAAGAGAGCCCTGTCCTCTTCTAATTGCTTGATAGATATTGTTGATAATGGGTATGGGGGTATTTATGGGTTATTATGAACGCTTTAGATATTTAAGGTGTATTGCACTTATTAGGTATATATTTATTCATGGCAAATGTACTTTATTGTTCACTATAAGGGAGTAATGTTCTATACAGTTTGATGCATTTTAGATCCTTCTTGAATTAAACATTTGGTACCATGGGGAAATAGGGACTATTGTATTTAATGTTCATTAGTAAGACACTCTGAGAGGCTATGTACGGAACCGTGTGGCACCCCTGTTAATTGTGCTAATTGTGATGTTGTGTTTTAATGGTTTTTAATGAATGTCCTTGTGTGTTTTTGCCTTCAATAAAAGTACATAGTTTTAGAGTAGTGCGGTTGTTGTTTCTGGCAACAAAAGGGGGTGTCTGGGCCACCCTCTGTGTTTTGTAATGAATTTGGTGGAGGAGGGGCCGAGAAGGGAGAGACCAGCAATCCTGTCCTGCTCTGCTGAGTTGATTGGAGGATGAGATGAAAAATAGAATGTCATTGGCTTAACTTGTTAACCATTTCTTCTTCAAGTTAAAAACAGGACAGTGCCAAATGTAGCCCAACACAATGCTGTAACAATTACCTTTGCTTGCTGTATCACTTTTAAGAGGAAAAATCATATCTGATGAAGGGGACGGGAAGTATTCTTGTAAGCTCACCAAAAATGCATTCAGTTAGCCTACAAAGGTATCACCTTATTTCTTTTACATTTCTACTTTTTCAATGGCTAACACAGCACAACACATTACTGCTTAATGATAGGAAACAGAGATACTTACATGGTTGGTGGCTTTGCCTGATGGGCATGTATAACCCATGCACACCTTGCTGGGAGACCATGTGGATTTCTGCCCGCGCAGTGAAAGTAGGATGCCCAGGTAAGGTTTACATGATAATTACAAGAATTTGGGGAGCCGTCCAAACAATGGCTGGGATATGTGAGGAGTCAATGAAGGTCACGTGAGGTGTAGGTGGAGATAAAACAGACCTGTAGCGGGTTTACAGAGCTGAATGCCTAAGCTGCATTAGCCAGACAGGCTATATTTATTATGCACATTACAATGAAAGAATATGATAGTCCAAACATACTTAGGCCAAGTCTACATATGTAAGCAGTGGAGAAAACAAAATGAAGGGGAGGAAACCATAAAAATAGGGTTTAACCATCTGGGTAGATGTGTAGAAGGAAATAGGACGCTATAAATTGGGGTGTTCACTTGTTGGCTAATTGTTTCTTAAAGCAGACCCCCACCCATTTCCTAGCTAATGGGTGTGAGTCGAGCCACATTAGGACTGGAGCCCCTCAATACTCGGAGATGAACATAGGTCCACTTTAAGGGAAAACATGAATTTACTAGCTAACGTACAGAGATGGACAATACCAGTTTCCTAATCTCTCCTATCATTGTAAGATGTCCGTCTATCCAGTCTAGCAGCCCGAGTTCATCCAAAGTTAAACATTTGTTTACATTTTATATTTAATTCAGAGATGAGAATTTCAAATAAATATCTTTCATAATTAAAGTATGAATCTTACACTTACACATCAGTAGGGGGAGGCAAGGAGGGAAATGGTGAAGAGGAAATTGAACGGGAGGCCTCCCGTCGTGGCAGTTTAATCAGGACTGGGGGATAAAATAAAAAACATCTTACCTTATCCAGAATGCAGTGCTGCTCTTTGGGTGGTGGCCCCAGGGAGGCTGCACAGAGCAGTATCCCCCCTTCTGTACGCACTCCCACCCCAATGCAAGTTAACCCTGGTTAGAAAGGCCACGGCAATACTGCTGGATTGCAGGGAAAAGGTAAAGTGTTAACCCCCCCCCACCCCCACCCTGCCTCAGTGCCGGGGGGAGGGGGGCAGGGTATAGGGCCTAGTTCTGTTTTAAGTCCAGCTTAACCAGCTTCAGCTAAAAGGAAGAAAGTGTAACATCTACAATTGTGAACCTGTATTGAAATAAGAAATCTTTTGTGTTACTACTGTATTCATTCACAGAAGCAATAGAAAACTACCATCAGCAGAACAGTGAGTATACTTGGGGCCAATTACAATACCTACACCACCTCACATACCAACAACGGGCACCCTGGGTCCCAAGAATCCGGCATGGGAGTGGGTTACATTTAAGTACCTCATAATGCTGCATACAGTATCTATACTGAGACATGGAAGAAAACTAGAAAATGATTCATAGAATCTGAAGATTCAAACCACCATCTCTGTCTTTCTACATGCTGCACCACTATCTCTGCCCTGCTCTGTACTGCACCCCATCTCTGCCCTGCTCCATGCTGCACCCTCATCTCTGCCCTGCTCCATTCTGCCCCAGCATCTCTGCCCTGCTCCATACTGCACCCACATCTCTGCCCTGCTCCATTCTGCCCCAGCATCTCTGCCCTGCTTCATTCTGCCCCAGCATCTCTGCCCTGCTCCATGCTGCACCTCCATCTCTGCCCTGCTCCATGCTGCACCCTCATCTCTGCCCTGCTCCATGCTGCCCCAGCATCTCTGCCCTGCTCCATGCTGCACCCTCATCTCTGCCCTGCTCCATGCTGCACCCTCATCTCTGCCCTGCTCCATGCTGCACCAACATCTCTGCCCTGCTCCATGCTGCCCCAGCATCTCTGCCCTGCTTCATTCTGCCCCAGCATCTCTGCCCTGCTCCATGCTGCACCCACATCTCTGCCCTGCTCCATGCTGCACCCACATCTCTGCCCCGCTCCATGCTGCACCCACATCTCTGCCCTGCTTCATGCTGCACCCACATCTCTGCCCTGCTTCATGCTGCCCCAGCATCTCTGCCCTGCTTCATTCTGCCCCAGCATCTCTGCCCTGCTCCATGCTGCACCCACATCTCTGCCCTGCTCCATGCTGCACCCACATCTCTGCCCTGCTCCATGCTGCACCCACATCTCTGCCCTGCTCCATGCTGCACCAACATCTCTGCCCTGCTCCATGCTGCCCCAGCATCTCTGCCCTGCTCCATTCTGCCCCAGCATCTCTGCCCTGCTTCATTCTGCCCCAGCATCTCTGCCCTGCTCCATGCTGCACCCCCATCTCTGCCCTGCTCCATTCTGCCCCAACATCTCTGCCCTGCTCCATGCTGCCCCAGCATCTCTGCCCTGCTCCATTCTGCCCCAGCATCTCTGCCCTGCTTCATTCTGCACCCACATCTCAGCCCTGCTCCATGCTGCACCCCCATCTCTGCCCTGCTCCATTCTGCCCCAACATCTCTGCCCTGCTCCATGCTGCACACACATCTCTGCCCTGCTTCATTCTGCCCCAGCATCTCTGCCCTGCTCCATGCTGCACCCACATCTCTGCCCTGCTCCATGCTGCATCCCCATCTCTGCCCTGCTCCATTCTGCCCCAACATCTCTGCCCTGCTCCATTCTGCACCCCCATCTCTGCCCTGCTCCATGCTGCACCCACATCACAGCCCTGCTCCATGCTGCACCCCCATCTCTGCCCTGCTCCATGCTGCACCCACATCTCTGCCCTGCTCCATGCTGCACCCCCATCTCTGCCCTGCTCCATTCTGCCCCAACATCTCTGCCCTGCACCATGCTGCACCCCCATCTCTGCCCTGCTCCATTCTGCCCCAACATCTCTGCCCTGCACCATGCTGCACCCACATCTCTGCCCTGCTTCATTCTGCCCCAACATCTCTGCCCTGCACCATGCTGCACCCACATCTCTGCCCTGCTTCATTCTGCCCCAACATCTCTGCCCTGCACCATGCTGCACCCACATCTCTGCCCTGCACCATGCTGCACCCACATCTCTGCCCTGCTCCATGCTGCACCCCTATCTCTGCCCTGCACCATGCTGCACCCACATCTTTGCCCTGCTCCATGCTGCATCCCCATCTCTGCCCTGCTCCATGCTGCACCCACATCTCTGCCCTGCTCCATGCTGCACCCACATCTCTGCCCTGCTCCATGCTGCACCCACATCTCTGCCCTGCTCCATGCTGCACCCACATCTCAGCCCTGCTCCATGCTGCACCCCCATCTCTGCCCTGCTCCATGCTGCACCCCCATCTCTGCCCTGCTCCATGCTTCACCCCCATCTCTGCCCTGCTCCATGTTGCACCCACATCTCTGCCCTGCACCATGCTGCACCCCCATCTCTGCCCTGCTCCATTCTGCACCCCCATCTCTGCCCTGCTCCATGCTGCACCCACATCTCTGCCCTGCTCCATGCTGCACCCACATCTCTGCCCTGCTCCATGCTGCATCCCCATCTCTGCCCTGCTCCATGCTGCACCCACATCTCTGCCCTGCTCCATGCTGCACCCACATCTCTGCCCTGCTCCATGCTGCACCCACATCTCTGCCCTGCTCCATGCTGCACCCACATCTCTGCCCTGCTCCATGCTGCATCCCCATCTCTGCCCTGCTCCATGCTGCACCCACATCTCTGCCCTGCTCCATGCTGCACCCACATCTCTGCCCTGCTCCATGCTGCACCCACATCTCTGCCCTGCTCCATGCTGCACCCACATCTCTGCCCTGCTCCATGCTGCATCCCCATCTCTGCCCTGCTCCATGCTGCACCCACATCTCTGCCCTGCTCCATGCTGCACCCACATCTCTGCCCTGCTCCATGCTGCACCCACATCTCTGCCCTGCTCCATGCTGCACCCCCATCTCTGCCCTGCTCCATGCTTCACCCCCATCTCTGCCCTGCACCATGCTGCACCCACATCTCTGCCCTGCTCCATGCTGCACCCACATCTCTGCCCTGCTCCATGCTTCACCCCCATCTCTGCCCAGCACCATGCAGCACCCACATCTCTGCCCTGCTCCATGCTGCACCCACATCTCTGCCCTGCTCCATGCTGCACCCCCATCTCTGCCCTGCTCCATGCTGCACCCACATCTCTGCCCTGCTCCATGCTGCACCCACATCTCTGCCCTGCTCCATGCTGCACCCCCATCTCTGCCCTGCTCCATGCTTCACCCCCATCTCTGCCCTGCTCCATGCTTCACCCCCATCTCTGCCCTGCTCCATGCTTCACCCCCATCTCTGCCCTGCTCCATGCTGCACCCCCATCTCTGCCCTGCTCCATTCTGCACCCCCATCTCTGCCCTGCTCCATGCTGCACCCCCATCTCTGCTCTGCACCATGCTGCACCCACATCTCTGCCCTGCTTCCTGCTGCACCCACATCTCTGCTCTGCACCATGCTGCACCCACATCTCTGCCCTGCTTCCTGCTGCACCCACATCTCTGCTCTGCACCATGCTGCACCCACATCTCTGCCCTGCTTCCTGCTGCACCCACATCTCTGCTCTGCTCCATGCTGCACCCACATCTCTGCTCTGCTCCATGCTGCACCCACATCTCTGCCCTGCACCATGCTGCACCCCCATCTCTGCCCTGCTCCATGCTGCACCCACATCTCTGCCCTGCTCCATGCTGCACCCACATCTCTGCTCTGCTCCATGCTGCACCCACATCTCTGCTCTGCTCCATGCTGCACCCACATCTCTGCCCTGCACCATGCTGCACCCCCATCTCTGCCCTGCTCCATGCTGCACCCACATCTCTGCCCTGCTCCATGCTGCACCCACATCTCTGCCCTGCTCCATGCTGCACCCCCATCTCTGCCCTGCTCCATGCTGCACCCACATCTCTGCCCTGCTCCATGCTGCACCCACATCTCTGCCCTGCTCCATGCTGCACCCACATCTCTGCCCTGCTCCATGCTGCACCCACATCTCTGCCCTGCTCCATGCTGCACCCACATCTCTGCCCTGCACCATGCTGCACCCCCATCTCTGCCCTGCACCATGCTGCATCCCATCTCTGCCCTGCTCCATTCTGCCCCAGCATCTCTGCCCTGCTCCATGCTGCACCCACATCTCTGCCCTGCTCCATTCTGCCCCAGCATCTCTGCCCTGCTCCATTCTGCCCCAGCATCTCTGCCCTGCTCCATGCTGCACCCACATCTCCGCCCTGCTCCATGCTGCACCCGCATCTCTGCCCTGCTCCATTCTGCCCCAGCATCTCTGCCCTGCTCCATTCTGCCCCAGCATCTCTGCCCTGCTCCATGCTGCACCCACATCTCTGCCCTGCTCCATGCTGCACCCACATCTCTGCCCTGCTCCATTCTGCCCCAGCATCTCTGCCCTGCTCCATTCTGCCCCAGCATCTCTGCCCTGCTCCATGCTGCACCCACATCTCTGCCCTGCTCCATGCTGCACCCACATCTCTGCCCTGCTCCATGCTGCACCCCCATTTCTGCCCTGCTCCATGCTGCACCCACACCTCTGCCCTGCTCCATGCTGCACCTCCATCTCTGCCCTGCTCCAGGCTGCACCCACATCTCTGCCCTGCTCCATGCTGCACCCACATCTCTGCCCTGCTCCATGCTGCACCCACATCTCTGCCCTGCTCCATTCTGCCCCAGCATCTCTGCCCTGCTCCATGCTGCACCCACATCTCTGCCCTGCTCCATGCTGCACCCCCATCTCTGCCCTGCTCCATGCTGCACCGACATCTCTGCCCTGCTCCATGCTGCACCCACATCTCTGCCCTGCTCCATGCTGCACCCACATCTCTGCCCTGCTCCATGCTGCACCCCCATCTCTGCCCTGCTCCATGCTGCACCGACATCTCTGCCCTGCTCCATGCTGCACCCCCATCTCTGCCCTGCTCCATGCTGCACCCACATCTCTGCCCTGCTCCATTCTGCCCCAGCATCTCTGCCCTGCTCCATGCTGCACCCACATCTCTGCCCTGCTCCATGCTGCACCCCCATCTCTGCCCTGCTCCATGCTGCACCGACATCTCTGCCCTGCTCCATTCTGCACCCCCATCTCTGCCCTGCTCCATGCTGCACCCACATCTCTGCCCTGCTCCATTCTGCCCCAGCATCTCTGCCCTGCTCCATGCTGCACCCACATCTCTGCCCTGCTCCATGCTGCACCCCCATCTCTGCCCTGCTCCATGCTGCACCCCCATCTCTGCCCTGCTCCATGCTGAACCTACATCTCTGCCCTGCTCCATGCTGCACCCACATCTCTGCCCTGCTCCATGCTGCACCCACATCTCTGCCCTGCTCCATGCTGCACCCACATCTCTGCCCTGCTCCATGCTGCACCCCCATCTCTGCCCTGCTCCATGCTGCACCGACATCTCTGCCCTGCTCCATGCTGCACCCACATCTCTGCCCTGCTCCATGCTGCACCCACATCTCTGCCCTGCTCCATTCTGCCCCAGCATCTCTGCCCTGCTCCATGCTGCACCCACATCTCTGCCCTGCTCCATGCTGCACCCACATCTCTGCCCTGCTCCATGCTGCACCCACATCTCTGCCCTGCTCCATGCTGCACCGACATCTCTGCCCTGCTCCATGCTGCACCCCCATCTCTGCCCTGCTCCATGCTGCACCCACATCTCTGCCCTGCTCCATTCTGCCCCAGCATCTCTGCCCTGCTCCATGCTGCACCCACATCTCTGCCCTGCTCCATGCTGCACCCCCATCTCTGCCCTGCTCCATGCTGCACCCCCATCTCTGCCCTGCTCCATGCTGAACCTACATCTCTGCCCTGCTCCATGCTGCACCCACATCTCTGCCCTGCTCCATGCTGCACCCACATCTCTGCCCTGCTCCATGCTGCACCCACATCTCTGCCCTGCTCCATGCTGCACCCCCATCTCTGCCCTGCTCCATGCTGCACCGACATCTCTGCCCTGCTCCATGCTGCACCCACATCTCTGCCCTGCTCCATGCTGCACCCACATCTCTGCCCTGCTCCATTCTGCCCCAGCATCTCTGCCCTGCTCCATGCTGCACCCACATCTCTGCCCTGCTCCATGCTGCACCCACATCTCTGCCCTGCTCCATGCTGCACCTCCATCTCTGCCCTGCTCCATGCTGCACCCACATCTCTGCCCTGCTCCATTCTGCCCCAGCATCTCTGCCCTGCTCCATGCTGCACCCACATCTCTGCCCTGCTCCATACTGCACCCACATCTCTGCCCTGCTCCATGCTGCACCCCCATCTCTGCTCTGCTCCATGCTGCACCCACATCTCTGCCCTGCACCATGCTGCACCCACATCTCTGCCCTGCTCCATGCTGCACCTACATCTCTGCCCTGCTCCATGCTGCACCCACATCTCTGCCCTGCACCATGCTGCACCCCCATCTCTGCCCTGCTCCATGCTGCCCCCCCATCTCTGCCCTGCTCCATTCTGCCCCAGCATCTCTGCCCTGCACCATGCTGCACCCACATCTCTGCCCTGCTCCATGCTGCACCCACATCTCTGCCCTGCTCCATGCTGCACCCACATCTCTGCCCTACTCCATTCTGCACCCACATCTCTGCCCTGCTCCATGCTGCACCCACATCTCTGCCCTGCTCCATGCGGCACCCACATCTCTGCCCTGCTCCATGCTGCACCCACATCTCTGCCCTGCTCCATGCTGCACCCACATCTCTGCCCTGCTCCATGCTGCACCCACATCTCTGCCCTGCTCCATTCTGCACCCCCATCTCTGCCCTGCTCCATGCTGTACCTCATCTCTGCCCTGCTCCATGCTGCACCCACATCTCAGCCCTGCACCATGCTGCACCCACATCTCTGCCCTGCTCCATGCTGCACCCACATCTCTGCCCTGCTTCCTGCTGCACCCCCATCTCTGCCCTGCTCCATGCTGCACCCCCATCTCTGCCCTGCTCCATGCTGCACCCCCATCTCTGCCCGGCACCATGCTGCACCCACATCTCTGCCCTGCACCATGCTGCACCCACATCTATGCCCTGCTCCATGCTGCACCCACATCTCTGCCCTTCTCCATGCTGCAGCCCCATCCCTGCCCTTCTCCATGCTGCACCCCCATCTCTGCCCTGCTCCATGCTGCACCCACATCTCTGCCCTGCTCCATGCTGCACCCACATCTCTGCCCTGCTCCATTCTGCACCCACATCTCAGCCCTGCTCCATGCTGCACCCCCATCTCTGCCCTGCTCCATGCTGCACCCACATCTCTGCCCTGCTCCATGCTGCACCCACATCTCTGCCCTGCTCCATTCTGCACCCACATCTCAGCCCTGCTCCATGCTGCACCCACATCTCTGCCCTGCTCCATGCTGCACCCCCATCTCTGCCCTGCTCCATTCTGCCCCAACATCTCTGCCCTGCACCATGCTGCACCCCCATTTCTGCCCTGCTCCATTCTGCCCCAACATCTCTGCCCTGCACCATGCTGCACCCCCATCTCTACCCGGCACCATGCTGCACCCACATCTCTGCCCTGCACCATGCTGCACCCACATCTCTGCCCTTCTCCATGCTGCAGCCCCATCCCTGCCCTTCTCCATGCTGCACCCCCATCTTTGCCCTGCACCATGCTGCACCCACATCTCTGCCCTGCACCATGCTGCACCCCCATCTCTGCCCTGCTTCATTCTGCCCCAGCATCTCTGCCCTGCTCCATTCTGCACCCACATCTCTGCCCTGCTCCATGCTGCACCCCCATCTCTGCCCTGCTCCATTCTGCCCCAGCTTCTCTGCCCTGCTCCATGCTGCACCCACATCTATGCCCTGCTCCATGCTGCACCAACATCTCTGCCCTGCTCCATGCTGCACCCCCATCTCTGCCCTGCTCCATTCTGCCCCAGCTTCTCTGCCCTGCTCCATGCTGCACCCACATCTCTGCCCTGCTCCATTCGGCCCCAGCTTCTCTGCCCTGCTCCATGCTGCACCCACATCTCTGCCCTGCACCATGCTGCACCCACATCTCTGCCCTGCACCATGCTGCACCCCATCTCTGCCCTGCTCCATGCTGCACCCACATCTCTGCCCTGCTCCATGCTGCACCCACATCTCTGCCCTGCTCCATGCTGCACCCACATCTCTGCCCTGCTCCATGTTGCACCCACATCTCTGCCCTGCTCCATGCTGCACCCACATCTCTGCCCTGCACCATGCTGCACCCACATCTCTGCCCTGCACCATGCTGCACCCCCATCTCTGCCCTGCTCCATGCTGCACCCCCATCTCTGCCCTGCTCCATGCTGCACCCACATCTCTGCCCTGCACCATGCTGCACCCCCATCTCTGCCCTGCTCCATGCTGCACCCCCATCTCTGCCCCGCTCCATGCTGCACCCCCATTTCTGCCCCGCTCCATGCTGCACCCACATCTCTGCCCCGCTCCATGCTGCACCCACATCTCTGCCCCGCTCCATGCTGCACCCACATCTCTGCCCTGCTCCATGCTGCACCCCCATTTCTGCCCTGCTCCATGCTGCACCCACATCTCTGCCCCGCTCCATGCTGCACCCACATCTCTGCCCTGCTCCATTCTGCACCCACATCTCTGCCCTGCTCCATGCTGCACCCACATCTCTGCCCTGCTCCATGCTGCACCCACATCTCTGCCCTGCTCCATGCTGCACCCACATCTCTGCCCTGCTCCATGCTGCACCCACATCTCTGCCCTGCTCCATGCTGCACCCACATCTCTGCCCTGCTTCATTCTGCCCCAGCATCTCTGCCCTGCTCCATGCTGAATCCCATCTCTGCCCTGCTCCATTCTGCACCCACATCTCTGCCCTGCACCATGCTGCACCCACATCTCTGCCCTGCACCATGCTGCACCCACATCTATGCCCTGCTCCATGCTGCACCCACATCTCTGCCCTGCACCATACTGCACCCACATCTCTGCCCTGCACCATGCTGCACCCACATCTCTGCCCTGCACCATGCTGCACCCACATCTCTGCCCTGCACCATGCTGCACCCACATCTATGCCCTGCTCCATGCTGCATCCCATCTCTGCCCTGCACCATGCTGCACCCACATCTCTGCCCTGCTCCATGCTGCACCCACATCTCTGCCCTGCTCCATGCTGCACCCACATCTCTGCCCTGCTTCATTCTGCCCCAGCATCTCTGCCCTGCTCCATGCTGAATCCCATCTCTGCCCTGCTCCATTCTGCACCCACATCTCTGCCCTGCACCATGCTGCACCCACATCTCTGCCCTGCACCATGCTGCACCCACATCTATGCCCTGCTCCATGCTGCACCCACATCTCTGCCCTGCACCATACTGCACCCACATCTCTGCCCTGCTCCATTCTGCCCCAGCATCTCTGCCCTGCTCCATTCTGCACCCACATCTCTGCCCTGCTCCATGCTGCACCCTCATCTCTGCCCTGCTTCATTCTGCCCCAGCATCTCTGCCCTGCTCCATTCTGCACCCACATCTCTGCCCTGCTCCATGCTGCACCCTCATCTCTGCCCTGCTTCATTCTGCCCCAGCATCTCTGCCCTGCTCCATGCTGCACCTCCATCTCTGCCCTGCTCCATGCTGCACCCTCATCTCTGCCCTGCTCCATGCTGCCCCAGCATCTCTGCCCTGCTCCATGCTGCACCCTCATCTCTGCCCTGCTCCATGCTGCACCCTCATCTCTGCCCTGCTCCATGCTGCACCAACATCTCTGCCCTGCTCCATGCTGCCCCAGCATCTCTGCCCTGCTCCATTCTGCCCCAGCATCTCTGCCCTGCTTCATTCTGCCCCAGCATCTCTGCCCTGCTCCATGCTGCACCCACATCTCTGCCCTGCTCCATGCTGCACCCACATCTCTGCCCCGCTCCATGCTGCACCCACATCTCTGCCCTGCTTCATGCTGCACCCACATCTCTGCCCTGCTTCATGCTGCCCCAGCATCTCTGCCCTGCTCCATTCTGCCCCAGCATCTCTGCCCTGCTTCATTCTGCCCCAGCATCTCTGCCCTGCTCCATGCTGCACCCACATCTCTGCCCTGCTCCATGCTGCACCCACATCTCTGCCCTGCTCCATGCTGCACCCACATCTCTGCCCTGCTCCATGCTGCACCCCCATCTCTGCCCTGCTCCATGCTGCACCAACATCTCTGCCCTGCTCCATGCTGCCCCAGCATCTCTGCCCTGCTCCATTCTGCCCCAGCATCTCTGCCCTGCTTCATTCTGCCCCAGCATCTCTGCCCTGCTCCATGCTGCACCCCCATCTCTGCCCTGCTCCATTCTGCCCCAACATCTCTGCCCTGCTCCATGCTGCCCCAGCATCTCTGCCCTGCTCCATTCTGCCCCAGCATCTCTGCCCTGCTTCATTCTGCACCCACATCTCAGCCCTGCTCCATGCTGCACCCCCATCTCTGCCCTGCTCCATTCTGCCCCAACATCTCTGCCCTGCTCCATGCTGCACACACATCTCTGCCCTGCTTCATTCTGCCCCAGCATCTCTGCCCTGCTCCATGCTGCACCCACATCTCTGCCCTGCTTCATTCTGCCCCAGCATCTCTGCCCTGCTCCATGCTGCATCCCCATCTCTGCCCTGCTCCATTCTGCCCCAACATCTCTGCCCTGCTCCATTCTGCACCCCCATCTCTGCCCTGCTCCATGCTGCACCCACATCTCAGCCCTGCTCCATGCTGCACCCCCATCTCTGCCCTGCTCCATGCTGCACCCACATCTCTGCCCTGCTCCATGCTGCACCCCCATCTCTGCCCTGCTCCATTCTGCACCCACATCTCAGCCCTGCTCCATGCTGCACCCCCATCTCTGCCCTGCTCCATTCTGCCCCAACATCTCTGCCCTGCACCATGCTGCACCCCCATCTCTGCCCTGCTCCATTCTGCCCCAACATCTCTGCCCTGCACCATGCTGCACCCACATCTCTGCCCTGCTTCATTCTGCCCCAACATCTCTGCCCTGCACCATGCTGCACCCACATCTCTGCCCTGCACCATGCTGCACCCACATCTCTGCCCTGCTCCATGCTGCACCCCTATCTCTGCCCTGCACCATGCTGCACCCACATCTTTGCCCTGCTCCATGCTGCATCCCCATCTCTGCCCTGCTCCATGCTGCACCCACATCTCTGCCCTGCTCCATGCTGCACCCACATCTCTGCCCTGCTCCATGCTGCACCCACATCTCTGCCCTGCTCCATGCTGCACCCACATCTCAGCCCTGCTCCATGCTGCACCCCCATCTCTGCCCTGCTCCATGCTGCACCCCCATCTCTGCCCTGCTCCATGCTTCACCCCCATCTCTGCCCTGCACCATGCTGCACCCCCATCTCTGCCCTGCTCCATTCTGCACCCCCATCTCTGCCCTGCTCCATGCTGCACCCACATCTCTGCCCTGCTCCATGCTGCACCCACATCTCTGCCCTGCTCCATGCTGCATCCCCATCTCTGCCCTGCTCCATGCTGCACCCACATCTCTGCCCTGCTCCATGCTGCACCCACATCTCTGCCCTGCTCCATGCTGCACCCACATCTCTGCCCTGCTCCATGCTGCACCTACATCTCTGCCCTGCTCCATGCTGCACCCACATCTCAGCCCTGCTCCATGCTGCACCCACATCTCTGCCCTGCTCCATGCTGCACCTACATCTCTGCCCTGCTCCATGCTGCACCCACATCTCAGCCCTGCTCCATGCTGCACCCACATCTCTGCCCTGCTCCATGCTGCACCCCCATCTCTGCCCTGCTCCATGCTTCACCCCCATCTCTGCCCTGCTCCATGCTTCACCCCCATCTCTGCCCTGCTCCATGCTGCACCCACATCTCTGCCCTGCTCCATTCTGCACCCCCATCTCTGCCCTGCTCCATTCTGCACCCCCATCTCTGCCCTGCACCATGCTGCACCCACATCTCTGCCCTGCTTCCTGCTGCACCCACATCTCTGCCCTGCTCCATGCTTCACCCCCATCTCTGCCCTGCTCCATGCTTCACCCCCATCTCTGCCCTGCTCCATGCTGCACCCCCATCTCTGCCCTGCTCCATTCTGCACCCCCATCTCTGCTCTGCTCCATGCTGCACCCACATCTCTGCCCTGCTCCATGCTGCACCCCATCTCTGCCCTGCTCCATGCTGCACCCACATCTCTGCCCTGCTCCATGCTGCACCCACATCTCTGCCCTGCTCCATGCTGCACCCACATCTCTGCTCTGCTCCATGCTGCACCCACATCTCTGCCCTGCTCCATGCTGCACCCACATCTCTGCTCTGCTCCATGCTGCACCCACATCTCTGCCCTGCTCCATGCTGCACCCCCATCTCTGCTCTGCTCCATGCTGCACCCCCATCTCTGCCCTGCTCCATGCTTCACCCGCATCTCTGCCCTGCTCCATGCTGCACCCACATCTCTGCCCTGCTCCATGCTGCACCCACATCTCTGCCCTGCACCATGCTGCACCCACATCTCTGCCCTGCTCCATGCTGCACCCACATCTCTGCCCTGCTCCATGCTGCACCCCCATCTCTGCCCTGCTCCATGCTGCACCCACATCTCTGCCCTGCTCCATGCTGCACCCACATCTCTGCCCTGCTCCATGCTGCACCCACATCTCTGCCCTGCTCCATGCTGCACCCACATCTCTGCCCTGCTCCATGCTGCACCCACATCTCTGCCCTGCACCATGCTGCACCCACATCTCTGCCCTGCACCATGCTGCACCCCCATCTCTGCCCTGCACCATGCTGCATCCCATCTCTGCCCTGCTCCATTCTGCCCCAGCATCTCTGCCCTGCTCCATGCTGCACCCACATCTCTGCCCTGCTCCATTCTGCCCCAGCATCTCTGCCCTGCTCCATTCTGCCCCAGCATCTCTGCCCTGCTCCATTCTGCCCCAGCATCTCTGCCCTGCTCCATGCTGCACCCACATCTCCGCCCTTCTCCATGCTGCACCCGCATCTCTGCCCTGCTCCATTCTGCCCCAGCATCTCTGCCCTGCTCCATTCTGCCCCAGCATCTCTGCCCTGCTCCATGCTGCACCCACATCTCTGCCCTGCTCCATGCTGCACCCACATCTCTGCCCTGCTCCATTCTGCCCCAGCATCTCTGCCCTGCTCCATTCTGCCCCAGCATCTCTGCCCTGCTCCATGCTGCACCCACATCTCTGCCCTGCTCCATGCTGCACCCACATCTCTGCCCTGCTCCATGCTGCACCCCCATTTCTGCCCTGCTCCATGCTGCACCCACACCTCTGCCCTGCTCCATGCTGCACCTCCATCTCTGCCCTGCTCCAGGCTGCACCCACATCTCTGCCCTGCTCCATGCTGCACCCACATCTCTGCCCTGCTCCATGCTGCACCCACATCTCTGCCCTGCTCCATTCTGCCCCAGCATCTCTGCCCTGCTCCATGCTGCACCCACATCTCTGCCCTGCTCCATGCTGCACCCCCATCTCTGCCCTGCTCCATGCTGCACCCACATCTCTGCCCTGCTCCATGCTGCACCCACATCTCTGCCCTGCTCCATGCTGCACCCCCATCTCTGCCCTGCTCCATGCTGCACCGACATCTCTGCCCTGCTCCATGCTGCACCCCCATCTCTGCCCTGCTCCATGCTGCACCCACATCTCTGCCCTGCTCCATGCTGCACCCACATCCCAGCCCTGCTCCATGCTGCACCCCCATCTCTGCCCTGCTCCATGCTGAACCTACATCTCTGCCCTGCTCCATGCTGCACCCCCATCTCTGCCCTGCTCCATGCTGCACCGACATCTCTGCCCTGCTCCATGCTGCACCCCCATCTCTGCCCTGCTCCATGCTGCACCCACATCTCTGCCCTGCTCCATTCTGCCCCAGCATCTCTGCCCTGCTCCATGCTGCACCCACATCTCTGCCCTGCTCCATGCTGCACCCCCATCTCTGCCCTGCTCCATGCTGCACCCCCATCTCTGCCCTGCTCCATGCTGAACCTACATCTCTGCCCTGCTCCATGCTGCACCCACATCTCTGCCCTGCTCCATGCTGCACCCACATCTCTGCCCTGCTCCATGCTGCACCCCCATCTCTGCCCTGCTCCATGCTGCACCGACATCTCTGCCCTGCTCCATGCTGCACCCACATCTCTGCCCTGCTCCATGCTGCACCCACATCTCTGCCCTGCTCCATTCTGCCCCAGCATCTCTGCCCTGCTCCATGCTGCACCCACATCTCTGCCCTGCTCCATGCTGCACCCACATCTCTGCCCTGCTCCATGCTGCACCCACATCTCTGCCCTGCTCCATGCTGCACCGACATCTCTGCCCTGCTCCATGCTGCACCCCCATCTCTGCCCTGCTCCATGCTGCACCCACATCTCTGCCCTGCTCCATTCTGCCCCAGCATCTCTGCCCTGCTCCATGCTGCACCCACATCTCTGCCCTGCTCCATGCTGCACCCCCATCTCTGCCCTGCTCCATGCTGCACCCCCATCTCTGCCCTGCTCCATGCTGAACCTACATCTCTGCCCTGCTCCATGCTGCACCCACATCTCTGCCCTGCTCCATGCTGCACCCCCATCTCTGCCCTGCTCCATGCTGCACCCCCATCTCTGCCCTGCTCCATTCTGCCCCAGCATCTCTGCCCTGCTCCATGCTGCACCCACATCTCTGCCCTGCTCCATGCTGCACCCACATCTCTGCCCTGCTCCATGCTGCACCTCCATCTCTGCCCTGCTCCATGCTGCACCCCATCTCTGCCCTGCTCCATGCTGCACCCACATATCTGCCCTGCTCCATGCTGCACCCACATCTCTGCCCTGCTCTATGCTGCACCAACATCTCTGCCCTGCACCATGCTGCACCCCCATCTCTGCCCTGCTCCATGCTGCACCAACATCTCTGCCCTGCACCATGCTGCACCCACATCTCTGCCCTGCTCCATGCTGCACCCCCATCTCTGCCCTGCTCCATTCTGCCCCAGCATCTCTGCCCTGCACCATGCTGCACCCACATCTCTGCCCTGCTCCATGCTGCACCCACATCTCTGCCCTGCTCCATGCTGCACCCACATCTCTGCCCTGCTCCATGCTGCACCCACATCTCTGCCCCGCTCCATGCTGCACCCACATCTCTGCCCTGCTCCATGCTGCACCCACATCTCTGCCCTGCTCCATGCTGCACCCACATCTCTGCCCTGCTCCATGCTGCACCCACATCTCTGCCCTGCTCCATGCTGCACCCACATCTCTGCCCTGCTCCATGCTGCACCCACATCTCTGCCCTACTCCATTCTGCACCCACATCTCTGCCCTGCTCCATGCTGCACCCACATCTCTGCCCTGCTCCATGCGGCACCCACATCTCTGCCCTGCTCCATGCTGCACCCACATCTCTGCCCTGCTCCATGCTGCACCCACATCTCTGCCCTGCTCCATGCTGCACCCACATCTCTGCCCTGCTCCATTCTGCACGCCCATCTCTGCCCTGCTCCATGCTGTACCTCATCTCTGCCCTGCTCCATGCTGCACCCACATCTCAGCCCTGCACCATGCTGCACCCACATCTCTGCCCTGCTCCATGCT
The DNA here is from genome assembly GCA_027917425.1 of Gastrophryne carolinensis. NCBI lineage: Eukaryota > Metazoa > Chordata > Amphibia > Anura > Microhylidae > Gastrophryne > Gastrophryne carolinensis. The sequence goes on from CM051237.1 coordinate 91,346,770, forward strand.
GCACCCACATCTCTGCCCTGCTCCATGCTGCACCCACATCTCAGCCCTGCACCATACTGCACCCACATCTCTGCCCTGCTCCATGCTGCACCCACATCTCTGCCCTGCTTCCTGCTGCACCCACATCTCTGCCCTGCTCCATGCTGCACCCACATCTCTGCCCTGCTTCCTGCTGCACCCACATCTCTGCCCTGCTCCATGCTGCACCCCCATCTCTGCCCTGCTCCATGCTGCACCCCCATCTCTGCCCTGCTCCATGCTGCACCCCCATCTCTGCCCGGCACCATGCTGCACCCACATCTCTGCCCTGCACCATGCTGCACCCACATCTATGCCCTGCTCCATGCTGCACCCACATCTCTGCCCTTCTCCATGCTGCAGCCCCATCCCTGCCCTTCTCCATGCTGCACCCCCATCTCTGCCCTGCTCCATGCTGCACCCACATCTCTGCCCTGCTCCATGCTGCACCCACATCTCTGCCCTGCTCCATTCTGCACCCACATCTCAGCCCTGCTCCATGCTGCACCCCCATCTCTGCCCTGCTCCATTCTGCACCCACATCTCTGCCCTGCTCCATGCTGCACCCACATCTCTGCCCTGCTCCATTCTGCACCCACATCTCTGCCCTGCTCCATGCTGCACCCACATCTCTGCCCTTCTCCATGCTGCAGCCCCATCCCTGCCCTTCTCCATGCTGCACCCCCATCTCTGCCCTGCTCCATGCTGCACCCACATCTCTGCCCTGCTCCATGCTGCACCCACATCTCTGCCCTGCTCCATTCTGCACCCACATCTCAGCCCTGCTCCATGCTGCACCCCCATCTCTGCCCTGCTCCATGCTGCACCCACATCTCTGCCCTGCTCCATGCTGCACCCACATCTCTGCCCTGCTCCATTCTGCACCCACATCTCAGCCCTGCTCCATGCTGCACCCACATCTCTGCCCTGCTCCATGCTGCACCCCCATCTCTGCCCTGCTCCATTCTGCCCCAACATCTCTGCCCTGCACCATGCTGCACCCCCATTTCTGCCCTGCTCCATTCTGCCCCAACATCTCTGCCCTGCACCATGCTGCACCCCCATCTCTACCCGGCACCATGCTGCACCCACATCTCTGCCCTGCACCATGCTGCACCCACATCTATGCCCTGCTCCATGCTGCACCCACATCTCTGCCCTTCTCCATGCTGCAGCCCCATCCCTGCCCTTCTCCATGCTGCACCCCCATCTTTGCCCTGCACCATGCTGCACCCACATCTCTGCCCTGCACCATGCTGCACCCCCATCTCTGCCCTGCTTCATTCTGCCCCAGCATCTCTGCCCTGCTCCATGCTGCACCCACATCTCTGCCCTGCTCCATGCTGCACCCCCATCTCTGCCCTGCTCCATTCTGCCCCAGCTTCTCTGCCCTGCTCCATGCTGCACCCACATCTCTGCCCTGCTCCATGCTGCACCCACATCTATGCCCTGCTCCATGCTGCACCAACATCTCTGCCCTGCTCCATGCTGCACCCCCATCTCTGCCCTGCTCCATTCTGCCCCAGCTTCTCTGCCCTGCTCCATGCTGCACCCACATCTCTGCCCTGCTCCATTCGGCCCCAGCTTCTCTGCCCTGCTCCATGCTGCACCCACATCTCTGCCCTGCACCATGCTGCACCCACATCTCTGCCCTGCACCATGCTGCACCCCATCTCTGCCCTGCTCCATGCTGCACCCACATCTCTGCCCTGCTCCATGTTGCACCCACATCTCTGCCCTGCTCCATGCTGCACCCACATCTCTGCCCTGCTCCATTCGGCCCCAGCTTCTCTGCCCTGCTCCATGCTGCACCCACATCTCTGCCCTGCTCCATGCTGCACCCACATCTCTGCCCTGCTCCATGCTGCACCCACATCTCTGCCCTGCTCCATGCTGCACCCACATCTCTGCCCTGCTCCATGTTGCACCCACATCTCTGCCCTGCTCCATGCTGCACCCACATCTCTGCCCTGCACCATGCTGCACCCACATCTCTGCCCTGCACCATGCTGCACCCCCATTTCTGCCCTGCTCCATGCTGCACCCCCATCTCTGCCCTGCTCCATGCTGCACCCCCATTTCTGCCCTGCTCCATGCTGCACCCACATCTCTGCCCCGCTCCATGCTGCACCCACATCTCTGCCCTGCTCCATGCTGCACCCCCATTTCTGCCCTGCTCCATGCTGCACCCACATCTCTGCCCCGCTCCATGCTGCACCCACATCTCTGCCCTGCTCCATGCTGCACCCACATCTCTGCCCTGCTCCATGCTGCACCCACATCTCTGCCCTGCTCCATGTTGCACCCACATCTCTGCCCTGCTCCATGCTGCACCCACATCTCTGCCCTGCACCATGCTGCACCCACATCTCTGCCCTGCACCATGCTGCACCCCCATTTCTGCCCTGCTCCATGCTGCACCCCCATCTCTGCCCTGCTCCATGCTGCACCCCCATTTCTGCCCTGCTCCATGCTGCACCCACATCTCTGCCCCGCTCCATGCTGCACCCACATCTCTGCCCTGCTCCATGCTGCACCCCCATTTCTGCCCTGCTCCATGCTGCACCCACATCTCTGCCCCGCTCCATGCTGCACCCACATCTCTGCCCTGCTCCATTCTGCACCCACATCTCTGCCCTGCTCCATGCTGCACCCACATCTCTGCCCTGCTCCATGCTGCACCCCCATTTCTGCCCTGCTCCATGCTGCACCCACATCTCTGCCCCGCTCCATGCTGCACCCACATCTCTGCCCTGCTCCATTCTGCACCCACATCTCTGCCCTGCTCCATGCTGCACCCACATCTCTGCCCTGCACCATGCTGCACCCACATCTATGCCCTGCTCCATGCTGCATCCCATCTCTGCCCTGCACCATGCTGCACCCACATCTCTGCCCTGCTCCATGCTGCACCCACATCTCTGCCCTGCTCCATGCTGCACCCACATCTCTGCCCTGCTTCATTCTGCCCCAGCATCTCTGCCCTGCTCCATGCTGAATCCCATCTCTGCCCTGCTCCATTCTGCACCCACATCTCTGCCCTGCACCATGCTGCACCCACATCTCTGCCCTGCACCATGCTGCACCCACATCTATGCCCTGCTCCATGCTGCACCCACATCTCTGCCCTGCACCATACTGCACCCACATCTCTGCCCTGCTCCATTCTGCCCCAGCATCTCTGCCCTGCTCCATTCTGCACCCACATCTCTGCCCTGCTCCATGCTGCACCCTCATCTCTGCCCCGCTCCATGCTGCACCCACATCTCTGCCCTGCACCATACTGCACCCACATCTCTGCCCTGCTCCATGCTGCACCCTCATCTCTGCCCTGCTTCATTCTGCCCCAGTATCTCTGCCCTGCTCCATTCTGCACCCACATCTCTGCCCTGCACCATGCTGCACCCACATCTATGCCCTGCTCCATGCTGCACCAACATCTCTGCCCTGCTCCATGCTGCACCCCCATCTCTGCCCTGCTCCATTCTGCCCCAGCTTCTCTGCCCTGCTCCATGCTGCACCCACATCTCTGCCCTGCTCCATTCTGCCCCAGCTTCTCTGCCCTGCTCCATGCTGCACCCACATCTCTGCCCTGCACCATGCTGCACCCACATCTCTGCCCTGCACCATGCTGCACCCCATCTCTGCCCTGCTCCATGCTGCACCCACATCTCTGCCCTGCTCCATGCTGCACCCACATCTCTGCCCTGCTCCATGCTGCACCCACATCTCTGCCCTGCACCATGCTGCACCCACATCTCTGCCCTGCACCATGCTGCACCCACATCTCTGCCCTGCACCATGCTGCACCCACATCTCTGCCCTGCACCATGCTGCACCCCCATCTCTGCCCTGCTCCATGCTGCACCCCCATTTCTGCCCTGCTCCATGCTGCACCCACATCTCTGCCCCGCTCCATGCTGCACCCACATCTCTGCCCTGCACCATGCTGCACCCCCATTTCTGCCCTGCTCCATGCTGCACCCACATCTCTGCCCTGCTCCATGCTGCACCCACATCTCTGCCCTGCTCCATGCTGCACCCCCATCTCTGCCCTGCTCCATGCTGCACCCCCATCTCTGCCCTGCTCCATGCTGCACCCCCATTTCTGCCCTGCTCCATGCTGCACCCACATCTCTGCCCCGCTCCATGCTGCACCCACATCTCTGCCCTGCACCATGCTGCACCCCCATTTCTGCCCTGCTCCATGCTGCACCCCCATCTCTGCCCTGCTCCATGCTGCACCTCCATCTCTGCCCTGCTCCATGCTGCACCCCATCTCTGCCCTGTTTTATGCTACACCCAGGAAAACGTGCATTGGGTTGTACTTGAGACAATTGTAAAGTAAACAGGGCAATGACGTAAATAAATGTGATGGGGCCCTGGTGTGAACATAAATGGGACCCTTTTAGGGGTCATACAGTAAACTTCCTGTTCTGTCTTTTAACTCAATGGGATACCCCACTTTGTGAAACTACATATTACTCTATGGAACACATGACTGCACACAGAGTAGAAGGGAAGGGAGATATAATAAATTAAAGGAAAGAAAGAACAAAAGCATAGAATTAATGAGACAGAGAGAGAGAGAGAGTTGTCAAAAAACAAGAAATAAAAGAAGTGATAGAAAAAGGAAAGCGTGAATTTAGAGATGGAATGGCAGAAAAAGTATGAAAGAGAATAAAAGAAAGGGAAGAAAAAGTATTGACAGAACGTTCAAGATGAGAGAAAGAAACAAAGAACACATGGAAAGAAACTAAGAGATATAATAAAAAGGAAAATGGCAAAGACTGACAGAAATAATAGAAGTAAAGAAGAAAGAAAAGGAATGACAGAAAAAAGGAACAGATGGAAAAAAGAAACGGGGAGGCCGATTCATTAATAGCGGCAGGTAGCGACAGTTGAGCGACTGTAGCGGCATTTTCAGAGCGCCCGCTAGTAGTCGCTGTGCTTGGCCGTTGTTTGGTAGTTGATAGTGACCCCGTCGGTTTGCCGTAATGTTGAATATTGGGTGAGGAGTCGCTATTTGACAGGTTCCGCGCTGTATGGGAGCGCATGATAGCGACTGGCCCTAGCGACCGGCTCCCACCATATTCATCAAAAAATCACGCTCAAAAAATTCTCGCGCTGTAAAATGCATGTTTAAACCCCAGAGCGCTGGAGGCGATGGGTTAAAAGTAGTTTTTTAACCCCCAAACAACCATATTTTTGGAAACCAAAAAAAACAAGTTTTTTAAATAATTTAGTAATATGAATACATTAATATCAGACCTGTAATATCAATTCTGTACAATTGTATTTTATTTTTTTTCCCTTAAAAAAATTATCTAAAATGGCAGAAGTGGTCACAGAATTTTTCACATTAATAAAAAAAAATTAATAACACTTAATTATTAATATTTAAAGATTGTTCCATTGAAATGCATTGGAGAGCGCCAGGTAGTGAGAGGTCATACCTGTCGCTGTTCAAGGTCGGACACTAGCGCAGTGGGCTGAGGCTGGAATAATGATGAATGAGTGGCTATCTGGCGCTATCTCAGTCGCTAAGCAGGATTGGCTTGATAAATGTGTGATTGTGGTGGGGAGCCGGCGTTCTCGTGGCGGGGTCCGTCATTACCGGCCGCTCACCAGTCGCTACCTGTCGCTATTCCTTCATAAATAAGGGCCTAAGAATAGAAGGACTGACAGAAAGTCTCTCCCTGCGTCATTCATTCAGCTTCCCGGGGGAGGGAATGAAGTGGGACCCTCCCAAGGTGCTGATGTCTGCACTGCTGATTTGGGATACCCCACTTTGTGAAACTCCATAGTACTCTATGGAACACATAACTGCACACAGTGTGTGGGCTTGGCAGGGAAGGGTCAGCAGCTCAGCTCATAGAGAGGATGTTGGCCACTGCCGGTGCAGCCCCAATTCTCTCGCCTCCATGGATGCAGCTCTGACAGCGCTCCCTGCATGTGGATGTAAGCAACACTAGGCTCACACACAGTATACCCCACTCGTTGTCCACCCACTGACCGCTATTCTGATTGCAGGGGGGCACGTAGTACTGAGGGAGACATCATTCACTCCTAGTCCATTGCCTGAACACTGCTTGGTACAGAGCAGCACAGGCAGTTAGCGGGTAGAGCCGGGATGGGGCTCTCGGGGGTGATCGCTGGAGCCTGAAACATCTTAGCTCCATTGCGAACGATTGGGTAGGTGGTAGACACATCCTGGGGTCCCAGCTGTACCTAGGGTTGCCACCTGGTCAATATTTTTTTTTTTACTGGCCACTGGCCTGGTGGTGCCAGTATTTGTTTTCTTACTGGCAATTGAGGATCAGAAAATGAAAACCTCAATTACAACTTACTTTTTTTCTTGCCCTGTCTCGCCCTTTTACATGTTTTCACTGTTGCTCACTTTCCATTTCAGTGTGTGGGTTTCTATGGTGAGGGCAGGATTATGAGGGGGGCACAAGGGGCGCGAGCCCTGGGGACTCCACCACTTGCCCTGCAAAGGGGGTCTCCACCAACCTTTGGGTTATGGTCTGGTCCGGGAGGCTCTTCAATCTTTGGTCTGACGGGTTGTGGGGCCAGCAACAAAGCTATCGGCAGCAGTGGGGGCCCCCACTCATCTGGGCAAGCCTTTTTTGTTTTTTTGCAAACCCGCAGCCAAAGCCAAAACAGGGCAGCAATGCTACAGTGTTGGGTGGGTGCAGAGCTGTTAATCGGCGGCCGCTCACTGCACATAAGCCATGCACAATGCTGGGAAAACTGTTTTCTGCCAGACGACTACACCCCCTTCCACACTGCCCAGAATGGCAAAGCAGGAGTTCCCGAGCAGCACGCACCTGCACAGGGGTGGCACTCGATCTGATGTTCCAGTAAGTAGGCGGGTGGCAGACAACCACCAATCAGTTACTTGTCTGGACTATTATTTTAAAGGAAAAAAATACTGTATCTGGGGCCTCCACCAGACTTTGTTCCTTGGGGCCTCCACCGCACTTAATCTGGCCCTGTCTACGGTGCATCATCTAGAAATCCGGCACAGGGTGACACTCACCCTAAGGCTGGTCCTGGTGGGCATGTCACCTACTGTAAGCAGTAAAATGTAGGATCACTCAAGTCATATTTCATTATAATATTATAATAATATAATACTGGTCTCAGTACGAATATTACTGCCAGACATTGTAGGTTTTAATCGGCTAAAAGGTTTGTATCAATTAAAGCGGACCAACAGTCAAAAATGACAAACCAGAGCAACACAACAGTGCTTATATTAAATTATATTATTTTCTCATGGCAATTTAGATTGCTGCACATAAACTTTCATTTACCTGTTTCTAACTCTTGTTGAGGTAAATTATAAAAAACAAGATGGCGGCTCATGCATTTGCAGACCACCTGTGCTGCCAGGCTTCCTGTTACTGTGCATTGTCAGTTATGTCAGTTGAATCCAGGAAGCAGCATCTTGTTTTTTTGCTGGGAGAGGAGCTCCAAAATGGGCGCTACCTTTCTTTTCCAACCGTCCCAGGGTGTTGGTCCTGTTTAAGGACGGGCAGGCTGATTCATTACTAGCGGCAGGTAGCGACAGCTGAGCATCTGTAGCGAGTATTTCAGAGCGCCCGCTAGTAGTTGCTGTGCTCGACCATGGTTCGTTGTTTCAGAGCGCCTCAGTCGCAGGCCAGCATTGTTGAATACGTTATTTGATTCGCAGTACTACGCTGTATTGGAGCGAATGGTAGCGTCTGCTCAGTGCGACTGACTCACAACACATTCATCAAAAAAACAGCCTAAAACAGTTCCGGCGCTAAAAATCGAGACGCTGTAACCCACAGCGCCAGAGGCTGTTCGATTAAAGTCTGTTTTTGAACATGTAGCAACTAGTAACAAAGCGAAAACATATGGAATGACATTGTTATTACATTGTAACATGAACACTTTAATACCAGACACGTAAGGACAATTCTGCATAAAAATATTATAAATCAAAAAAGTTTTCAAAAATGTCATTTTCTAGGCCAGGATACATGTCAGAAGGTTTGTGTTTTTTTTAAGGGAAAAAAAAAATTGGGATCGGGAAAAGGGATTTAAGGATCGTCCATAGAAATGTATGGGAGAGCACCTGGTAGCGAGAGGTAATACGTGGCGCTCTGCAAGGATGAACGGCAGCGCTGTACGCTGAGGCTGGGATAATGATGAATCGCACGCTACATGGCGTTGTTCTAGTCGCTCACCAGATTTGGCTTCATAAATGTGTAATTGCGTGCCGTCTCCGGTGTTCATCTGACGCTACTTGACGCTACCTGCCGCTGTACAGGCATTACCTGGCGCTATCCCTTCATGAATAAGGCCCAAAGACTATTTGCCCTGGGTCACAAGAACAGAGGGTTTATCAACACTAGCGTGGCAGGAATCTGCACCAATCCTGGTGCAGTAAAGATTATTTTGGGTAAAGATTATTCTGGTTTAAACTGGACCAACAGCTTGTCACAGTTGGAAAAATAAAGTAGCGGCCATTTTGGAGCTTCCTCTCCCAATTAACATGACTGAAATGTGCAGTAACACAAAGCCCAGCACAACCTCCTGTTTGCAGGTGGCCTGCAAGCCCATGAGCGGCCACCTTGTTATTAACATTTATCCCAGTAGGCATTAGAAAAAGGTAAATTAATTTTTTTCATGTGCAGTAATATAAATTGCCCGGGGAGGGATGCATATGAGCACTTTGAGCATTTGCTGTGTTGGTCTGATTTAATTCATTTTTGACTGTTGGAACGCTTTAAATCTAAATACTGTTAAGGTCTATGGGAGCACAATTCTGGTGGTGGGTTTCAGTCTCTGGAAATCAAATACAACATCCAGCCGCATGGAAAGACCAACAAATACCCAATAATAAATGTTCATAATAGAATAGTCGGAGGTGCATTTTAGCCAAATAATGCCTCTTTCTGACAAAAATATAAATCCTTTTCCATGTAAGTGTAGCTTTAGAACAGGAAAAGGGCCTGATTTACTAGTTGTGCCAACAGTCAGATAGTTGTCTTGCGAGACTCTCTCTGTGCCCCCACCTCATCGCCAGCTGAAGACAGCTCGAGTGCAGAGAGCCGGGCTTTTAAAAGCCTATGCGCTAGCGACCCCTAGCTCCAGACGGGCGTGCCAGAATGACATCATATTTAGCACAACTAACACAGCGCCCGCACGGGCGCTGTAAAAAGGCATAACCATACAGCACCTGTTGCAATCCCCATTTTTTTTTTATAGGGTGATGGCTGCACATTTTCAACGCCCAAACACTGGGAATTTCATTGGGGACACTTTAATGACATGATACAGGTTTTGCATAGCCCAAATCACAAGTTTGCAGTGCATCCCAAAGGTGCAAAAAATGCCTACAAAAACAATTTCAAAAAGTGACCAAAAAATAATAACCAGCCCAGCCCGTTGAAATGTATGGGATAAGGCCAAACAGTGCATGGTGTGCACCTGGTCTTATGTGGCACTGTAGGGAACAAAGCGCCGGCACTCATATATATATATATGTATATATATATATATATACCTAGCAATATCAGAGGCACTACGGATTTTGACCTTTTGCATTGGGACTTGACATTCACCTGACATTCATCTGGCACTATGTGGCACTAGCGCTTCTTAAACAAACCCTGCCAGCTAGGCCTGTGCGGATGTAAAGTCTAGTTCATGCATAGTGAGTTAGATCAGTGATAACAACATACCCATCACAATAAACAATTTCAAAATGAAAATAACTCATTAAGAAAATCAGATAACATGTCATGTGATCTTCCTATTTCACTTTAATATATAAGGCTCACAAGAGGCTCAAAAATAGGCAATATTATAAATGAATTCAAATATATCAGGGTTATTAGAGATAACAACGTCCTATGCCCTTCAACCAAAAATATTGTCTGCATACAGCGTTCCAGCCATTTGTGTTAGATAGCAAGTGGGTTTAGAATAGGTATGTTCGGCTGTGCTGCACTGTGCATTGTGCTATAACCCACCAGTGAAGAGCCATATTTACTAAAGAGGCAGGTGACTGGCATAGTCAGGCACAGTCAAGCAAACTTACATCACTAACTGGACATGTACAAAACAAAAGGAAAATAGGGGGTTAAATTGAATATATGAGTGAGAATACAATTTCAACGTTACAAGTAAATAATGTAGATGATGTTAAAAATATAGAGAATTTTTGAATGCAGACTGTGAAGGAACGATTCAGCTTAAGTGCGGAAAACCCACAGATACAAGTCCGGAGTTCCCCTTTGTTTCCCCCTGTTAAGGCTTTTAGTCATCAATATGCATAGGTCCCTATCTCCCCAGGAAGGGGAATTAGCATTTATGGGTTGAACAGCGCAGATCACAGACTCCCTGCTGATTTTCTCACACCTCCAGCGTGGGAAGGCTCCAGTGGGTCTGGAGGTGGTAGGACCACTGGCCATTAAACAGTCACATCAAAAGATGAGAGCGGCAACAACACAAATTGGACCATAGCTGCGCCACCATGTGTCCCAGCACCAAGCCAGACACAGAACCAGAACTGGCTCACAAAACCGCACGCAGAGATATGTTTTGAAGATCTAAGGTTCTGACCCATTTAGGGACCCCATTTTTGGACTCATCAGATGCCCGGCATCCAGCCCAATCTTTTGGTGCCGTATCCAAAGCCATACGACCCCCTGCTCAAATTTATAACCCCTAAAGGATTTTAGGGGCTAAAGCAAGCTCCAGAACAGTGGGAGGTGACAACCTGTCCCACAGAATGGAGGGGAGTGAAAGGAACCCCAGGCATAAAAGAGATGACCCTGGGCTAGGCTGGTGTCACTTATCTAGAGAGGTTACAGTTCCCGCGTGCTGGAGGTGTCCATCCACAAGCTTGCCACTTACTTCTTGTGGGAGCTCTCATCACCACTACTCTGCAACTGCATAATAAGGTAACTGACCATTGTCTCTCTTTGTAACTCACTGTAACCTGTAACCACCTCTCAGAACAGCATTTGTATTATTTCATATTCCATCATAGCCAAATGTTTGTTATCACTGACTAGTGTGCTTATAATATTAAAACTTATATTTAACTTGAGTGATCTTTTTGCCTTAGCCAAGAATCTGTGTGTCTGCAGGCTTTGGTCCTGGTATTCCTGATAGGAGGGCTCGGACAAGGGTTTTTGGGAATGCGGTCTGTGTGTCCGGAGGTCCCTGGTTTATAGTTGGATCACGTGACCCACGGTTCTCTGACACAGACCAACACCCTCAACGGCGAGGGTGTTGGCGGTCACCAACACCCTCATTGTGAAGGATGTTGGTTCGCTTTAAAAGAAATTATTCAGTGTGCGCGTTTGTCCAAGGAGAAAATGGTTTAGTGAATAGAAATTTGTATGATGTGAATGCTACTCAGACTGTGCTGGTTACGCAAAAGTTGGCACAGCCTGGCATAATTTTAGACCTGGAGCACAGAAAAAAATCATGGTTGAAGGTCGCCTGCCCACACCACCCTGTGCCGGAAATTTACTAATTTCTTTTCTTACACCTCCCTCAACTTTAAGTCTCCCCCACACTAAGCCCCATTGTACCCTGTGGTTGTAGGGAGGGGGGTCATACATTTCATTAAATTATTTGCCCCTACAATACTAAAGCATCAGTACTATCAGTTTAATAGTGACCTTATCCATCCATCTCTTGATCTGTTCCTGCAACTCTATGGCCTCGACACAGCAGTTCATGGCCTGCTCATGTTCTGGCCGTGTCAGTAAAATCCTGGCCTGATTTTAAACCCCAGTCTCCCCCTAAATGAGGCCCATAGTATATTCTAGAAATTGAGCACACCAATTGTATTTGCTTATGCTCCATTTGTATGTGTTGCTTACTCCTAATCATATCAGTAAGTTGCTCAGTTTCCCAGAAATTAGTAAAACAGCTAAGATTAGCCATTACATACTTGGCATTTAAAATACATTAGCAATGAACATCTAACCTCAAATCTTGGGTTTTGTTCCTTTTTAAGACTTTAAATTTGAATATCCCATATGAGCATGCTCAAAATATTTCATGCAATTGGCTAAAAATGGCTCCTCTTTCCCCTTAGTGGTTCATTCCATTATGTTATTTTCAGCAGCATTGTTCTCATTCACATTGTGCCGCCATGTTAATCCTCTGTAGCTCTATTGTCATCTGGCTGTACATGAAACTGCGGTCAGGAATAGAAAATGCAATTTAGCCATGATTGAAGTATAAATGTCAGGAGAAATGAAGGCTGTAAGCAGCTGTATTATTCTTGATTGCGTCTATCAAAATACCAGATTAAATTGCTGGTTTTCATTTTGCCACCTCGGCAGCGATAATATGGCTTGCTCCGGCCACATTTTTTCTCAATAGGCAGTGTGACCATACATGGCGAGAACTGCATTCTCTCTGACATTTGAACCGCAACATGTTTTCTTTATAGACCTTCATATTAAATATATTTTAAAACACCACCACATACATATCATAAGAAGCCTGGTGTATGCAATGTTATTACTTGCTTTAAATTATATTACAAAAGTTGTGTTTTTTTATGTAACGTAATGTTTTTTATGATAGATATCTGAAAGGCAGACAGCAAGCTTACTTCTGGGGTTCGAGGGGAAATAACAATTGCTTGCAATCGGGGGGGGGGGGGGGGTCTAATAATTAAATGCTGGTGGGAGTGGATGTCCTTTGGACTCATAAAGCTGTGCCATGACATGCCCTTTCCAGCTCAGCCATGAACCAGACATTAAGGCAAAGAAAATGGATTTAATTTGAATATATAAGGTATTTACATATAATCAAAGATTTTCAGAAATGAAGGGTACACATCATAATCTGCCTAAAATCGAGCTGTAGGCAACTTCAACAAGTTTGAAGATGCAGGACTAGTAATCTAAAAGTGCTTCTCTATGCAAATGTAAGAATATAATAATAATTAAAACACCATACGTCCAGTGCAATGGTTGTAGTGTGCTTTACTTGTTAAACTTAAAGTTTAGAGAAACTGAAAATTGTACTGTAATTGCATTTACTTAGAGCAGGGCTTCCCAAAATTTTTGCCATGGTGTATCGCTTTGCATTTTTTAATTATTATTTATTATTATTGTTTATTTATCATCTTCCATAGCACTGTACAATTATATCAAATACCACCCAATACAGACTTTTCTAGGAGGCTGTAGATCCACTTTAAAGCAGATGTTTAATGTGTCCTCTATGTACTCCATCAAATAAAGACCCCAAGTAGATATCACAGCAAAAATCTATACTTTACTATTATGTTAACCATAAAACACACAAGACAAAGATCAAAAACAACCATATAAAGCTACAGGGACCACACAGAGATGAAGGTGAAAATAAAATAAATTACCACATTTCTGGGAATAATACAAAATTAATGCAATTAATCATCAATTGCATGTGTTTGTATAGGACAAATAGCAACAAATGCCATTCCAAAAGTAAAATAAATATATATAAAGTACTACACAATCATTTACATCATTCAGTTAAGGGAAGAATCATTTTTCTATTTTAAAAATACAATGGGCTCGATTCAACAAAGGTAGAAATAAATTCGTGTCGCTCGAAAAAACGGATCGCATGCGTAAGTTTTTAACTTTTTGGAGTGATTAAAAAAAGGGGTTGAATTAAATACGTGCACGCGAAAATGCGATCGTAACATTTTCTAATCGTTTGTAAAACTTTCAAAATGCTTGTAAAAAGGCTGTCGCAAGCGAAAATTATTGGAAAATTTACTCAAATTTTTTTTCTATTGTTTAGTATTGTTTTCTGACTGTTGCATGGTTTTGTGAGGCTTTGTAAGACAAAATTTTCAACTTAAGTTTCCTGTGTAGCTTTATGTACATGGCTAACATTGTGGATACATGTAATAAAGAGGCAAGGTATGCTGTAGTGGAAGTACAAATTAAACAGTAATATTTGTAAGAGGCAAGTATGTTGTTTTTTTTGGGGGGGGCTTTTGTTGGATTGCCAGGGACCTGTATTAAAAATGTTTCCTTTAATGCAGAAATGTGGCCATTGTTTTCTATACAAAGCTTGCTTACATAGCACCACATGTCCTTGGGTGCAGGGTGCAGCTCTTTGCTAGCTTTAACCTCATGGTACGCCATTCAAATGCTTACACTTTAACGTAGACCAAAACCCAGGATTTTGACTATTCTGGGTTTTGGTGCCCCGCTGTGTAAAAACCCAAAGGTCGACCACTCCCATGTACCTTCCCTTGTTCTTATGGTGCATGCGTGGCCTCCCATGCATTCATCCGTAAAAATGGTCCAGATGCAAACTGGTCTAGGGTTGTTTAAGGACTCAGCTACAGTCCAGTTCAGCATAGTATACCTGAGTTTGCTACAACAAGCCAGTGGATACATCCATGCTAGGCTGGAACAGGGATTGTGTCTCATTTACAAATGACTGGTGCCATGGCATAACCTGCTAAAGTTATAAAAAGGAGTGTCCCCTGCTTACGCATGCATCCTTGAAGTTTGGCAGTTGGTGAGTATACTAGGCAACCTGGGTTGTTTCATACAGCAGGGCATGTAAAATAATAATCAGCCAAAGGCAAGGAAACAAGTAGCCATTTCCTGAGCAAATGTGGTGGTTTTGGGAGTTCTGGAAGAGCACGTCAGCAATAAGACTTTTGTCTAAATAGGCAAGCCCATGGCAGTCAACAAATAAGCAAATAAATGGGCAAAATGTTACACTTGCATACTCAAACCTTTGTGCAATAACATCAAGGAACAGCATACTTTGGGACATTAACATCAGTTGCAGATTCTAAGTTCCTATAAGGCTGAGGCTAGCAAGGGGTTAAAAGGTTGGAGCTTTCCAAAATGTCACAAGGACTCTGCAGAAAGTTAGGCAATAATGTTTAAACACTTACCAAGAAGCGATCCACCAGATAAATGCCCCTCCTCAAATAGTCGAAAAATTGATGAATTTCGCAGAATGTGGGCATCATGGCATGATCCAGGAAAGCCAGCCTCAAGTATTTTGAGATCTGGACCAGCAATCATCTGTACATTCAGTGAATGTCCCATCTTGCTATTGCGGTAGATATATTCATCCACACTGGGTGGGATAAAGCAAACATGGGGGCAATCCACAGCCCCCATAACATGCGGCATGCCAGCAATGCGATAAAAACCCCGTTTTACTACAGTCCATTCCTGGGGTGAGGCAGGTAAATGCAAATACATTGGCAAAATGGCACGCACTGCCTTTAAAAATGTATCTACAGCACGGCATACAGAAGTTTGGGACATGCCAACTGCCACACCACCCATTCGTCATTCCAGAGATTGCATGTCCTCTACCAGTTAATGGTGCCAAATATGGATGCAGCAGGCTATAGAGGTCTTCCAAAGCTGCACAATTTAGCCTAGCAAGCTGGAAAAGTGCTTGATCTGGCAGCTGATCCACATGCAAACGTGTCCGAAAATACTTGGGAATGGCCAGTCTGTGCCTTCTCTGTGCCACATCATCTGCAATATGTTCGAAGTCAATGCAAAGAAAGTAGAAGGGCTCCATTGTGAAAAAGAGCAAAATTAGTTTTCTCCTGCTGAAAGCTGCATCAAAAAACTAGTGTGAAACACTTAAATGTATATCATCCAGTCCACCTGAATCAGTAGTAACATTTTCGAATCGCAAAATGCAGTAGTAAATTTTTCGATCCACTAATTTATTTTGCACTTTTACAATCGCAATCGAATTTAATTCGAGTGACTCGTGTTTTACAATGGTTCCAGGTTGCTGAATCACTCGTAAAAAAAAAACAATCGCAACTTTTTAAGCACAAAACACACGAAAAATCAATTTTCTACCTTTGTTGAATCGAGCCCAATGTTTGTATTTACATCTAACTACAGAGGCTTTCATGGAGAAGCAGCAGTGAATGGATTGTATCAGGACCTGTTGCACTTATCTTGACCATTGGCCTGCAGCTGGTGATAATATATTTGCTATAAGTTCTCTCCAGAAAGATTGTATATGGAAGTAGAGTGCCCGGCAAATTTCAGTGAATATCAAATGACAATCTTAATATGTAGGGTAAGGGGGTGCGCAACCTCTTGATGAGTGTGGGTCAATTAAATTTAGAACCTGGTCGCGGGCCACAAAGAATAGGCTCAGAATTTTTTTTATTTGGAATAGCATAATGAAGATTTTCTACAACAATCAGGATACACACTCCTCCTCCTCCTCCTCCTCTCCACAAACTCCACTTGTATGTCCTTCCACCACACCCCTATATTCATGTAACAATCCCCACGTTAGCAATACACATGCTGCTTGGCTTACGTCTCTGAATATATGGGGCCCTTATATATAGCCCCCCACCCATCAGTCCCACAACTCAACCATGTTCCCTGTATTCCATCCATCTAAGCTTCCACCATTGACAAGCATACAATTATAATAGAAAAAACTATTTTACCAACTTATTTTGCTGAATATTTCACCAAAGGGTAGTGTTTGTATCTATATTACTGTAGATGCTGCAGTTTATTATTATGACAGTAGATAGCACTGCTACTATTGGCACTGCTACTACTTGTTAAATTCTTTTTCCTGTCACTGATCTTCTCGTACTCTATGCATGTTTAAGTAAAAACCAGTGTTCCATCATAATAGGGTTGATTCATGACCGTGCGTACATTTTTACTTACGTTTTTTACACGCGTAAACACTTTTTCTTTGGATTTTTTCTCTAAGTGCAATTCAGCATCATATTTAGCTGTGCAATTATGGGAACCTCTATTTATCTACCTTCACATGTCAGTTCTATTTACCCCACTTGCCCCACAGCAGGTCAGGGGCCACATCAAATAAATCTGAGGGTAATATGTGGCCCCCAGGCAAAAGCTCTTTTATATGAAGTGGGGTCTTGCCACAGTTTAGTGTAACTAAATTTTCATGGCAGGCCAACATCCAAATTTGCAAATATTTTGTGGAAAATATTTGGCTATGTAAGAGCCACATATTGTGATTTAGAGTACATAATGAGAACATGAGATGCCCGCTATAAAAATACTGGAATGCCCACTGAGCAAATCTTCCAGCGTGGGCATTGTAAACCTGGCAATATACAGACATCCTCGTGATGAAACACTAAGCTAAGAACTGGCAAATAATAGCTGATGATAAAGTCCAGACTGTCCCCATGTGTTGCTTAAAATGGAAACGGAATATTAAGCAATCACTGTGGCCAAGAGGACATCAAAAGAGAAGTTCACCTGAAACAAAAATGTATTTTTCATGAATAGCGACAACTTGCAGGTTGAAATTCATCTTTCACTTCTCTTTCATCTGCTTTATCTCCATATTTCATTTGCAAAGCTGCATTATGTTGCGGTTTCTCCATTCCTTGCTTGGCATTGTATATTTTTAGACTGTTTTATCCTTCTGGAGGCTGTATTTTACTGTAGTGAGTGGAGAGAAGATACAGGGCAGCCTTCCTTTTTATTTGCTGTTTACTTCATAAATGTCATTTTCAATTCTTGTTTTATGGTTTGGGAAATGACTAGTCAGAGAATAACTAAAGAAAGAAGTAACTGAAATTAAAGGAGCAATTGTGTAATATTAAAAATCCATATGAATACATCAGCTAATGAGAGGAGGGGTCACTTATACACGGGGAGGCCGATTCATTAATAGCGCCAGGTAGCGACAGATGAGCGACTGTAGCGTGATTTTTACAGCGCCAGCCAGTATTCGCTGTGCTTGGCCGGCGTTTGCTTGATGACAGCGACTCAGTCGGTGTGCGGTAATGTTGAATACGGGCTTAGGGGTCGCTGTTTCACAGGTTCAGCGTTGTATGTGAGCGCCTGACAACGAATGGCCAGAGCGAACGGCTTGCTTCATATTCATTAAAAAATCACGCTCCGAATTTGCTGGCGCTGTCCATTCCTTGTTTAAACCCCAGTGCGCTGGCGGCGATGGGTGTTAACTAGTTTTTAACCCCTAAACAACCATATTTTTTGATTGTAACATTATACATGTTTTTTGAATTTTGTAATATGAATACATTAATATCAGACCTGTAAGATCAATTCTGCACAAATTTTTTTTTTTAATTTTTTTTACTTTAAAAAAAAACCGAACATTGCAGAGGTGGTCTCAGAATTTTTGACATTAAAAAAAAATAAATAAATAAATAATACCAATTAATTATGATTAATTAAACATTGCTCCATTGAAATGCATTGGACAATGCCAGGGAGCGACAGGTCATACCTGGCGCTGTGAAGGAATTTGCAGCGGCGCTGTTCGTTCCAGACGACTTCATGATGAATCCCGCGCTAGCCGTCGCTCTCGCCGGCGCTAGCCTCATTTAGCTTGATAAATGCGTCATTGTGACCGCCGCCGGGCGTACTTGAGTCGGTAGCCGCCGATAGCTGGTGGCGGTACCTGGCGCTCGTCAGACACTACCTGGCGCTAGCCCGTGATAAATAAGGCCCTTATTCTTTCATGATAGGAATGGAATCCAGGGGGCACAGGTTTAGTCTATCAGGGGTGACAGAGTCTGTCACCTTGGATGTCCTTTTCCTTCCATTATAAGAAAGAAAAACAAGTCTGGCTGGATACTTTTTGATTTCGGGTGTATAAGTGACCACTCCCCCTGCCGCCAAGCATATTTACCGGTATATAGATTTTTATAATTGGGCCATTTTTCGCAACAGTGCTCCTATAAATAAAGACTAAAAAAACACATATGTCTTCACCTGCATGAGCAAGCATTTAGCTTAGCTTGGGTTTATCAGTGCTCTGTGCCAAAAGTAAAAATCCTGCTGTTGACACCTTTCTGGTGTATTGAACCATAGCTGATAGGCCTCCTGCCCATGTGTAATCAATGCCAGTTTGGTATATAAAAGAGAGTTCTTTTTGCATTCCACACACAGGAAATATAGACCAACGTACAGGTGCAGCCATCTTCAAATTGATTACTCCATTGCACCAGTATGATGGAGAGATCACTCACAACTGGCACACAGCTGACTGTGATATGTAAGTTGTTTACATTGTAATAGCAGGAGCTATTGTGGCTGCTATACAAAATATCACAGCAGTCTGTTAACAATGTAACACACCGCAGGGAGCGTTTTACATGTAGAAAAATGACTCATCCTGCTTGTTACATTGTACACAATGAGGTGAGAGGCAGCAGTGTGAGTTTTTTAAACTTTTTAAACTTCCAGCATGACATACATGTGAGCAAGGATTCAGCAATAGGCAGGCCGAGTTATCTAGCTAAAGATATCAGACCTATCTCTGAAAGTAAAAGTATTGTGTAAAACTCCACCCACCCTACACTCCCCCTGTACTAAGCCAATTTAGGCAATAACATTAAAAGCTACTCACTGAGGGGAAAGTAATCGGGTCTGTCACTCAAGTCTCCAGCTGTGATGCAGAGCCCCATCCCCATCAGCATCACTGGAGGATCAGGTGAGTTATTTTATCATTTTAATACTTTAGCACAGAAGGAGGGGGTTTGGCTGGGGAGTTAAAAAGAAGATGGCCATCTAAAAACCAAGCTGGTCTTTGTTCCTGAAGACCAAACCCTTCTTTGATACTTCTGACCCACAAGAGCATTACACAGTGAGTAATCCTTCCATGTTTCTCTGTTCTTACAGGAGAGGTAAGCCAATACCCAACATTTGGATTGTTTGGATTGTTGACAAGCAATGTTGGCAAGCAGTGAAAGTCTCAAACTTTTCACGCCAAACACCCACTAGAAACAAGAAGTTCCAACAGAGTACCCCCAGAAAGGGGATCAATTATACATTTTACTATAATAAATAGGCCACAGTCCTAGCTACACTTTTAAAGCAAGAAGGGATAGTGTTTTACAGTTAAAATAATATAATAGACCCATCAGACCATGCTGTTGGTGCAGCCTAAACATCGCCACGTACCCCCTGGGGTACTCATACCACAGGTTGAGAACCAGTGTCCTAGAACAAACCAGAGGTGTAGGATTAGAGTATGGGCCTGTAAAAAAGGAAAGGAACTTATGTATCTATCTAATCTACTCATAAAAATAGTGTGGGAGGCAAACTGGATGATTGCCTAAAGGGACATCCTTGCCTAACCGATTTTCTTTTATTTTGTATTATTTAATGAATGTATTGCTTGATGAGGAGGTAAGAAAATAGTGTGACCGACTTAGTTTCACATCCCAGCCCTAGGGGTGGATGTCAAACCAGATGTAGGATCTTATAGATGCTAGCTTTGGTTTTAGTGTAAGAGTGACCATATCCATCCCAGTCCATGACCTGTGCTTACTATGCTATAGCCCCAGATAACCAATTGACTGACTGGGAAGGCAGGGCCCAGCAGCTTATGGGTTGCCCAGGGCCAATTAAAAAAATGGGCTAATTTTTGGTCCCAGTCCTCTGAGGTTGCTGTACCGGCTATGCTCGGTATCAGACTTGCAGGGCCTAATCAGGGATACCATATGCTTCCACTATTTGGAAGAGTATAGAGGATGTAAAGTCTATTTATATTTATAAAATACTATCTCCACAGGTTTTCTATACATAATAAAATCTTTTTAGTAAAAATGTTTTGTTTCATTTTTTAACTGAAAGTATGAAACTCTTAACCAGTAACCTTAGCAAACAATGAACGTGGAGCTAAGCATCAGAGAGGCCGGGAGGCCATTGCCTGCTCTGACTTGGAACCACTATTACATGAAATACACTGCAATTTATAATCCAGATCTAACAATAGTTTGCACTATATCTTTTGCCAAGTTTCCCTTTTTACCTCATACCTTATTTTTTCCCCGTATTCTAAGTTGAGGTTACCATTTTAATTGGGGTCATTTAGGAAGTGTCAAACTGAACATCTTGCTGCTTATTTGTGAAGTTTAAATTGCTATATTTGCATTGCTCTGTTTCCTGGTGCAGTTTTCATGGTGACCTGAGGTTCCTCAGCCAATCATAACAGTGTAAGATTTTTACATACTTTCCATGCTCATTAAATCCCCTTCATGTCATTGGTGTGTTATTCCATTTGCTGAATAAAGGGGGGTGGGAGCAGCTCAATCACTATTATTTATACAAAATTATTATTATTATTCAGGCCTGGGAACTAATTTACCGCCCAGTTTAACCCTCTCATCAACTAAATATCAAGCAACAAACATGTCTAGCTGTGTGGAAAGACAGAGATTTGGTTGCACATATCTGCAGATACATGTGGAAGCCACACTGCCCCGACAAGGCACTCTGTGTTTAGTGTGGTCCCTACTCTTAATTTTGAGTCTCCAACATTGCATATTCAACTCCAGTATTCCATACGCTGGGTTAGTATCAAAACCAAAGGCAATAGGCCATTATATTGAAACTACACTTATAAGGTGTTTGGTAAATTATAGCACACAGAGAGGCTTCCGCATGTAATTTATCCAGCAAATAAATAAAAGCTAAGAGAAACATTACGACACCTTTGCTCGCTTTCTTTAGGAAAACATATTCTATTCTATACTTAGGCCCTTATTTAAGAAGGGATAGCGTCAGGTAGTGGCTGGTTAATGACAGGTAGTGGCAGGTAGTGACTGGTGAACGCCGGACACAGCACGCAATTACACATTTATCAAGCAGAATCTGTTTAGCGACTGGGATAGCGCCAGGTAGCGTCTGATTCATCATTTTCACAGCCTCAGCGAACAGCGCCAGCGTTCGGCCTTGCACAGCGCCAGGTATGACCTCTTGCTACCTGTCGCTCTCCCATACATTTCAATGGACGATCCTTTTCTTCTCTTTAAACGGGGTTTTTGTTTTTTTCATTTTACAAAAAAATCACAAATAATTCTGTGACCTCTTCTGGCATTGAAATAGCAGTTTTTTCATATTTTTTTCATTTTTTATATATTTCCTCAGAAATGACATTACAGGTCTGGCATTAAAGTGTTCATGTTACAATGTTGTTACAATGTAATTCCATATGTTTTCGCTTTGTTACTAGTTGATAGATGCCTGAAAACAGACTTTAAACACACCGCCTCCTGCGCTCTGGGCTTCAAACAAGTATTTTACAGTGCCAGAGATTTGTGAGGCTGGTGTGAGTCGGTCGCTATGAGCAGTCGCTAACATGCGCTCCCATACAGCGCTGTACTGGTCAAATAGCGACTCCTCACAATGTATTCAACATTACTACTATAAAGTAGCGACCCACGGCCGAGCACTGCGACTACTAGCGGGCGCTCTGAAAATGCTTGTGCTACAGACGCTCATCTGTCACTACCTGCTGCTAGTAATGAATCAGCCTGCCCATCTCTAATAAAAAAAATAACTTTAGCTCCCTTCTATCAATCGGCATCAAGAAATCCTGATTTGGGATGCCCCTACAGTTAAAGCAAGCAAAATCCCCCAAAACTAATTCAAGCTATTTTGCTGCTCCACCACAGGT
Organism: Gastrophryne carolinensis; assembly: GCA_027917425.1. Classification (NCBI taxonomy): domain Eukaryota; kingdom Metazoa; phylum Chordata; class Amphibia; order Anura; family Microhylidae; genus Gastrophryne; species Gastrophryne carolinensis. Next base: position 91,369,243 of record CM051237.1, read on the forward strand.
ACATTACCATTTGGATGTTTTCTGCCCTCAATGCTGCTTGGTATTCCTGTTCTAGTGATTTTATTTTCGTTTCCCCCAGGTATGCTATTGTATGCCGTTGGTTTCTGACAGGGCCTCCGTCATTTGCCCTGTAAGAGGGCCTCCACCAACTGTAGGGCTATGGCTGGGGTACCAGGATTTTGCGGTGCCGCTGCTTGGTCCGGTTGACCCCAATCCACAAGCCCTTGCAGTGTTGTATGCCTGAGGTTCAGTTCTTCCCTTTCCAACAACACCTCCAGTGGATCGTTAGACCCCTAGGTCCAGAGATCTGGTGCTCAGAAGTGTCATATCCTAGACAAGGTGCATTGATTCTCAGGATGATTTGGAGACTCGGTTCTCAGGATCCAGTTGGGGCTAGAAACCTACTGGGGGTGTTGTTGAAAAGAGGAGGCCTTTAGTTATGCACCTCTGCAAGGGCATGTAGAGCCAATTGGTGGTACCACAAAGTCCCAGTACTGTTGCTTGCCAGAGCCGGGGTCTAAAAATCAGTGGAAGAGGCTTGTTCTGCAGTTGATGATCTCAGCTACATTCCCTGTAAGTATGGGCTTCCTTGCCAACATGGTCCTGGGGAACCATAGCTCAGAAGCAGAGCGGTGGTTAGGACTGGAGCTGGTAGAGACAAGTGGTGGACAGTGCCAAGGACAGCACACAACAGGAATCTCCAGCCCAAATCAGCAGTGATGTCAGGCACCTACCTATCTACCTACCCGCCTTACTGACCCATCCCCCAATTTACCCACTTACCCCTTACCCATATGCCTGCCTGCTGACCAACCTACCTACCTATCCAACTGCCTACTGATCCACCTACCTAAGTACTTGCCCACTTTTTGGGTGGGGTCACACACACTGCACACATCACAGATGTACAGCACTAGGTAGAGTGTTTCTACAGGAGCACATCTTATCTACTCATAGTAGCAATTGCCTTGGGCTTTGTTTGTTAGTAGTTACATGTGTATGAATTGGTCTAATAGCGCGCAGTGTTGTGATTAAAGCAAGGAGCAATGATTGGTTTGGCAGTTTTATAGGAGAGGAGCATGGTTTATCCACTCAGTGTGTGAGGTGAGGGGGTGGGTAACCTGCTTCTAAATACATGTAAAACCCGGCATGCCCCCTCTATCGCAGTGAATGAAGTGGGTGTGACAGCATAACTGTGACAGGTGACAGCGGGTGGCCTATTCATCACAGAGGCTGTCTGGAGATAATACGGGAAGTATGGCAAAGGGGACTGGATCTGACATTCTGTTTAGTGTACAAGCAGGGGCGAGCATTTTTTATGTTACTTGACTGGATTATTACTTTATATAGGATTGGGGGTTACAAAAAAAAGTCTTACCTCAACCAAAATATAGCACTGTCGCCCAGACATAGGCAGGGCCGCACAGAGAGTGCAAAACCCCCCTCCCCACTGGGCATGCACCTGCCCACCCATGTAAGGATAGAGTTATGAAGACACGGGGAGGCCGATTCATTAACAGCGGCAGGTAGCGACAGTTGAGCGACTGTAGCGGCATTTTCAGAGCGCCCGCTAGTAGTCGCTGTGCTTGGCCGTTGTTCGGTAGTTGATAGCGACTCAGTGGGTTTGCCGTAATGTTGAATATTGGGTGAGGAGTCGCTATTTGACAGGTTCCGCGCTGTATGGGAGCGCATGATAGCGACTGGCCCTAGCGACGGGATCCCACCATATTCATTAAAAAATCACGCTCAAAAAATTATCGCGCTGCAAAATGCATGTTTAAACCCCAGAGCGCTGGCGGCGATGGGTTAAAAGTAGTTTTTTAACCCCCAAGCAACCATATTTTTTGAAACAAAAAAAAAACAGGTTTTTAAAATAATTTTGTAATATGAATACATTAATATCAGACCTGTAATATCAATTCTGTACAATTTTTATTTTTTTTACCTTAAAAAAATTATCTAAAATGGCAGAAGTGGTAACAGAATTTTTCACATTTAAAAAAAAAAAAAATTAATAACAATTAATTATGAATATTTATAGATTGTTCCATTGAAATGCATTGGAGAGCGCCAGGTAGCAAGAGGTCATACCTGTCGCTGTTCAAGGTCGGACGCTGGCGCTGTGGGCTGAGGCTGGAATAATGATGAATGAGTGGCTATATGGCGCTATCTCAGTCGCTAAGCAGGATTGGCTTGATAAATGTGTGATTGTGGTGGGGAGCCGGCGTTCTCGTGGCGGGGCCCGTCATTACCGGTCGCTCACCAGTCGCTATTCCTTCATAAATAAGGGCCTAAACTTTAATGGAAAAATAATACTGCATCAGGGAGCTCCACTAGATCTGCATAGGGGCCTCTTAATCCAGCCCTGTTCATGGTTGTTACTGATAGTTAAATATAGTGACAAGTGGCTTGAATTGCTGGGATTTTTTTCCTGGCGCTGCACCATCCTTCGTCTTCCTTTTGGAAGCATTCGCCTACAATCTGCTGACCGAATTGTGTGTCTGTTGGAATTCATGCAGCAGTTTCCTGGCACCAGATGAATATAACAATATCTTGCAAAGCAATTCTCTCTCCATGTAAACATGGCAGTGTTTACCAACCCACATTATCGTGGAGCTGATGAAGATTCATTTTAGCATTTAGATTTGCATGGGAGACAGAGGCACGCTGTCAGAAAAGGCTACTTTGCTTTTTTTTTCTTTTTTGGGACAAAAATCATGGTGACCTAACATGTTTTTTTAGCTAAACAGGCAATTTGAGAAAATGACATACCAATTTCAGCCCAGGAAATGTTAATGTACAGGTACAGTACTTCCATGAGAACATTTTGTAGCTGAAAAGCTTTCAGAGAAAAACATGCAGCATTTAATACTTACCTATCAAAGCAATATTACTTATGGCTGAAAGGTTAAGTCCATCCAAATCCATTAAAGACCTGATGGGGTTTAAGTGAGTCCCACAACCTCGTTCAGTAGCAGCGCTTTCAAGTTTCTCAACTACTAGCCTCAGCCTCTGTAGCCTCCAAGATTTCTTTTGTGGTGGGGTGCAGCAATCATTTATCACACATTTTATTATAATTGGTTTTCTACAATTACAATTTAGCTATGTCATCACACAAGAAAAACTAATATTAGAATAACCAAACTGAAGCCTGTATTCACAGACTGACTGTACTATCCCAAGCAGCTACTTACAGTACATGCCTTCTGTCCCTGGCTGGTGCTGCAACAGACTTGTTTCCGCTATTGCATAGCAATGGGAGACCTGGTGGGTCATGTATCCCAGCTGCTTCTGTTCCTGGAGTTTGCTTTTGAATTAGAGTACTCCAAGAACAGAACAATGTATATGATCAGGCTGACTTGCTGTTCCATAGAGTCCCAGCCTTACCATGGCTCTTGGATTCCTGTTGCTGACTTCTGCTTTGTTCCAATCACATATGAGCTGCTGTCCATGTTTCTGCCCTATGCTCTGTCCTGACTACGTCTGAGTTAAGGTCCATGTTGCTGACCTCTGCCACATCCTCACCACATCTAAACTGCTGTCCACATTCCTGACCTTTGCAACCTCCTGACCATTTCCAAGTTGCTGTCTACGTTGTTGACCTCTTCTACAGTATGCCCTGACAATGTTAGATTTGCTATTTTTGTTGCTAACCTCTTATATGTTCTGACAACTCCTTCTGTCCACATTGTTGACTTCTGCTGTCCACCACTTGGCCTGACCTGCCTTCAACCACTGCTACTGACCCAAGCCTACAACGTCACCATGGTTTTGAGTTTTGCCAAAACCAAGGTGAATACACTGTTGACCATAATCAGACGACCTTGGAGAGTCCTATGAACCTGGCAACTGACTATCTGCTTCACTATCATACTGCTAGGAGATAGGCTAGTTTTGGAGTCTGCTGTTTGTTAAAGATTTAAAACAGCTATTATTTTTATGTGATTTCACTTTGATTTTCCCGATCTGCAACACCAGTCATATCTCTATTGAAAGTCCATATTCTTTGGTTGATGATAGGCTAAGCGGGGGGGCAGGTTCTCCACTTTTTTATCAAATCCCTTTAACTTCACTTGAGAATATAACATGAAGGCTTACAGCAGTAGTCCTCAAACTTCCTCCTCAAGGGCCGAGACAGGTCAGGTTTTGCAGCTCTCCACGCTACTCCACAGGTGGATTAACTGGTGCTCAGACAGAGCTATAGCCCTAATTATTACATCTGTGCATCAGCAAAGAGAGCTGCAAAACCTGGCCTGTCTCGGCCCTTGAGGAGGAAGTTTGAGGACTACTGGCTTACAGTAACCTTATGTGTGCTACAAAATTATTCGAGTGGAGTTTTTTTAGAGAGATTTTTAGGTTTTTTTACTTTAGATAGACTTTAAACTCCACAGCGGTTGTGTGCCTTTATCATGACTTCGGGGGAAAAATGGCAATAATTGATTTAGAATCGTTTTGTATGCAGTTTTGTTTGGCTCCCCTTCAGAAGCCACTAAAAAGAAAGTGTTTTCATCATTTAGGGGTTAGTTTTCTAAAAAGAGGGTCACTTGAATAGCTACTATATTCACATTTTAGGCCATGGAATACATTTTAGCTGGGTCAGATTTTCTGTCCTGAAATTTTACTAAAGGACATCCATAGGCTCCTGGCACAGCTCTCCCTTCATGCGTATGTGTGTGACAAGATGGCAGCTCCTATGCAGTTCTGCAGCAATCGTCCTGTTAATCCAAAGCATCTGCATGGAGTTAAGCCCTCTTAAACAGTTTTTGTCACAGGGACCTGTAGGGGAGCAATTTACTAAACGTTTTTTTTTTTACTTTTGGTCGACTTTAAGAACCTGGTGCATGACAGGTAAGGTGAGTATTCGTTTTCTTGGTGACTAAAGATGCCCTTGCAGTTTAAAAGATTTCAAATCACAAAAACACCAGATCAATACCTAGCCTTGGATCAGCTATGCCGACCTCTAATACCTTATGTTTTACATTGGAGGACTACACTGTCACTATTGTGATTCATCTAAAGAAAATTAAATCAGAACTGGAAAGCTGAGAGGAGATTTCCATAAAATGGGATTCAGCTGGTAGATATTTAAAAGAGATTACATTAAGCAGACAATGCAGCTTTAGAATAATTGGTGACAAAATCAAAAGCTGACAAGCACAAAACTTTAAAGTGCCGGAGGCATTATCCACCTACAGATTATTATAAATATATTTAGCCTTCTACATTTAAATAACAAGAGGCTTTAGGATGCATTAGGAGGATCTGAGATTTGTCCTTTTTTCAGTTTTTTCTTCTACTGAGAAGCAGTGATTTAAAAATAATTTGCTGTCTTTCACCCATGTAGTGACATCCATTAACATCTACAGGTGTATTCTTCTTAAGGTACAGTATTCATGTTTTCCGAGGGATGTGATGTGACTTCTCACTCTAAACAGGCTGAGCCTTTGCTAAGTGAAAGAAAGAGCTTGATGATAAATGCAGCAATTCAAATCAAAGGAACTGCTGCACTCAGCATAAGGAAAGAATAAAAAGCATATTTGCAAATTGGAATAGAAAAAACAAAAAAGGTAAAATCAGCAGATATAGAAATTAGGCTGCAATAGTCCTAGTAAAACACTGTGTGTGCCTGTGTATTCCTGAGAATATACTGTTACAGAACTAGATGGCTGCCTGTAGGTGCCCCTGGGATGATTACAAATGTGGCATCCATTGGGGATGTGGTCAGATGAGTTGTGGGGAGGAAAGAACTAGTTTCTCAGCTGCATTGAAATGTAGTCACATGCTGGGTCATGGTTCCACCTCAATCCTTGGACTGTATTCACTAGCATCCACCTATGAGTGTCTTTGTCTGTCTACTGGTAATTAGCCTGAAACCAATTATGTACCAATGATGTAAATATAAATTGGCTTTAAAGACAAGGAGAGTTGCTCCAGTTTTAACTTCAACAGCATGCTCTTCTTCCTTGCCGTACTGGCCTGTCATCCTTGTCCTTCCACTTCTGCTCAATCCTGAAATTCCATACCTTGCCATTCCTGCTTATCATCTTGGTCCTCTAGTCTCTGTTCATCCAGACTCCAGCACTCCAATCCACATCTTCTACTGTTCATGCTCATCGTGCGTTGGGTGGTCCCTACACTACTTCTCATTTCCTCTGTTTCCACCTCCATTTCCTCCAACAGTATACTGACAGTGCATATGGGGTGCTAGCTAAGGAAAGGTGGCCATTGGAAGCTATTTCCTCTGTTCTCTTAACCTGGCCATGGGGGGGGTAAGAACATCAAAAACAAAAACATTTGAGATCTCTTTCTCAAAAGCTTTCTCAGAAGCTCTACAAACAGTCGCTATTGAGGCACTCAGGGCTGCAAAGGCATGTATCCCCCTGTGTAGATCAAATTTGGTATCATGTGTTGCCCAATGGGTTGGTATTATCAATGAGATAACGGTAATAACCATAGAAGACCTAACGCCATCTATGCATTCCTCTTGCATTTAAGATCTCTATCTCAAAAGCTCTACAGACAGTCGCTATTGAGGCACTCATGCTTGCAAAGGCATTTATCCCCCTGTGTAGATCAACTTTGGTATTATCTGCTGCCCAATGGGTTGATATTATTAATGAGATAATAACCATAGAAGGCCTAACACCATCTATGCATTCCTCTTGCATTTGAGATCTCTTTCTCAAAAGCTCTACAAACAGTCGCTATTGAGGCACTCAGGGCTGCAAAGGCATGTATCCCCCTGTGTAGATCAAATCTGGTATCATGTGTTGCCCAGTGGGTTGGTATTATCAATGAGATAATGGTAATAACCATAGAAGACCTACCACCATCTATGCATTCCTCTTGCATTTGAGATCTCTATCTCAAGAGCTCCACAAAGTGGAGAAGGCATGTATCCCCCTGTGTAGATCAACTTTAGTATCATCTGCTGCCCAATGGGTTGATATTATTAATGAGATAATAACCATAGAAGACCTAACACCATCTATGCATTCCTCTTGCATTTGAGATCTCTTTCTCAAAAGCTCTACAAACAGTCGCTATTGAGGCACTCAGGGCTGCAAAGGCATGTATCCCCCTGTGTAGATCAAATTTGGTATAATGTGTTGCCCAATGGGTTGGTATTATCAATGAGATACCGGTAATAACCATAGAAGACCTACCACCATCTATGCATTCCTCTTGCATTTGAGATCTCTATCTCAAGAGCTCCACAAAGTGGAGAAGGCATGTATCCCCCTGTGTAGATCAACTTTAGTATCATCTGCTGCCCAATGGGTTGATATTATTAAAGATATAATAACCATAGAAGACCTAAAGCAATCGATGTGGTCTACTACTGATGAAATGTGGTTTCATTGGCTAGACTTTGTATGTTCTGAAGACCAGAGGTGCCAGACTACACCACATCAGTGCAAATTAGAATAGTGCAAAATATAATTATTTCAGCATGTTGCTGCACTGATAATATCTAAGTAAATTTGTTTTTTGGAGCAACATGCACCAGTGTAAAAAAATATTATAAATTATACTTTGCAATAATCTAATTTGCACCGATGTGGCATCGTCTGGAAAATACTGTTTGATAAATCAGGCCCTAAGTTTTACTGTGATGTATTGCATGTAAGCAGCTAGCTTGTTTGCAGATTTGTTAAACTCGGTCTCAAACAATGTGTCCTCCGAAGATTCTCTATATACATATCCAAAAAGAAAGTGAGTCATACATTGCTTTCCATTCTCCCACGCTATCCCCCCTCCCTCCTTTTTCCCTCCATCTCTACTCTATTGTCCCTTGTCTGTGTATTTGGATGAATGAATGAAAGTTGTTTTAAAGGGACTGTAACCCAACAGTAATAATAGGGCAGCAAGCAGTGCACCTGATGCCTGTCCCATGTGCCTCTCCCCCATTTGCAGCACAGGGTAGAAACCTTAGCAGGGTTCAAATGTTTGCCCTCTTCAATGTAATTTCTCCCGGACCACACAAAGAAGGGGTCTGACCCTTGGTGCTTTCAGTGTAAGTGAGCCTGGTAAGCCACAGTTGTCCCACAGCTGTCTTTGACCACAGCAGGGCATGCTCATGACTCAAAAAGCTTCACCATGCCACGTCCTTCACAGCTCAATCGCAATCCAGTGGGCTTCACTTAGAGTAAATGAGATATTTACATATAATCTGAGATTTTAGGATGCTTTGAAGTGGCTTATTATACACTGTTCCGAGGGGAGATAATGTGGGAGGAAGCTAGTGTGTGCTTGGACAGGGACATTAAGTTTGAAAGGAAAGTCCCGTTTCAAAGTCATTTATGAAAAGTATACTTTTGGTCCTGAGCTTATCTAGTATTTTTTCTTATCTAATAGCTAATATGTGTTTCATGAAAGCAGTTTATTGTCTGTTGCTATTAGCAACCGTACACCAAGTCTGTCTACAAGAGGAGAGAATCCTGAACACACAGAACACTGCTGCTAGGCATGTGATTGTGGCTGCTCTGCTAGACTAGGTGATTGTGGCTGCAACAATGGTTTGATGCATTTATCTGAAAATTACTTTTTCTAAAGAGTACAATTATTTCAACGCGACCAACACCTTTAGAAGAAACAGTGCTCATATGCATCCCTCCCCAGGACAATTCAGATTGCTGCACATAAAAATTTATTTACCTTTTTCTATCTCCTGCTGTGGTAAATTTTACAACCAAAATGGCGTCCTATGGAACTGCAGGCCGCCTGCAACAAGGAAGTGCTGCTGGGTTTCCTGTTGCTGTGCATTGTGGGGTATGTCAGTTGAATCCAGACAGCAGCATAGCTGGGATACTGGGAAAGGAAGCTTCATAATGGCCGCTACGAGGAGAAAATCAGTGAAGCAGCGTTCCAGATTTGAGAGAGCAAAAGTAATTGATGACAATGATTCAGTATCATGCAGGCAGTTGAGGTAAATGAGTGCTGGGGATTTTTTTTTCCAGCTGTGAAAGGCTGTTGGTGCAGTTTAAGCATCTATCAAAATTTGAGCGGTGTGCATTTTTTTATTTGGTATATTTAGGGGTACTATATAGGGGTAAAATAGCACTCACAGCTTTTGGTGTGCATCTCCTAATAATTACATTTTTCAGAAATAATTAACACAATAATAAGATCATTTGTCTGGTCAAATACTCATGTAGGATTGATGTTGGCCTGGCTCGCAGTTTATCCCAAATGTGTTGGTTCAAGTCAATGTCAGGGCCCTGAGTGGGCCATGCAAAACTGTGAAACAGATAAGGAACTTTCCCCTAACTGTTTAAACAAAGTTAAAAGTTTAGATTTGTAGAAATTGTCTTTGTATTCTGAAGCATTAGAATTTCCTCTCACTTTAACTGAAGGGCCTATGCCAGCCCCTAAAAAACAAGCCCATGGCATTATGCCAGAACCTCCGTTTTTATGTTGATGGAAATGCCAGTGGAGGTTCAGAAGGTGGATGGACATAGGTCAACATCTGGGTTGTTCTTTACCCATTCATTCAAAAATGTGTCAAAATGATGTCACCTTAATTCAAGCAATAAATTGCTGCTGCTACCTAATCTTAAAGAAAGAAAGCTGGACTGTGTGGTTTATGTTGAAGCGGCACACATCATAGGTGCAATAAGGGCAGCGGGTTAATCTTGTATGTGAAGCTACCACAGCATGTCCACCCCCCACCCCCATAATAGGTTACTGCAGGTTACTAACCTCTGGAATTACTGTATATTCTTAGAAGAAATCCCCTCTCTAACACCACAGTCTCTGTAAATAATCTTACAATAACTGCAACTCAAGCTCGATGCCTGGGCATCATTCTGGACTCCCCTCTCTCGTTCACACCTCACATTCACTCCCTAGCCACCTCCTGTCGTCTCCAACTCAAAAATATCTCTCGCATCCGTCCCTTCCTCTCACCTGATTCCACTAAAATGCTAGTGCACGCCCTGGTCATCTCCCGACTGGACTACTGCAACACCATCCTCTGTGGTTTGCCAACAAACAGACTCGCTCCCCTCCAATCTATTCTAAACTCTGCTGCTCGCCTCATCCATCTCTCCTCTCGCTTCTCCAGCGCTGTCCCCTCTGTCAATCCCTCCACCTGTCTCCCATAGAGTTCAGTTCAAACTTCTAATGCTAACCTACAAAGCTCTCTCTAACCAGGTCCCTCCCTACATTTCATCTCTGATCCAGCATTACCAACCCAAGCGCAATTCTCCTGTCCTCTTCCTTGATTACTTCCTCGCACTCCCACCTTCAAGACTTCTCCCGTGCCTCCCCACTTCTCTGGAATGCACTTCCCCGCTCGATCCGCCACTCTCCATCACTCCAAGCCTTTAAAAGCACCCTCAAAACTCACTTCTTCAGACAAGCATATGACCTGGCTTAAGCAACTCCTATAACCTTCAATGGCACATGCAGCCATACTCAAGCTCTACCACTTGTGACCCCGCACCTTTGTCTCCACCCCCATCCTTTAGACTGTAAGCCCGCAAGGGCAGGGCACTCCTCCCTATTGTCTCCTGTGCTCACAACACTTGGTTTTAACCTGTGGCATCTAATTTTGTATTGTTCTCTGTACTATATGTTTTACCCTGTCTGTAATCATACCATGTAAAGCGCTACGGAAGTTGATGGCGCTATATAAATAAACAATAATAATAATAATAGGTTACTGCAGGTTACTAACCTCTGGGATTACTGTATAATCTTAGAAGAAATCTTCAAGCACACACAGAAATGCACAGCTCTCCTAGTCACCAGGATACCACGCTCCTCATGCAGATGTTCCTTATCTTGCAGGAACACACCAATGAACTAGAAAAGAATTACTCTTGGATCTTTAAAGTGATGGGCTCTGCTCCTATGTGTCTCATGCTGATTCAATGATGGGAAGATATTATTATCATATTATCTTGTTCTCTGCCAATAGGACCTGGCACATAGAGCCATGATGGATTAGTGTACTTTGCTTGTTGGGAGTACATAGGTATAACATACGTGATTTATTATTTTATTTAACAAAAAGGATTCTGTTTCCACACAGAATGTTAGAAGATAAAAATAACATATTTCTGTAGCCAGCTGGACTGATGAAAAGAGTTTCCAGTTGGGCAGCCGGTGTGGAGGCAACAAAATGTTTGTAGTTTTCCTGCATACAGCCTAGACCAAACTGAGAGCGATATATGTCCCATAAAACAGGGAAGCACCTCTGTCATGATGCACACACACAGCTGCTCAGGTGTGAGGGGTTTGGGCTGCCCTGCAGCATAATCATCTCTGACACTGGTAACTCAGAGCACCCTCTCATCCTGGAAATTTCCTCTCCCAGCAACAGTTGCTATGAAGTTCCTAGGAGCTTTCTCAGCAATGATGCATTATTAACTATTTACTGGACATCAGTTTCTAGATAGTGATAGGAGATGAATTCACATATATTTAGGGTAAATTTAACCTTTGGGACTAGGTTTTTGGGTATGTAGGGTTTTCAGCTCCCATGCATTCAGGAGCACATTATTCCACAAGATCAGTACAGGGGGAAGCCCTCTCAAATACTTCAAATAGCTCAAGCTGACAGAGGGAAGGGGATCTAGGGCAGCAATTTACTAAGCTTTGTTTTCTTGACTAGAGGCCTGCTTTAATTTACAGGCATTTGACAGTTGCATAGCATAAGCCATCTTTATGCTCCCTCATCTTTCTACTCTGGGACTATGGGGGAGGGGTCATTTAAAGGGTATCTGTGAGCTAAATAAAAACCAAAGTTTTACTAGTTTATACTTTCTATAACCAACCCCCCTCCCCATTTTCTCTCTAGACAGGCCACCTCCTGCTAGGAGCAAAGAGTGGCATAAATATCACTCCTTCTGTTTCACAGTAAGGGCAGTTTTATTCCTGTGTGCAAGGGGGATTTCATCATTTCAATTTCCTGTGTTAATCCTGTAGCAGTGAACTTTGCAAACCTAAGGTAAACAGAAAAGTGCCCCCCCCCCCCCCCCCCACAGTGAAGCCAACCAGCCCGGGCACCAGGCATAGGGGCTGGTAAGCCAGGGACTCAGGGACCAGACATCCATCCCCTTGCTCTGCCGGTTCACCAGATTCGACGCCCCTGGTCCTCTTACCAGTTCACCCACAGCAGTAAATTGAAAAGACTCCACACAAAAGGCCTTTAAAATTCTAAATTTGACTACTTACTTGTCCGCTTCTTCTATCTTCTCTCCCCTGATGCTAAATACATCTCTGGAAGTGAGGGGTATGGAGATTTTCTGGAGTGTGCCCCTCTATGCCCTCCCCTCCAATGATGTAGAATTTACATGGAGAGGGTTCCAGAGACGCTATGCCTTTCTAGTATAAAAGCTCTACTACCCCCAACTGGTTGGATTCCAAAGCTGAGGAGGGGGAACACCTTGTTTCAGATGCCGGTGGGGCTTCTGAGATTGATGCCCTGCTGTTATCATTTAAGGTAGCCGGCATGTGTCAGAGGTCAAGATGAGGTAAGTATTTTTGCACCCTTGCACCAGTTCAAAGGGCAGAGGTGGCGAGCCAACTGCCCAACATACTGGCAATGCCTTGCTGAACAGCCCTGCCTCATCACCTGTAATCCCAATGGACGGGGTTCAGAACGGTTCAGTGCCTTTTGGCATGGGCCTGGCGCTAGGCACTGGACCTATGCCGACAGGCATAAGGGTTAGTAATTACTAGGGCCAGGGTTCGGCCCTTGAGCCCTGGATTACCAGCCCCCATGCTGGTAACCCCAAAAAATATACTGAATGTCTTTTTCACTGAAAAAATGGCGGCATTTGCAAGTTTCAGGCAAGTGTCAGCATTTTAAAGAGGAACATCAGACCTAAAATAAAAGGGGTCTGATTCGCCCCCCCCCCATCGGCCCCTACTTACCTTTTGGATGTGCGGCGACATCCGACTGCTTGAGGGCCCAATCCTCTGCCCAACCCCCCCCCCCCCCCCCTACGGCTGGCTTAGCCGCCTGCGACAGCGCGGCCACTCAGCGAAATATCGCGGGATTTTGGGCGGCTCCATTGCATCCCACGCGCAGTGTCTGGTGGGATGCAAGATGTCGCCGCCCATCGGAAGGTCGCCCAGAATCCGAGGGACCCAGAAGATGGCTAGGTGAGTAAATAGTGCCCGGGGGGGGGTTCAGAAGATCGGTGAGGTTTGGGGAGGTTTTGTTCCTCTTTAGTGGTTTAGCTCACTCCCTAGATTGGTGCGCTGATCATACTTCAGCCCTATTCAGACTCTTCTAGGCAAGTGTATATGCTTTTCATTTATCTTTTAAATTAAAGCAATTCAATTTTACTCTGTGCGCAATAATTATCTATTAAACACTCAAAGAAATGGCTGTTACACTGTTTTTCTAGTATTCACGCTGCTTTTTTAGAACTTGTCATTTTACATTTCTTCTCCATAAATAGTGGGTGGAAGTTATATATTAAAAAGCTTTTTGCTGGCGCACTAAGTGCAGGTGATTGCATTCATGTGGCTCTAAGCAGATTGCTGCTGTGATCAATACATGTTCCTGAATAGTAAACTAAACCATTTGTATGACTTATCTTCTTCTTTTTTTACATTATGGCTTAAACCACAAGCTTTTTCTGGGATGTATTTACTATAAAAGGAAATGTTTTGTTTTTCTTTCTTATTTCAAACTAAAACGCTGCTGTACACTATATAGGAGAGAGATTTAGGGGTACTGATTACTGATAGCTGCAAGATGAGTGGACAGTGTAGCCAGGCAGTGGGAAAAGCAAGCAGGATGCTCGGCTGCATAGCTCGAGGCATCACCAGTAGGAAGAGGGAGGTTGTGATGCCGCTGTATAGAGCCCTGGTGAGGCCACAGCTAGAATACTGTGTGCAGTTCTGGAGACCTTACCTGCAAAAAGACATTATTCAAATAGAACGGGTCCAAAGGCGGGCAACGAAAATGGTGGAAGGACTTAAACTTAAAACTTATCAGGAGAGACTTAAAGAACTTAATTTGTACAGTCTGGAGGAAAGAAGGGAGAGGGGGGACATGATGGAGACCTTTAAATATGTGAAAGGATTGAATAAGGTTCAGGAGGGAAGTGGTTTTAAGAAGAGCTTAATGATAGAACAAGGGGGCACAACCTGAAGCTAGTCGGGGGGAAGATCAGGAGCAATGTTAGAAAATATTATTTTACAGAAAGAGTAGTAGATGCTTGGAACAAACTTCCAGCAGAGGTAGTTGAAAAATCAACAGTCACTGAATTTAAACATGCCTGGGATAAGCACACATCTATCCTAAGATAAAGAGTACATACAGTATACACATAAGGGCAGACTAGATGGACCGTATGGTCTCCTTCTGTCGTCAACCTTCTATGTTTCTATGAGGCCGATTCATTAATAGCGCCAGGTAGCGACAGATGAGCGCCAGTAGCGTGATTTTCACAGCGCCCGCTAGTATTCGCTGTGCTTGGCCGTTGTTCGCTTGTTGACAGCGACTCAGTCGGTGTGCGGTAATGTTGAATACGGGGTTAGGAGTCGCTGTTTCACAGGTTCCGCGCTGTATGGGAGCGCCTGACAGCGAATGGCCAGAGCGAACGGCTCCCAGCATATTCATTAACAATTCACGCTCAAAAAATTCTCGCGCTGTGAAATGCATGTTTAAACCCCAGAGCGCTGGCGGCGATGGCTTAAAAGTAGTTTTTAACCCCCAAACAACCATATTTTTTGATTAAAAAATTATACAAGTTTTTCTACACATTTTGTAATATGAATACATTAATATCAGACCTGTAATATCAATTCTGCACACATTTTTTTTTTTTTTTTTTTTTTACCTTAAAAAAAATATCTAACATTGCCGTGTGTGGTCACAGAATTTTTGACAGTTAAAAAAAAAAAAAACAGTCATATCAATGAATTATGACTATTTAAAGATTGCTCCATTGAAATGCATTGGAGAGTGCCAGGTAGCGAGAGGTCATACCTGGCGCTGTGATGGGATTAGCAGCGGCGCTGTTCGTTGCAGTCCGCTACATGATGAATGCCGCGCTAGCTGACGCTCTCGCCGGCGCTAGCCTCATTTAGCGTGATAAATGCGTGATTGTGTCCGCCGCCTGGCGTTCTGGAGTCGGTAGCCGCCGATAGCTGGCGCTACCTGGCGCTAGTGAGACACTACCTGGCGCTATCCCTTAATAAATAAGGCCGCATGTTTCTATATAAGTATAGGGGGGAATTTGCAAATCAATTTGCCGGCATCTGGCAGGTATGTGCCGGGCTTATGCGTTTCCTAAGTGAATGTTGCATATTTGGCCGGCAATGTCCATGTTTTCCGGATTTCCGTCAACAATTTGGATTGGCGCATGCTGACATACACGGCTGGATAAGTGCGGTGGAGGCCCCTGGGCACAAAATCTAGTGAAGCCCCCAGATACAGTATTTTTTTCCTCTAAAATAATAGTCCAGCCAAGTAACTGATTGGTGGTTGTCTGGCACCTGCTACTTACTGGAACATCAGATCGAGTCCCTTGTGTGGGTGCATGCTGCTCAGGAACTCCCGCTTTGCTATTCTGGTTAGGGGATGTAGTCGCACAGATGGTCCAGCAGAAACAGTTCCCTGCATTGAGCTGCCAGCGGCTTTGCTTGGTGGCTTATGTGCAGTGAGTGGCGCTGATTAACAGCTCTGTACGCACCCATCACTGTAGCATTGCTGGTGGCGGCTTTGCTGCTCTAGACTCTCCGTCCTGCCCTGTGGAGATTTTGGCTGCAGGTTTGCAAAAACAAAATAAAACCTTGCCCTGGCACGGGAGCCCACTGCCATCAATAGCTTTGTTCCCGGCCCTGCTGCTGTCAGACCAAAGACTGACAAGCCTCCTGAACCAGACCATAACCCAAAGGCTGGTGGAGGCTCTTGCAGTGCAATTGGTGGAGGCCCCGGGGTGCGCACCCCTTGCGTCCTCCTCATAATCCGCCCCTGACCCCTACCTGACTTAAAACAGCCTGGCACATTTGGAAAAGAAAGCTAAAGGCCATTTTGGAGCTTCCTATGCCAACTGACATAACTGACAATGTACAGTAACAGGAAGCCAAGCAGCACTTCCTGTTTGCAGGTGGCCTGCAAGTCCATGAGCCACCATCTTGTTTTTAAAATTGACCTCAGCAGGAGTTAGAAAAGGGTAAATGAATTTTTATGTGCAGCAATCTAATCTTGCCCTGGGGAGAGATGCATGTGAGTGCTGTTTGTAGTGTTGGTCTGGTTTAAGTCTTTTTTCACTGTTGGTCCGCTTTAAGCCTTAGTGTGGCGTATAACAGTGGATGAGTATCATCTAGGTGGACTGTCCCTCTTGATTTCATGTTCCTCTGTCCCATCTCCAAACCATCCCTCAATGAGTGTGAGTGGCTTCTGCTTTTAAAGCAGACCTTCACCCTGAATACGAGCATCTCTTATATGTTTCCCACACCCTGTACATACAGATTGCTCACATTATCCTATCTGCACCTAGTGCATGCTATGAGCCTTTATACATCCAAGATGGCTGCTCATGAAGCATCAGGCAGCCTGCAAACAGGAGGTGTCTGACTGTGCTGCTCTGCATTCTAGGATTGCTGTCCTTTCCTGACCCCAGCTCTACTCTGTCTGTGCAAAGCACAGCTATAACCCACCCCCTGTACTTTATCCCGCTCTCCTCTCCTCAGCATGTGATGCTTCTGAGTCAAGATGGCGGCGCCCGTATCCTAGAGTCCTGAACAGAGTTGCAGCCCGGAGGGGGAAAGAATAATAAGTGACTAAAAACTTAAAATATATTAATTTAAGATGTTGGGGAATAGTTTTTTAAGGATTTGGACTATTTATTAAATCATGCTGAAGGTCCGGTTTAAGAATTGTCCCTCTTTCCCACCCTGTACACTTGTACGGTATGTAGAGGGAATATTAGAAAGAGGGAAAAAGTGTGACTGCTTCTGTGTACAAGGCTGTGGAATATGTTAGCGCTATATAAATGCATAGAAACAGTGTAAGGATGGGGCATAAGACTTGAAGGAACAGGGTGTAATGTGTCTATTACAGCCTATGGAATACATTAGCACTCTATCTATCTATACACAGGTATAAAGCATTACCAGCAGCGCTGTATTACCAGGCTTTACCACTAGATGTCCCCCGTTTAGTAACAGCGTCTTGCCATCCACAACAATGGCGCTCTTTTCTCTTTCTCGGCAATATGGCAGATTCCCGGCATTCGCCTCCGGGACATGAAAAAAGGAGAAAGCCATTATTTCTTATTATCAGCCGCAGAGAGAGTTGGCCTGTCAGCTGCTTATGTGGCAAACGACGCTCGTAAGAAGGTAAAACAGGAACACGAACAGATATGTTGTCCGGCCACGCCTCTGCTTTTTGATTGGACTTATTTTTGCCTATTTAATTTGTGGGCTTTAAGCTCTAGCAGTGTGTTTAGCGAGTGATAATATCGCCATATTCAGGCAACAGTAACTGTCTCTGTCCTCTGTGAGGCAGGAAAAGGTAAAAGTAAACCAAAGCGAGTGTATGAAGAAAGATACAAATACTAGCCATAATGTGATTTTCACCAGTACTTTGGTGCTTTATAAAGAGAGGCGTCACCAGAAGCTACTGTGTTGTATGAAAGGAGAGAAGGTTAGCACTCCCCTTGACAAGGATGGAAGAGGCCCCTGTGGTCTTTACAACACATATACGGTTAAGGCATTGCCACCTACTTCGTGGCATCTCTAACCATGTTTTTTGTAGTCTCAGGTGACTATGATCATATATATATATATATGTGTATATATATATATCAGGTGACTATGATCATATATATATGTATGTGTATATATATCTCAGGTGACTATGCTCATATATATATATGTATGTGTATATATATCTCAGGTGACTATGCTCATATATATATATGTATGTGTATATATATCTGGAGAAGCATTCTCCTGACACATCAAATAGCTGAGCTTTTGTGTTGGATCATAATAGTATTTTTGCACCAATGACCTGTGTTTTTACATGGAACCCTGAGCCATTTGTTTTACACTTTTTGAGGAAGGGTTAGAATCACTTGCCTGTGGCCCAAATGGGAAGAACTGGGAAGAACTGGCCTCACTTCTTATTTCATCAACTATGGACATTTTTTTTACAGTAAAGCCATGGGGATCAAAACCCACCAGGGTTGTCCCTGGCTTTCCCTCCTCAGGGTGTTCTGAATCGGGATGTCCCACTGTGTGACACCCCCTGGGGCAATCACCTTTCCTCGCTCCTGCGGCGCATGCGCGGGCTCTCCGCCAGTGAGACAGCTGTCTGCCAAGGCATTTGGCAAAGTGGACGGGGGGGGGGTTTCCTACGGTGGGACATCCCTATATGGGATACCCCGGGGAACGGAACAAAACCCGGGAAAGTCAAATTCCAGAGTTTTGTTCTTTAAAGCAAGCTAAAACTCTCTTACACCCAAGTGCCTGTGGGGATGAATCTGGCTCAATGGCAGCTTGGTTTAAAAATAAACAGCCATGCCCGGCTGGAAGATTTGCGGTCACTAATTGGCTGATCTCATATGTGCTGGATGAGGTGACAAGCCCGGTGGCCACATCCCCTACATCCCTCTAGTCTGAGGCACGCTCCCATCTCAATGGCTAGGTGCTGGAGCAGGCCTCAACTAAAAGGAAGCTGGGGATGCAGCCACAGGCCACAAAAAAAGGTTATTTTATGGGTGATCCAGACAGTTTCAAACAACGGGGCATCCTGAATTTATATGGGGACAGCCAAGCTGCTGGCTCTGGAGCATTTTAGACTCCAGGGCTGGCCCACGCAGGTTTTGATCCGTTTTAAGGTGCACTAATCACCACCTATGCCGGCCTAATAAGTACTTACCTTTCCGCCGGTCCCTTGCTGCATTCCCACAGTGTGTGAGCGTGAAGGGCTGCATCAGCTGGTCTATTTGCATCATCACAGCTAGAGGGAACCATGGTCGCCTCGGCCAGTATGGGAGTACTGCTATGACCTTGACCGCTTTAGACCTGAGCTTCAAAAGAAATTCCTATATCAGAGGGATCGGGAAACTCATATCCCAGTTTGAAATCCCATACTTGTGAAAGTGCATCTGTGCCCTTCAAATTCTTGGAAGGGAATCTGGAAAAAAAATTCTGTACTTTCTGACTATGTTCAGTCTTGAATAGGTCTATTTCTAGGGGAACCCCACTTCTCGACCAGGAATTGGAATATTTCGACACTCACTTCCCACTCGGATCAAACATATTTCTGGATAGAAAATCCGCCTGTATGTTTTCTTTTCCAGGAATGTATAAGGCTGACAGTAGGGCTACACTATTGCCCATGACATGATCAGCTATACTTTTCTCATCATGGACGTGCTCTTCGTATTTTTAGGGAAAAGTGTCTTCTGAATTGGGGGTGCTGTTGCTTTGTGTTGAAGGACATTGATAGACCAGCATCTTTTGAAGCAGGACAAAGCGCCCACCCTGGAATTTAGGTTTCCCCCTGAATTGGGATGCCCCGGTGTGTGAAACCCCCCAGAATGCCGCTATTCACTCATCTCTTCCACGTTCCTAGGATGCAATGCTCTCGTCCAATGAGCTGTGACAATGTAATTTGGCAATTGAATCTCATTGTTTTCAATGGGGAGCACATGCTGCCGCATCCCCGATAGTGTGCGCACACTCCCTCCCCTTCAATTTAGATAGGAGAAAGCTGGGGTTCATGCTCCCCATTAAAGTCAATAAGAGCTCTTTGCCAAAGACATAGTCACGGCAGACAGCTCGCATTGGACTAAAGCCTGCGCATGCACCATAAGAACGAGGAAGAAGTGATTTCATGGCAGTGTTCTGGGGGGTTTCACACGGTGTTCGGGATGCACCAGGGGAACGGACCAGAACCTGGGAAAGTTCGGGATGCACCAGGGGAACGGACCTGAACCTGGGAAAGTCATAATACTGGGTTTTGTTCCACTTTAAAGCATATAGAAGCAGTATATTTATGAATAAAAGAAGGGGGGTGTTCTTTGATTAAAATGCAGTAGTAGGAAAACATTAAGTCAACTAGACTGGCCGTTTTGTTTTCTTGAAAGTTTCTTGACGTTTCACTAGTCATCTCACTGGCTTTTTCAGTTCGGAATGGTTCTTCTATTATTTGTATACCTCTGAAATAGCTTAATAAGTCAGTGCTGACAATATGTAACAACTCCAGTCTCGTCAATATAGACCAGCCGCACCTGGCAGACCTGGGTCCGAATGTGGACCTCAGTGTCATATTTCCGGACCCCTGCCCTGACAGTCCTGCACCCAGTTGCTTCTGTTTTTCCGTACTCAGCACTGCCCCCTTCACTTCACTAGTCCACCCCTGTACACAGCCTGCACAGAATGCATGGGGGGGGGGTGAAATTAGCGTGCTGTGGGCCACAGTTGTAGGTTCTGTGGGGCCCCAAAAAAAGCTGTTTTCCCTAGTTCTCAATAGGATTCTTGGGGTGGGGCAAGCAGCCTTTTTTATTTTTGCCTGTGGAATCTATACCCTCCCCCCCTGAGCTGATTTCTAACTATTCACCCCCCGCGACAGCCCTGCTCGACTGTTTGGTTTAAACTCAATATGTAACAGATATCTGCAACATATTTTTCTGAATAGCATAAGCCTTTCTAAGTCAGTACTAATCTGCTGGAGTGGATTTACATCTATCAAGAAAAAATTGAATATGGCACAACCTGGCCACCCAAGTCTGTTTCTAGGGAAGGGAAAGCAGGTTGATCACCTTGGGTGCCAAGGCCATTGGAGATGCTTTTATCCCAGCCATTCTGTTTTCTGCAGATGAGTCAGGGCCATTGTTGGTCATGCAGGCTATAAGTCAGGCTCCTCAGCACCCCATATCAGGGGACTCATACCAGCAGCAGCACTATAAGATGAGTGAGGAGAGGGCAGAATTTTTCCTTCCCGTACTGCAACCTATTTTGCCTAGAAACTGCTCTGCTCCCACCAAAAGTGAAAAAGAAGACTAGTCAGTGAGGCCCCCAATGGTCCCATGGCCACTTGGGGCACTGAATATATACAGTAACAGTCCTGTTGGGAGGTGGAGTGACCCTTTTAGTTTCTGCTTTTGGCTAGAATTAATTATGCCATGTTTTGGGAAAAGTTAATCTCAGACAACCCGTCTTTTGATGTGCATAGCCACTGTATATGACAGACGCCTCACCTGCTATTTCGGGGACAACTGGTGTTTAACTCTTGGACGAAGTCCATTGGGAAGCTCCTTTGAAAGCTGAACTTATCTACACAACTAAAGGGGAATGCTATCGAGAGACCCTCCCAAAATTAAATGTGCTTTGACCTTTTGTTGAATTCCGAACCTCCAGACTGTTACATAAGTGGACATTGCAATACCTGCTCAGGCTTCAAGTATCTGTGATCTGATTGAATGAAGGATAATAAAGAGGTTTGCTGTATCTGGAATAAGGGGGTGGCACCTGGGGCAGTGTTTGGCGGTTTGAATGGATTCTTCAGTACAAATATAGACTCACTGGAGCTTAGATCATTGTTGATCATCATAAGCCATGAGCTATACCTGCTTATTACTAGAGCTGGGTCTGGAGTTCTGAGAAGGGTCTGATATCATTTTGATTCTGCCTGTTAGCTTTGATTTCCCGTTATTTGTTCTATTTTATTTTACTTCAATAAATACGTTTTAAGACTTACTGGCAGACTGACCCTTCTATCTGATCAGGAATGAGAGGAAGCAAAGTTGCATGCCCACCGGCATAGCATAATAAAACTCCTAGAAAAGTAAAAAACACAATTATATGATTTTGGAACTGATAACGAAATGTATATTCATTTTAATCAGTAGAGCATGCTGGATCTGATAATCTGTCAACTCAGTTATCAGAAGCGGCTGTCCCACAGAACCAATGCTCAAGTCAGGGGCCAGGATTGTTCTGCCATTGGGCCTGTCCCCCCCATGGTAAATTGTCAGGAAGCACTCTAACTTCTGCTATTTTAAACTATCTGTCAGAAGTGATATAGAGGGGCTAACAAGTCTCAGGATAAGACTGCTGTTGTATAGGATGATGAGTTGCAGGCGGCACCTGCAGCCAGGCTATAGAAAGAACTGCAGCTAATTGTCTGTGTTAAACTAGACCAAAACCCGATATTTCTTTAACGGGTGTTGGTCACTCTCTCTGCTAATGCCGGGGGGCATCCAGAACGCTGGAGCCCCCTCCGACCTAACTGCACAGAACACAGGGCGGCCAATCGCAGGACTCCTTTCCCAGCACTGGCTCGTAATGAAGGTGAGTATTCTCAGCGTTCTGTGCAGTTAGGTGGGAGGGGGCTCCAGCGTTCTGGGTGCCCCCCAAGGTTCTTGCTATCAGCAGAGAGAGAAACAGCCGTTAAAGTAATAATGGGTATTTAAGACATTGGGTCTTGTGTGGTTGTCTAAAGGGCATGAGCTGCTGTAAGTCTGCAAAGATCCAGCCTGAGCAAGGAGCTCAAATTAAAGAAATATTGTCTGTTCTAGGTTGGACACCCTGTGCCAGGCCAGAATTGTGAGTGAATCTGGCTGTACTGTTGTACTGAATTGTACTGAATAAATCATTTTCTGTTGCATTTGAGTTTAATTCTTATACAAAAGACTCCACACAAGGAATATACCAGCAGACTCCATGAGAGTAATAGGAGGCCTGCTGGCTTAGACATTGGGGAGGCTGGCAACCCAGGAGAACATAAACATGGATTTCCCAGTGTGCAGGTGCAGAGAAGGCTGGAAGCATACATGTGCTTCATTGAGCTGCATTGCCCAACCCTCTCGCCGAGAGCCACCAGTAGGTCATGTTTTGTGGATCTCCATGTGTCTGTGTCTGAGTGCTAATTTAATCTGCATCAATGTGAAAAGCCACAAAACAAGGCCTGTTGGTGGCTCTTAAGGAGAGGGTTGGGAAACTGGTCTAGGTAACAACAGAGATAATGACCATAACAATAGCCTGCTGATATTTGTTTTGCGGTGTGTCAGCCAAGTGGGTGCTAATGAATCTTCTGAACAGGCTGCTCCACAGCTGGTGGCTGCTAAAAATACAATTCTGTGAAATACTCACCTGTAGAACTGGTATTATAAGTATACAGTACGTCCTGCTCCAGATAGATTACTTACACTTGGGGTTATCCTCCGCCAGATGGCGCTGCTCTGCAGAGACATGTAAAACAGGCTCCTCCCGGCCCTTCAAATACCTAGGGACCTCCCACAAATCCCCAGCATTGAAAAGCAGTGAACAAGAAGCCGGGAGAATTCAACCGCCAAAAACTGGTAACTATAACAATGATAACAATCGCCATACAGGGGATCCAGAATAACGCAAAAACCAGGGTGGGGTGGAGCAGGACGTACTGTATACTTATAATACCAATTCTACAGGTGAGTATTTCACAGAATTGTATTATTCTTAGTATACAGTACGTCCTACTCCAGATAGATTACTTACACTTGGGACATCCAATAGCAGTGTCCATAAAGTAGGGTGGGATCCCCCAACAAAAAGGTAACAGCAGACAGTTCTAACCACTGTCGCCTGCAACCATACGGCCAAAAACAGCATCAGCTGAGGCCCTAACATCAACCTTGTAAAACTTTGAAAAGGTATGAACAGAAGACCAAGTAGCGGCCTTGCAAACTTGTTCAACAGAAGCCTGGTGCTGAAAAGCCCAAGAGGCACCAATAGCACGAGTAGAATGAGCAGTAAGGCAGAAGGGAGGACTCTTCCCCTTAGCAGAATAGGCCTGAATCACAGCCTGACGGATCCATTTGCTGATAGTAGACTTGGCAGGAGCCAAACCCTTCCTAGGACCAGAAGGGACCACAAAAAGAGCATCAGTTTTCCTGAAGGACGCAGTGACTACCAGGTAATACTTCAGACACCTGGCCACATCCAAGGAATGCAGAACCCTTTCCTTTCCCATTGCTAGGATTAGGGCACAATGAAGGAAGAACAATATCTTGATTCAAATGAAAAGCAGACACCACCTTAGGCAGAAAGTCCGGCTTAAAGCGGAACACCACCTTATCCTGGTGTCTCTCAAAGTATGGGAGCCGGATAGACAGAGGCGCGGGGCGCAAGGAGCTGATGGCCGAGCGCAGAGTTTCCAAGCAGAAAACGCCTGTACTTGACGATTTGCTGAAGATCTGTAAATCCAGAATGGGCCAGACTGACCCATCCTTTTGGGGAACTGTGGAAAGGTTGGTGTAGAGTCCCTTGCCTCTGTCTGTTAAGGGAAA
Source organism: Gastrophryne carolinensis (assembly GCA_027917425.1). Classification (NCBI taxonomy): domain Eukaryota; kingdom Metazoa; phylum Chordata; class Amphibia; order Anura; family Microhylidae; genus Gastrophryne; species Gastrophryne carolinensis. The sequence continues at coordinate 91,393,497 of CM051237.1, forward strand.
TCTGCAAATGACCCCCAGACCCCGCAGGCCTTGCACGGCCTGAGCCAACACCTGAGCAGAGGCAGGGACCAGGAGTACCCGGGACCTGATAATCTTGGGGGAGGCCGCACAGCAAACTCTATCTTGTAGCCGGAGGACACTACCTCCTGAATCCACCGGTCTGAGGCGTGATGCCTCCAGACATGAGCAAGGTGCCGCAGCCGCCCCCTCACCCTGACGGGCGAGGGTGCCCCATCATGCTTGAGGGGACTTGGGAGAAGATTTGGGCTTAGCCCCCCCGGAGGAGCCAGGGTGTTGTCTGCTGCTCCTGGGGCAGGAATCTGCGCGAGCCCCCGCGAAGGACACCCCTGGTTCCTGTTTAACACCATGGTAGGGGGTAGAAGGGGGGCCCTGGCCCCGAAGGGGCCGAGACAGCCGCCTGCGCTGGGGTAACTTACCTCTCTTACCAAACAGGTCTAGACGGGCCCCAAACAGGCGTAGCCCCTTAAAAGGAAGCCCAGTAAGGGCCTTCTTCGCAGCATTGTCAGCAGCCCACTGTCGCAGCCAGACCAAGCGACGTATAGCCACCACAAGGGCAGAAGTTCTTGCACACATTCTGATGGTGTCATCCAATGCTAATAGGACAAAATTTACAAACACATCACAAGTGGAGAGTGCATTAAACACCTCCCAAGGGAGATCATCAGGGGCACGATCAAGCATTTTTCTGATGAGGGTTCTAGCGGCCACAGCAATAATGGCAGAGGCACAGACCGGGCGCAGCGCCGTCCCTGCACATGCAAAGGCGTGGGGGGCCAGCAGGTCCTCAGCATCCCGAAGGGTAGTATAATCAGGGGGATGCATGACAGGGGTGTTAGATAGCCCTATGATCGGGACATCCACCTCGGGGGGGGGGGGGGATGACCAACATTTAACCACCTCAGGGGGAAAAGGATACTTCCTATCCCAATCCCTTGGAACCCCGGGAAGTTTACTGGGGCACTCCCATTCCTTGAGCACAAGGGTATGGAAATGTGCCTGCTCTAGAAATTCCAAACGTGATGTTGCTGTATGGAAACACTCCCCTCTTTGCCTGGGAGCCTCACCAGGGAGAGAGATAGACAGAACCTCAAAGATCTGGATCAATAATCTGTCAGTGTCATCCGGGGCCCAGGGGTCAGAGCCAGAATCGTCATGACCCCTTGGTCTCTCATCAGATGAGCCTGAGTCAGAAAAGAGCTCTCCTTCATCAGAAGGGGTATAGCCACACAGATGCATCTACTCCTGAGATCCCAAAGGGAAAACAGTAACATATATAAAGTCCAAAAGACATTACAAAAAGCCATATGCACGTAATCACGATACACTGACACCCACACCCCCCCCTTGCTTTCCCCCCGAAGGCTACAGGGAGAATGAGGGAGGATGGCGGCCCTTTGTACAGGGCCCACCGCTACCGGGGCATGGGACAGTAATGCGGGAGGGGCATCCCATAAAGGCTCACCATCAGCCTATACCGCCTACCCTTTAGTGGGGGATTACGGTGGAGCAGCGCTCCTTAAGCACGCATGGTGCCGCCTACTATCACCCGACCAGCGCAGCCCAGGCTGGGAGGCACATCACACGAGGAATGGGTGGGAATAGTCCAACAGGGCCGCAGGCTAATAGTCCCGCTCACCTGCGAGAGAGTGATAACTTCATGTCTTCGCAGTCAGCACTGCAGAGAAATCTGGGGATTTGTGGGAGGTCCCAGGGTATTTGAGGGGCCGGAAGGAGCCTGTTTTACATGCCTCTGCAGTGCAGCGCCATCTGGCGGAGGATAACCCCAAGTGTAAGTAATCTATCTGGAGCAGGACGTACTGTATACTAAGAATACAGCAACTGTTGAATAACAGTACAGTACCACCAGCAGGGTGTCTGTGGAACTACCCAACTGTGATACTTGTAACAATCTCTCTACTTTGAAACACAACTTCATTTAGGTCAGGCATTAAAAAAGTGCAATTAGGTTGGTGCCTCCATTGTGGAGGGTTGCCTTGGGGTCGACTAACTCCACTCGCTGTAACTAGTAGACACTAAGGTTTTTGAGGTGTTCATGAACCAATGCAGATATATTGAACTAGTTTTAAACTTCTTTCTAGATGTTTAATCGATTGGCCCCTGGAAGTGCACATCAACGGTACCTTCTAGTATGCCAGTCCTAGGCACAGGGGGCCCGACTCATGGTTTGCTGGCTGTTGACACCGGCCATAAAAAGATTAAAACAAATGTAAATACAGTCTATATTTTCAGAAAACAGTTTGAGGAAAGTTTAAAGTGGACCAACACCCAGGGGGGATCTTATAGATTCCTGGGCCGATCAGATCCCTCCCCGCGGGGCATCCGAAATCGGGATGTCCCGCGGGGTGAAACCCCCTAGGAAGCCCAGAAACCTTACCTTAACCCCGTTCCAACGGCGCATGCGCGGGTCGCGGCCGCGTCTCGCGCTTCCCTCTAGCAGGGTGCACACCCGCGCCGGCCGTTTGTGAATGGCCGGCGCGCTCCCTGTTAGAGGGAAGCTCGAGACGTGGCCTCCAGCGCTCAGAGCCGCTGTGGTTGGACGCCGCTTGTACGTGCATACCACAGCGGCTCTGAGCGATCTGATTGGACGAGCGCCCGCGTAGGAGTGTGGTGAGGTGCGTCCGGGCATTCTGGGGGGTTTCACACAGCGGGGCACCCCCGATCGGGGTGCCCCACCGAAGTGGACCAAAACCCAGGATAGTCAAAATCCTGGGTGTTGGTCCACTTTAATGAGCCAGGGCCAGAACGTGCTAAAAAAAATAGAAAGTACGTTTTAACTTACATTTTCATTTAAATTGGGCTAAGCAGCTAGATCTATAACTTAAACATAAAACCACCATTTGCAAAAGGAACAAACATAATTTTGTTTCGCTGAATAACACACAATAAAAAGGTTTGTTTGGCAAATATATCAGTGAATGACAGCTGAGACAATGGCATCCATCAGAGTACAGCTTGTGCTTCTTTGTTTTCCGCTTGCTTCTGTATTCTACAGCGTACTCTGAAAGTATTCAACCTCAGCCGACGTAAACCCTGAATACGAGAGCTTACTCTGTGGTGGGTGAATTCTCTAATGTTCTCCTGACTTTGTTTTTCTGACAGATGTCATAATTTTCTTGTTCTTACATGGAGGCAGATATTTAAATACCCTCTGAGGCTGACAATTGCATGGTGGGTGTGGGAGCGATAGCTCGGGGGCTCACAAAGATTTTGGCATTTCTGCCTGTAGAAAGTGCTTGAAGGTTTTCATATACAGAAATTCATTATGTCAGTGCCGGCATATTTTGCTTTTCAGATTTTCTTCTGCTTGTGGAAAAAGAGGCAATTGCAGAATACTTGAGGGCTCCTGAGATGGCAGAGATGAAAATATTGTTTGTTACAGAACATCTCTCCTAGGAACTGCTGTTGTAAAGGAGATGACGTCAATAGCGCTTTTAGTGTTCATATAAGGACAGATCAGTTCAGCTCTGCAGGAACAAAATTGGCTTCAGTATTTGACAAATTCTGCAAGGTTCAGCACTGTGCACAATAATGGAAGACAATTCATGCCGTATCTAGGAGTAATAATATTCCCAACATGACCAGTAACCAGATGCATGGGGTCCCAACAACCTTAGGGTCCGTCGTGGCCTAGGGAGGACTTGTGGCCGGTACAATTCCCAGCTGGGACATGACTAAAGTACTCTTGAGCAAGGTACCTAACCCCCCAAACTGCTCCCCTGGGCACTGTAATTAAAGCAGACCAAAACCCCACATTTTTAACTAGCATCCCCCGAATTACTCCCCCATGAAGATCACCTTTTGGCAATTTTTACTGCTCCTGCTTCACTCTAATCCCACATAATGGCGTCTGTTATAGCTGTAAAGCTCCGCTTCCTCCATTCATTGGCACTGTTGTGTGTGGCATTGATGTCATTGCCACACCTATGCAATGACTGATCATATGCCATCTCATACTGAGGGACAGCAAAAAAATCAGTGTTCCAGGACTATTTGAAAAGCAAAAATATAAATTTTTAGTTCTGCACCCTAACAAGGGAGTATCGGCAGGGACTTTGGGCAAATGTATCTCACAAGTTCAGTGGGTTTTGGTCTGCTTTAAGAAAAAGTCTTAAAACAATACCACACTCACACTAACAAGTGTCTTCTATTATTTTGAAAGTGGGGCCGCTGAGTGACTTTTCAGGATAATTTAAAGCAATCGCATCATGACTCGTGATAGAATACTGGAGCCCCCTGCGCAATGCCTCCCACAATACCTCACAATCCTTACCTTAAACTCGATCCTTTGGGTGAAATGCTGTCACCTGATAGTCCGCTGGTGGTCATGTGGCCTGCCTTTCTTGGCTGCCGGTCAAGGCCCGCCCATGTGAGTGCTGGCAGCCATTTGGAGGAACACAATAATGGATGCCCCCCAACCTGTCACGATGCGGTCCCACACAAAACTTTATTTAAAAATTATCCTGCTTTCTGCTCTGCTTGTGTTGGCTGTCAGGGGACGCATCTTGCATTCAACCCTTCATTTAGCCTACTTTATATTTCTCCCAGTGACTTATCTTTGCATGTTTCAATGTCTTAGCCCCCTGAAGTGAATTCATTTTGGGGACCCTGAAAAACCAGCAGAGGGAGCAGGTTCCACAGTGTTTTTCATAGAATGCAAATTACTGGTCAATGGTGCACCTTTAATGAGGCTAATTGAGACAGCCACCTCTGGCAGCAAAATCTATAGGAAAATGGGGGGGGGGGGTAGTAATTGCTGGACCCATAGTATTTTGTTACTAGTTCATTGTTGGTTGAGTGGGTATAGGGGCACCACTGTATGCCATCAGCCATTCATACACTCTATGACAGCCAGCATGGGGCAAATGTCCCCTTTAAAGCCTTATATTGTAAAACCATTTAAATAATGTACTACTTTGTACTGCACAAACAGCACTGTGGAAATTTACTGGTGACCCCAAGGATTCCTCATAGCAGGGCATCACCCTTTTCAAAAACAGGGCATCCCTTCTATGAACTGGTGTCCAAAACTGGGACGAATATTCCAGGAGATAAGGGTGCACCAGTGCCTTATAAAGAAGCAATATTACATACCTATCCCCTGATTCCATTACTCTTTTAATGCATTTCTGATGTTAGGGGTGAAAATTAGATAGAATGTATTAGAATTATTATTAGTAGTACAAAGTATTTATACTTTATAGCTGTCAGGAATCGGCACTTACCTGGATCCCGTTCCAGCGTTGTCCCCGGGCGGCTGGCCGCAGCAGCAGTTCCCGCTCGGTGGCCGCGCCGAGCGGCGGCGGCGGCCGGCGCGTCCACGAGCACGGCCGTGCTCCCTCCTCGTCCCCGCCTCTCTCTGCCTCGTGCTCGCGCGCGAGCACGTTTTTCATATGCCCTCCGGCGGACGCGCTGAGAGCAGCGCCGCCGGAGGGCATATGAAAAACGTGCTCGCAGCTGTGTTAGAGCCTGCGGGCTCAGCCAGGGGAGGAACTCCTCCCTCTCTCCTGTTGTGGGCCAATGAGCCCAGCTAGGGACAGGTCAGGTCAATCCTGGCTTGGATCCTAAGTGCACCAATCATTCACACCTTCCCTCTGTGTCTGCCCCTATAAAGGGTTTCCTCCCTCAGTTGCCCATTGCCTGTGATAGCGCTCAGAACCCTGTGTTACCTTTTCCTGTGAAGTCTAGCCCGTTGCCGATTTGATTGTCCGACCATTCTCGATCCTGAATCCTTGTTGCCGACCTCTGCCTGTATTGACGCCTCTTGATCCTGAACCCTTGTTGCCGACCCTTGCCTGAACTGACGCTTCTAGATCCTGAACCCCAGTTGCTGACCTCAGCTTGTACCCCGACTACGTCTTGCCTGACCCCTGGTGCCGCTACGATCTCTGCCTTCCCGTTATCGACCTATTGCCTGTCTCTGGACTTCCGTCACTCACGCTCCAGTTATTGGTTCTCCAGATCTATCCATTTAAGCTTGCATCCTTTGAGCCAATAAGTCCTGGGGGCAACCGATCCCGGGTAGGCGTAACTTGCGTCCCGGCAAGCGGGGGCTCCTACAGGTGAAGCTGGCTGTGGAGATTGGGGGTTGCGAGCTCATCAAGAGGTCTGGAGTTACCCCCCAAGCGTGACAATAGCTTTATACTCCAAAATTAAAAGACTTATTATGAAAGGGTGTGTCCCTCAACAAGGAAGCTCATTACTAGACGTACAGACTCAGCGTGGCTGCATGATATCAGCACCTGTCTGACTCTTATTGGAAGAGGAAATTTTTTTGGCCCGAATACAGGTCACAGTTGCATCCAGGGAACCTAACAAATTATAAGCATTGACCGAATAAAACATGAAGGCAAAGTGCAAGCTTATGAACTGTGGGTAATTGTTCTGGCTACGCTTTCTAGCATCATCCAAAACAAATATATGATCTGTACTTTGCTGCCACCTATTATGTTTCAAGTCACAATAGATCATGGGGCCCACTCTTGCCCCACTCTTCTCTCCTCAGTATGTGATGCTTCTGAGGCAATATGGTGGCGCCCATATCCTAGATTCCTGAACAGACTTGGAGCTCAGTGGGGGAAAGAATAATAAGTAAGTGACTAAAATGTAAATATGTTAATTTTAGATGCTGGAGAATAGTTTTAGAAAGGTTTGGGCTTTTCATTAAATGAAGGTCTGGTTTATGAGATAGAAGAACCAGTGTAGGAAGTTGCCGTATAAGTGTCAGCCTGGTGGGTCCTACATTAGAACCAATCATTTGGGATTAATAGTTAGGAGTAAGCCAAGCTGTGACCACCTTCAGGCAAAAAGAAGTGTAATACTTGTTGTACAGAATGTACTGTGGTTGGTTGAACTGTAAACCTGCTCTTCATGGAAAATATAGAACTGCTTCTGCTTTAGTCCACAGCAACAGTAACTTGTGACTGAACTGCACCCTGCCCCAAATCTCACGCACATCCGCTCCTCAACACACTGTCACTAACCTGGCATTAGGTGGGTTACAAAACTTCAGTGGCTCAACCTACTGTGGGTGATTGTTCTACAGACCCCAGTGAAATTCCTGGTGTTTCCACAGTGAAATTGTGCAGACATCCCCCCAAAACACAAAAAATGGGGATTGCAATAGGCACTGTATGCAGTTGCTGTTTTCCCCTTTCTATAGCGCCCATGCAGGGGCTGTGTGTGTGTGTGTTTGCAATTCCAGCTCTCCCAGTCAACACTAGGGGTTACTAGTGTATAGGTTTATACAAGCCCTGCGCAGTGCCCACCTCCCAGCCTGGAGCACTCGAGCACAGAGATCCAGCTGTCTTCAGCCAGCGCTGCGGTGTGGGCGCAGAGAGCTTTTTTTTGCGAATAATGTTCCCCATCTAGTAACTGTGCAGTGTAGTAGACAGTCTTAGTTCTCCCTCCTTTATATCTGTGACTCCTACCACTCAGTCACAGTTATTAAATGAATAGAGAGACATTGAACAGGCTGGGGGTAAAGCTACAAGTACAAAAAGAAAAAATGAAAACCCTACCCTACTGTACTCTGTCCCAACAGGCCTAAAATCAATCATTTTGTACACAACAATACAAGTCATTAAAACTCTTCCATTGGACATAATTACACACATCACATTCCAAATTAATGCATAGGGGTTATAAACATCATATGCTTAATGGCTTAGAGAAATGGTAAGCAGTATATGGCTTACTAAGTGGACATGTTTCGCCAAAACTTCTTTCTCAGTATTCCAGTCATGCTTTGTAAACAATAATACCACACCAAACGCTGACCCTATGTAGAGAAAGCACCAGCTTGTGTTCAATTCAATTCAAGTCTGTTTTAGAACACATGTCCACCAATAACAAAGCGAAAACACATGGAATGACATTGTTTTAACACTGTGACAATAACACTTTAGTGCCAGACCTGTACATATAATTCTGCATTAAAAAAAAATAAGTTTCTTAAAGTGTTTGTTCGCAGCCAGGAGAGGTCACACAATGATTTGAGCAAAAAAAAAAAAAGAATTGGTAAACACGCTATTTATACACAACTAATGAAAGCCCATCGTAATGTATGGGAGAGCGCTACAGAGCAACAGGTACTACATGGCGCTCTGGAATCTATATGCTGAGCCATCTGTAATAATACATGTGACGCTACATGGCGCTGTTAGAGTCACTCACCAGATTCGCTTTCTTAAATGTGGTTTTGCTTACAGCGCCGGCGTTCACCAGACGCTGCCGAGGCACTACCTGGTGCTATCCCTTCTTAAATAACTTCCTTAGTTACAACTTTGATACAAATGTGTTGTCCTTTCATTTACATTTGATATGATCCCTGGTAGCAATATGAGATCCTCGTGTTATCTGCATTCACCAAGCAAACATAGTCCAAATAGAGGACATCCACAGTCTTGCTGCAAATAACAATAGTACCCCGAGCATGGCTGTCAGCCCGCTTGTATATAATTAGTGTAAAGACTTACTACATTTCCAGACAGCACAGAGCAGACTCTAATTATAATCATTACAGAGTCACTCACGCTGAACCAGGGAAATGCTAACAAGAGATAACCGTCGGCGGCAAATGCTCCAGCAATCAGACTCTATTTTTCTCTTCTGAAGAGATACACAACTTTACATACTTATACTAGCAAAGCTTAGCCTTGGAAAATGTTAGATTCCCATATTGTTATATGTTGTCTATGACATTTGGCTCAGTTTCTCTTTGCAGTGACCAAACCAGAACTTAAAGGGCACCTCTTCTCCTCAAATCCTAATATGCTTCCAAGGACTGGTTTTTGTTGGAGTGGGGAGTGGGAACAGTCTAATCTGTACTGGAGATGATCTACATACTTTAAAGCAGAGGTGCAAAAACTTTTTTGGTCTAAGGGCCACATTGTCTTATTGTTTCCCTTCAAGTAGGGGCAATGGAATTTATGCAGAGAAAATGCAAACTGTTTATTACAGGAAAGGTTTAACCTTCAAGCATTGTTTTATGTATATGCTGAGGCGGGCAGAGGTGAGGCAGGGAGATGTGAGGTAGGAAGAAGTGGGCAAGGAAGGGGTAGGGAAAAATAAGGCAAACAGAGCTAAGGTGTGCAAAGGAAAAGTGAGAAGAAGTGGTGAGTAGAAGCAAGCAGGGATGAGGTGAAAAGAAGTATCCAGGGAAAAGGCAGGAAAAAGCCAGGTGGGCAGGCTGTTGGGAAGAGGTCAGATGGGTAAAGGTCCGGTGGGCAGGGAAGAGGTGGAAAGAAGTAGGTTGAGGTGCAGAAGGAAGATGTGAGGTGGGAAGAATTGGTGAGATGGGCTGAGATGTGGTGGGAAGAGGTGAGGCAGGAAATGGTGAGATGAATAGAGGTGAGGCAGACAAATGTAAGGAGAGGTAAGCAAAAGTGAGGTGGGCAAAGTTAAGGTGAGCAAAGGTGGGCAGAGGTGAGGCAGGAAGAAGTGGGCAAGGAAGAGGTAGAGAAAAATAAGGCAAACAGAGCTAAGGTGTGCAAAGGAAAAGTGAGAAGAAGTGGTGAGTAGAAGCAAGCAGGGATGAGGTGAAAAGAAGTATCCAGGGAAAAGGCAGGAAAAAGCCAGGTGGGCAGACTGGTGGGAAGAGGTCAGATGGGTAAAGGTCCGGTGGGCAGGGAAGAGGTGGAAAGAAGTGGGTTGAGGTGCAGAAGGAAGATGTGAGGTGGGAAGAATTGGTGAGATGGGCTGAGATGTGGTGGGAAGAGGTGAGGCAGGAAATGGTGAGATGAATAGAGGTGAGGCAGACAAATGTAAGGAGAGGTAAGCAAAAGTGAGGTGGGCAAAGTTAAGGTGAGCAAAGGTGGTCAGAGGTGAGGCAGGAAGAAGTGGGCAAGGAAGAGGTAGAGAAAAATAAGGCAGGCAAAGGAAAAGTGAAAAGAAGTGGTAAGTGGTGGGTAGACTCAGGCAGGGGTGAGGTGGGAAGAATTGGCAGGGGTGAGGTGGGAAAATGTTAGGTGGGCTAAGGTGTGGTGGGAAGAGGTCAGATGGGTAAAGGTGAGGTGGGCTAAGGTGTGGTGGGAAGAGGTCAGATGGGTAAAGGTGAGGTGGGCTGAGGTGTGGTAGGAAGAGGTCAGATGGGTAAAGGTGAGGTGGGCTGAGGTGTGGTGGGAAGAGGTCAGATGGGTAAAGGTGAGGTGGGCTGAGGTGTGGTAGGAAGAGGTCAGATGGGTAAAGGTGAGGTGGGCTGAGGTGTGGTGGGAAGAGGTCAGATGGGTAAAGGTGAGGTGGGCTGAGGTGTGGTAGGAAGAGGTCAGATGGGTAAAGGTGAGGTGGGCTGAGGTGTGGTGGGTAGAGGTCAGATGGGTAAAGGTGAGGTGGGCTGAGGTGTGGTAGCAAGAGGTCAGATGGGTAAAGGTGAGGTGGACTGAGGTGTGGTGGGAAAAGGTCAGATGGGTAAAGGTGAGAAGGTGAGGTGGGCTGAGGTGTGGTAGGAAGAGGTCAGATGGGTAAAGGTGAGGTGGGCTGAGGTGTGGTGGGAAGAGGTCAGATGGGTAAAGGTGAGGTGGGCTGAGGTGTGGTAGGAAGAGGTCAGATGGGTAAAGGTGAGGTGGGCTGAGGTGTGGTGGGTAGAGTTCAGATGGGTAAAGGTGAGGTGGGCTGAGGTGTGGTAGCAAGAGGTCAGATGGGTAAAGGTGAGGTGGACTGAGGTGTGGTGGGAAGAGGTCAGATGGGTATAGGTGAGGTGGGCTGAGATGTGGTAGGAAGAGGTCAGATGGGTAAAGGTGAGGTGGGCTGAGGTGTGGTGGGTAGAGGTCAGATGGGTAAAGGTGAGGTGGGCTGAGGTGTGGTAGGAAGAGGTCAGATGGGTAAAGGTGAGGTGGGCTGAGGTGTGGTGGGTAGAGGTCAGATGGGTAAAGGTGAGGTGGGCTGAGGTGTGGTAGCAAGAGGTCAGATGGGTAAAGGTGAGGTGGGCTGAGGTGTGGTGGGAAGAGGTCAGATGGGTAAAGGTGAGGTGGGCTGAGGTGTGGTAGGAAGAGGTCAGATGGGTAAAGGTGAGGTGGGCTGAGGTGTGGTGGGTAGAGGTCAGATGGGTAAAGGTGAGGTGGGCTGAGGTGTGGTAGGAAGAGGTCAGATGGGTAAAGGTGAGGTGGGCTGAGGTGTGGTGGGTAGAGGTCAGATGGGTAAAGGTGAGGTGGGCTGAGGTGTGGTAGGAAGAGGTCAGATGGGTAAAGGTGAGGTGGGCTGAGGTGTGGTGGGAAGAGGTCAGATGGGTAAAGGTGAGGTGGGCTGAGGTGTGGTAGGAAGAGGTCAGATGGGTAAAGGTGAGGTGGGCTGAGGTGTGGTGGGTAGAGGTCAGATGGGTAAAGGTGAGGTGGGCTGAGGTGTGGTAGCAAGAGGTCAGATGGGTAAAGGTGAGGTGGACTGAGGTGTGGTGGGAAGAGGTCAGATGGGTAAAGGTGAGGTGGGCTGAGGTGTGGTAGGAAGAGGTCAGATGGGTAAAGGTGAGGTGGGCTGAGGTGTGGTGGGAAGAGGTCAGATGGGTAAAGGTGAGGTGGGCTGAGGTGTGGTAGGAAGAGGTCAGATGGGTAAAGGTGAGGTGGGCTGAGGTGTGGTGGGTAGAGGTCAGATGGGTAAAGGTGAGGTGGGCTGAGGTGTGGTAGCAAGAGGTCAGATGGGTAAAGGTGAGGTGGACTGAGGTGTGGTGGGAAGAGGTCAGATGGGTAAAGGTGAGGTGGGCTGAGGTGTGGTAGGAAGAGGTCAGATGGGTAAAGGTGAGGTGGGCTGAGGTGTGGTGGGTAGAGGTCAGATGGGTAAAGGTGAGGTGGGCTGAGGTGTGGTAGCAAGAGGTCAGATGGGTAAAGGTGAGGTGGGCTGAGGTGTGGTGGGAAGAGGTCAGATGGGTAAAGGTGAGGTGGGCTGAGGTGTGGTAGGAAGAGGTCAGATGGGTAAAGGTGAGGTGGGCTGAGGTGTGGTGGGTAGAGGTCAGATGGGTAAAGGTGAGGTGGGCTGAGGTGTGGTAGGAAGAGGTCAGATGGGTAAAGGTGAGGTGGGCTGAGGTGTGGTGGGTAGAGGTCAGATGGGTAAAGGTGAGGTGGGCTGAGGTGTGGTAGGAAGAGGTCAGATGGGTAAAGGTGAGGTGGGCTGAGGTGTGGTGGAAAGAGATCAGATGGGTAAAGGTAAAAAGGGGAAGGGTGAGGTTGAAAAATGGGGGCTGAAGTGTGGAAAGCAGAAGTGAGGCAGGAAGAGGTGAGGTGGGAAGAAGTGGTCAGGGGTGAGGCAGGAAAATCTAAGGGCTGAGGTGTGGTAAGAAGAGTTGAGACAGGAAATTGTGAGGTGAGGCAGACAAATGTAAGATGAGGTAAGCAGAAGTGAGATGGGCAAAGTTAAGGTGAGCAGAGATGCCACCACAACTGACATAAGCGGTGTATCCCGTATTTAAAGGGTCTGTCCAGGCAAGAAATGATATCTTTTGACATTTCATAGGTTATCTGCCCTACTGATTAATTGTAAAACTCAATAAACATATTGAAATCTTTTGACATTTTTTGACCTAACCTAAATGGCAAAATTCAAGTTGTATTTAAACCTAAAGAGGAAGCTCTCTTAACAGAAATTATACCAGCCAACACTAACTGACATAAAATGGGTGTTGATCTACTTTGGGTCGGCATACTGACTGCCCCCCCATTAACCCCCTGTCAACCTTGTAAATCTTACCCTAGTCTGCGCTCCCCCAGGGAAATGCGGCTTTGTGATTGGCCAACAGCAGTAACGGAAGCTGGGGAAACGCAAATTAAGGTAAGATTTACAAGCCGTGATGAGGGATAATTGAGGGGAAGGGGGACACCAGCAATCAGGATGTCCACTCAGAGTGGACCAACATCAATTTTATGTAAAATGGTTTAAATGTATGATCTGGAGGGTGGATTCTCCTGTATTCCAGTCCAAGGCTGAGTATAAGTCTGGTTTAACTGCTGTGAAGCTTTCTCCTTTTTAATCATGCCTATATTTAACTCATGAAATAAAGTGTAATAAAACATAACATGTTACTTTCATGACAACATTTCTTGCATTACGAACTATTTGTCCCTGTTGCAAAGAAGAACCAGGTAATGTCAGGCGATCACACAGCTTAGTATGTATAAATGTCAGCTGCTTCTGTCACTAGCGCTGTGTAAGTCTCTCCATGCGCGTTCTCCATCCTGACAGCAACACTCACAGGACCTCTGTGAGGGGAAAAACCAGGCCACAGTCTTATCTACTCTTCATCAGTTTTCACATTAGAAACTGGGCCAGGAAGACGATGCGGCCATTCCCCAGTGTGTCCCGTGACATTGCCTGACAGCTATCCACAGAGGCAAAAGGGCATTAGGACTCCAGCTGCCACCAAGAAGATGGGCTATCTTATACTTACTCTGCCGCCACAATCATGGTGTGTACAAATCTATCACAGGAAACACATATTCCAAAAACCTCTGTCACCAGATCTGACCCCCTGATTTTGGGTTTTTTAAATTAGGCCCCCTGAGTAAATTTCCATAAATGTCCCAAAGAGTCAGAACAACCCATTAGGGTGGCTTCAGCATCTTATTTTTTATTGAATACAGAGCAAAAGGCCACACCAACAACAACAAGAAGTATCCAACATATATACAACAAGGAGGCTTCCACACAGCCCCCAACCCCAAGACACAATCTGCACCACTCCGTTTAAATGATAACAATAATCACCATAAATCTTACATGTGCCAGCCGTCACAGCGCCCCTCCCCCCAGCCTACGCGTTACGTGACGGAACAGGGCAAATGGAGAGTCCAGACCAGAGCCGTGTAACGCGTAGGCTGGGGGAGGGGCGCGGTGACGGCTGGCATATGTAAGATTTATGGTTGGTTGTCCCTCTTGTTAACCTGCTGTGTCCCCCTGGGATGGTCATTTTTTCTTATCTTTTATGCATATGAAGGTTTACACTGCTTACATTGTTCTTGCACTTGGTCACTTTAGCACTTATAGTATCATTAGAGTTGTTTATTAATTGCATATATAGCACATAGCACATTTTGTTTGAAACACTAGGATTCAGTCGGTTTTCATAGGGACATATGCTTGATATCTGACCTAGTTAATTGTGCATTACCACCAGCGCCCTTTAGTGGAATGTTCATACAATCAGTTTTTAATGTATTTTAATATGTGTAGTGTTTAGATGAATTAATAAAAGTGATTGTTATCATTTAAACGGAGTGGTGCAGATTGTGTCTTGGGGTTGGGGGCTGTGTGGAAGCCTCCTTGTTGTAAATATCTTATTTTTTATACTCATGCTTTTTTTGTGAGTGAACGCTTTTTCTCATGAGTTTTTCCCTCAGTGGAATTCAGTATTATATTTATGGGGTTATTCATGAAGCTCTAGCGCCAGGTAATGCCTCATAGCAGCAGGCAGTGTCTGGTGAACGCCGGGCGCTGTAGGCAAAACCACATTTATGAAGGCGATTCTGGTGAGCGACTCTAACAGCGCCATGTAGCGTCTGATTCATCATTATAGATGGCTCAGCATATAGCGCAGGCGCTCTAGCTTCCAGAGCGCCAGGTATTACCTTTCACTCACTATCGCTCTCCCACACATTTCAATGGCCGTTAATTTGCTTGTGTTTAAACAGGGTTTTTTGTTTTTTTGTGTCTTAAAGCAGATCTTCGCCCTGAATAAGAGCTTATCTTATATGTTTCCCACACCCTGTACATACAGATTGCTCACATTAAAAATCATCCTACCTGCATCTACTGCATGTTATGAGCCTTTAAACATCCAAGATGGCGGCTCATGGAGCATCAGACAGCCTGCAAACAGGAAGTGTTTTCTGACTGTGTCGCTCTGCATCCTGGGATTGATGACCTTTCCCTGACCCCAGCTCTGCTCTGTCTGAGCAAAGCACAGCTATAACCCCACCCCCTGTACTTTATCTCCCTCTCCTCTCCTCATTATGTGTGATGCTTTTGAGTCAAGATGGTGGCGCCCATATCCTAGAGTCCTGAACAGAGTTGCAGCCCGGTGGGGGAAAGAATAATAAGTAAGTGACTAAAACCTTAAAATATATTCATTTTAGATGCTAGGGAATAGTTTTTTAAGGTTTTGGGGTTTTCATTAAATCACGCTGAAGGTCCGGGTTAAATTGTGGTGTCACCTCTCCTGGCCTAGAAAAAGTCATTTTTGTAAACTTATTTGGTTTTTAATATTTTTATGCAGAATTGTCATTACAGGTCTGGCACTGAAGTGGCTGCATGATTAGTGTTGTTGTCCTGCTGGAGTTGAATTGGAGTTGAATATACGGCCCAGTCTTTGTAGCCTCTAGTTGGCTTTCCTTCAGGATTGCCGTACATTTAGCTCTATTCATCTTCTCATGAAATCTGACCAGCTTTCTAGCCCCTGCTGAAGAAAATAATCCCACAGCATGATGCTGCCCCCACCATGTTTCATAGTGGGGATGGGGTGTTCAGAGTAAACTGCAGTGTTAGGCCCTTATTTATGAAGGAATAGCGTCAGGTAGCGACTGGTGAGCGACCGGTAATGACGGGCTCCGCCACGAGAACGCCGGCTCCCCACCACAATCACACATTTATCAAGCCAATCCTGCTTAGCGACTGAGATAGCGCCAGATAGCCACTCATTCATCATTATTATTCCAGCCTCAGCCCACAGCGCCAGCGTCCGACCTTGAACAGCGACAGGTATGACCTCTCGCTACCTGGCGCTCTCCAATGCATTTCAGTGGAACAATCTTTAAATATTCATAATTAATTGTTATTAATGTTTTTTTTTTGTTTTTTTTTAAATGTGAAAAATTCTGAGACCACTTCTGCCATGTTAGATAATTTTAAGGTAAAAAAAAGAAATAAATACATTTGTGCAGAATTGATATTACAGGTCTGATATTATTGTATTCATATTACTAAATTCTTTTAAATTTTTTTTTTTTTTTGGTTTCCAAAAATATGGTTGTTTGGGGGGTTAAAAAAATACTTTTAACACATCGCCGCCAGCGCTCTGGGGTTTAAACATGCATTTTACAGCGCGAGAATTTTTTGAGCGTGATTTTTTGATGAATATGGTGGGAGCCGGTCGCTCTGACCAGTCGCTATTATGCGCTCCTATACAGCGCGGAACCTGTCAAATAGCGACTCGTCACCTTGTATTCAACATTACTGCACACCGACTCAGTCGCTATCAACAACCGAACAACGGCCAAGCACAGCGACTACTAGTGGGCGCTGTGAAAATACTGCTACAGTCGCTCAACTGTCGCTACCTGCCGCTATTAATGAATCGGCCTCCCCGTTTTCCTAGCTTTGGCGTTTAGGTCAAAACTTTTCATCTTTGGTCTCATCTGACCTGATGTTCTTCAGGTCCTGTTTTTACTCTTTTTATGGAATAACATCAGCTATTCACTCGTACCGTGAAACTGGACCGGACATGAGAGTGGCCAATCAATGACTGGGCTCAGCTTCCTTGCCTCAAATTTTTACTTTCCTAATGCAATAATTTCACTTCAGTGCTACCCTGTCGAATAAAGACGTTTTTTTCAATTTTCACCATACTAAATGCATGTGGAGGACCAAGCTGGGCAACTTCCCCCCGAGTTATTTAGGCTGAAAGAGGCATTCTTATGGTACAAGAGCAGGGATTCAGACAGTGATGTAATGTGACAGGGCCCTGGTGCGAATGTTAAATGGGCTCATTTCAAGACTCATACAGTAAACTTTTTTTTTTGTCTTTTAACTCAGCTGGCTGCAGCTAGACAACTAAAGACTAAAACACCATAGACAAATTGTGCTTCCTTTATCTAAGTGATACCAGGTGAGCACAAATATGATAAAAAAAGGTGAAGGAACAACAATGATGGGGCCCCCTGACCTCCTGGGCCCTGGTGCGTTACACCCCTTGCATTCAGAAGAGAGCCAGTATGGCTGTTGACATGCAGACACACCATCACTAAAGACTAGAGGAAACAAGCAGTAAGCAGAATAGTATGTGTATCTGTCGAGCACCGGAGAACCATCTATTTTCAACACTAAGATGCTGATTTATTAATAGCGGCAGGTAGCAACAGTTGAGCGACTGTAGCGGTATTTCCACAGCACCCGTCTAGTAGTCGCTGTGCTTGGCCGTTGTTCAGTTGTTGACAGCGACTCAGTCGGCGTGGCTAAATGTTGAATACGGGGCTACAAGTCGCTATTTGACAGGTTCCGCGATGTATGGGTGCGCATGATAGCGACTGGTCAAAGCGACCGGCTTCCACCATATTCATCAAAAAATCACGCTCAAAAAATTCAAGCGCTGTGAAATGCATGTTTAAACCCCAGAGCGCTGGAGGCGATGTGTTAAAAGTAAAAGTAACCCCCAAACCACCATATTTTTGGAAACCAAAAAAAAAAAAAAAATGTAAAATAATTTAGTAATATGAATACATTAATATCAGACCTGTAATATCAATTCTGTACAATTGTTTTTTTATTTTTTTCCCTTAAAAAAATATCTAAAATGGCAGAAGTGGTCACAGAATTTTTCACATGTAAAAAAAAAAAAACATTAATAACAATTAATTATGAATATTTAAAGATTGTTCCATTGAAATGCATTGGAGAGCGCCAGGTAGCGAGAGGTCATACCTGTCGCTGTTCAAGGTCGGACGCTGGCGCTGTGGGCTGAGGCTGGAATAATGATGAATAAGTCGCTATATGGCGCTATCTCAGTCGCTAAGCAGGATCGGCTTGATAAATGTGTGATTGTGGTGGGGAGCCGGCGTTCTCGTGGCGGGGCCCGTCATTACCGGCCGCTCACCAGTCGCTACCTGTCGCTATTCCTTCATAAATAAGGGCCTAAAAATAGTAAAGTAACCCTCAAGTGGAAACAAAGCCTGGTATATGATCTGTGTAGACACAAGGCAAGCACAGCTTTACCATACCATCATACACACTTAAATACCATAAAGTGAGGATATTTATGGAGCCAGTGATATACAAGCTGTTGTGCAGTTGCTGTGTTGCAATGCATAAGTAACATTACCCCTATGGTAATCCATGCTGCCTACTGAGATAAAAGGCAGTCTAATTTATTTTGCTGTGATCTCTTAGAACATAAGCTGAACAACCCCAGGCACAGAACAAAAATACCGCAGACGTGGAACGCTTTAAGGCATAGCGCAGGCTGATCGGGCTATGGATATGATGTAATGATCTGGAAATGACATTGAAATGTAATGTGCCTTGTACTACACATACATAGACGGGAACCTCACTGAAGAAATCACATAGCTGTAAAAGAGGCAGCAAATGACTGAGCTAAAAAAAAGTCACCAGCCACAAGGAGAGACTCGCGTCAGGCTTAATATAGTGGGCTGAAAGACACTAAGGGGTCGATTTAGAGCCTGGTGAGAAAACTCACTTTTTAGGAGAGAAAATTGCCATTCACTTTCATTGTCTACCTTGGGGCTGTTTCACAGCCAGGTGAAAATTTACACCCGGTAGAAAATGAAAGTGAATGACAATTTTTTCTCCTAAAAAAGTGAGTTTTCTCACCAGGCTCTGAATCAACCCCAAAATCGCTCACTGTTGATAAAGCCAAAAAATAAATTCCTGTGCTTTACTTAAACTGAACCAAACCCCTTACAAGAAGCAGTACTCATATGCATCCCTTCCCAGGGCAATTCAGATTGCTGCACATAAAAATTCATTGACCTTTTTTGTAACTCCTGCTGTGGCTGATTCACCCCCCTCCCCCCCATCAATGGCATCAATGTCATCCTATGGTGCTGCCAGTTTCCTGCAAAGAGGACAAGCTTCTGACTTAATGCTGCTTTGCATTGTGGGTTATTTCACTGAAGCCCAGACATCAGCACCGCTTGGAAGCTGGTCAAGCCTCCCGGGTGCTCCAAGATGGTCGGAGAAAATCGATGAGACAGCGTTTCAGCTTTGAGTGGATGCAGGAGCAAATGTAAGTGCTGACACTGATTCAGTATCATGCATGCAGATGGGGCGAGTTTTGGGAAGTTTTTTTTCTCAACTACGCAAGGCTAAATAAAAACTTGCCTAAGGCCTAGATCAGTACCACTGGTGAAAATGATCAGAGTTCATGGGAAGATGAATAGAGCTAAATGTACGTCAATCGTGGAGGAAAGGCCATTGGAGGCTGCACTGGTTAGGCACATCCCAAAATTGTGTAATATTAAAAATCCATATAAACACGCCAGCTAGTGAGAAGAGGGGTCACTTATATACCTGAACTGAATAAAATTCCCACCAAGCTTGAGGTTGTCTTCTGGTAGGGATAAAATCCAGAGGGGGCAGGTTTGAGTGTATGGGGGGTGACAGAACCTGTCCCCTTGATTTCCTCTATTCCCGTTATAAGAGCCAGTGTATGAGTGACCCCTCCTCCCTCCATCCAGCATATTTATATGGCTTTTTAGCATTTTTCGCAATAGTGCTCCTTCAAGGTAAAAAGTGTGGGGGGGGGCATGAAGTACTGCAGATAAGCTAATGACCCAAAGTATATACCATGTGGGAAAGTCAAGATGTGGAGCATTTGGGGATAATGACATTGCTGACTTGTTCCTTTGGGCTGTATGGAGTACATAGTTCTTTAAAGGGAACGACCGCCACCTCCCCTCACACTGGCACACGCCCCAAAAAACCCACAGATGCATATCCCCAAACACTCGCAGTGGTACACACACTCCCGCAGACATGCATGCACACAACCCCTGCACATGTGAATGCCTGCACATTAGAGTTGCCACCTGGCTGGTATCTTTGTTTAAATTTACTGGCCACTGGCCTGGCAGTGCCAGTATATGTTTTTTTACTGGTGATTGAGGATCAGAAAAGTATACCCGCAATTACAATCACCAGTAAAACAAACCAGCACCACCAGGCCAGTGGCCAGTAAAGTAAAGATGCCAGCCAGATGGCAACCCTACTGCACATACATATGCACATAAATATATATGCACATGTGCACCCCCCCATGGATGCACATGTACCCCCCACAGATGCACAAAACATATATCCCATGCAGAAATGCATGCACACCCACAGACACTCATGAACATGTGCCTCACTTGCAGGCACATACAATGGAGAGGATGGTGGCAGCATTGGTATAACTGATGGGGGTGTGAGTCCAACAAGGAGGTGTCAGGACCTGGAGTTTGGGCCCAGCTGATGGGGGATGCGATTGAGTGAGTTGCTGATTGCTAGAGTAGGACCATTAGAGGACAAAAGGTGAGTACAGTTGTTGTTTTATTTGAGTGGTTAATCACTTTAATGGTCTTACGCCATTGATCAGCAACTCACCCAACTGGGTCTGAACTTCTGTCATCTGCATTTCTGTGTCGGACTTGCACTGTTCAGCCATCGATCACAGGGGACCTGACACTCTAGTCCTCTAGTCACAACAATGGAGCAGGTGGGTCAGGCCTTGGCACAACCCTTCCTTTGCAGTGAATTCAGAGCGTGTGGCAGCTCCACTGTAACTGATGGTGAAGGCGCGACACAGAAGTGCTAAGGACTGGAGTTTAAGCTCAGCCAGCACAGTATATGATCTAATGATCGGGTGAGTTGCTGATCCCTGGAGTAGGACCAATCAGCTGTGGTTGTGTGGATCTGGAATATGTTTCCGGATATTTGCCTATGCCTGATTGTGGTGACACCCCATAAATTCCCCAACACCAACACAATTATCATTATCAACAGTATAGATTTAATGCTAGAGCAATGGCACACACAATAAACATTCCATATGTAGTGGCAAACCAATAGTTTAATCAACAATTAATCCGGTAATGGAACAAAAATGTAATATCAAATGTATAGTTATTACTCTACTAGATTTGTGCACAAATCCCAAGTAGAAAGATATATAGCAGAGGAAAGTTTACAGTGACCAGAAGCGAAGCAAGTGGATGAAATTCCAACAACGATAACTAGGCCTTGATATAAGAAACCCCCTTGACATATATGAAATACTGTTACTTTCATTTCCTCTGAGCTGGATGGATTAATCTTGCCTTCAAGATAGGAACAACAGTCTCCTTGGTGAGTATCAAACAATAATATACATTGTCTCTTTAAGAACAACTTGTCGAAAGTTCCAGGCTGCGTTAATCAACTTTAGTTTCTATAGCTACAGCAAAGGAACAGTGATATTTCTCTAGAAAATGTCTAACAATTCTGCTTCTATAACTGGCTTGAGCTATGGGTACCTCTGTGTGTGTGATCGGTGAGATTTCCACTAAACAGGGTAAAAGCAGAAGACACATTCAATGATACCAAGTCTCTGAGCACACAAATGTTCCTCTTAGATCTGGCAGTTGCAATAGTTTTCCTGGGTCCCTTAGCCAGCAATCTAACTGTACACTGATCCCTAATCTGTGCCTGAGTCTATTTTAGAAACAGTCCAGTATAAGAAGTTACCAACCGCCAGCCGGCCATCCCCTATCTTTCCAGGCTCTCCCCAGGAACAAGTCTCAGCTTGCCTAGCTCAGTGTCCTGGAATTATGGGTCTTGTTGTCTTTCCACCTTTCCTCAACTCTCTAATGATCCTAGGAGTTTTAAAAGAGGAACATTAGACCTTTTCTGATGTTCCTCTCTAAATTTCCCTTCCCCTCCCGCACTGCCTTTTGGATGTCTGCGTCCAGCAGTATTCCTGTTCCCTTTCCATCTCCCAGTCCCCCTTAGCTGCCGCAGAGTGAAGGCAGAGGCTTTAGCCATCTATACCTCTAGCAAACCTCTCTTCAAATGCTGCGCGCCACTCCTAAAATCTTGCACTCTTCTGAGCCAAGTGTCATTGCAGCCTATGCAGTGACACTGCGCATATGTGAGATCTGAGGGGTGGTGCAGTGCATGACGGGACGGCAAGATGGCACTGCCCAACAAAGGTGGTGCAGGACCGAGGGATGCAGGAATGTGAGGCTACTGGACAAGTCTAAAAAAAAAAACGGAGGGACAGAGGGGTCAAGCAAGCCAGGTTTGGGGAATTTTTATTAACTCCCCAATACCTGAAATGTTCCTCTTAAGCATCTTTTCATACAGCAACCCTGACCAGAGTTTGTTGTGGTCAAATTGAAACCTTACAATGTTGCAACTCAGCCTGCACCTGTTTCTCTCCTCTGTTGACAGTATTAAACAAATTCTGACATAGCAGAGACTTATTATGGAGGCTTAGCAGGGGCTCTACATGTTTTTCTTTCATTTGGATGGTCAGTTACATTAAAGGCATTAACCTGGCACCAGTATATATAACCTTTTGTGCCCAACTGTTTGTAAAGGGCAGACTGGCCAAAGGGAGACTCGGGAGAATTCTCTGTGTCACAAAACCCCCTCCCCCCCATCCCGCTCAAACCCACCGGCCAAAATACCCCAGCCTATGTTTTGCCCTTCAACCCCTATGGCCCTGTGTCCATATGTACCATTGCTCAGGATCTGTCCACGCAATTTTATTGCCTCAGCCTTGAAGAGATTTAATTGACCATCTAGGTAGCACATTGAGGACAGGGGACTTAGTGGGGATATTGTGGACTAGACATTGTCTGGCCGGTGCCAGTAAAAACCAGAGCTGTTTTACAGCCCCTGTTAGCCTCAAACAATAATGATTATCTACTTAATGGGCTTCTACAAGCTTGACTGCCAGGCAACTATTATTCTTCAGAAGGCAGGTGGTGGCAAAGCTCCCACATGTTCCTTTCAATATCAACCATGTATATGATATGGCCTCAAAATTAGCAGAACCCAGCAGCGTTCAGATCTCTTCTAAATTCCCACCCACATTTAATATTCTCAGTTTTCCACATATAATGCGCTTAATTACACATCTGAAGTGTGTTTGTTTGAAACTTGGGGGCCTAATTATTTAATCAAAGCCATCATTTTGCCGTTGGCTCCTTCCAAACTTTTTCAATGGAAACCTACGGGGGATGTTCTGTAATGCCAAGAGACATTTTATTTTTCCATTTTTGCTTGTTTTTAAATAATTATTTATTATTCATATGTTCCAACTTAGAACGCATTTGGCTGAAATAATTCAAATTAACTTTTAATGAGCAGAAGTTTGAACTCAAACCACATAAGACAGCCAGCCCCGATGTTCAGTAGTTACAAAGGATGTTAAAAATGCAGCTGACACAGTACAAAAAACGTGTACTTATTATATATCTTGTCCCAGGGATGCAGCAAAAAGTACAAACTAATTCCATGCAAGCAGAATCATCCATTTATTATAATTGCAAAGACTTGTTAACATACCTAGTAGCAAAGTGTTATCAGAATGCGCTAAAAGGAATTCATTAATTTTCTCCTGGTCAATTAAATATAAAACGCTTAGAGAATGTACCATTGAGTCACATAAGCATTAGTGGTCAGATAGTTAGTACTGATGGTGGGTAGGTGGCTTGAATATATTTACAACCGGCACTGTATTTATGGAAAATACGAGCATATGACAAGCTGGAATTGAAATGTATTATTGCGTGGGTGGCGATTTGGTATATGTATAGTTATGTTTCCATAGTATTGTTTCCCAATAGGCATCATTATGAATATAATGTGACTGCAGCAAGCATCTAATTTAATATTTTCATTTTTCTATATTTTTGTCAGGTAGACATATGCATCGCAATGCATTCCTCCATTTTCTATTGAATTCCACAGACAGAATTCTCCCCAATTACATGTGAGTTGTGAATAATGGATCATGTTGGTGTGTTAAAGGATGACCCTGAAAGCAGAGTATTGTCAGTCAGCTATAAGGGTTTATTGATCATGCTGCATGGGAATTCCATACAGAGCTGATCAGTGCTACGTAAGAATAGACGCATCTTTTTATAGAAATTCTACTAGTTACATTTTCTGCTGTTTGTTATCACTGTAATACCATAATTGGCTGTAAGGTTTTTTATTTTCACACATACACACACATAGAAATGTGTGATCCCTTCAGAACTTTCTATATGTCTGCATAAATAAATAAATAATCAGATTTTCGCACAATACAAGACTTGGTCATTAAGAGGCTGATTCACAACTAGCGCCAGGTATCGGCAGATGAGCGTATGTATAGCGGCACCTAGAGCGACCGCTAGTAGATGCGGTTATCGGGTCAGCTAAAACAAAAATTCTTACCTACAGTACCAGTGAAATTGAGCCTCACAATTGGCCACCATGGTCACATAGATACCACATGACTGTGACAGCCAATCGCGGGGCTCAATTTAGCCTGGGGAGCGAATTGAAAAGGAGGTTACATTATGGCACAAGGGGGTGTTATTCCGGTTTGTGCTATTATTATTATTATTGTTTATTTATATAGCGCCATCATCTTCCGTAGCGCTTTACAAAGTAGTAATTACAGACAGGGTAGAAACATACGGTACATATACTATTTCAAATGCAGTTTTACAGAGTTGACAATGGATATCCTGAATACAAGATACAATAGGGAATAGAGAGCCCTGCCCTTGTGAGCTTACAGTCTAAAGGAAGAGGGGTGAAGACGAGGGGGAAGGATCACAAACAGTCAGTATTGAGCTTTGTGGCATGGTTAGGCCAGATTATATGCTTGTCTGAATAAGTGAGTTTTAAGGGCGCCTTTGAAGGTTTTGAGGGTTGGGGAGTGGCGGATTGGGTGTGGGAGGGCATTCCAGAGGATTGAAGTTGCACGTGAGAAGTCCTGGAGGCGTGCGTGAGAGGAGGTGACCAGGGTGCAGGACAGGAGAAGGTCGGCAGAAGAGCGGAGGCTGCGTCTAGGTTGATACTGTTGGATTAGAGATGAGATGTAGGGAGGGGCCTTGTTGGAGAGAGCTTTGTATGCGAGAGTTAGAGTTTTGAACAGGATTGGCTGTGGGACTGGCAGCCAGTGTAGGGATTGGCAGAGAGGCGCAGAACTGGAGGAGCGAGAGGAGAGATGGATGAGGCGAGCAGCAGAGTTCAGGATAGATTGAAGAGGTGCCAGTCTGTTAGTTGGTAAGCCACAAAGAAGATGTTGCAGTAATCCAGACGGGATATGACCAGGGCATGCACTAGCATTTTAGTGGTGTCAGGTGAGAGGAAAGGACGGATGCGGGAGATGTTTTTAAGTTGGAGGCGACAGGAGGTGGATATGTGGTTTGAAAGAGAGGGCAGAGTCCAGAGTGACTATGTTTGAACTACAGTATAGCTTCGTTGATCCTTGTCTGTGTGTTTAATTTACACTTCTGGCCTTGGATCTCTATCTACTTGAGCAGTGGCGTGCTTTGCCACCATGCAACCCATGCAATTGCTTGGGGCCCTCACCTCTCAGGGACCTCCAGAGCTCTGCAGAGTGCACAATGGAAGGTGGGTGGCATCTTACTGTAATACTGGTGATGCTGTCAGTGCCGTGGCTACATGGGTAAGAAAGTGGCTTTAGATACACCCCAGTGTTCTGAGCAGTGAGGGAACAGAGATCCTGTCCCTGCCTGTCGCTCATTATACAGGGCACATGTAGATCGTTGTTTCAGTTCTGCCCTGCTGCACACACACTACTCGGCACATCGGGCGGCACACATGGCTGATTCTGCAGCATGGCCTTTGGACCGGCCACTTATGTATCTGCAGAAACTGGCTTTTCACATGTTCTGCATAGTGAAGGATGGTCAGAGGCGGCAATGGAGAGAATGATTATTTGCTTTTGTGCTGACAGTCTTAAAATTCCTTTATCTGTCTATATGTCCCTTAGTCCCCTCCAGCTCTCTTTAGCTTTATCTCTTTGATCTCTCTTTATCTATTTTTTTCTCTTCTTTATCTCTGTTTAACCCCCTTTCTCTCCTCCGTCTCTCATCCCTCGGTATATCTTTTTTTCTACTTCATCTCTCTTTCTCTCCTTCATCTCTCTTTATCTCATTTTCTCTCTATCAGATTTTTCCTTCTTTCTCTCCATCACCTCTCTTTATCCCACTTCCTCTCTTTTATATCTTTATCCCATTTTCTCCTTATCATCTCTCTTTTTTCCCCTTTGTCTTCTTTATATCTCTTTATCCACTTTTAA
Source organism: Gastrophryne carolinensis (assembly GCA_027917425.1). Lineage (NCBI taxonomy): Eukaryota > Metazoa > Chordata > Amphibia > Anura > Microhylidae > Gastrophryne > Gastrophryne carolinensis. The sequence goes on from CM051237.1 coordinate 91,419,535, forward strand.
CTCCTTCATCACTCTGTATCCCCCTTTCTCTCCTTCATCTCTCTGTGTTCCCCTTTCCCTCCTTCATCTTTCATTATACCCTTTTCTCTGTCACCCCCCCCCCTTTCTTTCAGTTTAGCATCAGGGCGCGTACCTGTGAGAACACTTTTGAGCTTTCACCATTGCATTTCTAGCTCCTATAAAGAAAAGACAAGTACACATTCACGGACTTCGCCCATGTGTCACCTCCTTTTTGGGTTTAATAAAGGGAGGGGAGTTCGCGAGAGTGCTAGCATCTGCAACTCCACAAGAACAGAGAAGGGAGGGTCAAAGGGAAGGGGAGGGAAGCAGTAGTAAGGAAGAAGTGGGGCAAGAGAAGGGAGGGAAGAAAGGGGGAAAGGAGAGAAAAAAAAACTGGAGGGAAGGGGTAGGATGGGGGCCTGTCCCACCCCCTATTCCTGGAGGAGCGTTAGGTAGTCTGTGGAAAAGGTGAACAGATCCCACTGACACCATAACACCCTGTATTTGTCAAAGTTATCTCTCAAAGAGGCAGTCAACTCTTCCATCCTGCAGATGTCTCGTACTCTGGTGAGGCACATTGCAATTGTAGGTGGGATTGGAGATCTCTAGCAGGAAGAGATACAGGACCTAGCCGCATTCAGAAGAGGGGCCAAGAGAGGCTTCCCCCTATTCCGAATAGAGGTAGGGGCAAGATGTAGGAGATATCCCGCCGGGTCCCTTCCCAGATCCACCCCTGTCAGACGTAGCACGACCTCTCCAACCCTGGTCCAGAATCTAGTGAGGCCGGGGCATTTCCAGAAGATATGGAACATCGTTCCCCGCGCTCCTGTGCACCTCCAACACAGAGGGGACGAAGAGGGAAACATCTTCGACAGTCTGGACGGCACAAAGTACCATCTCGTCATGATTTTGTAAGAAGATTCTTGATATCGATTAGAACAGGGCTTGTTTTTGTTCGTCGGTGAACGTCCTGTTTAGTTCCCTCTCCCACCCCTCCACGAAGCTAGGGGGTCCTCCCCCCCCTTTCTCTCTGTCATCTTTACCCCCCTTTCTCTCGTGTATATCTCTTTATCCCTCTTTCTCTCATTTAATTTCTCTTTATCCCCCTTTATCTCTGTCATCTCTTTATCTATGACCCTATATATCTCTTTATCTCCATTTCTCTCCTTATTGCTCTCTCTTCTATTGCTCTGTCCTTCATCTTTCCTTGTTTCTCTCTTCTGTCTATATTCCCCTTTCTCTCTATCTCTCTATATCCCCCTTTCTGACTTTCATCTTTTTTATCCCTGGTTTATCCCTGGTTGTCTCCCTCTTTATAGGGAAGTCCGAATTGTGATGCCTTGCTGTGTGAAACCCCGGGCATCCGTCCAATCTACTCACCTTTCGTCCGATCCTACGCTCCAGTTTGGGGCTGTGGAAGCATTTCTGCTATTCATTCAGATGGAGTGCACCAGGGTGTATCCACGGCAGGTATTTTTGAATGGCTGGCGCTTCCATGCCCACAGCTTGAGGGGAGTGGGGCGGCCAGTGGGGTCCATGCGGGCTTGCTCCATTCTAATTTTCTTGCTGCTGTGAGCTCAGAACTACAAAGAAAATGAAATGATTGACCAAGAGACCTACACATGTACCATGGGAACAAAGAAAAAGTTTATAGGCAATCCTGAGGAATACACACAGAGGGCATCCCAAATCAGAATGCCCCCAGTAAGAGGGAACAAAACCAAGATATTGAAAATCTTGGGATTTGTTCATCTTTGATATTGTATTTTGTTATATAAAAGTGCCTTTGAGTAGGGGCGCATACACAACTTGCATGGAGCTGTATACCCACTTATTCATACACTCTACACACTCCATCTAAGGTTGCCACCTTTTTTTTTTACGTTACTGGCCACTGGTCTGGTCCACCTACTAGGTATGCCCAACCTATGTTCTAATGAATGGGTGCTAACTGAAGGGACCACTACGCATATACCCTAAAAACCAAGTGGGACTCCAGGGCTAGCCCACCTATAGGTCCACACAACTAGTTGCACACTCCTGTAATCATGAATCCAAATTTATTAAAGAAATAGAGTACACTCATATAGTCCTACATACAAACAATACTACATACATACAGTTAAAAACATATAATAAAAACCCAAAAAGTGGGGAGGATCTTGGGGCTGTAATTTTGGCCAGTCAATTATTATTTTTTTTTACATTCTTTATTTAAAGGTTTTGTAATATTAAACAAACAGACAATGGGTACATTGGGTACAATACACGATAGGTGGGAAGGAACATATGAGGGTCCATGTCAAAGTACAAATGTTATCTTACATCTAAACAACCACATTATATAATATGCAACGGAGGATTCGGTAAAGACCATGTGGCGCCTGTCCACCTTCCAAACAAAAATGTTGCACTGTGAGGCCCTCAAACGGGAGCCGGCGCTTCCTCCACGTCTGACAGGACCCTACGTCCATCCCGGGGGGGGCATAGAGACACATTAGGGACTTGGGTAGGGTAGGGGATGAGAGGGGTGATGAGGAAACGCAAGAGGGAGGGGAGGGGGAAGGGGACAGTACAAGGTATGGCGTGTGGGACACGGTTCCAAGCTGGGCACCTAACAGCGCCCGGTCAAGTCCGATATTACTCACGATGGGGCGCGGCAAACCCCGTCAAGACAGATCAATGCAAAGCGAGGCAGCACCATGAGCACAGCCTCGGACCCGTTATTCAAACAGGTTCCTGAAATCCTCTGATTCCTCGTAGATCAGCCAGGGAAGCCAAGTATTTCTATATTGCTCGTCTCTGTCATGAAGAGCTAGAGTCATGTCTTCCATTTCCCTGACCAGCATAACCTCCTTCACCCAATCCCTGACAGAGGGGGCCTTCTTCTGCTTCCAGAGTCTAGGGATTGTCTGCTTGGCGGCGTTCAACAGATGGACCAGAAGAGTTTTTTTATACTTCCCCGCCGGGGCCCCCGTGGAATGGAGTAGGACCCCGGCTGGGTCATCCTGTAATTGTGCCCCTGTAAGTTGCCCCACTATGCGCAGGATCGCTATCCAGTAATCCCGAACTCTGGGGCATGTCCAAAACAAATGGAATAGAGTCCCCCGTCCCTCCCCACATCTCCAGCAAGTCACGTCTGCCATAGCATACATCTTACCTAATCTATCAGGAGTGAAATACCAGCGTGTCAATAATTTATAATTGACCTCCTGCGTTCTCGTGGCTACCGAGGACTTGTGTGCCAGGGTCGCTATCTTGGTCCTCTCCTTTTCGCCTATCGTTCTTCCCAGATCTGACTCCCACTCACCCCAGAATGTAGGTGGGACAGTTTGTTCGTTGATGAGGAGTGAATACAAAAAGGAAATCAGATGGGGCTGCGGCTGCCCAACCAGGCAGAGCTTTTCGAATTCTGTATAGCTCCTGACACTCTCCCTCCGGAAACCCACTCTAGATAGTACTGATTGAAATCGTAGGAGAGTCCAGGGGTCTAAGTTCCCATTCCCAAACTTAGCTCTAAGCTCCCCTAGGGAGACCCAGCCCCTCTCCGACATCAAATCGCTCCCTCTCAGCTGGCTCACCTTCCCCCATTCCCTAAATTCCGTCCTAGTACAGTTTGGCAGGAGCTGCGGGTTATCTATTAATGCAATCATGGGGGAGGGACAGGGGGAAATGTCCGGACGTTCCCTGAAGCCCCGCATAACTCTCAAAGAGGCCGCCACCGTTGGGTGGGCTCTCAGCTCTGGCATATGTGACTCTCTATTCCAAGCAAAGATATCCAGTGGGGCTGAAGCCATGGCGTGCTCCATCTGAACCCACCGCTTTGTCCCCCTGCATGTGTGCCATTCACATATTCTCTGTAAGTGGGATGCCGCCCAATATAAATGGACATCTGGCATCGCCATGCCTCCTAAATGTTTGGGCCTGCACAATACCTGCCGCCTGAGCCTTGCCCTCTTTTTCTGCCAAACGAATCCCATTAAAGTTTTCTCCAATTCCCTAAAGGAGTGAGTAGGGATGTTAATCGGGAGGGCCTGGAACAGATACAATAGTTTTGGTAAGATCGACATTTTGATGATATTCACCCTGCCCATCCATGAGAAGGTCGGAGAGTCCCATCTTTCCAGGTCAGCTTTCACTCTCCGGGACAAGGGCAGGAAATTCAACGCCAGGATATTCGACAGCCGGTTCGGCAACTGCGTGCCGAGGTAAGCTATCGAACTCCTAGCCCATTTGAAAGAGAATGTCTGTTGAACCGTCCTGGCCACGTCCCCCGAGAGCGAAATGTTTAGCACTTCGGATTTATCAAAGTTTATTTTAAAAAAGGATAGCCCACCGAAAACTTCAAACTCTTTCATCAACACAGGCACAGTGATCGTGGGATTAGTGATAAAGAACAAAAGGTCGTCCGCGTAAGCGGCGACCTTGTGGGAATCCCCTCTGAAACTCAGTCCCCCTATGTCTACGTTCTTCCTAATCCTACACAAGAATGGCTCCAGAGCCAGGGCAAACAAAAGGGGGGACAATGGACATCCCTGACGGGTTCCGTTACGGATCGGCACCGGAGCGGAGAGATGGCTGTTTACTTTAACCCTGGCACAGGGTATCGTGTATAAGGCTAAAATGAGCTTCCTCATGTTGTCGCCCAGTCCTACATGTCGAAGGGCCCCACTCAAGAAGGGCCAGCCCACCCTATCGAAGGCCTTCTCCGCATCTGTGGATAAGAGCATCATTGGTACATCAGATTTCTGGGCAGTGTATATTGCACGGACCACATTGTCCCTGGCCTCCCTTCCCAACACGAAACCCGTTTGGTCCAAGTGGACCACCTGGGCCACTACCGGCGCCAATCTATTGGCTAGGATCTTGGCATACAACTTCAGATCAGTGTTGAGAAGGGAGATGGGACGGTAACTCTTGCAAGAAAGGGGGTCCTTCCCTGGCTTATGCAGGACCGATATATACGCCTCGAGATCCCTGCCTGAGAAGGCACCAGGCGCCTCCGGGTCCGTGATTGAATTCCATGCCCTCACCATGTGGGGGCCTAAAACAGAGACATAAGTTTTATAGTAACTAGCAGAGTAACCATCAGGCCCCGGGGCCCTTCCTGACGGGATCTGCTGAATTGCCGCTAGCAGTTCCTCCATCCCAATCGGGTCTTCCAGCGAGGCCAGGACCTCCTCCGGTGCCGATGGCATGTCGGACCCCTTTATGTATTCCTCAATTTTAGCTAGGCGTGTCTGCGCCGCCGCACCCCCATCAAGATTGTATAAGCTCGAATACTCTAAATGCATCGGCTATCTTCTCAGTGGTATGTTGCGTTTGTTGGGAGCCGTCCAAAATCTCAGAAACGAAATTCTGAGACTGCTGATGTCTGAGAGCCCTAGCTAATAGTGCGCTGCTCTTGTTTCCATATTCATAGTAAGTGCGTTTACACCTTCTAATTATGTGCTTGGCTTTTTGTCGCAATAGGGCATTAAGGGCCTCTCTTGTATGGGTCAGTTCCCCGAGCACCTTCACCGCCTCAGTCTGCTTATGGGACAGCTCCAGCTCACGGACCTTATCAGTGAGCTTCACTATTTGGGATAACCTCTCCCTCTTGAGCCTCGCCCCATGACTAATTAAGAGGCCCCTAATCACGCTCTTATGTGCCTCCCATAGTGTAAGCGGGGAGACCTCTCCATTGTCATTGGCTCTAAAGTAAGACTCCAAGCCCTCCCTTACAGCTTGCGACACTACTGCATCCTGAAGAAGAGACTCGTTCAGTCTCCACGTCGAAGAGGGGGGGGGGCTGTCAACGAGATCGAGGTCAAGGAACACCGGGGCATGATCCGAGAAGGAGGTTGGGTATATCCCGTCTCCGGTGGCCAGACCCAGTAAGCTGTGCGACACCCAGATGTAGTCTAGTCTGGAGTACGTCCCATGAACATTGGAGTAAAAAGAGTAATCTCGCGCCCCAGGATTCCGGACCCGCCACGCATCCACCAGCTGCATGCTATGCAATTTCTTTTTAAGAGATCTCAAAGCCAGATGGGATATCGCCGACCTGCCCACCGAGGAGTCCAGGAGGGGCTCTATAGTTAAATTGAGATCACCACCCAATATGACTTCCCCCTCTCTAAACTTTTCAATTTTGTCCAGTGTGTGTTTCAGAAATTGGGTCTGCCCTTGATTGGGTGCATATATAGAGGCTAACATGTACATTTTTTGATTGATCAGCCCTTTGGCTAATACCACCCTCCCCGACTCATCTTTCCAGACCTCTCTTAATATGAAGGGAACGTCTCTGGCAATCAGGATCGCCACCCCCTTCTTTTTGGCATCTGCTGCGCAGCTGGTGAAAACGTGGGGAAACTGTTTGTTACACAGTTTAGGAACCGCAGCCCTTTTGAAATGTGTCTCTTGTAAAAAAATGATTTTCGCTTTACATCTCTTTAATTCCTGACCCAGAATGGTTCTCTTTTCCGGGGTATTAAGCCCCTTCACATTCAGAGTAACTATCTTCACAGGGGCCATATCGGCGGGGGCAAGGTTACAAAGGGACAGAGCCCACTACCAGAGGTACTATTAGTAGCCTATCCGGTCCCACACGCCAAGGGAGGAGGGGAGGGGAGGGTAGGCCAAGGTCAGCCAAAGGAGGGAAGATGGACGGGGTGGTATGTTTTGGGGACAAGGAAGGGGGGAGAGACCTGGGCTGTAGAACACCAGAAACAGGGGAGGAAGAAAGGACTAGCAAGTAGTCCGCGGGGAACGGTGCCTTTTTGAGACGCACGAAGGGGGAAGGACTCTGTAGGAAGTCCTCCAACCACGGGCGAAAGGGCCCTGTGCTAGGTCTACTCCCGTCTGGAGGAGGCTGGAGGTCTTCTCCAGAGGGGTGCACCAAGTGAGGGGGGGGAATGGAAGACTAGGCTTGCGAACAGAGGGCAAGGAGTCGCACCTGTATTATAGCTACTCAGCGAGGCATGACCCAGCCAAAGGTTTCTTAACTCTGCTGCACAATGAGCAGGCCATATAAGGTAGGTTAACACCACGCTCAGCAGTACAACCCAGCAGCTATCCAAACGGGGGTCTCCAAGAGAAAAAAGGACCCAGACACGTCGCCAGTCAAATTAAACGGTCCATAAACATTGGGCTCAACTGACCACTAAAAGAGACAAAGAGAAAAAAAAAAAAAAGGAAAAAAAAAAACACATCAACAACAACAATGTGATAAACATGACAGGTGAGGGACCCACGGGCCGGGGGTCCACACCACAGACGGAACAGCGCCCGAGGGAAGGAGCAGGGCCAGAATCGCTAGGCGACAAGCCCCTCCCCCCGGCCGCCGCCCGCCCCTCCTGTCGGGGTCCCCCACGGCGCCCCCGCCGCCAACAGCCCAGCCCGCCCACAAGAGCGGTAACGGTATGTGCAAGAGATTAGGCTATCAGCAGGCGAGGACGCCGCGCCGGACCCGAACCGATAAGTCTTCACCTTCTACGGCCCCCCGCTCCTCTTCTGTCTCCTCTGGGGCCACCACCCGGACGCTGCGGCAGCCGACCGCTGTAAACGGTCAGATCGGGGACTGTCCAGTCCGGGACATCCACATTTTCCGCTTCCAAGAAATGGAACAGATCCGGCAGTTGACTAGGCACTTTGAGGGCAAACAGGTCACCACCCTTACGCACCAACAGCTGAAAAGGGTGACCCCATCTGTAGGATGCCCCCTTCCCCTGGATAGTTTCCAACAGGGGTTTTAAGAGCTTCCTCATCTGCAGAGTCCTCCGCGAAAGGTCCTGTAAGATGATCACCTGCGTGCCTTTGTAGCTGACCGGACCTTTGTCCCACGCGCGGCGAAGAATCTCCTCCTTGATCTTAAAGAAATGGATTCGACAAATAATGTCTCTGGGTCTATTTGGGTCCAGCGGCCGGGGGCCCAGGGCCCTGTGCACCCGGTCCATTTCTATGCGGTTGGTATCAGGAAGATTCAGAAGATCGTTAAAGATGGAGGTGACCGCCTCCACCAAATCCCGTGGCTCCACCGACTCAGGAACTCCCCGCAGGCGTAAGTTATTTCTGCGGCTCCTATTCTCTGCGTCGTCATGGGCCAGAAATATGTCAGACAGGAGACGCTGGTTCTGAACCTGCTGCTGTTCCAGATCCGCCACGCGCATTTCAAGAGCCCTGTGCGAGGTTTCCACCCCTTCGATCCTTTCCGTTACTTTAGCCACAGATCCCTGCAGTGCAGCCAGTTCTCTCTTGATAGTGCCCTCCATCCTGGACACATATCCGTCAAAATCCCCACGCGTTGGGAGCCCCCGCAGGGCCTCCTCGATATTGATCTTCACCGCCTCCGCAATGGAGTGAGATAGTTGGGCCAGCAGCAGGCTGGGTGATGAGCCCTGTGGGAGGGGCAACCCGACGCAGGGAGCAGCGTGGCGCTGCGAGGCCAGGGATGGGGTATCCGATAATCTCCCCTCTCGGGGTGCCAAGCCTGCAGGCAGCAGGGCGTCCCTTCTCACATCACCCAAACTGGGCCCCTCAATCACCGGAAGCACCTCCTCATCCCATATGCCTGTGGAGGGCGCGGCTACCATGGCCAGCAGGTCCCTTGCGTGGCCATCAGAGGGTGTTCCCGGGGATACTTGCCACGACGGCCGCGGGCTTAATTGGGGCGAAGGGGTGCCCATCAAAGAGCCGGAGCAGGACAGCATTTCTTCAATGTGCGGGGAGATATAACCCTGCCCCCGTGCACTCAGAGTCGGGGTATCCTGCAGTGGGCTTCGTGGCGGGGAGTCCGGGCTAAACTGGTCTCCTGGTGCAGCTCTTCCATGGGGGTGTATTTCTCCCCGGGCAGGGGACATAGCACTGTGAGGCAGAGTGTCACCCCTCCCCCTCCCCCCATCACACCCCTCCGGGTATCTGATGGCATCAGGCAGAGCTTCTGATCTCTTGGTAAGGGGGCCTGACCGGGGGGTCCGGGCGCAAGACTAACCTGGGGTCCGCCGGGTGTTCCGCCCCGCCAGTCCGCCCCGCTGTGCACCTCCGCCGACACTGTTATCTTCCGGCCCCCGCTCCTCCGGTCTTCAGACTCTGAGCTGTGGAGCGGGTGCTCTGCTTCTCCCCGTCCTCCGCGCGGTGCCGGTGAGTCCCCAGCTGGGGTAATGACACGCGAAGCTCCGGCTCCTCTCTCCTCCGCGATCTCGCGCCCACGTGGGTGCCCGTCCTTTCCAGCCGCCATCTTCTTCGCGGCTGGTCCTCGGCGCTCAGAGCCGCCGGCGCGGAACAGTGCAGGGATCGTCTGCGTCCTGCCCTTCTTGCTGGATCCCCGCTGTTTCCCCCGCCTGGACATATGTGTTGCGGGTGAGTTTTCTGCCGGGATACCTCGTTTGTCAGAATGCTAGGTGCGGAACTCAGACCCAGAACGACCTCACTCCGCCATGTCAAGCCACTCCCCCCAGTCAATTATTTAATCAAATACACATCCAAATGTCAGTCCAATAAAGGCATCATTATGTGCAATGGCGCTTATAAAAAGTGCAATGTGCATAAAGTGCCTAGTGCCTAATATACAACTGTGTCCTAGCCAGAGTGCAAAGATACTGCTAAGTGGTGACAAAAAAATGTGCATTTCATACATACCAAAAACATCTGAAATAAAGTGCACTGTGCAAAACAAAACAAAAATTGTGCATCTGTTCTAATGCTAACCTCTACAGTGCCTAGATCAAATCAAATAAGCGCCATCTGGCCACTGGCCTGGTGGTGTCGGTATTTGTTTAATACTGGTAATTGAGGATGGCAAAAGTATACCTGCAATTAAAATTAGCAGTAAAAAGCAAATACCGGCACCACCAGGCCAGTTGCTAGTAAAGCAAAAAAAAATATCGGCCAGGTGGCAACCCTATCGGCATCAACATGGCCATCTTCAATCCATTCATTGTGTTTGTGAAATTTCACCCACACACCTCCAAGCAAGCATACATTCACTTTGTTTATTTGGGGGGCAGAAACTCATGCCCCCCTCATTGGGGGATGGATAGGAGATAGGGTGTAACAGTTAAAACAATATAAACACTTTGAATAGGCAAATTGATCATTATTGATGCAGATCTGCATGTTACACCTCAAAGAGGGACATATAAGAACAACAAGGGACAGGGGGACAAGGACTTAAAAAAAGGAACTGTCCCTCCAAATCAGGGACATTGGGAGGTATGTATGAAAGGTAAGTTATCTATTTCATTCCAACTGATGTTTTATTTTATTCTGAAAGCTGGACAAGTTGTGAAGAAATTCACTGCAGTAGAATAGTTTTTCACTAAACAGCAGATATGTTATAGGCCCCGCAACCCCTAAGACCTCTGTAGGCCTGGCACCTTCAGGAATATGAGGGACATTAAGGCACACCTTGGTCTTCTGATCCTTTGTCTACGTTGCTTTAGCAATCTGTCATCTTATTTTTTATACATTTATCAGTTTCAAAATATGTTTCAATGAACCTTGTTTGGAAATAGTTTGTGCGAATGAACGGCTGTTAGACACAGGAGAAGTCTATTATATCTACAGATGTGGCGCAAAGGATAAAACATTGTGTTAGAAAGTCCTCCTACGTTTTCTCATGAAAAGTCATAAATAAGAAAACCTTCATCTATTGGTAATCATGGCAGATAACATGAAACAGATGGCAGGATTCCTCCAGGCAGAAATGGCGGCTTCACCACAGGGAACATGAAGAAACATACAAGCAAATGTGCTGCCACCTACATATGTGTGCGGAGTCCCGATGTATGTTCATTATTTATAGAACATAGGCCTGTAACACATTCACAGCCATATAGTAATGAGCCTGTTTTTATTATTAATATTGTCATTAGTATTATAGCTAGCAGGAAACTATTAGAATTACCTCACAGAATATGTTTCACACACAGCAAGTCAATAGAATACCAGAAACCCAATGGAGACGGGGAGGCCGATTCATTAATAGCGGCAGGTAGCGACAGTTGAGCGACTGTAGCAGCATTTTCAGAGCGCCCGCTAGTAGTCGCTGTGCTTGCCCGTTGTTCGGTAGTTGATAGCGACTCAGTCGGTTTGCCGTAATGTTGAATATTGGGTGAGGAGTCGCTATTTGACAGGTTCTGCGCTGTATGGGAGCGCATGATAGCGACTGGCCCTAGCGACCGGCTCCCACCATATTCATTAAAAAATCACGCTCAAAAAAATCTTGCGCTGTAAAATGCATGTTTAAACCCCAGAGCGCTGGCGGCGATGGGTTAAAAGTAGTTTTTTAACCCCAAACAACCATATTTTTGGAAACCAAAAAAAACAAGTTTTTAAAATAATTTGGTAATATGAATACATTAATATCAGACCTTTAATATCAATTCTGTACAATTTTTAAAATGGCAGAAGTGGTCACAGAATTTTTCACATTTAAAAAAAAAAAAATCATAACAATCAAACCTGTCGCTGTTCAAGGTCGGACGCTGGCGCTGTGGGCTGAGGCTGGAATAATGATGAATGAGTCGCTATATGGCGCTATCTCAGTCGCTAAGCAGGATTGGCTTGATAAATGTGTGATTGTGGTGGGGAGCCGGCGTTCTCGTGGCGGGGCCCGTCATTACCAGCCGCTCACCAGTCGCTACCTGTCGCTATTCCTTCATAAATAAGGGCCTAAGGGGGTTATTTAAGAAACGCTAACGCCAGGTAGTGTCACATAGCGGCACGTAGCGTCTGGTGAACGCTGGGAGCTGTATGTGAAAACCACATTTAAGAAAGTGAATCTGGTAAGCAACTCTAACAGTGCCATGTAGCGTCACATGTATTTCTAGCGGTGGCTCAGTGTATAGCGCCGGCGCTCTAGGTTCATCAGCGCCATGTAGTACCTGTCAGTCAGTAGCGCTCTCCCATACATTTCATTGGTGTTTCATTTGCTTGTATAAATAGCGTGTTGCCCAAGTAAACTGTAACATTTTTGGGTCAAATCATTGTGTGGCCTCTCCTGCCCAGCAACCAAACACTTTTATTGTTTTTTTTTTTCATTTTTTGGTGGATAGGAGGAGTATCCCTTTTTTTTTACCTACTATTGCCGGGTCCTGAAGAGAGAGTTCATACATTGTACTTCTTCCTGTATATTTTGTGATTAAGCTGCGGGAAATAGCTTACTTAAAGTTGCCATCCAGCCCACACAATTTCTGCCATACTTCTGGGGAAAATGCTTCAGACTCCGAGCAAATCCTCAGGGAATGTTACATTTGAACTAGAGTTAGAGGATATATCAATACAATTGCTCCAGATGGGAATATGAGTGAAATTTAGAAGAGAAGGCTTAACTTCCAGAATATCAAGAAAAGCATGCAACAATATATACCAAATTGGAAAATGATGAAGGTTATTAAAGAGTCCTGGCTGGAGTCAGGATAGTGAGTATTAGGACTGTCCTTACTCTGGGACAAAGGCCCTTATTTAAGAAGAGATAGCGTCAGGTAGCGCCTGGTTAATGAGAGGTAGCGACAGATAGCGACTGGTGAACGCCGGACACGGCACGCAATGACACATTTTTCAAGCAGAATCTGTTTAGCGACTGGAATAGCATCATGTAGCGTCTGATTCATCATTTTCACAGCCTCAGCGAACAGCGCCAGCGTTCAGCCTTGCACAGCGCCAGGTATGACCTCTCGCTACCTGTCGCTCTCCCATACATTTCAATGGACGATCCTTTTCTTCTCTTTAAACGGGTTTTTTTTTTTTTTCAAAAAAATCACAAATAATTCTGTGACCTCTTCTGGCATTGAAATAGCAGTTTTTTCATATCTTTTAAATTTTTTATATATTTCCTCAGAAATGACATTACAGGTCTGGCATTAAAGTGTTCATGTTACAATGTTGTTACAATGTAATTCCATATGTTTTCGCTTTGTTACTAGATGATAGATGCTTGAAAACAGACTTTAAACACACCGCCTCCTGCGCTCTGGGCTTCAAACAAATATTTTTCAGCGCCAGAGATTTGTGAGGCTGTTTTTTTGCTGAATATGGTGTGAGTCGGTCGCTATGAGCAGTCGCTAACATGCGCTCCCATACAGCGCTGTACTGGTCAAATAGCGACTCCTCACAATGTATTCAACATTACTGCACAGCGACTGAGTCGCTATAAAGTAGCGACTCACGGCCGAGCACTGCGACTACTAGCGGGTGCTCTGAAAATGCCTGCTACAGACGCTCATCTGTCGCTACCTGCCGCTAATGATGAATCAGCCTCAAAATCTGTTATAAGCCTCTTTCAAAAGAAATGAACGGAGAGGCCGATTCATTAATAGCGCCAGGTAGCGACAGATGAGCGACTGAAGTATGGCGCTATGAGCGCCGCTAGCGTACGCCGCGGGTAGCGATTCGCTATAGCAGGCCTCCTCAGTCGCTACCTGGCGTTGTTGGGAACAACGCCTACATTGCTGAATATGATGTTGGAGCTCAGCTTTGTAGGCGCTGTCAGTTTGACCACGCTATTCAACACAGCGCCTGCGCTTTGCTTTGCTGTGGGCTTGAAATCAAGTACCTTCAGAATTAAACACATTGCAACATGTTTCTTTTGTTTTTTTTTTTTTTTGAAAAGAAATTTAACTTAAATGTTCAAGCAAATCAAAACGCCTGTCATGGTGCATCTCGGGGTGCCTGAAAAAGATTAAAAAGTGCAGTTAGTATATATATTTAAATTGGCTTTTTCGCTGTTAAAAAATATTGCATTAATTGGTAACCAACATTTGGGTCCAACTTGCACAACAACCCTAATTGTTATGTTGTTCAGCTTCCACCCCCCCTTATAGTGGTTTTGGTTATCTTACACCCCCCTTATAGTGGTTTTGGTCATCTTACACCCCCCTTATAGTGGTTTGGGTCATCTTACACCCCCCTTATAGTGGTTTGGGTCATCTTACACACCCCTTATAGTGGTTTGGGTCATCTTACACCTCCCTTATAGTGGTTTGGGTCATCTTACACCCCCCTTATAGTGGTATGGGTCATCTTACACCCCCCTTATAGTGGTTTTGGTCATCTTACACCTCCAATATAGTGGTTTTGGTCATCTTACACCCCCCTTATAGTGGTTTTGGTCATCTTACACCCCCTTATAGTGGTTTGGGTCATCTTACACCCCCCTTATAGTGGTTTTGGTCATCTTACACCCCCCTTATAGTGGTTTTGGTCATCTTACACCTCCCTTATAGTGGTTTTGGTCATCTTACACCCCCCTTATAGTGGTGTTGGTCATCTTACACCCCCCTTATAGTGGTTTTGGTCATCTTACACCCCCCTTATAGTGGTTTTGGTCATCTTACACCCCCCTTATAGTGGTTTGGGTCATCTTACACCCCCCTTATAGTGGTTTGGGTCATCTTACACACCCCATATAGGGGTTTGGGTCATCTTACACACCCCCTTAGAGTGGTTTTTGCCAAATTATGATGGGAGGTCAAATACATTTTCCCGGTAGTGCAGTACTTGGATTAGAGTGAAGGGTAGTTAGCTTACCGCAAAAAAGGAAGTGATCATCCTTTCCCTTAGCTCATCGCCAGTCTGGGTGTCCTCACTTCTTTCTGCGGGCAAGTTGGGGATTTCGGGCACCAGTGCTGTCTCTTCAGGGGATTGAATTCTGTGGCATATACATATATTGTGGAGCACACAGCAGGCGAGGATGATCTTGGAGACCTTCTGTGGACTGTACAGCATCTCTCCTCCTGGGCGTGCCAAACATAGAAAGCGTGCTTTCAGCAGGCCGATGGTCCTTTCCACAATGCTTCGGGTCTTGCGGTGTGCTGCATTGTAGCGTTCATGGGCAGAGGTCTGTGGGCTTCTGACCGGAGTCAGCACCCACGTTCTCTGCCCATATCCCTTATCCGGAGAGAGACAGCAATTAGTACTAGTACATGTTTTTGTTTTCATTTTTAATAATTTGGCTTACTAGGCCACATATTTAAGGCAAAATACTTTGACATGGTTAATTATTTATCCAGTAGCCAGCTAGCTGGCATTTCGTTGTTCTCAAGCTTCCGGCACAGGACTGTCCGCTGCAAGACGTAAGAATCGTGGCATGAGCCGGGGAACCCCGATCTCACCGCCCGCAGCTTCATTTCATGGTCACAGACCACCATGATGCTTAAGGAATAAAATTGTTTTCTGTTTCGGTAATACAGCTCCTGTGCACGGGGAGGGCGGAAAGGGATATGTGTACCATCAACGCACCCTAGCACATTCGGGATCCCTCCCATTAGATAGAAAGCATGTTTTATTTTGGTAACCTCCTCCTCATCCTCAGGAAACTTGATGTAAATTGGGATAAAATCACAAATCGCCAGAACTACCTGGATTAATATGCGGCTCATAGTAGCCTGGCTGATCCCGCTGAGGAGGGCAGAGGTTGCCTGGAAGGTCCCTCGTGCCAAAATATTCAGAGTGGCACACAGGCATACTATGCCTGGAATGGATTGAGTGCGTTTGGTGGATGGCTCGATTTTGTGCTTAATCTGATCATATAGGGACTGTAGTGCAGCATGATTCAGACGGAAACGGCTCCTGATCTGCTCGTCACTTAAGTCCCATACTGAAAGGCGGATTCCAAAGGAGCGGGGTGCCCTAAGCCTCACAACACCCCGCTCCCTGTCCTCCTGCTCTTCCAGCATACGCATACATCCATCCACCCAGAAACCATACATCACCCTCTTATCCATCACACACACACTCAACAGATATACAAAATCAAACAAACAAAAACAAAAACCACAAACACACCACACACACAAACAATCACACTCCTCACACACTCACTACAATGCAGCTGTCAGGGATTTTCCAACGGAGAAATCCCAATTGCAAAAAGTGACCAGAAATTGAGACTGAGGCAGAAATGGATATGGGGCAAACCGTGTTTAATAGTGAAAAACCAGTGGTAACTAAAAAACAGTGGTAACTACACATCAAACAAACTACAAAAAACAGTGGCAACTAAAAAACAGTGGTAACTACACATCAAACACACTACAATCAAACAGAGTACAAATCACAAAGGGGAACATATATGTGTAAGGGAACTATACATATATACAAGTGACATTAACACGCTCTGGCTGTACATACACAAGATGGAGCAGGCAACAAGATGGAGTCCGACAACAAGCATGCATAAGGATGAGAGAAAAAGTCCAAATCCCAAGGTGGAAGCACGGCTGGGATAGGGGAAGCAAACACAAGAGCTGAGGCAGGAGTCCTGGGTGCAAGGTTCAGGGGTACCTTGGATCTAGGTACAGCATACTGGGATAATGATGACATAACAAAATGCTAATCCGCTGCCTGAATGGGCTGATCAGCTTATATAGGCTGAGGAGTTACAGGTGCTGGCTGATTGCCAGCAGCTCTGCAGGACAGAGCCATCTCCTGGTGGATCAGCACAATGCAGGGGAAGTTCCAGAGAAAGCCAGCCAGCAGTATTGACCAGCAGCACACTCAGAAGCCTAAGGAGGAACTCCAACCCTGACATTACCCCCCCTCAAAAAAAGCGGGCACCGAACGCTTTAAATAACACCACTGGAGATGCTTCAATCAGCATACGAGAAAAAATCCAGAAAGGTAGCATGGGATCAGACATATGATCTGGATGGGTAAAATTGGCAAACATCCCACGAGAGGCGGGCCGGACAGGAACCAAGCAGGCAGAAATCCAGACAGTGGCAATGCAGGCAGAAATCCAGACAGTGGCAATGCAGGCAGAAATCCAGACAGGGGCGATGCAGGCAGAAATCCAGACAGGGGCGATGCAGGCAGAAATCCAGACGGGGCGATGCAGGCAGAAATCCAGACAGGGGCGATGCAGGCAGAAATCCAGACAGGGGCGATGCAGGCAGAAATCCAGACAGGGGCGATGCAGGTGACTCACACCCGGGGAGCTGGCAGGCGGGAAGCTCACACCCGGGGAGCTGGCAGGCGGGAAGCTCACACCCGGGGAGCTGGCAGGCGGGAAGCTCACACCCGGGGAGCTGGCAGGCGGGAAGCTCACACCCGGGGAGCTGGCAGGCGGGAAGCTCACACCCGGGGAGCTGGCAGGCGGGAAGCTCACACCCGGGGAGCTGACAGGCGGGAAGCTCACACCCGGGGAGCTGGCAGGCGGGAAGCTCACACCCGGGGAGCTGGCAGGCGGGAAGCTCACACCCGGGGAGCTGGCAGGCGGGAAGCTCACACCCGGGGAGCTGGCAGGCGGGAAGCTCACACCCAGGGAGCTGGCAGGCGGGCCCCGAAACAGGCGAAGACTCAGCAGGTGCGGACCCCGAAGCAGGCGAAGACTCAGCAGGTGCGGGCCCCGAAGCAGGCGAAGACTCAGCAGGTGCGGGCCCCGAAGCAGGCGAAGACTCAGCAGGTGCGGGCCCCGAAGCAGGCGAAGACTCAGCAGGTGCGGGCCCCGAAGCAGGCGAAGACTCAGCAGGTGCGGCAGTCCCTCCAGGAACAAAATCAAGAAAGCAATGGCCAGGGGGACCGGGACCTTCACGGCAGCGCCCAGGGGGACCGGGACCTTCACGGCAGCGCCCAGGGGGACCGGGACCTTCACGGCAGCGCCCAGGGGGACCGGGACCTTCACGGCAGCGCCCAGGGGGACCGGGACCTTCACGGCAGCGCCCAGGGGGACCGGGACCTTCACGGCAGCGCCCAGGGGGACCGGGACCTTCACGGCAGCGCCCAGGGGGACCGGGACCTTCACGGCAGCGCCCAGGGGGACCGGGACCTTCACGGCAGCGCCCAGGGGGACCGGGACCTTCACGGCAGCGCCCAGGGGGACCGGGACCTTCACGGCAGCGCCCAGGGGGACCGGGACCTTCAAGATCCAGGTTCTTAAGACAGCAACCTGTGCCCTTGAAACCTTTATCAGCGCCTGGGTAACCAAATTCAGACCTTCCTGTGACTTTAGGGAACCCTTCCAGATCTCCTTGAGCCAGCGGGACATTGAAAAAATCCCCATTTGCAACCCGAGGTGTTTCAAAACCACGAGCACGTGAGGAATCTTCATGGTCTTCTCTAAGATTACCCGAAAGATGGTGATCAGGTTCGGGCTTAGGGCAGATATTACTGGAGCCCTCAGGAGGGCACGCCGGTACGGAGGCAACAACTGGGCACGCCGGTACGGAGGCAACAACTGGGCACGCCGGTACGGAGGCAACAACTGGGCACGCCGGTACGGAGGCAACAACTGGGCACGCCGGTACGGAGGCAACAACTGGGCACGCCGGTACGGAGGCAACAACTGGGCACGCCGGTACGGAGGCAACAACTGGGCACGCCGGTACGGAGGCAACAACTGGACCGGACAAGGCAGGCACTGGCGTCAATGGCTCAGTCAAGGCAGGCACTGGCATCAGAGGCTCGGGCGAGGCAGGCACTGGCATCAGAGGCTCGGGCAAGGCAGGCACTGGCATCAGAGGCTCGGGCAAGGCAGGCACTGGCATCAGAGGCTCGGGCAAGGCAGGCACTGGCATCAGAGGCTCGGGCAAGGCAGGCACTGGCATCAGAGGCTCGGGCAAGGCAGGCACTGGCATCAGAGGCTCGGGCAAGGCAGGCACTGGCATCAGAGGCTCGGGCAAGGCAGGCACTGGCATCAGAGGCTCGGGCAAGGCAGGCACTGGCATCAGAGGCTCGGGCAAGGCAGGAGAACCAACCTCAGGCGCTCCTACCTCAGGTGAACTAGGAGAGAACTCGACAGGAGATATAGATTGACAAACAGACATTAAGCCGGGCTTACAAACAGGTACAGGTTCATAGGCAGAGAATGTGACAGGCTCAAAGACAGACATTGGGTCAGGGTCACAGACCGATTTAGAAGCAGACACACAGCCAGGTTCAGGCATGGGCTCACAGTGAGGTTCTGGTTTAATCACTAGCGTTACTGGCTCGGGTTGAATTATTGGGGTCACCGGTATGGTTTGATGATAGACATCAGACGGAGGCACCCTAGTGGACTGAACGGAGGACAGAACAGATGGATGGCGGTCATCCTCTGAAACAGATATATCAACCCCGGCATCAGACCCACTGTCATCCTCATCCTCCTCGTTAGACTCAGAGGCAATAGATTTGGCTGAAGTTTCCGATTTCTGGGCTGAACAAAGGGCAGTCAGATTCAGGTCAGCCTCAGGAATACATAAGTAAGATGTGGCAATAAATTTAAGGAACTCTACAAAATTCTCACTGAGGTGTTTACTATGATTTAGCCACGCTTCAGCCCAGAAAAACAAATCATCTTTGAAAAGAAAATAGGCCACTTGACGACTCCAGGTTGTCATAGGAGAGTGCTGGATGTAAGGCTCCTGTATTAACTTTAAAGCAGCCTGGAGAAACTGGGGGAAGGTAGCCAGAGTAAGCTCCTTATAACGAGGAGGAGGAACAAAGACATACCTATCTGTGGGACAGTCAGTGTCAATAGCAATTGCTGTCCTTGTGGACATTTTGGAACTTATACTAGACTTACGTACGCTAGGAATCTCAATATGGATAGATTGAATCATTCTGACCTACCCAGGCGAGAAACTTCCCTGGGCATGCAGGGTGGTGAACTGACCAAAAACAAATAGACAAGGACAGACAACCCGCCTGTGCCACCAAGGAGGCAAACTGCCGACTACGAGGGGCGTAGGTGATCCGGCACTTGAATAGCCCGTAATCCACCCACTTCTTCGACAGAGCTTCTAAAGGTGAAGTTGCACAGGCCCCAGGTAATCCCGTGGTGGTCACAGACTTGGGGAAGGGAAACACAGGAGAGACATAAACAAGACAAACAAAGAACTGGGCCCCAGTACAGACCAAGACGGGGCTGGGCCCCAATACAGACCAAGACGGGGCTGGGCCCCAATACAGACCAAGACGGGGCTGGGCCCCATTACAGACCAAGACGGGGCTGGGCCCCAATACAGACCAAGACGGGGCTGGGCCCCAATACAGACCAGAAGGCTTTAAGCCAAAATTTCAAAACAAGAAGGCCGGAGGCCCAACTAAGACTAGAGGAACTACAAGACCCAGGACAGACAGCATTACAGACTCTGCACAACAAATCCAAATCAGTCTTTACAGTCTCCTGGTCTATGGGATTAGCATTCTGTCAGGGATTTTCCAACGGAGAAATCCCAATTGCAAAAAGTGACCAGAAATTGAGACTGAGGCAGAAATGGATATGGGGCAAACCGTGTTTAATAGTGAAAAACCAGTGGTAACTAAAAAACAGTGGTAACTACACATCAAACAAACTACAAAAAACAGTGGCAACTAAAAAACAGTGGTAACTACACATCAAACACACTACAATCAAACAGAGTACAAATCACAAAGGGGAACATATATGTGTAAGGGAACTATACATATATACAAGTGACATTAACACGCTCTGGCTGTACATACACAAGATGGAGCAGGCAACAAGATGGAGTCCGGCAACAAGCATGCATAAGGATGAGAGAAAAAGTCCAAATCCCAAGGTGGAAGCACGGCTGGGATAGGGGAAGCAAACACAAGAGCTGAGGCAGGAGTCCTGGGTGCAAGGTTCAGGGGTACCTTGGATCTAGGTACAGCATACTGGGATAATGATGACATAACAAAATGCTAATCCGCTGCCTGAATGGGCTGATCAGCTTATATAGGCTGAGGAGTTACAGGTGCTGGCTGATTGCCAGCAGCTCTGCAGGACAGAGCCATCTCCTGGTGGATCAGCACAATGCAGGGGAAGTTCCAGAGAAAGCCAGCCAGCAGTATTGACCAGCAGCACACTCAGAAGCCTAAGGAGGAACTCCAACCCTGACAGCAGCTCACCACAAAACCAGAAGTATAGTGGTCCAAACCGCCAGCCTGCTGAAAAGCAGCTTTCTAAGTTAGGCACAACCAAGAGGGAAGTTGCTGCACAGCCCACAAAAGGCCCCAAAATCAAGCCTCACTTGCTGTATGCTCCACAATATTTGCATATGCCAACAAAATCAATCTCCTAAAGAAACAGCACTGATGTCAGAAATCACCCAACAAGCCACAGAGAGTGAGGACCAAACCCAGACAGACACTCAAATGAGCTAAGGAAAACAAGCACCACACCACAGCCTTTGCCACAGTGTAACAATACCAGAAGCTTTCAAAATCCTTCCATTTATACTTCACTTTCAAAAAGGACAGGTCCGCTTTGCCGCCTTTTGCGTTGCTCTGCTATTTCCAGGCGCCAATTAGCTGACCCAGGTGTGCGTGAAACGGAGTGCGCACGCGCACGCTAGTAGCGCTACTAGCGTACGTGAGCCGAAACTTGCGTGCATTAACGGACATGGCAGAAAATTCAGTGGTGGGCCAATGAAAGGTAAGCTGCTGTTTATTTAAATAGCCGTTAGGATAGCCACATGTCACAAGTGTTTAATATACATGAGTACATTGTTGTATTTGGTTGTGTGTTGTTTGGTTAATGAGGTCTGTAATTAGTTAATTGGCTAACACACATGCTTCAGTCAGTGCAGTGGAGGTGTGGCTACAAGCACCTGGCCAGTGTGTGTGAATCTATTAAGTGGACTGGTTTGTGATTGGCTGTTAGAGCACATAAAACCTGGCCAACCCAAAGAGAGTGCGATGCCATTCTGTAGTCTGCATGCGTGCTTGTTGGTTGTGTATTGGTGTGTGTGTGCAGCTACAGGATGGAGCCAAATTCAGGACATCTGCCGGCCACAGCAGGCCCAAGTAGGAGTGTGGTGGGTGCTGTGCGCAGACCTCCCTTACGGAAAAGGGCCCAGCCTGAAGGTGGTGCAGCACCCCAGGCTAAGCGCCCAGGTGCCAAGAGGGAGCCTGAATTTAATTTGGCGGAGAATAATCATCTTGTGCGCCTTACCCTTGCTAAATGGGAGCTGATATTTGGCTCCCAAAGCAAGTCAATAGGCAAACAAGAAAGAAGCAAACTGTGGGATGCCATTGGTGTTGAGCTTAGTAGCACTGCTCAACACCCACGTAGTGGCCCATCCTGCAGGAAACGCTTCTACACTTTGAGAGGGGCCCTTATCAAAAAGATGAATCACGATCTTGATGTGGACAGTGGGACCATCCAGGCTCCAAAGAGTACCTACAGGCCGTATGAGGAGATGCTGAAGGCCAAAATTCCGCTTGCTCGGCTGCAGGGTGTGGATCCTGGGGATGACACCACAGGTTGGACTGAAGGTACATATTTTCTGCATTTTTTTTCAAGCTAATGTTAATGTATGTGATTTGCATTTTCTCTTTCTGGCCAACTAACAGTAGGACCTGTGAAGTAGTACATTATACCTCATAAATGTTTTACTTTCCTGTCTGTTGCTTTCTGCATAGGTGCACATGGTGCTATCCAGGATTTGGCTCAGGACACACCAACTCCTGCCCTTCAACCAACCTCAAGCCTAACCCAGTCTGCCATTGAAGGTATTTAACACTAATTTAGGTGCTGGTTGTTTGGGGACCAAATGGGTGTGGGTGCACCTCAAACAATAGAGTGGGGCACTGTTGAGGATTAATAATATGGACCTGCGGCCTAATTTCACGGCCACTTTAACCCTCACAGCAACTAACTAACAAGGCCCTAACATGTGTCGCTATGTGGGAAGGCAGAGATGTGTGGCCATATATCTGCATATACATGTGGAAGCCACACTGGCCTTGATTAGTGAATATTAGTGAATGAGCTGCTCACACACACCTTAATGCATGTTTTATTTTTTGCCGCACATTACCAATGGCTCAATGTTTGCTTTGTTTTTGCCTAGCTGCCCCGCCATTGGCCCCAGCATCTCCTCAGGAGCCAAGCTACTCTTTGGATGTCGGTAAGTGCATGTGTCAACCTTTCTTTATCCGCTTTAACCCAAGTGCATGTGTATCATTCCTCTTTTTTATTTGTAGGCCAAGTGACTGGTTCATCTTTGGACCCCACTTCCGATGTTGCAGGTCAACAGGACCCTGTTGGTGTGTATAGCAATAAATAATGTATCCTTTATGCTGTTTATGTTACACTGGTTCTATTTGGTTAGTCTAATAATCTACATGTTTGCTCTGTCAACTTGAAGATGCCTATTTTGAGTGCTTATTCCATCCCCAGGGTCAGTCTAATAGTTTTTGGAGTGATTGCAATGCATTTTTTTTAAAAAATTTTTAGACAAACATTCACCCAAGTAGTTGGAGGAATATTTTGAGACATTAATTGTGTATTTTTGTTGGCCAGAATATCGGAAGTGGCTGTCCGGAAAGGGCCCTTCACGTTCAGGCTGCCAGAGATGAGGGTAAGTTGTTTTGGCTTGATGATCTAGTATGTATTTTGGCTCTACTTTTGTGGCACTTTCTTCAGGCAACTTGTGTTTCCACATGTATTTTCCAGGGCATAGCTCGAGTGAGGGCCCCACTCCAGACATCTGGGAGATTGCGGGTATGTGTAATTTTAGCAATGTGTCTGATCTTATTTTGCCCAATTATTGCCTCATATTCCTCTAACATACATGTTAGCAATCTGAGTTTACCAGATACCTTTTGGCTAGTGTGTAATCAGGCACTTTGTGGAGGTATGGCCTCGATAGGCTATCCATGTTACATTTGAGTTTTGTCCACTGACCTACTAACCTGACTTTCCTGTTTAGCATATGCCAACTTGCCGGATATCTCGGATGTGGATTTGCCCCTCTCTGGCAGCGATACCCCGCTCCTACCGGTGCCGGACGACATGGAGGTAACATGGCTGATTTAGAGGACCAATAACCACATTGCCATGTTCGTGGGTAGGCGATGAACCAACATGTCACATTTCCTTTCTTGGTCGTTTTTGCAGGAGGCGGGACCAGAACCCCAAGCTGGGACCTCTTCCCAAGTGCCATGCGGCCAAGCTTCAGAGGCTCAAACAAGGGTAAGTTGTATTGTTACAGTTTGGGCAAATGATTTGGAGGGGCATAGCTGCATTGGTTCTGTTTGACTAAAATGTTGTTTTCTATTTTGTTAGCCTCAAACCACAGCAAGAGGAGGTGTGGCACCAACCAGTCAGGATTTTTATGAGCTAGGGGTCCGGATGCTGGAGGACTACAGTCGCCAACAGCCGCGTGATGGAACTAATGAGCGCATTGCGGCGTTGGAACATCAGGTGCTGATGTGTCAGCAACAAAATGAGGCCCAGCAGCGCCAGATCGACCAGTTGCTCCAAAACCAACAACAGAACCAGGAACTTGGTCGCCTCGGCAATCTAATGGAGCAATCTCTCCAGCGACAGGACCAAACTTTGTTGTTGATACAACAGCTCATACAACAGCAGTCTATTTTTTTTACTGCACTGTTGTCCCCCAACACCGCCCCTAGCAATGACTCCCAACCTCCCCGGCCACCCAGCCAAGAATATTAATTTGTTTGTGGTTATATTTTTTTTCTGTAAATAGATTTGATTAACCTACCTCTAAATTGTGTTTTTCCTAAGACATAGCTAAGAACACAGTCAGGGATGAGTATCTTGATCTACATATGTAAATGTAGTCCCAAATTTATGCCACACATTTGTGACCATAGCTTACTATGGTTTACACATTAAATGGCTCCAAAGGTATGGCAAAATTTACACACAAATGGGTTTGTAGACACTTAAACTATGCTTGACAAGGCACAACACTGTAATTATCAAAATATAAAATTATTTATTCTAAAGGTGGGCAACAGGCCCAACATTGGCCCACAAAGGGGCTCCAACAAGGGGCCAGTCATCCCCCCACCCTAACGACGCCGCCGCCTTTTCTTGGCCAGCAGCATAAGTTTCAGACGCCGGATCGACCGCCACAGTCTGCGATGCTGGTTTTCACCAGCTGTAGAGATTTAAAAAAAAAACAGATTTAATAAATGGAATGTGACCTCATCAGACACAGATGTAGCAATGTAATGTCAGTGGGTCCAATTAGCTGACACTCACATTAACATTGTTGCCCACTGTGCCCTTAGTTGTTAACATTATATGAGTACTAGTGGCTGGCTTAAATGTGGCCACCACATCCCAAGCATACATTTACTCTTAACTCTTGGGAATCAAAGAAGGTATAAGTCCCAGTGTGGACATTTATGTGTTTAGTCACAGCCAAACATTAGGGCCTAAGTCCTAACGAGTAAACTAGTTTGTCCCAGAATCTTAGAGGTCACGACCTAAGCAGGCCCATTTGGTTGTGTCTAAACCACAAATTGTCTCTATGTGGCAAACTCAAGAATGGGAGGCAACAATCAAGCATGCAGACAGGCATGTAGGATTGTTGCCCAAACACATGTAACCTAGATGTGTGTTAAATTAACACATAGGTACATTGTAAATGTCTGCAGATTTGACTAGAACACATAGGGTTCACAAGTCTTTAGGCATATGAAGTGGGATGTACTCACCATCGCAGCTGTGGCGGGGGCCCATGCTGCTGGCCGTCCCTGGAGCTGGGGTGGGGAGGATGGTCACCGGCTCCGTCTGCGTAGCAACATCTGTCAGGAGAAAGCAAAAGAGAAAAGCAAAATTAGTGGGCCAATGACACCTGACTATTTGACATCCATCTGGTTAGGGAGTCTGAAAAATCAAATGCTTGCATGGTTACACACATGTTGTCCAACATTAGCATATTTCCTGGTCCATGAGTTCATGTAAATTATTTATGGTTGCAACATGGACCCCTAAAGATAATGTGCCAATAACCTTGACAGTGCAATGTTAAGGACTAATTTGCAGTTGATTGTCGAATGTTACTAGTGTGCAACATGTGTTAGCCGGAACAACTTAACCAAATAACACATTTGCTAGCCCCCATCATGGTGTGGGCAGAAACATAGGGGTGGTTGCCAGTTGGATAGCACTGTAGTGGGGTTTGTGATGTTAATGTACATTATCAAACCAGCTTGTACTATGGACCAGGAAACATGTGTCTGTTAAAAGTGGGCCAAGACCCAGGATTGATACTATTCTGTGTTTTGGTCCACTTTGGCAGAGCACCACAATTTGAGTGAGACACCGTCCGCCGCCGCTGCCTTCCGCACATCACTCCTCCAGTGTGTGCGCACGCGCAGCCCACACTGCAAACAGAGCAAACAGAGAGCGCAGGTGCACACACATCTAGAGGGGCACGCAGGAGGCTGCGCCGGTGGCTTCTGCCACCCCCAATGAGGTAAGGAGTTTGTGGAGTTTTTTTGGGGGGGGCCCTGGGTGAGGGAGGTGATTGGGCAGGGAAGCTTCGAGATTCCAAGCACAATCAACAATGGGTGTTGGTCCACTTTAAGGAATGTCATAACATAGGGAATGTGATGGATAACAACAAACACTTACCATGACTATGCCCGTGGAGAAGGCGTTGCCAAAAGGCCATGGAGGTGCCGCCTATATGATGCCCTGCAAATTAGAGAGGAATGGCAAGGGCTAAGTACAAATGGCCAGATGAAACCTGTCACAGACTAACAATGACAAAATGTGCACTCACCAGGGGATGATCCGCCACTTGAAGCCCAGGGAGGGCTCTGAGGAGGAGGCGGGGAGCCTCGGCTCCTCACACTCTGCTCGGAAGATCCCCCAGCCAAAGGGCCACCCTCCTCCCTCTCACTCCCTGCTCCTTCAGGGAGTGTGGGAGAGTCCATTCCTTCCACCCCACTTGGACTCTCCACTTGAGAGTGGCCCCTTGGCTGGTGAGACTCCTCAGAGTCAGAGTGTGAGGAGCTGAGGCTTGATCCTGCCAGCCCCCCAGCAGCACACTCCTCTGGGGCGTCATCCCCTTCCTCCCCTGGGTCCTCCAAATAGGATCCGCGAGAGGGACCCTCCCCCGATGACTCCCCCGAGTCCGCCTGCCTGGTTCGGGGGAGGAATCCCTTCCCACGTTTCCCCAGGGGAGGACGCTTATCTGTGTTGAGGGGGTGAAACAAAATAATTAATATTAAGACCACAAATGGACACAGCTTAGCAGATTATTTAAACAAAAGTATAAACATAGCATAAGCTTAAACTTACCTGATGCGTAGGCATCATATAGGCGGTACACGCCTTCAGGGTCCCGGCGCTTGAAGTCCGACCACTTTTGTTGTATGGCTCGGACGGAGAGCTGGGTGTTGAAGCGCCGGGACACTGTGGCCTTCACCTCCATGGCTATTCTTTTTTTTCCCCCACGGGCATAGTCATACTGCTTCATGCAGAAATCCTATGAGAAATGAAAAACAAACACAAATCAATACATGACATCAGAACAATGGCATAAACAGTTATACTGAGACCAGATTAAAGTGGACCCACACCCCGGATTTTCACTATTCTGGGTTTGGGTCCACTTTGGTGGGGCACACCAATCGGGGGTGGTCCGCTGTCTGAAACCCCCTTGGAAGGCCAGAAATACACCACTGACCACGCTCCCACGTGACTGCGCCAGGCTAGCACAGCGCTCTGCGCCGCTGTGGTATGCGCATCCAAGGCCGTTTGGACGTGCATACCAGCTCAGCTGCCTCTGAGCACCGAAGGACGCGTGTGGCGTTTGACTCTAACAGGGAGGGCGCCTGCGCAGGCCATTAACAAATGTCTGGTGCAGGGGACCACCCTGCTAGAGGGAAGCGCAAAACGCATCCGCAGCTCACGCATGCACAGATGGGATGGGGCTGAGGTAAGGTTTATGGGCCTCCAGGGGGGTTCATCCCCGCAGGACATCCAGATTGGGGATGCCCCGCGGGGAGTGATCAGATTGGTCCTGAAAACTAATAGATTTCAGGGCCAATACCCCCTGTGTGTTGGTATTAGCTTGATTTAGCAGGGGGTTCAAGATACTGTAATGCATAGGTCCTTGAAAACCAAAAAGCTTGGTGCTTAAAAATACAAATCTTATTCCTTCATAAAATCATCACACAATAAAACTATCCAACTACATGATAATGTGGCACACAGGAGAATGCATAACGGGTTGTTATGATCTTGTACGCCTGAATAAATCCTGCAGAATGTGGACATGCACGCTCACAACTACAGTGTATTCATTAAGAACGACTGGGGTCGCGGGAAGTGAATTCCTTGAAAATGGCAGAAGGGCACATGTATGAACAGCACAACGCAGCACAGCGCAGCACAGCGACGCTCGCGCCGCCACATAGCGAATCAAAACAGCGACTGCACAAACTCTGACCACCACAGATTCATCAAGGACAGGGCTGCCGAATAGCTTGGGCGCTGACAATTTCGAAGAGCGAACGTGAGCGCCAAACATGACTGACTAAAAAGTAGCTTTACAAGCCCCGTGTGTTGTGAAAACAAGCGATTTTGAGCCCAATGAGTTTGGTGGGAGGAGATGCATTTTAGATGTCACTCACAACATTACAGTGTAAAAATAACAACTTTCATCTAAAAAAGAAAAATAACAAGACAGATTAATAAAACATATCCCAATAAACGTGTTGAATTTTGTGCCAAAGACAAGAACACAAAAACCACTTAAAACAATCATTGCAGCGTCTGCCATTGAAATGTATGGGAGAGCGGCAGGTAGCGCCAGGTCATACCTGTCGCTGTGATGGGATTAGCAGCGGCGCTGTTTGTTGTAGTCGGCTACATGATGAATCCCGCGCTAGCCGTCGCTCTCGCCGGCGCTAGCCTCATTTAGCTTGATAAATGCGTCATTGTGGCCGACGCCGGGCGTACTTGAGTCGGTAGCCGCCGTTAGCTGGCGGGACCTGGCGCTCGTCAGACACTACCTGGCGCTATCGCTTGATGAATAAGGGCCACAGTCTGCTACGAGACTGAACAGCTATGAAGGGATTCTTTAGATGCCCTGGAAGAAGATGTGGGACCTGTTCTATAGCAAATCAAGGCAGTTATTTTGTCTTCTATACTACTGGATAGACACTAGGGATTGGTAAATGCATTCATTGTAATTTAATTTGTGATATACCTATGCTGTCTGCACTGTCATGACCAGTATGAGGGATGTACCTCCCATTAAATTAAAATATGGATAGGAGAAAATATCACGGCTATTGGTGAACTGGCAGATCCTGAGGTGTATAGGAATAAGTAAAGTTCCGGTTGGCCCAATAGGCTGTGACTTGTACATGGAATTAAACCTTCACCATGATTTATTGAAAAGCCCAAACCCTTAAAGCGGACCTTCACCCTGAATAAGAGTCTATCTTATATGTTTCCCACACCCTGTACATACAGATTGTCCACATTAAAAATCATCCTACCTGCATCTACTGCATGTTATGAGCCTTTAAACATCCAAGATGGCAGCTTATGGAAGCCGCCATCTTATCAGGCAGCCTGCAAACAGGAAGTGCCTCCTGACTGTGCTGCTCTGCATTCTGGGACTGCTGACCTTTACCTGACCCCAGCTCTGCTCTGTCTGAGCAAAGCACAGCTATAACCCGCCCCCCTGTACCTTATCCCACTCTCCTCTCCTCAGTAAGTGTGATGCTTCTGAGTCAAGATGGCGGCGCCCGTATCCTAAATTCCTGAACAGAGTGGCAGCCCAGTGGGGGAAAGAATAATAAGTTAGTGACTAAAAACGTAAAATATATTAATTTTAGATGCTGGGGAACCGTTTTTTAAGAGTTTGGGCTTTTCATTAAAGTGGACCAACACCCAGGATTTTGACTATCCTGGGTTTTGGTCCACTTCGGCGGGGCACCCCGATCGGGGGTGCCCCGCTGTGTGAAACCCCCCAGAAAGCCCCAAAATCTTACCTGTCCCCGCTCCCACGTGACTGGACGGTCCAATCCCCGCCAACGTCCAGGTGGGGATCAGGAACGTCCAAGCGGCTGCCGCCGCCGCCGCCTCCCTCGCGTCACTTTCGGCGCGCGCGCGCCCCCGCCGGCCATTCGCAGAGGGCCGGCGCGGGCGCGCGCACGCCTACAGGGGTGCGAGGGAGGCGGCGGCGGCCGGCCGCCGCCCAAGATCAGGTAAGCGATTTGGGGTTTTTGGGGGGTTTCACCCCGCGGGACATCCCGATCTCGGATGTCCCGCGGGGTGGGAGGTGATCGGCCCGGGAATCTTATAGATTTCCGGGCCGATCACCTCTCGGTGTTTGTCCACTTTAAATCACGCTGAAGGTCCGGTTTAAAAAATGATTCCTCAGCATAAAAAATTAATATACTTTAAGTTTTTAGTCACTTACTTATTATTCTTTCCCCCACTGGGCTGCAACTCTGTTCAGGACTTTAGGATACGGGTACCGCCATCTTTACTTAGAAGCATCACACTTACTGAGGAGAGGAGAGTGGGATAAGGTACAAGGGGGTGGGTTATAGCTGTGCTTTGCTCAGACAGAGCAGAGCTGGGGTCAGGAAAAGCTCAGCAATTCAGAAGGCCCTTCCTGTTTGCAGGCTGCCTGATGTCCCATGAGCCACCATCTTGTATGATTAAAGGCTCATAACATGCAGTAGATGCAGGTAGGATGATTTTTAATGTGGACAATCTGTATGTACAGGGTGTGGGAAACATATAAGATAGACTCTTATTCAGGGTGAAGGTCCGCTTTAATTAAATGTAAAACATACTGGATCATAGAACTGGTCACTATCCTTATGGCCTTAATTTTAGGTTGAATGTCAGCCTATGTCTCCCCTGCTATAAATACATACACAATGGGGGTTATTTAAGAAGGGATAGCGGCAGGTAGTGCCTCGTAGGCAGTGTCTGGTGAACGCTGGGCGCTGTATGCAAAACCACATTTATGAAAGCGAATCTGGTGAGCGACTCTAACACCGCCATGTAGCGTTGAATGAATTATTACAGGCGACTCAGCGTATAGCGCCGGCGCTCTAGCTTCCAGAGCACCAGGTATTACCCTTTGCTCAGTGTCGCTCGCGCCATACATTTCAATGTGCGTTCATTTGCTTGTCTTTAATTATCGTTATTTTGGGGGGGGGGTTGTGGTGTATGGTCTCCTGCTGGGGTTTCTGAAACCATCTCTACTGTTGTCGCTGCATTGCGCCTCATTATTCACCTGCTTGTGTTTCCAGAGCTCGCTGTTGACAGCCTTCTCTGGATGCTTTGGGCTGACCTTATTGCCTTATTGATCTCTGCTGAGCACATGCACATGTTATCCCTTTACTTCCTCGGTTGAGCTGCAGAGGTGAGAAGGTTTGTCGACCTTAATAAGAACATATAACATATAAAATGTAGTGCAGCCGCGCAAACATCTAGGAATTGGCAGGGTATTTAAAGGGACAGTTCAGGCAATAGCAACAATAAGCTTTATACAAAGAAGTATTTCAGCTGAACCACTCACTTGCATCTGGCGGTGCCCGATTGTGGGTGATCCCAAACCATACAGAGCCAATGGAATACGACTGGAATGATCCGCACTCTGAACTTAGGCCCTTATTTATGAAGGAATAGCGACAGGTAGCGACTGGTGAGCGGCCGGTAACGACGGGCACCGCCACGAGAACGCCGGCTCCCCACCACAATCACACATTTATCAAGCCGATCCTGCTTAGCGACTGAGATAGCGCCATATAGCCACTCATTCATCATTATTCCAGCCTCAGCCCACAGCGCCAGTGTCCGACCTTGAACAGCGACAGGTATGACCTCTCGCTACCTGGCGCTTTCCAATGCATTTCAATGGAACAATCTTTAAATATTCATAATTAATTGTTATTAATGTTTTTTTTTTTTTTTTTTTAAATGTGAAAAATTCTGTGACCACTTCTGCCATTTTAGATTTTTTTAAGGGAAAAAAAAAATTGTGCAGAATTGATATTACAGGTCTGATATTATTGTATTCATATTACTAAATTCTTTAAATTTTTTTTTTTTTTTTGGTTTCCAAAAATATGGTGGTTTGGGGGTTAAAAAAACGACATTTAACACATCGCCGCCAGCGCTCTGGGGTTTAAACAAGCATTTCACAGCGCTTGAATTTTTTGAGTGTGATTTTTTGATGAATAGGTCGCTCTGACCAGTCGCTATCATGCGCTCCCATACAGCGCGGAACCTGTCAAATAGTGACTGGTCACCCTGTATTCAACATTACTGCACACCGACTGAGTCGCTATCAACAACCGAACAACAGCCAAGCACAGCGACTACTAGCGGGCGCTGTGAAAATACTGCTACAGTCGCTCAGCTGTCGCTACCTGCCGCTATTAATGAATCGGCCTCTAAGATTTAGGGCCTGGAGCCTGAAATGCGTTAGTGGATACCTTTCATCTTGTGCCAGGACCTGATCTTTACTGATTTTAAGGTTGGAATTTTTTTTGACACTATGGAGATGCTTTTATTGGATTACTATTAAAAGTGAAGTTTAATGGAGGATGTGGATCATTACAATTGTATTCCAATAATAAGCTTGTCCTATGTGCCTCTCTTCCATTTTCTACAGTGTGTTTTGGCCGCTGTAGCAGGACTCCAAAGTTTGCCCCTCCTTTCTTCTCTATTCCTCCTTTACCACGCACACATGAGGCTGCAAGGCTGACCCTGTCCCTTGCCATTCCTAGCATGAGCGAGCCCAGAGAGCCACAGTGATAGCAATTTCATTAGCATGGTGGATTCTACACTACTACCCCCGTGGGGGAAAAGGAGATAGTCAAGATCAGACCTGCTTCTAGACTGCAATGGCCATGTATGTGCTTGTGCCACAGCTACAACCAAACGGCCATCAATCAGTAATTCGGGACCCCGCGGGGACCACCCTGTGTCTCCCACCTGTAACCTATCTGGGTGCTCTACTGTAGGGTCAGTTGTTTCACATGACAGAGTGGAACTTAGAGGCCGATTCATTAATAGCGCCAGGTAGCGACAGATGAGCGCCAGTAGCGTGATTTTCTCAGCGCCAGCTAGTATTCGCTGTGCTTGGCCGGGGTTTGCTTGTTGACAGCGACTCAGTCGGTGTGCGGTAATGTTGAATACGGGCTGGGGTGTCGCTGTTTCACAGGTTCAGCGTTGTATGGGTGCGCCTGACAGCGAATGGCCAGAGCGAACGGCTTGCTGCAGATTCATTAACAAATCACGCTCCGAATTTTTTCGCGCTGTGAATTCCTTGTTTAAACCCCAGAGCGCTGGCGGCGATGGATTTAAAATAGTTTTTAACCCCCAAACAACCATATTTTTTGATTGTAAAATTATACAAGTTTTTAGAAACATTTTGTAATATGAATACATTAATATCAGACCTGTAATATCAATTCTGCACAAAATCATTTTTTTTTTTTTTTACCTTAAAAAAAAATCCTAACATTGCAGAAGTGGTCACAGATTTTTTGACATTAAAAAAAAAAAAACATTAATAGCAATTAATTATGATTAATTAAAGATTGCTCCATTGAAATGCATTGGACATCGCCACGAAGCGACAGGTCAGACCTGGCGCTGTGATGGGATTAGCAGCGGCGCTGTTCGTTGCAGTCGGCTACATGATGAATCCCGCGGTAGCTGTCGCTCTCGCCGGCGCTAGCCTCATTTAGCTTGATAAATGCATCATTGTGGCCGACGCCGGGCGTACTTGAGTCGGTAGCCGCCGTTAGCTGGCGGGACCTGGCGCTCGTCAGACACTACCTGGCGCTATCGCTTGATGAATAAGGGCATTATTTAGGAAAGTGAGTCTATCAAACATGGAATAAATATAGGTCTATTGATAGATCACGGGGAGGCCGATTCATTAATTGCGGCAGGTAGCGACAGTTGAGCGGCCATAGCAGTATTTTCACAGCGCCCGCTAGTAGTCGCTGTGCTTGGCCGTTGTTCGGTTGTTGATAGCAACTCAGTCGGTGTGCAGTAATGTTGAATACGGGGTGAGGAGTCACTATTTGACAGGTTCCGCGATGTATGGGTGCACATGATAGCGACTGGTCAGAGCGACCGGTTCCCACCATATTCATCAAAAAATCAAGCTCCAAAAATTCTTGCGCTGTGAAATGCATGTTTAAACCCCAGAGCGCTGGCGGCGATGGGTTAAAAGTAGTTTTTTAACCCCCAAACCACCATATTTTTGGAAACCAAAAAAAAAAAATTTTAAAGAATTTAGTAATATGAATACAATAATATCAGACCTGTAATATCAATTCTGCACAAATTTTTTTTTTTTTTTTTTTTACCTTAAAAAAATCTAACATTGCAGAAGTGGTCACAGAATTTTTCACATTTAAAAAAAAAAAAAAACATTAATAACAATTAATTATTAATATTTAAAGATTGTTCCATTAAAATGCATTGGAGAGCGCCAGGTAGCGAGAGGTCATTCCTGTCGCTGTTCAAGGTCGGACGCTGGCGCTGTGGGCTGAGGCTGGAATAATGATGAATGAGTGCCTATCTGGCGCTATCTCAGTCGCTAAGCAGGATTGGCTTGATAAATGTGTGATTGTGGTGGGGAGCCGGCGTTCTCGTGGCGGTGAGCGTCATTACCGGCCGCTCACCAGTTGCTACCTGTTGCTATTCCTTCATAAATAAGGGCCTCAGTGTTTTTCTGCCATTCATTTTCTATGGGGGTTATTGATGAAGGGATAGCGCCAGGTAACGCCTTGTAGCGTCAGGCAGTGTCTGGTGATTGCTGGGCGCTGTAGGCAAAACCACATTTAAGAAAGTGAATATGGTGAGCGGCTCTAACAGCGCCATGTAGCGCCCAATATATTATTACAGGTGGCTCAGCGTATAGCGCCGGCGCTCTAGCTTCCAAAGCGCCAGGTATTACCTTTCGCTCACTGTCACTCTCCCATACATTTTATGTTCATTTGCTTGTGTTTAAACAGCGGGTTTGCCATTTTTTTGTTTTTTTTGCTCAAATCATTGTGTGACCTCTCCTGGCTAAAAAACACTTATAGAAACTTTTTTGACTTTTTATATTTTTATGCAGAATTGTCATTACAGGTCTGGCACTAAAGTGTTAGGGGTTTATTTATCAAGGGCTAGCACCAGGTAGTGTCTGACTAGCACCAGGTACCGCCAGCTAACGGTGGCTACCGAATCAAGTACGCCCGGCGGCGGTCACAATGACGCATTTATCAAGCTAAATGAGGCTAGCGCCGGCGAGAGCGTCAGCTACCGCGGGATTCATCATGTAGCCGACTGCAACGAACAGCGCCGCTGCTAATCCCATCACAGCGACAGGTATGACCTCTCGCTACCTGGCGTTGTCCAATGCATTTCAATGGAGCAATCTTTAAATAATCATAATTCATTGCTATTAATGTTTTTTTTTTTTTTTTAATGTCAAAAATTCTGTGACCACTTCTGCAATGTTAGGATTTTTTTTTTAAGGAAAAAAAATAAAAAATGTGCAGAATTGATATTACAGGTCTGATATTAATGTATTCATATTACAAAATGTTTAGAAAAACTATATATTTTTACATTTAAAAAAAATGGTTGTTTGGGGGTTAAAAACTACTTTACACACATCGCCGCCAGCGCTCTGGGGTTTAAACAAGCGTTTCACAGCGCGAGAAATTTTTGAGCGTGATTTGTTAATGAATCTGCAGCAAGCCGTTCGCTCTGGCCATTCGTTGTCAGGCGCACCCATACAACGCTGAACCTGTGAAACATCGACCCCCCAGCCCGTATTCAACATTACCGCATTCAACATTACCGCACACCGACTGAGTCGCTGTCAACAAGCAAACCCCGGCCAAGCACAGCGAATACTAGCTGGCGCTGAGAAAATCACGCTACTGGCGCTCATCTGTCGCTACCTGGCGCTATTAATGAATCGGCCTCCCCATGTCACAATGTTACAACAATGTCATTCCATGTGTTTTCGCTTTGTTACAGGTGGATATGTGTTCAAAAACACACAGCATCTGGCGATCTATGCTACAGCGCCCAGATTTAGAGCGCCAGTGCTGTGTGTGTGTGTCCTTTTTTGATAAGTATGGTGTGGAGCGCCGAGAGTCGGTCGCACTGAGTTGGCGCCACCTTTCGCTCGCTGCAGTGCTGTACTGGTGTTAGAGCACCCAACATACATCACATTCATCAAGGTCGGCCAGGTTACTACAGTGACTGAGGCGATATGTTACAGCGCCCGATACCCGCTTACAGCGTCTACTAGCAGTCGCTCTAAGCGCTGCTATACAGATGCTTATCTGCCGATCTGACGTTAGTAATGATTCAACCTTCACGTTTCTTTGTGTAATTACAATTGTGTTTATTCTAGAACGGTAACTTCAGCCTTTTGTGATTGTATGAAAGACGAAGAAGTAGGGAGTTATCCCCCTAGTGTTCCTATCTTCAGGGGCAGACTGGCCATAGGGAGACCCGGGACAATGCCTGGTGGGCCGCACTGCTTTGGGGCAAGTAATCTGCTGCTTTTTACACCCACATAAAATCCCTGCCCCCATATTCTCCCTCTCATCCCCCTGTACCCAACCCCACTGTACCCACAAACCAAGGAACCCCAGCTCCCAATGCCATAGCCCCAGCATCATGGTTTGGGGTCCTCAGCAAGGCTGTCTCGGGCCGGCCAGGGGCTGGTAAAATCCAGGGCTGATTTTTGGCCCCAGTCTGCCACTGCCTATCTCATGTAGTGATCATTTGTTGTGAAGTCAGCTAGAGGGAAGTTTTTCTACAGTAAGTGCTTCTCCTTGGAAATGGCATCTGCTGAGATCTCTAAAAGCCTTTTGGCAACAACATATAATAGACTAGAGTTTAATAAATCAACTGTTTCTAATTCAGTGTAGTACAGCCTGTTTATGATACATAATGCTCTGTGACAATGCGTAGTAAGAGATGCTCTTAACGTTTAAGAGATGGACTCCAGAACAAGAACATTTGTATTAGAAAGCTAAGCCTCCATTTCATAAATATTTAGGCCATTATTTATGAAGGGATAGCGACAGGTAGCGACTGGTGAGCGGCCGGTAATGACGGGCCCCGCCACTGGAACGCCGGCTCCCCACCACAATCACACATTTATCAAGCCAATCCTGCTTAGCGACTGAGATAGCGCCATATAGCCACTCATTCATCATTATTCCAGCCTCAGCCCACAGCGCCAGCGCCCGACCTTGAACGGCGACAGGTATGACCTCTCGCTACCTGGCGCTTTCCAATGCATTTCAATGGAACAATCTATAAATATTCATAATTAATTGTTATTAATGTTTTTTTTTTTTTTAAATGTGAAAAATTCTGTGACCACTTCTGCCATTTTAGATAATTTTTTTAAGGGAAAAAAAAAATTGTGCACAATTGATATTACAGGTCTGATATTATTGTATTCATATTACTAAATTCTTAAAAATGTTTTTTTTTTTTTTTGGTTTCCAAAAATATGGTGGTTTGGGGGTAAAAAAACTACTTTTAACACATCGCCGACAGCGCTCTGGGGTTTAATTTTTTGAGTGTGATTTTTTGATGAATATGGTGGGAGCCGGTCGCTCTGACCAGTCGCTATCATGCGCTCCCATACAGCGCGGAACCTGTCAAATGGCGACTCCTCACCCAATATTCAACATTACTGCACACCGACTGAGTCGCTATCAACAACCGAACAACAGCCAAGCACAGCGACTACTAGCGGGCGCTGTGAAAATACTGCTACAGTCGCTCAGCTGTCGCTACCTGCCGCTATTAATGAATCGGCCTCTAAGATTTAGGGCCTGGAGCCTGAAATGCGTTAGTGGATACCTTTCATCTTGTGCCAGGACCTGATCTTTACTGATTTTAAGGTTGGAATTTTTTTTGACACTATGGAGATGCTTTTATTGGATTACTATTAAAAGTGAAGTTTAATGGAGGATGTGGATCATTACAATTGTATTCCAATAATAAGCTTGTCCTATGTGCCTCTCTTCCATTTTCTACAGTGTGTTTTGGCCGCTGTAGCAGGACTCCAAAGTTTGCCCCTCCTTTCTTCTCTATTCCTCCTTTACCACGCACACATGAGGCTGCAAGGCTGACCCTGTCCCTTGCCATTCCTAGCATGAGCGAGCCCAGAGAGCCACAGTGATAGCATATTCATTAGCATGGTGGATTCTACACTACTACCCCCGTGGGGGAAAAGGAGATAGTCAAGATCAGACCTGCTTCTAGACTGCAATGGCCATGTATGTGCTTGTGCCACAGCTACAACCAAACGGCCATCAATCAGTAATTCGGGACCCCGCGGGGACCACCCTGTGTCTCCCACCTGTAACCTATCTGGGTGCTCTACTGTAGGGTCAGTTGTTTCACATGACAGAGTGGAACTTAGAGGCCGATTCATTAATAGCGCCAGGTAGCGACAGATGAGCGCCAGTAGCGTGATTTTCTCAGCGCCAGCTAGTATTCGCTGTGCTTGGCCGGGGTTTGCTTGTTGACAGCGACTCAGTCGGTGTGCGGTAATGTTGAATACGGGCTGGGGTGTCGCTGTTTCACAGGTTCAGCGTTGTATGGGTGCGCCTGACAGCGAATGGCCAGAGCGAACGGCTTGCTGCAGATTCATTAACAAATCACGCTCCGAATTTTTTCGCGCTGTGAATTCCTTGTTTAAACCCCAGAGCGCTGGCGGCGATGGATTTAAAATAGTTTTTAACCCCCAAACAACCATATTTTTTGATTGTAAAATTATACAAGTTTTTATAAACATTTTGTAATATGAATACATTAATATCAGACCTGTAATATCAATTCTGCACAAAATCATTTTTTTTTTTTTTACCTTAAAAAAAAATCCTAACATTGCAGAAGTGGTCACAGATTTTTTGACATTAAAAAAAAAAAAAACATTAATAGCAATTAATTATGATTAATTAAAGATTGCTCCATTGAAATGCATTGGACATCGCCACGAAGCGACAGGTCAGACCTGGCGCTGTGATGGGATTAGCAGCGGCGCTGTTCGTTGCAGTCGGCTACATGATGAATCCCGCGGTAGCTGTCGCTCTCGCCGGCGCTAGCCTCATTTAGCTTGATAAATGCATCATTGTGGCCGACGCCGGGCGTACTTGAGTCGGTAGCCGCCGTTAGCTGGCGGGACCTGGCGCTCGTCAGACACTACCTGGCGCTATCGCTTGATGAATAAGGGCATTATTTAGGAAAGTGAGTCTATCAAACATGGAATAAATATAGATCTATTGATAGATCACGGGGAGGCCGATTCATTAATTGCGGCAGGTAGCGACAGTTGAGCGGCCATAGCAGTATTTTCACAGCGCCCGCTAGTAGTCGCTGTGCTTGGCCGTTGTTCGGTTGTTGATAGCAACTCAGTCGGTGTGCAGTAATGTTGAATACGGGGTGAGGAGTCACTATTTGACAGGTTCCGCGATGTATGGGTGCACATGATAGCGACTGGTCAGAGCGACCGGTTCCCACCATATTCATCAAAAAATCAAGCTCCAAAAATTCTTGCGCTGTGAAATGCATGTTTAAACCCCAGAGCGCTGGCGGCGATGGGTTAAAAGTAGTTTTTTAACCCCCAAACCACCATATTTTTGGAAACCAAAAAAAAAAAATTTTAAAGAATTTAGTAATATGAATACAATAATATCAGACCTGTAATATCAATTCTGCACAAATTTTTTTTTTTTTTTTTTTTACCTTAAAAAAATCTAACATTGCAGAAGTGGTCACAGAATTTTTCACATTTAAAAAAAAAAAAAAACATTAATAACAATTAATTATTAATATTTAAAGATTGTTCCATTAAAATGCATTGGAGAGCGCCAGGTAGCGAGAGGTCATACCTGTCGCTGTTCAAGGTCGGACGCTGGCGCTGTGGGCTGAGGCTGGAATAATGATGAATGAGTGCCTATCTGGCGCTATCTCAGTCGCTAAGCAGGATTGGCTTGATAAATGTGTGATTGTGGTGGGGAGCCGGCGTTCTCGTGGCGGTGAGCGTCATTACCGGCCGCTCACCAGTTGCTACCTGTTGCTATTCCTTCATAAATAAGGGCCTCAGTGTTTTTCTGCCATTCATTTTCTATGGGGGTTATTGATGAAGGGATAGCGCCAGGTAACGCCTTGTAGCGTCAGGCAGTGTCTGGTGATTGCTGGGCGCTGTAGGCAAAACCACATTTAAGAAAGTGAATATGGTGAGCGGCTCTAACAGCGCCATGTAGCGCCCAATATATTATTACAGGTGGCTCAGCGTATAGCGCCGGCGCTCTAGCTTCCAAAGCGCCAGGTATTACCTTTCGCTCACTGTCACTCTCCCATACATTTTATGTTCATTTGCTTGTGTTTAAACAGCGGGTTTGCCATTTTTTTGTTTTTTTTGCTCAAATCATTGTGTGACCTCTCCTGGCTAAAAAACACTTATAGAAACTTTTTTGACTTTTTATATTTTTATGCAGAATTGTCATTACAGGTCTGGCACTAAAGTGTTAGGGGTTTATTTATCAAGGGCTAGCACCAGGTAGTGTCTGACTAGCACCAGGTACCGCCAGCTAACGGTGGCTACCGAATCAAGTACGCCCGGCGGCGGTCACAATGACGCATTTATCAAGCTAAATGAGGCTAGCGCCGGCGAGAGCGTCAGCTACCGCGGGATTCATCATGTAGCCGACTGCAACGAACAGCGCCGCTGCTAATCCCATCACAGCGACAGGTATGACCTCTCGCTACCTGGCGTTGTCCAATGCATTTCAATGGAGCAATCTTTAAATAATCATAATTCATTGCTATTAATGTTTTTTTTTTTTTTTTAATGTCAAAAATTCTGTGACCACTTCTGCAATGTTAGGATTTTTTTTTTAAGGAAAAAAAATAAAAAATGTGCAGAATTGATATTACAGGTCTGATATTAATGTATTCATATTACAAAATGTTTAGAAAAACTATATATTTTTACATTTAAAAAAAATGGTTGTTTGGGGGTTAAAAACTACTTTACACACATCGCCGCCAGCGCTCTGGGGTTTAAACAAGCGTTTCACAGCGCGAGAAATTTTTGAGCGTGATTTGTTAATGAATCTGCAGCAAGCCGTTCGCTCTGGCCATTCGTTGTCAGGCGCACCCATACAACGCTGAACCTGTGAAACATCGACCCCCCAGCCCGTATTCAACATTACCGCATTCAACATTACCGCACACCGACTGAGTCGCTGTCAACAAGCAAACCCCGGCCAAGCACAGCGAATACTAGCTGGCGCTGAGAAAATCACGCTACTGGCGCTCATCTGTCGCTACCTGGCGCTATTAATGAATCGGCCTCCCCATGTCACAATGTTACAACAATGTCATTCCATGTGTTTTCGCTTTGTTACAGGTGGATATGTGTTCAAAAACACACAGCATCTGGCGATCTATGCTACAGCGCCCAGATTTAGAGCGCCAGTGCTGTGTGTGTGTGTCCTTTTTTGATAAGTATGGTGTGGAGCGCCGAGAGTCGGTCGCACTGAGTTGGCGCCACCTTTCGCTCGCTGCAGTGCTGTACTGGTGTTAGAGCACCCAACATACATCACATTCATCAAGGTCGGCCAGGTTACTACAGTGACTGAGGCGATATGTTACAGCGCCCGATACCCGCTTACAGCGTCTACTAGCAGTCACTCTAAGCGCTGCTATACAGACGCTTATCTGCCGATACCTGGCGTTAGTAATGATTCAACCTTCACGTTTCTTTGTGTAATTACAATTGTGTTTATTCTAGAACGGTAACTTCAGCCTTTTGTGATTGTATGAAAGACGAAGAAGTAGGGAGTTATCCCCCCTAGTGTTCCTATCTTCAGGGGCAGACTGGCCATAGGGAGACCCGGGACAATGCCTGGTGGGCCGCACTGCTTTGGGGCAAGTAATCTGCTGCTTTTTACACCCACATTAAATCCCTGCCCCCATATTCTCCCTCTCAGCCCCCTGTACCCAACCCCACTGTACCCACAAACCAAGGAACCCCAGCTCCCAATGCCATAGCCCCAGCATCATGGTTTGGGGGGCCTCAGCAAGGATGTCTCGGGCCGGCCAGGGGCTGGTAAAATCCAGGGCTGATTTTTGGCCCCAGTCTGCCACTGCCTATCTCATGTAGTGATCATTTGTTGTGAAGTCAGCTGGAGGGAAGTTTTTCTACAGTAAGTGCTTCTCCTTGGCAATGGCATCTGCTGAGATCTCTAAAAGCCTTTTGGCAACAACATATAATAGACTAGAGTTTAATAAACCAAATGTTTCTAATTCAGTGTAGTACAGCCTGTTTATGATACATAATGCTCTGTGACAATGCGTAGTAAGAGATGCTCTTAACGTTTAAGAGATGGACTCCAGAACAAGAACATTTGTATTAGAAAGCTAAGCCTCCATTTCATAAATATTTAGGCCCTTGTTTATGAAGGAATAGCGACAGGTAGCGACTGGTGAGCGGCCGGTAATGACGGGCCCCGCCACGAGAACGCCGGCTCCCCACCACAATCACACATTTATCAAGGCAATCCTGCTTAGCGACTGAGATAGCGCCATTCATCATTATTCCAGCCTCAGCCCACAGCGCCAGCGTCCGACCTTGAACAGCGACAGGTATGACCTCTCGCTACCTGGCGCGCTCCAATCATTTCAATGGAACAATCTTTAAATATTAATAATTCATTTTTAGTAATGTTTTTTTTTATTTTAAATGTGAAAAATTCTGTGATTTCTTTTAAGGGAAAAAAAATTGTGCAGAATTGATATTACAGGTCTGACATTATTGTATTCATATTTCTAAATTATTTAAAAAATCTTTTTTTTTTGGTTTCCAAAAATATGGTTTGGGGGTTAAAAACTTTTAACACATCGCCTCCAGCGCTCTGGGGTTTAAACATGCATTTCACAGCGCGAGAATTTTTTGAGCCTGATTTTTTGATGAATATGATGGGAGCCAGCCGCTCTGACCAGTCGCTATTATGCGCACCCATACATCGCGGAACCTGTCAAATAGCGACTCGTCACCCAATATTCAACTGCACACCGACTCAGTCGCTGTCAACAACCGAACAACAGCCAAGCACAGCGACTACTAGCGGGCGCTGTGAAAATACTGCTACAGTCGCTCGACTGTCGCTACATGTCGGTATTAATAAATCAGCCCCATAGTTACCTAGGGAAAAGATAAGTACCTCATAAGACCACAAGATGAATGTGGTGCAATTCAGCTTCATGCTTCAATGATGTTAATAATCAGCACTAGGGGCAGACTGTGACCAATAATTACCCAGGATTTTATTGGTCCCCAACCAGCCCCGCTCACTATTGTAAAGCTCTTAAAGTGGACCAAAAGCCAGGATTTTGACTATCCTGGGATTTGGTCCTTTCCCCAGGTGTGAAACCCCCCAGGACGCCGAACCCAGCTCACCTCTTCCCGGTCCCAAGGCGCGTCTAAGAGCAACAGCTCTAAAGGCTGCATCCTTCACTTCCCTCTAACAGGGAAAGCCATTTACAAATGCCTGGCGCGGGCTTGCTCCCTGTTAGAGGGAAGCGGAGGATGTGGCAATCAGAGCTGCTGCTCTTAGACGCGCCTTGGGACCGAGAAGCGGTGAGCTGGGTTCGGCGTCCTGGGGGGTTTCACACATCAGGGATCGGGGTGCCCCCACGGAAAGGACCAATCCCAGGATAGTCAAAATCCTGGCTTTTGGTCCACTTTAACACCCCACTTTGATGTACATTGCTAAGGTAAACACGTTGTTGCTGTTTTCATTTATAACAGAGTTGCAAAGAAACAAAGGGGGGGTGGCAGCCGCTCAGACCATTTTATAACTAACCTGGGAGGTGCACGTTAGCAGGGCAATTAGTACACACAAGTCTTAAAGGAGCCACAGCACTCAACCCTGTCAGCTTGCAGGCCAGCCTATAATCTGTCTCTAAACTTGGTTAAAGTTTGTCCCAGATGGGCTCTCAGAGATTAGAGTTAGGACTGCACCCCACAGAGGCACTTTGGCGTAGTGGTGCAGCTTAAGCTACTTCTGCAGATGTGTGTGACCGAGTCCTCTGTTTTTAACCAAGATTAGAGACAGATTATAGGCTGGCCTGCAAGCTGACAAGGTTGAGTGCTGTGGCTCCTTTAAGACTTAACAGAGTTGCAAACAAATAGAAAAAATAACAGATAATCTTAGCACATTGATTATATCATGGAAACTCTTAAATGTGCCATTGAAAGTGGAATTACCCTTTAAACAGCACCCGGGGA
Organism: Gastrophryne carolinensis; assembly: GCA_027917425.1. NCBI lineage: Eukaryota > Metazoa > Chordata > Amphibia > Anura > Microhylidae > Gastrophryne > Gastrophryne carolinensis. Next base: position 91,463,541 of record CM051237.1, read on the forward strand.
GAAATGGGGAGGCCGATTCATCAATAGCGCCAGGTAGCGACAGATGAGCGACTGTAGCGTGATTTTTTCAGCGCCAGCCAGTATTCGCTGTGCTTGGCCGGCGTTAGCTTGATGACAGCGACTCAGTCGGTGTGCGGTAATGTTGAATACTGGCTGGGGGGTCGCTGTTTCACAGGTCCAGCGTTGTATGTGAGCGCCTGACAACGAATGGCCAGAGCGAACGGCTAGCTTCATATTCATCAAAAAATCACGCTCCGAATGTGCTGTCGCTGTCCATTCCTTGTTTAAACCCCAGAGCGCTGGCGGCGATCTGTATTAACTAGTTTTTAACCCCTAAACAACCATATTTTTTGAATGTAACATTATACATGTTTTTAGAATCATTTTGTTATATGAATACATTAATCTCAGACCTGTTAGATCAATTCTGCACATTTTTTTTTTTTTTTTTTTTTTTGACTTAAAAATAAATCCTAACATTGCAGAAGTGTTCTCCGATTTTTTGACATTAAAAAAATTTAAAAAAAAATTATTACCAATTAATCATGAATTATTATAGATTGCTCCATTGAAATGCATTGGACATCGCCAGGGAGCGACAGCTCATACCTGGCGCTGTGAGGGAATTTGCAGCGGCGCTGTTCGGTCCAGCCGGCTTCATGATGAATGCCGCGCTAGCCGTCGCTCTCGCCGGCGCTAGCCTCATTTTGCTTGATAAATGCGTCATTGTGACCGCCGCGGGCGTACTTGAGTCGGTAGTCGCCGTTAGCTGCCGCTACCTGGCGCTCGTCAGACACTACCTGGCGCTATCGCTTGATGAATAAGGGCATAAGGCTTCAGTCATCTCTCACCCTGGAATCGATCCTGCAGCCCTCCAGACACAAGAACATTTCCCTAACCAGCAATCTTTTCCCGATCCACTGAGCTGGGGGACAGGATAAAAAAGAGAATGTCATTGGCTGAACCTTTTAACCTTAATATCTTGACCATTTCTGCTTCAATTTAAAAGCCAAAAACAGTTTAGGACAGCGCCAAATGTAACCCAACACAATGGCACTTATTTAACGAGGGATAGCGACAGGTAGCGCCTGGTGAGCGGCCGGTAATGACGGGCCCCGCCACGAGAACGCCGGCTCCCCACCACAATCACACATTTATCAAGGCAATCCTGCTTAGCGACTGAGATAGCGCCAGATAGCCACTCATTCATCATTATTCCAGCCTCAGCCCACAGCGCCAGCGTCCGACCTTGAACAGCGACAGGTATGACCTCTCGCTACCTGGCGCTCTCCAATGCATTTCAATGGAACAATCTTTAAATATTCATAATTAATTGTTATTAATTTTTTATTATTTTTTTTTTTTTAAATGTAAAAAATTCTGTGACCACTTCTGCCATTTTAAATAATTTTTTTAAGGTAAAAAAAATTAAAAAAAAAAGTACAGAATTGATATTACAGGTCTGATATTAATGTATTCATATTACAGAATTATTTAAAAAACTTGTTTTTATTGGTTTCCAAAAATATGGTTGTTTGGGGGTTAAAAAACTACTTTTAACACATCGCCGCCAGCGCTCTGGGGTTTAAACATGCATTTTACAGCGCGAGAATTTTTTGAGCGTGATTTGTTAATGAATATGGTGGAAGCCGGTCGCTCTGACCAGTCGCTATCATGCGCTCCCATACAGCTCGGAACCTGTCAAATAGCGACTCCTCACCCAATATTCAACATTACGGCAAACCGACTGAGTCGCTATCAACTACCGAACAACGGCCAAGCACAGCGACTACTAGCGGGCGCTCTGAATATGCCGCTACAGTCGCTCAACTGTCGCTACCTGCCGCTATTAATGAATCGGCCTCCCCGTGTAACAATTACCTTTGCCTGCTGTATCACTTTAATGCCTTTCATGTTTCTGGCGTCCATACAAACAATTGCTAGGGCCTGGAAGCAGACAACTGATGCATTTTGTATAGGTGGTCTCTTATTTTGTTTTGTTTTTCTTCTCTTTTATTTTCTTTTGTTTTACTCTCTTTTTTTATTCTCTTCCATTTAGTATACTGAGCAATAAACACCAGGAATTCCTTTCTGTTTGGGATTCCTGGCTGGGATACACAAATCTTGCCATGGACCGGGTGGAGTAATGATTCCTGGTTAATCAGACAAAACTGGCTGGGAAGTGGGGCAGCCCAGGTACCCTGACCATTTCCTTTTCCTTTCTTTATTCTGGCCTTCTCCTCTCTCTTACTTCTTTTGTAGCTTCCTTTCTCTCTTTTATGGATCTTTCTCCCTTTCATATATGGGGGTTATTTTAGAAAGGATAGCGTCAGGTAGCACCTGGTTAATGACAGGTAGCGACTGGTGAACGCCGGACACGGCACGCAATTCCACATTTATCAAGCAGAATCTGTTTAGCGACTGGGATAGCGCCATGTAGCGTCTGATTCATCATTTTCACAGCCTCAGCGGACAGCGCCAGCGTTCAGCCTTGCACAGCGCCAGGTATGACCTCTCGCTACCTGTCGCTCTCCCATACATTTCAATGGACGAACCTTTTCTTCACTTTAAACGGGTTTTTTTTTTCTATTTTTCCCAAAAATCACAAATAATGCTGTGACCTCTTCTGGCATTGAAAAAGCAGTTTTTTTAAATATTTTACATTTTTTTTAATATTTCTTCAGAAATGACATTACTGGTCTGGCATTAAAGTGTTCATGTTACAATGTTGCTACAATGTAATTCCATATGTTTTCGCTTTGTTACTAGTTGATAGATGCTGAAAAACACACTTTATACACACCGCCTCCTGCGCTCTGAGCTTCAAACAACTATTTTTCAGCGCCAGAGATTTGTGAGGCTGTTTTGTTCCTGAATATGGTGTGAGTCGTTCGCTATGAGCAGTCGCTAACATTCGCTCCCATACAGCGCTGTACTGGTCAAATAGCGACTCCTCACAATGTATTCAACATTACTGGACAGCGACTGAGTCGCTATGAAGTAGCGACCCACGGCTGAGCACAGTGACTACTAGCGGGCGCTCTGAAAACGCCTGCTACGCTCATCTGTCGCTACCTGGCGCTAATGATGAAACAGCCTCTATGTATCAGGTTTGCCAGCGGCAGGTCTGGCAGAGCCTTGGCAGGTGGTAAACCCCTACATCAATATCAGTGTATTTAAGGGAAGGGGTTGTAGGACAACAAAATGAATTTCAGGGGTAAACACAGGTTTTACATAGCCACAAAGTCTACCAAAAAACTAGTGTGCTAACACTTATCTAGTTCTACCTGCTTTCCTGCCTCAGGTCTCTGCAACTCTTTCATAGTAGAACATGTGGCTGAGCAACATGATATAAGCTGACGTGTTATTCTCCTGAGCCGTGGAGGCCAGGGATCGGACAGTCCGGCACAGCTGCCACAGCACACTTAGGGCCTCATTCATGAAGGGATAGCGACAGGTAGTGCCTTGTAAGTGGCAGGACACCTTGATAAAGTGGCATGTGAGCAGGGGGCCACGAAACGCGTTGGGGGATTACTACTTGACGGTGGCATTTGTTGGGGGACATCCTGGGGATCCGCGCTTAGGTGATGCGTTTTACTGTTATTTGGATTGCTGTTGTACCTTGCACTGTTGGGCTTTTTTCATCTTGCCACATTATTGGTATATAAAAAGGTTATTCTTGGCACTTTATATATATATTGTTGCACAAAACTTAGCACTTTTGTAACTTTGCACTTTATTAAATTAATTAATTTTCATTAACTTTTTTGGATTAGTAGTAACTGGGATTATGGATCTATTTGGGATACCCCATAAAATGTGCTGTCTAGTGATATATGTTTTTTAATTGTATGTCATTATGTGATTTTTAATGGGTATTATTTAATAAATAATATATAAATTCTTGATATATTGTTGGATGTATTAATTACCAGGGAGGGGGTGCTGTGATTTGGTACTATTTGGGTGATTGCTGGACTCACCACTAAATAATATTTGATTGATTGTAAGTGGCAGGTAGCGTCAGGTAGCGTCAGGTGAACGCCGGACACAGCGCGCAATTCCACATTTATGAAGCCAAATCTGGTGAGCAGCTGGAACAACACCATGTAGCGTACGATTCATCATTATCCCAGACTCAGCGTACAGCGCCGGCATTCAGCTTTGCAGAGCGCCAAGTCTTACCTGCCGCTACCTGGCGCTCTCCCATATATTTCTATGGATAATCCTTAAATCTCTTTCCTTATCCCAATTTTTTCTTAATAAAATCTCAAATCTTTCTGACATGTTTCCTGGCCTAGAAAATGACATTTTTGAAAACGTTTTTGATTAATAATATTTTTATGCAGATTTGTCCTTACATGTCTGGTATTAAAGTGTTCATGTTACAATGTAATAACAATGTAATTCCATATGTTTTCGCTTTGTTACTAGTGGATACATGTTCAAAAACAGACTTTAATTACACAGCCTCTGGCGCTATGGGCTACAACAACCCGATTTCGAGCGCCAGCGCTGATTAAGGCTGTTTTTTTGATGAATGTGGTGTGAGTCAGTCGCACTGAGCTGGCGCTACTGTTCGCTCCCATACAGTGTAATACTGCAACTCACTGTATGAAACAACTAACCCTGGCCGAGCACAGCGACTACTAGCGGTTGCTTAGAAATCTTCACTAAAGATGCTGATCTGTCGCTACCTGGCATCAGAATCAGCCTGCCCGCAGTCTCACTGTCATTTGATCATGGAACCTAGGTAAAGCAGGCTGGATCCCATTATCATTGCCAAAGGTGCTTCAAGGAAGAGGAAGGCCCCAGTCTGTCACAGGCTTAGTGGCATCTGCCTCCCCTTCCTCCATTGCACCTCCCGCCATGATTAATGATGGGGGTGATTACGTTCATATGGATTTGCATGATGCATTTTTCATTAGCCCTGTTGCTTCTATACCGCTGAGCATCCGTAACTATGCACTTTCCTTTTTGTATGTATTGTACTGACATTCCCCCTTGGGGGCCTCTATATGCAGCAAAATGTCAATAAATCATTTAAAAGAGAAAGCATCCACTTTTTACAAAAAACTATCCTCATATTTTAGGAGATATTCACAATTACTGGTACCTACATTTTATCTTGAAAAAGTCATGTGGGACAAAGCTCAGCAAATGAATTACTTTAGTGAAAGATGACGTTGAGTTTGCTCATTGGCCATTAAGTCAGAAATGGCTTTACCGCCAGAAATTAATACATATACAAGGAATATGTCAGAATATGATAAATATATACAGTCAACTATATAATAAATAACTAAAAGTGTATATACTAACAATAACTGCCATCATGAGATATTTCCCAACTCAATTGGCATACTGTTACTTACAGTAGCTATGTCCGAACGGAAATCTCCCTTAGGACTAAATAAGATTGCTTTGCTGTGCGCTGCATTTCCACACCAAGCAATTTAAAAAACAAGGCATTTGGGCAAAATAGATCAAGAAAGTAATGTTTTCCCCACTAAAGAACACACATCCACAGGAACCCATATTTCATTTACAGCCAGGCAATTTAGTATAGTTTCTAATCTTTTTACAATACATAGTACTCCTGTCTATACAATATTTATCAGAACCAAGAATCAGAAACAATGTATTATTCACGTTACATTACATACTGTGCATACAGGGAATTCCTTGTGGTATCATAAAAAGTACACCTGATATGGGAAAACATGTTAAACAAGCTTGAACACAGGAAGATCCAACCATCCCAACTCCTCCCTCCCCCTGTGCTAAGCCTGATTTTAGTATTACAATTAAAGAAAGTCTTAACTGATTGCCAAGATCCTCGTCTGACCCTGGAGGGGGCTCTACATGGCAGCTGTGGACTTGATTTACAGCTGGGACACCCAATCATTGGGAAAGCCCAAGCGGGCTGTCAGTACCTAGCTCCCAGCTTCCATGCAGATTGTGGTACCCTGGGATTGCAGGAGGATCATGGCAACTAAATGAGTTGTTCTATTATTTTACTGTCTATAATGGCCGTAATACTGGAGTAGGGAGGGGTGGATGAGAGGTTGGATTTTAGTTGGACTTCCTTTTTAAGACGTCAAGAGAATTGTGATACTCCTAGTTTAAGGAGTCAACAACCCAGGTAGCCATACAAGTCTCGCTATCAAGTAAATAAAGAGTAGGGCCAAGGTTCATTTTATCTTAGATCTTAGATTTGTTGTAGAAAAGAAGGGATGAAATCCTTGTACCAAAGTAGTCATTTTATGACACAACTTACAAAAAGTCAACATGCCCAGCTAGTAAACTGAGTAGAACCAGTTGGCAGGGCAGGAAAAATAGGTTAAGGATGGTTCCCTTGTACCAGTAGCCCCCTGCCCAGGCAGCCATACAAGGTGCTACTTGGAAAAGTCACAGTAATAAAGAAATATATAGAGTAGGCCAAAGTTAAATTAATTTGAAGTTAAGTTTAAAAATAGCATAGAGATATAAGCCCTCACTTTGCATTCTTTTCCCCAATCCTAACCTCTTATAATGTATATATTATGATTGTTTTACATAGAGGAGACGAGGACAGCATGATAATTAATGGGGAAAGGGAGAACTACATAAATAGATCCTATGTGACCAGATTTGCCTTCAGCAAAGCCTAGAGCTGACAATATAAGTGATGAGTCTATTGCTCATCTGTTCTCCCAGTCATCTGTAATCTAAACCCAGACCACTCTATCCAATGCATTTCCTGTGTCTATGGATAAAAACAAAAAAAGAAATTACCATAGAGGTTGCCCAATAATTAATAATATATGTTATGTAATAATGAATAATGTAGTTATCCCAAGCTTCCCTCCCTGGGATCATTCCAGCTTGTGTATTGTGCAACAATTATCCTTTTATCCAGGATCCTAGCAAAGACTCAATATCCATGTGTAATATGGAGACAGGCATGTAGCTTAGTATTTTTTATGAATTACCGTATGCTGCGGCCTATAAGACGCACTTATTTTTTTTGAGTGTGTGAGTGTGTGTGTGTGTGTGTGGGGGGGGGGGGGGATGTCAGGGCGTCTTAGTGGGCGAATGTGAATAAAAAAAGGGAAAAATGGAAACTCACCTTTCCTTCATTCCTGCACTGCTGGCCACGGGAGGCCATAAGATAAGGGAGCGACAGGCGGGCGGGCAGAGCAACCAAACCCCGCCAGCTGCTTCTGCCACTCGTACTGTCCCCACCGTCCTCGCTGTATTTGTCGTCACTTCTTCTCTGCAGCGCCTGAACACCTGGCTCCATACAGCAAGTGGGCGTGGCTGATGCTCAAGCGCCATACTGCATATGGGAATGGGAGGGGGCATGTCACACTACCTATGGGAATGGGAGGAGGAATGCCACACTGCCTATGGGAATGGGAGGAGGAATGCCACACTGCCTATGGGAATGGGAGGAGGGAATGCCACACTGCCTATGGGAATGTGAAGTAGGGAATGCCACACTACCTATGGGAATGGGAAGGGAGATGTCACACTGCCTATGGGAATGAGAGGTGGGAATGCCACACTGCCTATGGGAATGGGAGGGGAGATGCCACACTGCCTATGGGAATGAGAGGCGGGAATGCCATACTGCCTATGGGAATGGGAGGGGAGATGCCACACTGCCTATGGGAATGAGAGGCGGGAATGCCATACTGCCTATGGGAATGGGAGGGGGGAATGCCATACTGCCTATGGGAATGGGAAGGGAGATGTCACACTGCCTATGGGAATGAGAGGTGGGAATGCCACACTGCCTATGGGAATGGGAGGGGAGATGCCACACTGCCTATGGGAATGAGAGGCGGGAATGCCATACTGCCTATGGGAATGGGAGGGGGGAATGCCACACTGCCTATGAGAATGGGAGGGGGGAATGCCACACTACCTATGGGAATGGGAGGGGGGAATGCCACGCTGCCTATGGGGAATGGGAGGGGGAATGCCACACTACCTATGGGAATGGGAGGGGGGATTGCCACACTACCTATGGGAATGGGAGAGGAGATGCCACACTGCCTATGGGAATGGGAGGCGGGAATGCCACACTGCCTATGGGAATGAGAGGCGGGAATGCCACACTGCCTATGGGAATGAGAGGCGGGAATGCCACACTGCCTATGGGAATGAGAGGCGGGAATGCCACACTGCCTATGGGAATGAGAGGCGGGAATGCCACACTGCCTATGGGAATGAGAGACGGGAATGCCACACTGCCTATGGGAATGAGAGGCGGGAATGCCACACTGCCTATGGGAATGAGAGGCGGGAATGCCACACTGCCTATGGGAATGGGAGGGGAGATGCCACACTGCCTATGGGAATGGGAGGCGGGAATGCCACACTGCCTGTAATGGGAGGATTGTGCACCTTGCCTATTATTTGGTTCTTGGGGGGATGATGTTTTAGCACAACATTTGGTTCAGATTATTTATTTTCTTATTTTCCTCCACCAAATCCTGGGTGTGTCCTATGGGCAGGTGTGTTTTATAGAGTGAAAAATACGGTACCACTGTTCTGAACATTTTGGAGAAGAAAAACACCGGTAGATTGGAATCCTATTTCACGCTGGCTCTTGCTTTGTGGCAGCTTGCACTATAATATACATTCAGAGAAGACAAACAGCAAATCATTTGAGAATAAAACATGAAGCTGAATGTACTTGCTTTTTATTTTTTTTGTAATAAAATCCAACAGAAATGTGTTTCTGGAGCTTTGCCAAGCACAGAATCAAATCCAAACTTTTAAAGTAAGTAGGAAAAACTGTGAGGCAACACTTCAATGTCACACTGGGTATTATGTCTCTTTCTTCTCCTCTTCAGAGTGGCAGGTCCCTGTGACTGTCCATGGATTTAACTCATTGTCCAAGAAAGGCCTCCTGCAGCGCCTGCCATTTGAGTAGAACACTTCCAAATAATAAAGGCTTGAATAGGTGTGTCGCCTCCATTCAGAGCTTGATTTTTCCAGCACTCTAATTTTAAAGTTCAGCCTGTGACCTGCTATTAATTGCACAGTGGGAAGAATTTTTTCAATAGATGTGTAGGACTGTTATTTGCTGTCATAATTGTTCTGTTTTTTTCTGTTTTTTCCCAGCTGTGAGCTAGAAACATTCTTCTAGTATTTTTTACATTTCTGTCTGTTCTTTCTGACTTTCCAGTATAACGTGGAAACTCTTTGGTGGAATTGCTTTTCATGACCATTTCATTCTATAAAATATTTTACTGTTCAAGTCTAACGCAACCCGCCATGGCCTGTGGTGAGGATGCCTCCCCAAGAGTTTCCTCCGGGGAAGGTAGGAGATGGTAGATAATCCAGACATCGGCTTTCAAATTGTAGCTCAGGTCCCAACACAGGACTTCTGTTACCCCTTAGTAGGCAGCATCAATTCCACATGGGACCATACATAAAGGAACAGTGGGGGGGTGCCACCTCATTGTAATGATGCTACCGGTTAGGCTTTTCAGGTGACCACGAGAAGACAAGGGCTACGTGGAGTAGTCCCAGGCAGCAGGGGGGTACAGGGTGAGAGGGTTCCGGACTTACCCAGGACTCTCTTCTGAAATAGGGCTTCTTAGACTGACACTCCGCTGTTAGCTCTCTTGCGCTCCCTCTTGGACCTTTTGGTGGTGCATCCCTGGATTCTTTCACTCCAGTGCAGGCCTTCCTTCTTCTGTGTTCCCTTCCCTTGTCGATTGCCAACTCTTGCTGCTTGATCTTCCTTTTTACCCCCCCCCCTCCGCTCCTCCCCTAGCCAGCAACGTTGCTACTAACAGCCTATCAGGGGCCTATGACTCATCCTGTAGTATTAACATGCTTCCTGCCTATTATACTTATACATATAATTCTTATACTACCTCTGCTGCCCTTGCGAGGCTTAAAACAAAACAAAAAAATAAGGGTCACCCTTACAGCCAGTCAAAAATGCACCATTACATATACCCTAATCAAATAGTTTTATTTAGGCAAAAACATATACTATAAAAACAGATTAAAAAAAAACTGTTAAAAAACATAAACATAATATGGAGGGCAGTATGAGGCATACCCAATACCATGGTTTCTCAAACAGCAATGCTGTATACTGCATATATCTTGCATGGCTTAACTTTGTAACTACACTTGGGTTTGGTTCCACAACATTTAAAGTCAGTTCCATCCTTCCAATTTTCCTGTGTCCTTACTTTTTTTTGTCCCTACACTAGAACAGTATGCTAAAGTCACTTTGGACCATTTATACAGATATCTTTCCTTTTCTGCTGTCACAAGGTATTCTAACGAGTGTGTCGCTCATCTTTAAAAAACAACATGATATTACAATATGGTGTCATGTGATGGTATGTTATAGGAGTATATATAGGCATAGAAGTATATATGCAGCCACCCAGTGGTTCTGAACTGCAGACTCTCGAGTTCTGCTAGCATTTTGTCATGTTAGGGTAAACCTACCAGATGTCCCATTTTTGGTGGGACAGTCCTAATTTTGAGGCATTTTGTTGCACTCTCCACCTCAAAAGAGACTCTGGAGACACCTAAATGTACTATGATGCTAATATTATGGGGAAGACTGGCCCACCGAATGCAGGATGTCTAGCAAGTTTACAGCTACTCTGACTCTATGGTTGGAATGGGCAGCAGTAAAATGCATGGATTGGCCAAGCATTGGCTAAATCACCAACATCTTTTATATACTGAAGATCCCTGGAGCATGTGATGGGGGGGTTGGTAAACTCCTACCTACACACATGAGTAGCATAGAATGCTGTGGATATTTGTTTCTCAAAATTCTGTAAATTCTGTAAAAAGCCAAAACCCTAAACCCACCCATTATAGAGTGGATTCATGGTCGGTGCACCGGTGAGTTTGCGCAAGCTATTTGCCTGATGGCTATATAGCCTATAGGCTATATAGCTTGATGAAGTGGGTGATGTGCCCACGGAACGCGTGGCTCCTGGTGTGGTAGGCGGTGGGGAGACTTCACACATGTTATTTTCATGATACCTTGGCTTTATTTCTGGTGATTTTTTTTTTTTGTGATATTATTTTTTGATTGGTATTGTGATATATATCAGTGGTTCCCCTTTGGGATGCCTAAATAATATATACAGGTGATTATATTTTCATTGGTGAATATAGTAGATTGATATGTTTATGAGTTGTTATGGTTGGGAAAATTAATTTTTAATTGATTGTTTGACTAGTAGCACTTGCACTTTATAAATGTATAGAATTTGTAGTGATCCGGATCATAGGCAGGATTTGCACTTGTTAGTTGCACTGTTGGAACACTTTGTTGAATGATTTAGCACATAAATATCTAGGCATTTGATATCAATTAGTGTGGTGAGACTCTCCCCATCGCCTACACACTTTCATGTTGGTTTGTCCTGTGTGTTATTGTGTCGATTTATATGTTTTTTAAGGGATTTCAATATGTTGAGTGTATTGTATGTAGTGAGTATAAATATGTAATTAATAAAAATGTATTTTTTGATCAATTTATGAGTTGAGAGTGCCTCCCTACATTCTTTTTTTTGTTCCTGGTTTGAGCTCTTTTGCAGCTTTGGGAGTGGCGCCTCCTACAGATTGAATAGGGTATAGTGCAAGTCCCCATTTTTTTTTTCCTTCCTGTGCAAGCTATTTGGAGCGCCAAGTCATGCTTAGGCTTCCTTCTAATTCATGGTCGGCAAAATGGGATGCGATTTAGTTTTAGGATCAGCTTGCGCACTAGTGTTCACCATTGCGCCAATTTGCGACTGAAATGTTACGCTAACGCCCTATTTGCGCACCAAACTCTTTCCGGCACCTGAATTATGATTTTAGATTTAAAATGATAATTTGAAGAGTGATTTTCCTACAGCAAATAGATGGAGGAAACTGCCAATTCCAATGAGTAACAGACTTATTTCATTCCAGAAACACATTTTTTGGGGGTTCCTACAAAAAAATGATAAAAAGTTTATAAAGGTCCAAACAGCAAAGATGTGGATATTGTGCCCCAAAGTTTAGCAAAAACCAAAACAATAAAAAAATGTATTGTTAAATTATTAAGCATTAATATGCAAAACAAACAGGGGATGGTTAAAGAGAACGTCAGGGGCAAAACATTGGGCAAAGAAAGTTAAGGGCTCCCTGGAATCAGAATATCCCCCCTCCCCCCCAAAAAATGGAGAACACAGGTTCTCCAGAGAATATACTCCAAAATGGTGAATAGATCTTGCCCCCCCCGGGGGGCCGTGCGCGGCCCTATGCCCAGCCTTGCTACTGGAGCGCATGCACCTCATCACAGTGGCACTTTTGAGAGAGACAATCGGCTCTTTCAAAATGTTTAGATTTCGAAAGATTTTTATTAAATAAAGAATTCAGGTATGAGATAAAATAAACTGCTGAAAACAACTGACAAAACGTGGGCCTAGTCAACCTAATCAAATTACAAATCAGCGCCATAAGAGATGTGCTTACATGATATCACATTTATAATTCAATGAACACGGCAGACGCCACTCATGTTTCTTCTCCCCCACTGCGTAAGTGAGCGGCAGGGGAAGGAACAGGCCGGGAGGAATGGCGTCCAGCAGCAGGGAGGGTAGCTGTGTGTCCCTGCTCGGTGGGGATGTCCGCCGGAGGCATGAATCATGCCCCTGGTGCACGCTGCCATCCCTGCTGAGCACAGGGAGGCTATAAAGCTGGAAAGTTAGGGGGAGAGAGGGGCGGAGACATGCAATTCTGTCCCACTCTGCTGAGCTGATTGGAGGGAAGGGATGAGTATAGTGTAGCTGAGTATAGCTGAGTATAGTGAACCTGAATTCGCTCCGAATTTCAGGGAAAATTCGATTCAGTACAAACCCGAATTTTTGGTGGTTCGTGCTGACCGAATTTTCCCTGAAATGAAAAAAAAAAAAATGCCGACATGGTGGGAGCGGGGAGGCCGGCTGCGCTGACCTCCGCCGCCCGCTGACAGCGCAGCCAGCCTCCCCGCTCCCATCATGCCGGCATTTTTTTTTTCATTTCAGGGCTTGGTGGGAGCGGGGTGGCCGGCTTCCGCCGCCCGCTGACAGTGCAGCCGGCCTCCCCGCTCCCACCATGCCGGCATGTAGCAAACACCTACATGCCGGCAGAGATGAGCGATTCTTTAAAGCTCGATTCGGATGAACCCGAATTTCTTGGAGAAATTCGGCGAATCACCCGATTCAAATTTTTTTTTTTTGTTTCAATATTTTTATTAAGTTTTCAACAGTACAGTTATGGTGGACATACAGACAATATAACCATCTCACGCAGGGGAGGCAACAAGTTTCAATCTGTCTTACATAGAGTCGTGCCCTAACCGCGCCTGATTAACGTTCTACAAAGTGCATTATATAAAGATGGAGCAAGTGGAATGCAGCAAATGCTAAACGACAATATGCCCCGACCTGCGACCAGGACAGTGCGGGCTGCAGGGGCAATCAGCACCCGCAACACGCACCGCCACCGGCACATCCCCCGCTCCCAGTGCCAGATGGGATGGGGCGTGATTCAGACTATCAATTGTTTCCAAGATTGTAGGCAGAGATAGTTCATTGAAAACTTTTTAAATCCTTAATATTACAAGAGGAAGAGGGGAAAAAAAGGGGGGGCTGGATTAGAAGGGTCAGGACACCCGGGAAGGGCGTTGGGGATGGAGGGAGAGAAGGGAAAAAAGGGGGGTTGGTAGCACCCGCGCTCCACCAGCCGCCCATCTGTTTATTGGATAATGATCTTTATAATGTCTGCAGAGGTCGAATCTAATTTTTAAGAAGTTCGCTCATCTCTAATCTTGACCATTTCTTTTTCAATTGAAACCCCAAAAACAGTTCAGGACAGTGCCAAATGTAGCCCAACGCAATGGTGTAACAATTACCTTTGCCTGCTGTATCACTTTAATGCTGTACACATTTATTCCTCACACAGAACCTCATTTAGACAAGTTTAGCTAAACTGTTCCTGAACCAAACAGAGCCATATCCGAGTGACACTAACTGTCTGGCAGACTGACAGATCTCACCATCGGAAGTGGCTTACACACACTGTACCTTACCATGATCATTCATCAAAGCATTATTACCTACACTTCTGCCAGCTGTCATTATTGCTCAGTGTCTGAGATGTGTCCAAAAAGGCTCCTTTGTTTAATCCTTTAACTGTGAACCTACCTAGATATTTTGTCACCACTTGCATTTTGCACTACATATGTTTAAATGTAATTTTTTCAGGAATTTCCAGAAAAATGATATATTGTTTTTAAGCAGCGTTTGGGCTTTAACATGAAATGTCTTGTTTGTAATCTTTTCAGTGCTTTTGCAATATTTTTGGGTGAAATATGTGTGTGGGGGGGGGGGGGGAGGTTTCTAGCCTTTGTTCAATTTAAAAAAAAATGTGTGTTTTTTAAGAAAACCATATTGCATATAAAAGCCCTATATTTTCTGATTATAATGGTAACATTTATGTATCGATAGACACCTGTTCCTGCCAGATGACACCACAAACTGAAAAGAGCCTTCTATGGGATTTTCAAATAAAATACAAATGCACTCCACAATTAACTATTAAAGGTCATAACCCTCTTATGCCAGCTATGTGGCCTGGTACACTAGGGCACGGAGGTCAAGCGGCCAACCCATGGCCCTAAAGGCTACCAGCCCACATGGGCACCGGGCTCCTCTGCCTCCCTCCCGGCCTTTGGGGATACAGGTAATCAGGTGCCAGGGATTTACCTGTCATTCCTGTCCTCTCAGGACCCCTTACCAGTTCACAAAGAGTTAAATTTGTGAAATACATTTGGCCAAAGCCTCTGCCGATACTTCCTTCTTAGGGTGTGGAACTAGAAATGGATATTTTTGCTTTTTGAATTGTCCTGGAACAGTTTTTTTTTGCTGTCCCTTGATGTAAGATGACAGATGACCAGTAATTGCATAGGTATGGCTATGACATAATTGCCACACACAATAATGGCAATGAAAGGAGGAGGCGGAGCTTTACAGCTAAAACAGGCACCATTATCTGCGATTGGAGTGAAGCAGGAGCACGAAAATTGACAAAAGGTGCTGTTCATGGGGGGAGCAATTCAGGGAAAGCTAGTTAAAAATGTGGGAAATAAGACAAAAGGAGTTAACTCACCAGTTGATTCCTTTTGGAGTGGTCACAGGTGCATGGCCCTGAAGCAAAGCGGCAAGTAGTGAACGAAGTTTCCAGCTCACTGTGTCCTAATCCAAGAATAGGTAAAACGTAATGCTCTTTGGGAGTTAATGTACATGACTGAGGGGGTGAGTTAACCACGAAATATGTCATGCTAATTACATGACTAAGGGGGTGAGTTAACCCCAAAACACATTGTGCTAAGTGCATGACTAAGGGGGTGAGTTAACCCCAAAACACATTGTGCTAAGTACATGACTAAGTGGGTGAGTTAACCCCAAAACACATTGTGCTAAGTGCATGACTAAGGGGGTGAGTTAACCCCCGAAACTCGTTGTGCTAAGTACCTGACTAAGAGAGGGAGTTAACCCCCGAAACACGTCATGCTAAGTACATGACTAAGGGGGTGAGTTAACCCCCCGAAACTCGTTGTGCTAAGTACCTGACTAAGAGAGGAAGTTAACCCCCGAAACACGTCATGCTAAGTACATGACTAAGGGGGTGAGGTAACCCCGAAACACGTTGTGCTAAGTACATGACTAAGGGGGTGAGGTAACCCCAAAACACGTTGTGCTAAGTGCATGACTAAGGTGGTGAGTTAACCCCCCGAAACTCGTTGTGCTAAGTACCTGACTAAGGGAGGGAGTTAACCGCCAAAACACGTCGTGCTAAGTACATAACTAAGGGGGTGAGGTAACCCCGAAACACGTCGTGCTAAGTACATGACTAAGGGGGTAAGTTATCCCCCGAAACACGTCATACTAAGTACATGACTAAGGGGGTGAGTTAACCCCGAAACACGTCGTGCTAAGTACATGACTAAGGGGGTAAGTTATCCCCCGAAACACGTTGTGCTAAGTACATGACTAAGGGGGTGAGGTAACCCCCGAAACACGTCGTGCTAAATACATGACTAAGGGGGTAAGTTAACCCGAAACACGTCGTGCTAAGTACATGACTAAGGGGGTGAGTTACCCCCAAAACACGTTGTGCTAAGTACATGACTAAGGGGGTGAGTTACCCCCAAAACACGTTGTGCTAAGTACATGACTAAGGGGGTGAGTTACCCCCAAAACACGTTGTGCTAAGTACATGACTAAGGGGGTGAGTTACCCCCAAAACACGTTGTGCTAAGTACATGACTAAGGGGGTGAGTTAACCCCGGAAACAAGTTGTGCTAAGCAAATGACTAAGGGGGTGAGTTAACCCCTGAAATACGTCATGCTAAGTACATGACTAAGGGGGTGAGTTAACCCCCGAAATACGGCATGCTAAGTACATGAATAAGGGGGTGAGTTACCCCCAAAACACGTTGTGCTAAGTAAATGACTAAGGGGGTGAGTTAACCCCGGAAACAAGTTGTGCTAAGTAAATGACTAAGGGGGTGAGGTAACACCATCGCTCTCCTGTGGGCTCATTGATTTTATACCTATAGTTTAAAGGTTAAGTTTTACTTATTCTTGGATTAGAACACAGTGAGATGGAAATCTTGTTTACTTCAGGAGGGAAGTGTTTTTTAAGAAGAAACTTGATATAGTAGCTGGTGATGATAGATAGAATGATAGAACACGGAAGCAAAATCTGAAGCTAGTAAGAGGGAAGATCAGGACATGTTCAGAACATGTATTTACTGAAAGAGTAGTAGATGCTTGGAACAAACCTCTGGCAGGAGAAGTTGAAAAATCATCATTAAAGCAGACCAAAACTTGTGAAGTACATTTGGCCATAGCCCCTGCTGATATTCCCTTCTTATGGTATAGATCTAGAAATTGATATTTTCATTTTTCGAATCTTTCTGGAACACTGTTTTTTTGTTGTCCCTCTCTGTGAGATGGCAGGCGAATCAGTCATTGCATAGGTGACATCATTGCCACACACAACAGTGGCAGTGAATGGAGGAGGCGGAGCTTTACAGCTAAAACAAGGACCATTATCTGGGATTAGAGTGAAGCAGGAGCATTAAAAATTGGCAAAAGGTTCTCCTCATGGGGGGAGCAATTCAGGGGATGCTAGTTAAAAATGTGGGTTTTGGTCTGCTTTAAGTAAATGTACATACCTGGCATAAACATACATCTATCCTAAGATAAAGAAAATATACACACCTAACAGCAGACTAGATGGACCATGTGGTCTCCTTCTGCTGTCAACCTACTTTGTTTCTATGTCATTGGTGCTTTTAAAGAAGAATCCTTGGAATCTTTTAGCCATCCGAGTCCCACTCCACGATGTGAAAACCCACCCAGGTCGTTCGTTCCACATACCTGGCCCTGGAGCCCGAGCCAGGTCTCTGGCCATGTGGTCGCATCCCCGCTATCTGCTGTGTGTGTACCTGCGCCAGGCCTTTGTGAATGGGTAGCATGGGCATGCCCACAGCTAGAAACAGAGCGGGGGATGCGGCCAGCAGCGCACTTAGCTCTGCTCAGCTTTCTCACCCTGCTTAGCCATTCAGCCAATCAGCGCACTGAAATTCAATGGCACCTGCGTCATGGGAGCGAAAGGAAGGTGAGTGAAATTACCGTAGTTAAACCAGTCTAGGTTACTTTGCAGTTCATGTCACTCTGTTAAAGGTATGCACCCCAAAAGTCTGGAATAGTACATACTGTACAAGAATCGAATTGGTTAATATGGTTGTTTAAAGCTTCTAAACCTGGGAAAAGTCAGCTACTGATTCCTTCTTGACTCCACCTGGTAGCCCTGAGGCACACTATTGATTTTACACCGTGGATATATGTTTTTTCATTAAGCTTTTTATTTAAATAAATGCGGTACACATCAGAATACATGTAGGAGTAAATAATGATGCATCTTTTGATTTTGTTTTTTCCAAGGAACCCAATCAATATTATTGATAACAGTTTCATTCCCTCAAACAGAAAATCAATTGTTGTCTCAATCCGTTAATTTAAAAATCCATGGCAATTTTATTTTCGTTATTGTATAATCGATAGCTTTCTCATCGCCTTAATCATAAAGTGTAAATTAATCAGGTGTCCTTCACGGTCAGTCGCTCCCATATTGTGTGTTTGATGTCAGGAATGATTTCACTGTATTAAGCTAAAATTATACACAGAAGCTGCATGGAAACATGAAGGAAAAGTCAACTGTTTTAATTAGAGTTATTTATAATTGCCTGTAATTACCTGTGACATATAAAGAGTCGTTTTCAACGATTAAAGATGAATTATACTGACTTTAATTTATCTTATGAAAATATGGAACCTTTTAAAGTGGAGCAACAGTGAAAAAATAAATCTAAAAAGAAGTTCATCTAACCCCTCTCTGCGGTTCTTGTGCCCCTGTACATAAGAACTAAGTATTTACCAGTTATAAAAATGCAAAGCAACTCTTACCATGTACTGAAGACGTTTTTTGATAGGCGCCACCACCTTGTTGGTTCCAGGATTTTCATGGATCGCAGACCCCAGAACGGGGGCGAGCGATCCCTTCTCGTATCAGCTACGGGGAGGCCGATTCATCAATAGCGCCAGGTAGCGACAGATGAGCGACTGTAGCGTGATTTTTTCAGCGCCAGCCAGTATTCGCTGTGCTTGGCCGGCATTAGCTTGATGACAGCGACTCAGTCGGTGTGCGGTAATGTTGAATACGGGCTGGGGGGTCGCTGTTTCACAGGTCCAGCGTTGTATGTGAGCGCCTGACAACGAATGGCCAGAGCGAACGGCTAGCTTCATATTCATCAACAAATCACGCTCCGAATGTGCTGTCGCTGTCCATTCCTTGTTTAAACCCCAGAGCGCTGGCGGCGATGTGTATTAACTAGTTTTTAACCCCTAAACAACCATATTTTTTGAATGTAACATTATACATGTTTTTAGAATCATTTTGTAATATGAATACATTAATCTCAGACCTGTTAGATCAATTCTGCACATATTTTTTTTTTTTTGACTTAAAAATAAATCCTAACATTGCAGAAGTGTTCTCCGATTTTTTGACATTAAAAAAAAAAAAAAAAAAATTACCAATTAATTATGATTAATTATAGATTGCTCCATTGAAATGCATTGGACATCGCCAGGGAGTGACAGCTCATACCTGGCGCTGTGAGGGAATTTGCAGCGGCGCTGTTCGGTCCAGGCGGCTTCATGATGAATGCCGCGCTAGCCGTCGCTCTCGCCGGCGCTAGCCTCATTTTGCTTGATAAATGCGTCATTGTGACCGCCGCCGGGCGTACTTGAGTCGGTAGTCGCCGTTAGCTGCCGCTACCTGGCGCTCGTCAGACACTACCTGGCGCTATCGCTTGATGAATAAGGGCCTATGTGTGTGTATGATATTTGGTAACAGTAGGTGCCAGGGAACCGCGGGCCATGTGATCCAACGATCAGTCAGGGACCTCCGATTGTGCAGCCAGCCTTCCCAAAACCCTGTCTGTTTGCTCTCCTGGCAGGACTACCAGTCCGAAAAGCCTTCAGACACACAGATTCTTGGCTAAGGCAAAAAAATCGCTCAAGTTAAATATACGTTTTAATGCAATAAGCACACTAGGCAGTGATAACAAACATTTGGCTTTGATGGAATATGCATGAATACAAATGCTGTTCTGAGTAGTGCGTTACAGGTTACAGTGAGTTACACAGATATATATAATAGTCAGTTACCTTAAGAAGCATTTGTAGAGTGGTGATGAAGTGCTCCCACAGAATGAAGGTGAGTGGCAAGCCTATTGATGGGCATCTCCAGCACGCTGCTGCAGGACCTTCCCCAGAAGTGACGAAACCCTGGCCCAGGGTTACCCCCTTTATGCCTCGGGATCCTTTCACTCCCTCCCTTCTGTGGGCCAAATTGTCCCCTCCCACTGTTGTGTAGTCTGCTTTAGCACCTAAAACCTTTTAGGGGTTATAACTTTGAGCAGGGGGGTCGTGGGGGGGCGGGCATCCGATGAGTCCAAAGATGGGGTCCCTAAATGGGTCATAAACTTAGATCTCCATTTATCTAGGTTCCATTTGTTGCAGAGCCCAGAGAAACCTACCTCTACATGCGGTTTTGTGAGACGGTTCTGTACTGGCTTAGTGCTGGGACACATGGTGGCCCAGCTATGGTCCGATTTGTGTTGGTGCCGCTGGCCCACGGCTTTCATTTTTGATGTGACGGGGCTCACACCCAGAGGTCATACCGCCTCCAGATCCATCGGGGCCTTCACAGGCTGGAGGTGTGAGAGAATCAGCAGGGAGTCTGTGATCTGTGCTTGGCTCAACTCATAAATGCTAATTATCCTTCCTGGGGGAGATTAGGTCCTGTGCATATTTATGAATAGAAAGCCTTAACAGTGGGAAATAAAAGGAGAACTCCGGACTTGTATCTGTGGGTTTTTCACATTTAAACTGGATCGGTCCTTCACAGTAGGCATATATATATATATATATATATATAGTGGGGATATGCTTGTGCTTCTCATCCTTGCTGTCTTTCCAGCCTCAAACTGCACCTCCCATGCGGTAGAGGTGGAAGCGCATGTGTTAGGGGAGTCTACCCCGGTTGTGCAGCGCTAGCTTGGTGTGTGTGGAAAAGCCCCCACACCCTCTGTGACCAGGCGGTCCCCCCTTCCCTCTCCACAGACACCCAGGGGCAGGCAGACTGGCCATAGGGAGACCAGGGATAATGCCCAGTGAGCTGCTCTGCTTTGGGGCCAGTTGGGCTGCTGCTTTTAATCCCACATTCTGTCCCTGCCCCCCTTTGTCTCATTCCCCACTTTACCCAAAAGCTAAGGAACCCCAGTCTCAATGCTATAGCCCCAGCATCATGGTCAGGGGCCTCAGCAAGGCCGCTAGGGGCTGTTAAAATCCAGGGCTGATTTTTCGGCCCAGTCCACCGCTGCAGACACCATAACCATTCTCCTTGCCCACCTCCAGCACCTCTCTACACAGCTGCTGCCTGGGAGAGCAGGGCGGCCGGGAGCAGTTATCTGCCGGCTAAACCTGTGAGCAGGAGGATCCATGTCACTTGACCCTGTGACAGCGACATCCCCGCCTGCTAATCTAACGGCAACAAGGAGCTTGCTGATCTGAGGGGTTTACTGGACATATGGGGGTCTCATTTGTGTTTTATCATGGAATCCACCACCCCTTTATTCGGAAGTGTTCATGGAAGGTGGCTACTTTTGGTGAGTTTTTTGGCAGTTTGGGTGCAGATGTTTTTTAAATAGTGTTGTTTTTACACTATTGGTCTGCTTTAATGCTTTATTTTTGTGCTAGTTAGGACTGGTGATGGGGCCCCTAACCTACAGTAGCAGTGCCATTAGGGGACAACTAAACTGAAAGGTAATACCTCCCTTTGATGGACCTGGTAGTTTTTTTGGGTTGCAGTAGGCTAGTGGGGTCACTCACTGCGTTACTAGATAGTTAAGCAATTAATACATGTGCTGAGGCTCTATTAGTGACTCACAAGGCCTTGCTATACTAATTCTAATTAATTAAACTTCATGCAGCCTAATATTAAGTCATCATTTAAAGTGATATTTCAGGCATAGCCAATTGGTAGGCCTTTGTGTTGGGCTATGTTTGACACTAAACTGTCCTAAACTGTTTTACTTAAATTGAAGAAGAAATGGCTGAGATATCAAGGTTTACAGTTTTGCCCCATGACTTCTCTTCTGAAGCATGTGGGTGTGGCCCTTGAAACCTGCATAATAATCTGCATAATGGGTGGGGCAGTGCTGGGAGTGATAGCACTTGCTAGGAGGAGGCTGGGTGGGGAAAAAGGAGGGAGGGGTTAGCTGGGTTTAAATGGCAACGCAATTCAAACCATCATTACACAGGGGGCGTGGTCTGGACTAGCATCTCGAGCTATTGGTGGCCCATATCAGCAGGGTGGTGCTGGGGGAGCAGATAAGGAAGTATATTTCCTCATTCAGGGTGCTGAGCTGAGAGGAGGCATAGTGCTGGAAGAACGCTTGGCAAGGTAAGATGCTGTTTATTTTTTTTTTACCTTTATTGTATAATTATATTTAAAAACATATTAAAAACAGATAAAACATTCATCAGGGAGGGAACTTTCCTGGGAAGTGGAACAACGATTTAAATTATTAGGAAAAAACGATATTATTTAAATATGATTTTTTTAAAATTAATTAAGGTAACTAAATGTGATTGATTGAATACATAGACTATAAATAACATAAATAAATCAATAACCCTGCTAAGAAATTATCTGTGTCCTAAACATATCTCATAACAGCTAAATTCACCACATATAAGTAAAACAGGTAATGTTATCCATTTTATCCCCAGAGTTATATAGTACCCCTAAAGATCAAATAACTCACTGTATACCCCAGGCCGCCTTCATCCCACGCACATTTTCCAACCTGATGGTCGCCTTGTCAAAAGAAAGTGTGTGATACCAAACTGAGCCATGAGATTTTCAACAACAGCGAAACCGGAAGAGAGGTCCCACTGCCCAATGATCAAAAAGTATAAAAGCTGAATTTCAGCATCTATTCAACAGGACCCGCCTATTGAATGAAGAGCGGCACCCCACCACATCATCATATGAAACATAATAAAGAAGAGAGGCTCACAAACCAGACATGCGTCCCTCCTCCCATGTGAGGGCGGAAGTAAATACATGTAACCCGCTGCCAGGTTGCTGAGGTGCAAATGATATTATCATAACCAAAATATAGGGGGTGAATAATAAGAAATATTACACATAATGCTGCACCTAGTTTTGGACTAGGAGGGGTCAGAGTGAGGAACTAGGCAAAACAAATTGTCCTGGGGGAGGAACAGACTGCAAGTTATTGCAGGATTGAAGGGATGCAGCAGAGAAGCTTTCGAGAAAGCAGACAAGAACTGGGGCAACCTGAGACCAGATATAACTAAGCATCAGTCTCAGAGAGTCTGTGGAGGGAGCTAAAGGTCCAGGCACCTACTTGTAAGGGGGGATTGTACCGTGTTAGGCTTAGCTGTAGTTACTAAAGGGGAACCAAAGCCTGGTATTGCATGAAGCTAAGAGTGCTGTGACTATACTAGAACCACCATGTTGAAGTACACAGTTGGAACATTTTTCTGTGAATGTGCCAACTGCCTTCAATAAAGTAAGTGGAACCATTTAAAATAGACCAAACAAATTTTCCTCCCCCACACCCAATTTTGGATGCCCTGCTGTATGGAATTGCCATATAATCTCATTGGGCCTCCATCCTACCACCTACATGGCTTGACCCCAGCTTCTGTGTTCCTGGCAGATCTGAATGTCTGCAGGTGTGAATCTGTACAGCAAAGAAGGCAGGTGAAACTTCACCCTGTGGCAGCATAGAGGGAGCTGTAAACAGCTTGCTCTATGTCACCTTGCAGTATCCCCACTACCCTTGTTGTACTTACTCGCTTTGTTGTACTTACTCGCTTACCAGCTTTGTGAGTCTCACTAGAAAACAGCTTCAATAAGGGGCAAGCAGCCCTTCTTAGTTTTGGCCATGGAATTTATAGAGCCCTGACCCGCAACTCTCCACCACAAAGGGGGCCACTGAGTCCATGCCGCCCGAGGGCCCCCATAAAGCTGGAGCCGACCCTGGCCTGCGGGTATGGGTAAGTACAACAAGGGTAGCAGGGGGTGTGCTGGGGCATAGTGCAAGTTGGTTACAGAACCAAAGTGCATGCAGCAAGGAAGCTGGTGCCGAGCCACGAATGTGCCATGGAATTGAAGCCTGAGGTGTGTATATGGAAATTTCATTTGGGTTCATACAGCAGGAAATCCAAAAGCTTGGTATATACTAGGTTTAGGCCCACTTTAAGAGATCAGTTTATCTACACTTGTACTCCTACTAGAGTGTGGAAGAGCATTTGTCAGCACCAAGATCCCATACCTCCCAGGGGTCGAAATGACTCCACACCCCTGATGTCACTGTATCTTTACCGATCTGAAATGCATCAGTATTCTCTTTTGTTTTTTTGGGGTCATGTTGTGAAGATATGCTTTAACCTGCTCATATAGACTTAACCTGCCCTAGACTTTGGAGCTTTGCTAAAGTGCAGTATCCTTTCGCTATATAGTGTTTTAAAAAGAAATGTAGAATGAACTACCATGATAGTGGCTGAACATGTACAATGCATTGACCCTCTTCACACATGGCTACTCCAGAGCAAAGTATGACAACCGAAAGCCCCCTGTGTATTACCACAATGACACAAAAGAAAATCTATTTTTATTTAGCTGTAGCCAAAGTGCATTGCGCAGCTCCTTTCTCTGCCTGATCAACTCCTGCTCATCTTTAACTTATATTTGCTCTCTGACCCATTGCACACGCTCAGTGTCTACAGAGAAGGAGGAAAAATGGAGGAGAAAGGAGGGAAAATATAGCTGCTCAATCAATTCATGACCTGCGAGGAGAGGAGCTATAAGGAAAGGAGCTATATCTAATTTTCTTTTCTTTTTTTTCCCCTTGGTCTCCCGTCTCATCATTGGGATGTTGGTTTATGTTTTTGTTTTTTTCTGCAGGAATTTTTAGTCTGAGTTTACATGTTTAGCCTTATTGCTTTGAGATCACGGTAGCATGGTTTCTTGCCATTACGTTATTATGGAGTTTTCACAACACTATGTCATCCTGGTTTCAACAGCTGGTTGAGATTTTCTTGGTTATCCCCATAGTTTAGTTTGTTCTATTTGGGTGCTGCACCTCTGAATGTATTGACTTATCATCAGTCTCATTTTCTGAGACTCTATTCTGATCATCTATTCCATAGTATGTTATTACATTATTTCGAAAAAAATGGTAAAGAGCAGAACCAAGAAAACCGGACCACGGTTGTCTGTAAATTGCAAGAAGGTATAATCAGGAAAGACATCCAAAAATATCTAGCTGAGATGAAAATGTAAAGGCTTAGCAGTATAAGTTTATGAAAAAATACTCCAGCTAATTAATGAGCTTCCATGTAACAACCATTCAGAACGTAGTTGATGTTGTTTATTTAGATTGTGACCAAGCATCCCACATAATAACCTGGTAATAGGTAGGAAACTTGTTAAATAATCTAAATCAGAGAAGTAGTCATAAACACATTTAATATGGGCTACAGTTAGCAATGGGTGCAACAGGGTCCATTACTACAGATAAGTCTTGTTTATTCTTTTTATTAATAATGAGGTTGATGCAATAGAAAGTAATGCGCCAATTATTACTAATTATTACTCCAAGGAACAGTGACATATTATGGAAGGACCTGAAAATGTCAAACTGGTCAGATACCTGACAATGAAATGCATTTATGATAAATGTAAGGTTGCACACAGGTTTTGCCAGCTATACAGCACATTAAAGTGGGTAGGCTTGTGTACAACAGAGCTAGAGAAGGACCTGGATGAACTGTTAAACAATGTTAAGAAGGTTCACCATCGGTCTAGCGTCTATAAGACTTTAGGGCGAGAACTGGATCACTGTGAAACTCACTTTCCGTCTATCCTACAGTGCATGCATGGCCTTGTGGCACTGTTTCTCTGGCAGATGTGTGCTCCACAGCCAGAAGAAAGTAGCAGCAAGATGCCTGCCACTCCTTGTCTATTCAGCTATCTATGCTGCTCGTGAATTTGCACAACATAGAAAGCTGATTGGAGGAGTTCCAACATATTTCACGGTAATTCCTTATCTGCTTCCGTTCTTACATGCTAGGGGTTGCAATTGGGATCCTGGCATGCTTGATTGCAGCCCTCTGGTTTTTCTGCCAATGTGCTTGCGAACAGGTGCACACAAACTTGCACATGCGTTCGCGGGTACCTGGGACACGCATGCACAGGTGCTCATACTTGAGCACAAACTCGAGCCTTGTCTTTGTCTCGATTTCCGGCTTCGTCTGATTACCCACTTTGGCTCCTGACCCCTTGGCATCTTCTGACTAGCCGCTCTGGCTCCTGACCCCTTGGCTTCCTCCGACTACCCGCTCTGGATCCTGACACCTTGTCTTCGTCTGACTACCTGCTCTGGCTCCTAACCTCTCTACCTTTTCTGACTATCCACTCTGGCTCCTGACCCCTTGGCTTCCTCCCACTACCCACTCTGGCTCCTGACACCTTGTCTTCGTCTGACTACCTGCTCTGGCTCCTAACCTCTCTACTTTTTCTGACTTTCCACTCTGGCTCCTGACCCCTTGGCTTCGTCTAACTACCTGCTCTGGCTCCTGACCCCTTGGCTTTGTCTGACTACTCTGCACCTCTGCCCTGCCTGCATTAGTGACAGTTGTGGGACCTAGTCTGCGTAGTCTGTCCTCCCTTGCAAGGGGGGCTCCAGTGAACACCAGGCCTGTTAGCAGACTCACTCCTTCCGGAGCTGGTGTACGATAAGGTTCCAGCCTGTTCCAGTACACACCGGTTCCTGCCTGTTCCAGTGCTTACTGGTTCCAGCCAGTACCTATATTCACCTCAGGAACGGTTACATTGGTGGTGGTCGTGTTCCTCAGTTGACAGATCCACTACAGTTACAGGACAATATGTGCCGTGGTATCGCAAGCGAGGTAAAAATATCAGTGTTCCCCAGGGGGTTTCACACAGGCAGGCATCCTGATGCCCCCGCTGGAAGAGGAACAAAACCCAGCAGAGTGACAATCCTAGGTTCTGTTTCTATTTAAGCAACAGTATCCAATGTCAATCAGCAGCTGTCAGATCTACTGTACTTAATGGGATGTATAAAATGGGTAATTAAAATCCATGATGTAGGTAAGGTCGCCACCTGGCCGGTGTATTTTTACTTTTCTGGCCACTGGCCTGGTGGTGATGTGACAAAAGGTCACTTTCAGAATGAAAGATTTTATGTTCCCAAAATATAGGATTCATAAAAAATGTAGCTGTAAATTTTTCATGTGTAACCTGTATATATAATTAGAAATAGTTCCAGGTACAGCCGCACTCTTACCCCTTGTATTAAGCGGGTGCACGTGTATATATAATTAGTCTATATAAAGTGTATCTACTGCTACAGGGTTAAATAGATAGTTCATGGAACAGGATATGTGTGAGTCTATGCTAAGTAACATAGCATGTGCTGTAGCAGGAGTAGGTGGGAACAGAGATGTCAAATAGGCCAAAAACCCATAGCTAAAGGGTTGTAGGGGGCTTGGAGTTGGGACAAAGGTGGCATCCAGGGACCACCAAAGACTGACAAAATGAGCTGCAGTATAAGAGCTGGAATTGGACTTGTGAAAGGGAACCTGAGGAGGAACTGGTTGGATTAAAGCAGACCTCCAGTCAAAAAGTTTAGTAACTTGCTCCCCTAAACCCCCTCTCTCACAATCAGTGATGTAATCCATTTGAGAGGCCGTATCTCCATGCAAATGTTGTGGAATAGCAGGCAGATTCTATGCTTTTGAACTGCGTGGGGGAGGCCATGTTCCCACAATATGACAACCCTGCTTCAAAAAATCCGTCCTACAACACCCCAAATCTCGTTGAAAAAATGCATTATTTTCTGGACTTAAGGTTCGTTTCAGGTGCTAGCAGATTACTGCCAAAATCCAGGCATTTGTCCCCTTGTGCAAGAGTGCATGATGGTCTATATAGAGCTCTAGAACTATGGCTGGCCTGTCCAGACCAGTATCCTAGCCTGCTTGCCTTGGGACATAACTGAAGGTGTTTATGGCCTAACAGAGTTTGCATTGAAGGTGGTAGTGCGAAATACTGAAGTAGCAGATTGCAGTTGAGAAGTGCCCATGAGATCCTTCAACCTGGTCTATTTTATGAAAGTAGTTTTGTTATCTCAGTTAAGAGCCAAATTTGTTTCCCTTTGCTGTATGTCACAGCTTGCTGCAGTACTATTCCAAGGACAACACAGAGGTGGCTTATTACACTCAAGATCCCCAAGTATTGGTTCCAACTTAGGTTGGATCTTAGCTTTTTTCATGTGCCCATGTGTCTATTCAAAAAACAGAGTGGACGTGCACTAAGGCACGCCTTTCTCTAAAAAAGAAGCACCACTACATCAATTTACACAATATACAAAAGCTTTATTAATACATAAATGGGCTAAAAACACATACCACAGGACATATTAAAACCAACCATTCTGACCCAATCTAATACTGTATATGGTGCCCAAAAAGTGTCTATCTTCTATGTACAGTGCACTGTATCAGATGTTTAAAGTTTGCTTTTCCTTTGGTGGCGATTCCTCCTTGTTTCTCCCTTTGAATGTGCACCCATTGTTGCATTTGCTGAGTTAGCTCATTGCTGGGTTTCTTGAGGGACAGGAGCACCATTTAACTTGGTGAGGTGAGGCTCATTTTTGGAGTTATATATGTATCTACATATTTTTTGCATGTCTGTATGCAGTGTTTTAAGAGCCTTTCAGGTAAGTGATATTTTAAGTTTAATTCCCCTGCACTATATTGGGAATTGTGTAGAGGTGATGTGCAGCATGCTTCCAAATAAATAAAGGGGGTTATTTATGATAGCGCCAGGTAATGCCTCATAGTGGCACGTAGCGTCTGGTGAATGAAGGCGCTGTACGCAAAACCACATTTAAGAAAGCGAATCTGGTGAGTGACTCTTACAGCGCCATGTAGCGTCCGATGTATTATTACAGGCGGCTCAGCGTATAGCGCCGGCACTCAGGAGCGGCAGGTATTACCTTTCGCTCAGTGTCACTCTCTCCCATACATTTCAATGGCCGTTCATTTGCTTGTGTATAAAAACCGTGTTGGCTGCAAACAAACACTTTTAGAAACTTTTTTGACTTTTTATATTTTTATGCAGAATTGTCATTACAGGTCTGGCACTAAAGTTTTAATGTCACAGTGTTAAAACAATGTCATTCCATGTGTTTTTGCTTTGTTACAGGTGGATATGTGTTCAAAAACAGAGCGCCTGGCGCTCTATGCTATAGCGACCAGATTTAAAGAACCAACGCTGTGTGTGTGTTCTTTTTGATAAGTATGGTGTGGAGCGCCAAGAGTCGGTAGCACTGAGCTGGCGCTACCTGTCGCTCCCTGCAGCACTGTACTGGTGTTAGAGCGCCCAACATACATCACATTCATCAGCAGTCGCTCTAAGCGCCGCTATACAGATGCTCATCTGCCGATACCTGGCGTTAGTAGTGAATCTCCATGTATGGACAATTGGAGAGTCCATCAGGGTTCTTTTGTCTAAGATGTTAAGCCTCGGCAGCCTCTTCAATCATTTCCTCATCAGGGCAGACTGCACAAGTATCAGCACATGTATGAATGATAGTTTACAATACCGTACTCCCATATTAACATCTGTATTTATCCCAACAACTGCAAAGCTGGTAAGTCTCAATAACCATTTATCATCTCTAGAGTATCATATTTTGTCCCCAATGTGGATCTGGAATTAATAGTTAGGTGCCGTGCTAAGAGATTGTGCCCATTTTACTGCACAAATGGTACAGCATGTTCTATGTGTATGATTAAGCAATCCAGCTGTGCTCTCACCAGATGTTCTTGCCAGGTCACTATTTTCCTATTTTGCAGCATGTTTGTTTTTTCTGCATCCACATTACATATACCCACGTATAGCAATGCATATTTCTGATGCTAATTTTACCCACATCTGTTTTAATGAGTTTCTGGAAGTGAGTGTTAGTTTCGGTCAACTTTTAGTTCCCAGTCAAACCAATCATAGAAAATGCAAATATCCCAATAATTACTGTTAGGCACTTTCTTGGCTGGAAGTCTTCTATGATGCACATGTGTATTGACATCTTCTTAAAGTGGACCAACACCCAGTATTTTGACTATCCTGTGTTTTGGTCCACTTCGGTGGGGCACCCCATCTGTGTGAAACCCCCCAGAAAGCCCCGAAAACTCACCTCTCCCCACTCCCACGTGACTGCTGCAGCCAATCCCCGCCAGCGGACAAGCGAAAGGCAGCGGCGGACAAGCAGAGCGCGTCCGCCGCCGCCTCCCACGCGTCCCTCTTATAGGGAGCGCACCGGCCATTCACAAACGGCCGGCGCGGGAGCGCGCCCTGCTAGAGGGATGCGCGGGAGGCAGCGGACGCGCATGCGCCGCTGGAACAGGGAAAAGGTAGGATTGTGGGCTTCCTGGGGGGTTTCACCCTGTGGGACATCCCAATTTCGGACGCCCCGCGGGGAGGGATCTGATCCCCCCTGGGTGCTGGTCCGCTTTAAGCAAATGAAAGTTGGTCAATCTGACATGGACAGAAAACTAATTTTCCCGAATCAGCCGACCAAAAAGGCAATTTAATTCCACGTTGGTCATGCATGAAATTATCTAGCAAATCGTTGGTAACCAGATGCAGAATTGTGTTTGGCTTGGTTGCAATTTTCATTTAATTTCCTCCAAAGTAATTATTTTAGCTGGCAAGCTAGGTGATGCTGCGTAAACTTTTAAATATGTATAATAGGATGTAGACTAGAAAGTACAGTTATTTACAGGGAAATGTATTGATCAACAGAGAAAACATCTCGGCAAAAGGGAGTCCTAGGTCCTGTAAGGTGGACATGGTGTGCAGTGGGATATGTCTGTGTCCATATTAGCTGGATACAATCTGTCTGCAGCAACCAAACAGAGCGATTGTTCATGCAGATCAAAAGCCAGCTGCATCAGAAAAGGGTTTTCTTGGTGACCATATCATTTCTATTACTCTTCTAGGGTCATAGCAATTGGGCGCCGGCAGTCACCTGGGTCCAGACCCGGTTGGCGATGGAACCTTGGAAGAGGTACGTTTTTGGGGTCTGTCTGGGTTTGCGGAGGCTATGTGCTAGACATCGTCATTCGATGCTCCTCCCCCAGACACCAGCAGTGGTCCCACACCACCCAGCAAGCGGAATTGGCTGTAATGCACCCCCATTCCTTTGTCACCCTGAAATATTAATATTAACATTTCCAAACCCAATGTGAGAACTAAGCCTAAAATCACTTCACCAGGCTATGTATTTAATGTCAACCTCCCAACCTTTGGATATTATATATAATACTGTTATGCCTCCACCGAGTGCTTTTGGCAAAATTACCTGTATGTTGCTATGCATTTTGTGTGTATGTTTTTAGTTCTCTGGTTCTTAGTTTCATAGAGTTGCATTACAACATCCCCGTCTTATAGATTATCTAAGCTGCAGGTCTTGTACACAAGATTTAGATCTGACTTCGCTGAACAGGTCACGTGATCACCTTTACCCTACTAGTTATCTGCACTCTGGAGCTTGGCTTCTTGTAGCCAACAGAGTATAGAGGCTCATGTCTTGATTGACTATGCCAGCTCTCCTATTCAGAAGCTACTTTCCCAATGGCAGCAGGCCATGTGCTTTGCAAACAAGCGTCCATCTCCAGCATCCATCACCTGTTCTACTGGATGGAAGTGGTGTCTTTTGTGGTCAAATGCTTGGCCACAACAAGTTTAAAGGTTGCGCTCTCTTAGGAGTGTGTATCACAGAGACAACAATCCAAGTTAATGAGGATAACTGGGATGTTAGTTTTTCTCTGAGAGTTTAGTCTGAGCTGGATCTCAGGAACCTAACTGGTTCTGGGTTCCAGCCGTAGAAATATATAAATTAATCCAAATGGACATAAGGTTTAAAATTGAAAAGATTATTGGTATTATGGCTATTCTATTAAAAAGTACATATTACCTTCAGAATAGACATATGGAGAAACAGGGCACTTACCGCCGCGGGCCGGGGGTGCTTAACCTACCCAGGGCCTCGAAGTTGATGCTCTTTAGTTGTAATCGTGTCAGTGAACTGATGCACCGCTGGTGGCTTCTTGTGCAGATGTATCCAGGCTACGGTGTGTTTGAAGGTAAACAAAAATGTCTCTTTGCTCAAATATCCAGTCAAAAGTGATTTTATTTTCAATACATAAGAAATAAAATAATAAAAGGATAAGGATAGTGGTGGGAAGCAGTCCTGGGTGGAGGGCCTGTGGAAGTCCTGTCAGGCCGGCAGCTGCTTCAAAGTTCGCGGTAAAAAGTTCAGCTGAGAGCTTGATAGCCTTCAGTTTTCCGTGATAGCCGGTCCTCACTTGCTGGTATGTTTGTTCCCAAACGTGGAAAAAGTTGATTAAAACAGGTTTAAAGGATGGTCCTAAGGTCCTAAGGTCAAACTTCAATAACCGATATTCACTGCTGGCAGGGGCGCGTTCCAGCGGCCTCTCTGCTGTCTTGGGTTTAAACAAAATCACCTGGTGATTTCTACTGCCCCCTTCGCTCATACCTCTTTGGAGAGTACCCATATTTTGTTCTCATGTGGATCTTTGTAGCAGGTATTTGCCGTGTTATGGATCATGTCCATTTCACTTTCGTGGATGGAGCTGTATGTATCTGTGTGTGTTTCTCTCCACCCTTGTGATATCACTAGGTAACTAGTGCACTATTTTCCTGCCATGCGGCAACTAGTAACCATTGTGCAGGGGATGTTACATCATGCCTCTACCTGTATAGCAAGCCCACCTTCCACCCATTCATCTGCTTTGTGTAGCCAATAATATATACTTACATCTGCACTGCATACTGCGTCATGTGTATTCTTGTTGTTTGCAATATAATATGCATCTAATCATAAGATGCATCCAGGGAGGAACATAAGGAAAGCATTATTCTGAACCAAATGGAGTTCTAAAATACCTCCCTCTCATAACTCAATAGTAGGCAGTGTGGCAGACCCCCCCCCCCCCCCAAAATAAAAAAATTATAATAGGCAATGGGCAGAATCCCCCCCAAGAACCCCACAATAGGCAGCATGCAGAATCCCCCCTGCCAAGAACCCCATAACAGGGTGTGCAGAACTTAATAACAGGCAGTGTGCAGATTCCCCTTCCCAAGAACCCCATAACAGGCAGTGTGCAGATTCCCCTTCCCAAGAACCCCATTACAGCCAGCGTGCAGATTCCCCTCCCCAAGAACCCCATAACAGGTAGTGTGCAGATTCCCCTTCCCAAGAACCCCATTACAGCCAGCGTGCAGATTCCCCTCCCCAAGAACCCCATAACAGGTAGTGTGCAGATTCCCCTCCCCAAGAACCCCATAACAGGCAGTGTGCAGATTCCCCTTCCCAAGAACCCCATTACAGCCAGCGTGCAGATTCCCCTCCCCAAGAACCCCATAACAGGTAGTGTGCAGATTCCCCTTCCCAAGAACCCCATTACAGCCAGCGTGCAGATTCCCCTCCCCAAGAACCCCATAACAGGTAGTGTGCAGATTCCCCTTCCCAAGAACCCCATAACAGGTAGTGTGCAGATTCCCCTTCCCAAGAACCCCATAACAGGTAGTGTGCAGATTCCCCTTCCCAAGAACCCCATAACGGGTAGTGTGCAGATTCCCCTTCCCAAGAACCCCATAACAGGTAGTGTGCAGATTCCCCTTCCCAAGAACCCCATAACGGGTAGTGTGCAGATTCCCCTTCCCAAGAACCCCATAACAGGTAGTGTGCAGATTCCCCTTCCCAAGAACCCCATAACAGGTAGTGTGCAGATTCCCCTCCCCAAGAACCCCATAACGGGTAGTGTGCAGATTCCCCTTCCCAAGAACCCCATAACAGGTAGTGTGCAGATTCCCCTTCCCAAGAACCCCATAACAGGTAGTGTGCAGATTCCCCCCCCCCAAGAACCCCATAACAGGTAGTGTGCAGATTCCCCCCCCCCCCAAGAACCCCATAGCAGGTAGTGTGCAGATTCCCCCCCCCCCCCCCCCAAGAACCCCATAACAGGTAGTGTGCAGATTCCCCTCCCCAAGAACCCCATAACAGGTAGTGTGCAGATCCCCCCCCCCAAGAACCCCATAACAGACAGTGTGCAGATTCCCCTTCCCAAGAACCCCATAACAGGTAGTGTGCAGATTCCCCCCCCCAAGAACCCCATAACAGACAGTGTGCAGATTCCCCTTCCCAAGAACCCCATAACGGGTAGTGTGCAGATTCCCCTCCCCCAAGAACCCCATAACAGACAGTGTGCAGATTCCCCTTCCCAAGAACCCCATAACGGGTAGTGTGCAGATTCCCCTCCCCAAGAACCCCATAGCAGGTAGTGTGCAGATTCCCCCCCCCCAAGAACTCCATAACAGGTAGTGTGCAGATTCCCCCCCCCCAAGAACTCCATAACAGGTAGTGTGCAGATTCCCCTTCCCAAGAACCCCATAACAGGTAGTGTGCAGATTCCCCTTCCCAAGAACCCCATAACAGGTAGTGTGCAGATCCCCCCCCCCCCAAGAACTCCATAACAGGTAGTGTGCAGATTCCCCTTCCCAAGAACTCCATAACAGGTAGTGTGCAGATTCCCCTTCCCAAGAACCTCATAACAGGTAGTGTGCAGATTCCCCTTCCCAAGAACCTCATAACAGGTAGTGTGCAGATTCCCCTCCCCAAGAACTCCATAACAGGTAGTGTGCAGATTCCCCTCCCCAAGAACCCCATAACAGACAGTGTGCAGATTCCCCTTCCCAAGAACCCCATAACAGGTAGTGTGCAGATTCCCCCCCCCAAGAACCCCATAACAGACAGTGTGTAGATTCCCCTCCCCAAGAACCCCATAGCAGGTAGTGTGCAGATTCCCCCCCCCCCAAGAACCCCATAACAGGTAGTGTGCAGCTGGAACCAGGACTGGGGGGGGACGTCAGCAGCACAGGACAAGGAAAGTGGGTTTTAACAGACCCACATTTGCTCCATGATATGCACAGACATTACACACTCATACGCACACACACACTTGTGTGTTTTATGGAGCCAAAACGAGAAGAAGAGCTGGTCAGCACCAACACTTGTAAAACAGGACATATGCCTTCCTCCTACAGCTTTAAAAAATCAGGTTGGTAAATCATTTTTTGCTCAATATGGAGGTGATCAGGCCAGTGTTCAGCTTGCAATCGTCCACCTTTGTCCAAACCCACACAGGTACCACACATAGGTTAAATGTCATAGATGTCAGGCTCGAGATTTGGAACTAGTAAAGATTCTGTCGGTTTTCAGTTACCATTCAGAGATATCAGCCTGCACAGAATTAGGGCCTGCTGGCAGAGAGACCATTGCCACCAAGCTCTCACTGTTCATTGGTGAAGGCTAAACTCGTTCCCATACAAGCAGGGGCTGTCTAATGGCAAACCTGGTCCTCATATTTTACCATATGAACATCAGCCCAGTCATGGACGGAAGCGGCTGTGATCCCTTCATCCCAGGGCTCTGTGCTGGGATCTGTGTTTAAACAGATTTCTATGCAGCCATTGATATGCATGGCATAGAACGCTGATTGTACAAGAGCCCTCGCATGCATTGTGAGATTACCCGCGGGGCGAGTATACTATGCAAAAGGGGGCACATCATTTATTTATTTAATGGTTTTGGTGCACTTTAAGTGTAACACACTATATATATATATATATATATATATATATATATATATATATATTTCTATATTACTGTATCTACTGCATTCTGTCTATTTCAGCCTATTTATAGAATACCATCTGTTCATTTAGTTTTGACGTTCCGCCTATATCATTCCATTTATTGTTGTTTCAGTTGTGTATTAAAACATATTTAAAAAAATCATAGCTGTATATCTAAAAGTGCTCTTTCTTAGGCGAAAGGGGGGGGGGGGGTAAGATGGTCTAAGAGGGAAGGGGAGGGAGGAATTTTCATACCCAAAACGTAAACCACCTCTCTGTGGCAGGAAAGTAATACCTTGAAAGCCTGAAGTTACTGGGATTAAGTCATTTTAACATTTCAAAACTCTTAAAAAGGTTGGGCAAAAGTATTTTTTGACAGAAGGAACCCTTTAGTCAAAAAAAAAGTGCAGATACAAAATGTATTTTTACATGGCTGTGAAAGAGGTGGCACAGGCAGGGCTGGATTATGAGGGGGGGCTCAAGGGGTGCGTGCCCCAGGGCCTCCACCACTTGCCCTGCAAACTGGACCTCCACCAACCTTTGGGTTTTGGCCTGGTCCAAGAGACTTTTCAATCTTTGGTCTGTCGGGCCGGCAACAAAGCCATCGGCCACAATGGGGGCCCCCTGGGCAGGGCTTTTTTTTGTTTTTGCAAACCTGCAGCCACAGCCACCACAAGGCAGGACAGAGCAGCAATGCCGCCGGGTGCGTACAGAGCTATCAATCGACAGCCGCTCACTGCACAGGGAACTGTTTTCTGCTGGACCAACCGGGCGAATACACCCCTCCCCCTGCCCAGAATGGCAACGCAGGAGTTCCCGAGCAGCATGCACCCGCACATGGGTGGCACAAGGGTCTCGATCTGATGTTCCAGTAAATAGACGGGTGCCAGACAACCACCAATCACTTACTTTGATGGACTATTATTTTAAAGGAAAAAAAATACTGTATCCGGGGCCTCCACCACACTTAATCTGGCCCTGGGCACAGGTAATGTGTAATAAACATATACATTATATGAATTATATGGAAGCAGCAAAACTGTTTGTCCAGTGAAGCAGGTTATTGTTTGCTGGTTAAAGTTTCTGATCGACACAAGTCAGTGGGGTTCCCTAGCTGTAGTTTTTAGTGAACAACAAATAGCTGTGACCTGCGATATGGATTGTAGGAGTTTGTTAGATAAATCAATAAAGACAACAAGCCCCCTGCATTTGCTTAGCGCAGTTTCTCTGGCTACAGAGACGCAGCCAAACAGATGAAATTGGAGTCAGATCACGCACTGTGCTGTGACAGCAGAGTATAATTGCCGGCCTCTCCCACAGAAAAGCTGTCTTTGTGAAATCCTGGGAGGTTTTCTTTTATAGATTACCATATGTTCTAAGCAAAGGCGTTTGATGGATAGGACACCGGAACGTCTCAAACACTAATCCGAATTTTGAGAAAATATTTGACATCAGCTTATGTTGCGCATAGCTGCAGTTTAAATACGGATTGGAATCGTGTAAATGAACAGCAGGCTGGAATAATGGGTTTTAAACTAGAACAAGTTGCTGGGCAGACCTGATGAAAGGAGCATACACAGAGCCGTAGCAGCCATGAGGCGAATGAGGCACTGGCCTCGGGCGCAGCTACAGCTTCATGCAAGGGGGCGCAGACCTAATGAAAGGAGCATACACAGAGCCGTAGCAGCCATGAGGCGAATGAGGCACTGGCCTCGGGCGCAGCTACAGCTTCATGCAAGGGGGCGCAGACCTAATGAAAGGAGCATACACAGAGCCGTAGCAGCCATGAGGCGAATGAGGCACTGGCCTCGGGGCGCAGCTACAGCTTCATGCAAGGGGGCGCAGACCTGATGAAAGGAGCATACACAGAGCCGTAGCAGCCATGAGGCACTGGCCTCGGGTGCAGCTACAGCTTCATGCAAGGGGGCGCAGCCGCGCAGTCGTGCTACATTTTTTTTTTCTTTCCCAGTTCAGCTGGGGGCGTCCGTGCGCTTGCCCGCGGGAGCGCCCGCACCCCAGGGCCAGCCTTACCATGGGTCCCGGTGGGTCGATGGTCCCAGGCAGCACTTTAAGGGGGGCGGCACTTTCATACCTCACAACCAGTGTTCCCTGTAAGGTGCGCGGGAGCCCGGCCGCGTACCGCCAGCTCCCCCAGCGCGCAGCTCTGCCCGGCGTCCGCACACGTCACGCAGCTGTCTTTTTTTTTTAACATTGGTGGTTCAGTGAGGCCCTGCATCCCATCCCCATCTGTCACTGCTGCCACAGCATTGGCTGAGCGGCGCGATGATGAGTTTAGTCCCCGCCCCCATTCCCCCTGCTGGTCTACTGCCTCTCTAGAGTCTTTCAAACTTCAGGGCCAGTCGTTGCGTGAGCTGTAGCCCCAGCCAGGGCCGGCGTCAAAGGGAAATTGCCAGTCTGCCAGGGCCCACTGACAGCCTGGGCCCGACCTATAAACTTTGTTAGGTGGCTGGGAACGGTGGCAGGGACCTTGCGCTCTGTCATTTGGATGTTGTTGCAGCTCTGTCTCTCCTCGCGCTCCTCCTCTCTCCCTCCTCCCCCCTCCCATGTTCAGTATCGCACCAGTTTTAAAAACACCTGCGACACTGCTGTTCCGTTCAGCAGCCCTCGTCTTTTGCCCCCCTCTGGTCCCCTCGGTGTCGGCATGTGAAATGAAGTCTAGAGCTGCTGGGACTGAATTGCAGATCTCCTCAGGCTCCCCCCTCCCCTCCTCTCCTGTGTCAGATCTCGGGAACTGAAGGTCCACTCACTGTCTGCTGATAAGAAGACGACCTGGAACTTGACCTCAGGCTGCAGAAGAAACTTGATCCCAGAAGGTCAGATTGAAAAACTGTCCTGCACCTCTGAAAAGATTCCAAGGCTGGCTGCTAGCCTTCCCTTGGGGCATCCCAAATTGGGAGGCCCTGCTGCGTGCAAGACTCACCTTCTTCTTGGCTCCCTTGCCATCTTTGGGCTTTGTGCGAACTCCTGCACCCAGCCATTTGGATAGGCTATGGGCCTGGAGCATGCCTGCTGCTGGGGATGCAGACACTCTCCATCCGATTGTCATAAACAGAGATGTTTGTCAAGCATTATGCAGGAAGAAGTGAGTATCACCGGGCAATCTTGGAGTTTCACACACTGGGGCATCCCTAATTGGAATGCCCTTGGGCGCACGGGGCAAAACCAGGGATAGACCAAATCCTGTTTATTTTCCACTTTAAAGCTGATCAAATTCCAGGAGTTTCACTTACCTATTTATTT
Organism: Gastrophryne carolinensis; assembly: GCA_027917425.1. NCBI lineage: Eukaryota > Metazoa > Chordata > Amphibia > Anura > Microhylidae > Gastrophryne > Gastrophryne carolinensis. The sequence continues at coordinate 91,502,271 of CM051237.1, forward strand.
ATTTACCTATGTATGCCTATTTTCTTTAAAGTCTCTCAAAAGAATCCAGTAAGAAACAAAACAAAAAGAAAAGATATATATATATATATATATATATATATATATAACATTGTGATAGACTCTGCCATTGGATTTTAAAGGCACTGTTTTTGCATAGACCCATTACTTTCATTTTCTTGAGCATGTCCCAGACAGACTGCCATTGTGTTATTGATTGTATTACAGACTGCTATTGTTATACTGATTGTGCTACAGACTGCTATTATTCTACTGATTGTGTTACAGACTGCTATTGTTCTACTGATTGTGTTACAGACTGCTATTGTTCTACTGATTGTGTTACAGACTGCTATTGTTCTACTGATTGTGTTACCGGCAGAGTTGAGGGATTGTGTGCCCTGCTCCCATTGGTCTGTGGGTTTGTCATGCAGTTCTCCATCAGGTCCACGGGGGAGGTCCCCTTGCATGGAGCCTTGCATATAAGGCACAGGGTGGCACTAATAAAACTCAGTTCATCTTCACCCTCAATACTGAGTTCTGTCTCTTATTTTGGGGAAACGCTATATTACAATTCACTAGCCCTTGTAAGGGCTGTTCCTGGTTCCTCACGGATGACTGGAATTCCTGCAGCACCTCTCACCATTGGGAAAAGGACGTCTCTGGCGGGGAAGCCCTCCGGCGATAAAGGTTATCGCTACAAACATTTTCTTTTTTTTTGCGGGGGGGGGGGGGGCGCGATTTTTTGGGCTTGCCTCGGGTGCAAAAGAAGCTAGCTGCAGCTCTGAGGATACAGGAACTCTGGAGCACTACAGTACCTCAATCACCATCGTATTTACAGAGTTAGGTCACATTAATATGACCACTTCCTACTTTTGATGTCAGTAGTGCCTAGTTCACAAAGGAAGTCATGAGCTTTAAGCTGGTGGGGTGGATATATAAGGTGTGCGATAAGCTGTCTGCACATGCTGCTGTCATATAAAAAGCCATGATTATTGACATTTGGGCCAAGGGTTTTTGTGAGTGCTGCTGCAGTGAAAGTGTATGTAGACAAATAGCACTATTGCCAAAAGGCATTGTGAACTGCGGAGCAGCGAGCGCCACTACATGGACAAGTGTCAGCTACAAAGGTGCATAAAGATAGACTGACATGCTATAGTGAAGCATCTCACTTCCAAAAGGAACAAGGGGGGCTACCAAAGGTGTGTCTAAAACAAGAATTTAGGGAGCCCAATTGAGCAGAAAAGGCGGCAGTATCAGAGTTGTACCCCCGCTGATTGGCAAATGTTTGCCCTCTCCGATGAGTTATATTTTCTGGCTCAAGCTTTGATCAAGGGGCCCCATGCCATCACTACAATGGAGGGGGCTTGTCAAGCCTCAGCACACACCCTCTATGAAGATGATGTGGCAGCGCTCCTGTGACTGATGGGGGGGTTGCGATCCTGACCCGCCATAATATCCTAACTTATGTTGCGTGCAGTGCAGGCGCGGATCCAACGATCCTGAGTTGAGTTGCAACATGAGTTGCTGGTCGCCGGATTAGCACTGATAAGCGGCAGGGGACTAGAAGTAAGTACCTTTGTTTTTAGTATTTGGCTGTTGAATTACTTTTAAGTGGACCTAAACCAAAAAAATCCCACCAGGCTGGGCCTTCCAGTTTGAAATGCATGTCCACTGTCAGGTCCTCCTAGCTAACTCCTGAACATTGGTCACCATACTCTATAACAGCTTTTTGAAACCAGTGGTACTGGTGCCGCTGGTGGTATCTGAGCTTCCCTCAGGTGGTATGCATGAACTCCAGGGGGTGGAAAGCAGGTGGACCTAAAGCACCGCAGATAAACAGCTGCTGCAATATGATGTGCCAAATGACCAAGTCAACAAGCTACAGGTATGGCAGCATTACTGGTAGAAGAACATGCACCACTGGGACGGATGGAGTACATGTAGTATTGGTCCTCTTCAAAGCAGACCTGCAACATCCTAGGGACATCTGAATTGGGTGGTGCTGAAAAAAGTTAGGATTCCTAAATATTCTATACTCTTATACTTTCCTGGAGGCTCAGCAGACACAGTTATGGAAGGTGTGCAAAAGTGGCTAGTAATAGTGCCCAATTGTGGTCATTTATAACAGCAGACAGAAATGGGGATACCCAGGGGCTGGGGAACACAGATGATACCTGCAATGAGCACTGTTAATACAATGAACACCATGGTAATGGGGAATTGGTCACTTGGGATCAAGATAAGGCAGAGCTGCTAAATGGGCTCTTCAGCTCTGTGAGGAGTGGAGCAAGGTACCAATACAGGTGATGCCACTGCAAACAATACCCCAAGCATAATTCTTTACTAGCTAAACATGGATATATCATCCAAGAAATGTGAATATGGCCCTATTTAACAAGGGATAGCGCCAGGTAGCGAATGGTGAGCGAACGGTAATGACGGTCACCGCCACGAGTACGCCGGCTCCCCACCACAATCACACATTTATCAAGCCGATCAAGCGAATCATTCATCATTATTCCAGCCTCACCCCACAGCGCCAGCGAGCGACCTTGAACAGCGACAGGTATGACCTCTCGCTACCTGGCGCTCTCCAATGCATTTCAATGGAGCAATCTTTAAATATTCATAATCAAATGCTATTAATGTTTTTTTTTTTTTTTTTAAATGTCAAAAATTCTGTGACCACTTCTGCAATGTTAGATAATTTTTTTTAGGTAAAAAAAAAAAAAAAAAAAATTTGTGCAGAATTGATATTACAGGTCTGATATTAATGTATTCATATTACAAAATGTTTTGAAAAACATGTTTTTTTTTTTCTAAAAATATGGTTGTTTGGGGGTTAAAAAACTAATTTTAACCCATCGCCGCCAGCGCTCTGGGGTTTAAACAAGCATTTCACAGCGCGAGAATTTTTTGAGCGTGATTTGTTAATGAATATGCTGGGAGCCGTTCGCTATGGCCATTCGCTGTCATGCGCTCCCATACAGCGCGGAACCTGTCAAACAGCGACTCCTAACCCCGTATTCAACATTACCGCACACCGACTGAGTCGCTGTCAACAGCCGAACAACGGCCAAGCACAGCGAATACTAGCGTGCGCTGTGAAAATACCGCTACTGTCGCTCATCTGTCGCTACCTGGCGCTATTAATGAATCAGCCTCTAAGACTCCAGGACCAGATGCACTTCAAGAGTTTTTAATGAACTCAGTTATTTCATTACCTTTGCTCTTGACCTTTAAAGACTAACTAACAACTAGTTTAGTACCAAGGGATTGGCGCAAGTAAATGTGGTGCCCAGTTTTAAAAAGGACTCTAGGTGTTCCATGGATAATTACAGACCTGTAAGTTTAACTTCCATGGTGGGAAAATTGCTTGAGGGACTCCTAAGGGACTACAAACATAATTATGTATCTCTGAATAATATTTTAAGTGACAGCCAGCATGCAGAAGCTGCCAGACTAACCTGATTGGCTTCTATGAGGAGGTGAGTAGAAGCCTGGACAGAGGGGCGGCTGTAGATATAGTTTTTCTGGATTTTGCAAAAGCATTTGTCCCCATAGACACTTATTGGGGAAATTGAGCTCTTCAGGATTAGAAAATACAGTTATAACTGGATTGAAAACTGGCTGAAGGATCATGTGCAGAGAGTTGTGGTTAATGATACCTACTCTAAATGGTTATATTCCAGGGCTGGCCACAGTGGGTTTTGTTTCTCTGTAGATACTGAAGGGTAAACAAGGCCCTAGAAAGTATAAGACACTTGGGCCGGCCCACTTCCCACGCACCATGTATCCTTTGCTTTCCTTTGACTGCTGTGTGCACCCGAGCCAGGGCTATATAAATGGCTGGTGCGGGAGACCACCAAAGAGATGCTTGCTGCTCACATTTATTGACCAATCTTTGCCCTTCATTATTATGCACAACATAGAATGCTGATTGGAGGAGACCCTGTGCATGTGCCGTGGAATCACCTGAAGAAGAAAAAATATCAGTGAGCCTGGGGGGGGGGGCAAACAGTCCATTTGGGATGCCTCAGAGGCAAGAATAAAAGCCAGGATAGTCAAAATTACAGAGTTTGTTTTTATTTAAACCTGACAGGTGATTGCAGGAGAAAATCCAAGCTGTCTACTTGAAGCAGACCTTCACCCTGAATAACAGCAATATGTTGTATGTATCCCCCACCCCGTACGTACAGATTGCCCGCATTAAAAATCATCCTACCTACACCTTTTGCATTTTTTTAACCTTTTAACATCCAAGATGGCGGCCCATTTCTAACTCCAGCTCTGCTCTGTCTGTGTGAAGCACAGCTACAACCCTGCTACCTGTGCTTTTGCCTCCACTCCTCTCCTCAGTAAGTGTGATGCTAGTGAGGCAAGATGGTGGCGCCCATATCCTAGAGTCCTGAACAGAGTTGCAGCCCAGTGGGGGAAAGAATAATAATAATAAGTAAGCGACTAGAAACTTAAAGTAGATTAATTTTAGATGCTGCAGAAAAAAACAGGTTGGGTATGCACATCTATTTTAATGACTGTAAAATGGGGTGCTGGCAGGAAGGGGCAATGTATGTATAAAGACACCAAGAAAAAGGAGCCCTAGATTAGCCCCAAAAGCCCCTATATGAAACTGCCGCACACCAGAGAAATACGGATGAATAAAAAGCTACATTTATCATTCTTAAATCATGACAAACAACATAAAAGACCTAATTAAAAAACATATATATACATAAAAAGCGCTGGAGATGGTTATCCTGCTATTGGCTCTTATTTAGATATCAGATGTATCATATTGCATATATATCCAAGAATTGAATAAATAGACTGCTATGCCTGTATGGTGGCTTTTAAAGAGGCAGAAAATGTGCTAAAGATTTAGAAAATATAGAAAATATATTAATAAAGTTTATAGTAGTGTTATAATATTGTGGAAACTCCACTTTAAAGTGCATAAGTGCAAAAGGTGCAGTAGATTTGTGCAGAAAAAGTGCTCCAAGTTTTTAAGAATTGCTATACAAGAAGAGCAATGTGCAAAGATAATAGAGCAGTGCAGTATTTATGGTGTAACCGCCATCATACAGACAATGCCGCAGAACAAAAAATGTAGTAGAATAGCATCACCACATCTTACGAGCCCAGGACCTCCAGAACAGCAACCTGCCACCGACGCGTTGCGTGCCACTTCGCCAGGGTGAGTAAGTCACTGTTATTACCCGCTGCCCCTTTTAAACTAACCTAATGGCATGCTGCTCCAATGTGCGACGAAGCCATGCCGCCCACTTCCCGCCCGGTCAATGTCTTCCGCCGCCGGGGTGATGTGTAGGAGATCACGTCATTTCCGCCCACTGGAGCGCATACAAGCAGGAGGGGCGGTGCGGGGCGCGCCCCGGATCACCCTCACACAATGAGAGGGCCTGGGCGGCGGCGCGACTGCCAACCTCCCGTCCACCCAGCTGCACCGTCACAGACAGTGTTGCGGATCGTGGAAGGGAGGGGGAATCTACAATGTTCATAATGAACCTACACACGATCATAATAAACATATCCAAGAATGACATATAATTTTACAATAATGCTTACCCTATGAAGAAAAAGCTTTTCAAAACAACAAATATATAATGGCCTAAATAAATAAATAAAGTATGGCACATACACCAGTATAGTATATATAAAGGTGCCCCCCCCCCCAAAAAAAAAAAAAGATTGAATGAGCATTTACATGGCCCAAAGAATTGCGCCAAGATACAATAGTTCAATTTTCTGCCTCTTTAAAAGCCACCATACAGGCATAGCAGTCTATTTATTCAATTCTTGGATATATATGCAATATGATACATCTGATATCTAAATAAGAGCCAATAGCAGGATAACCATCTCCAGCGCTTTTTATGTATATATATGTTTTAATTAAAGCGGACCTTCACCCTGAATAAGAGTCTATCTTATATGTTTCCCACACCCTGTACATACAGATTGTCCACATTAAAAATCATCCTACCTGCATCTACTGCATGTTATGAGCCTTTAAACATCCAAGATGGCGGCTTATGGAAGCCGCCATCTTATCAGGCAGCCTGCAAACAGGAAGTGCCTCCTGACTGTGCTGCTCTGCATTCTGGGACTGCTGACCTTTACCTGACCCCAGCTCTGCTCTGTCTGAGCAAAGCACAGCTATAACCCGCCCCCCTGTACCTTATCCCACTCTCCTCTCCTCAGTAAGTGTTATGCTTCTGAGTCAAGATGGCGGCGCCCGTATCCTAAATTCCTGAACAGAGTTGCAGCCCAGTGGGGGAAAGAATAATAAGTTAGTGACTAAAAACTTAAAATATATTAATTTTAGATGCTGGGGAACTGTTTTTTAAGAGTTTGGGCTTTTCATTAAATAACGCTGAAGGTCCGGTTTAAGTCTTTTATGTTGTTTGTCATGATTAAGAATGATTTAATAAATTTAGCTTTTTATTCATCCGTATTGCTCTGGTGTGCGGCAGTTTCATATAGGGGTGTTTGGGGATAATCTAGGGCTCCTTTTTCTTGGTAATTTTAGATGCTGGAGAATAGTTTTTTAAGGGTTTGGGCTTTTCATTAAATGATGCTGAAGGTCCGATTTAAACCGGACCAACACCCTTACAAGAAGCAGTGCTCATATGCAGCCCTCTCCAGGGAAATGTACATTGCTGCACATCAATTAATTTTAATTTACCTTTGTTTAAATCCTACTGTGGTCAATTTTACAACCAAAATGGTGCCTAATGGAGCTGCAGGCTGCCTGTAAAGAGGAAGTACTGCTGAGTTTCCTGCCACTGTGCCTTGTGTGTTATGTCAGTTGGATCTAGGCAGCAGCACGGTTGGGATGCTGGGAAAGGAAGCTCAAAAATGCCCATGACCAGGAGAAAATCGGTGAGATGAAAAGACAGATTTGGGAAGTTTTTTCTCCAGCTGCGCAAGGCGATTGGTCTGATTTAACAGATATCATTAAAGTGTCACTTGTGTCGTTTTTGTAAATGATGATGGGAGGAGAGTCATTCCATTCTCCTGACTTGTCTTTGCTGTCTGGACCTTGAGTTACAGCATACAAAAAATGAAGTATTTCTGTTGTATGGCAATGGAGACCTTTATAAGGGAAAGTCTGCCACCTAGTGACTAAACATGAGGAAGCATGACATGGGATAGAGAGACAGTCTGTGTGCATACATCTTATTTACACTAACACCAGTCTCTAATTAGCCATCATAATCGATAGGAGGACTATCAAAAACTGTCTAGGAACCATATAAAGTGGAGTCAAACCCTAATTGTCCATCCCTGGAATATAAAAGACTCTGGTCGATCCCCGATTTGGGATCCCCAGATATATGGATCAGTGTAAGCTTCCTGGTGATCCCATGGCGTATGTGCGGGTGGCATTTCCCTGGGTTGATGCGCACTTCAGTGCTCAGACATTTTGACGGGGACGGAAGTGTGTGCTGGACCATAGGGAGACTGGGCATGTGCCCTGCACCGATCTGTGTTGTCAAACAGAGCTCTATGTTGGCCATTAAAGGAGCAGTATCGCGAATTTTTCTTGGTGACTTATATTTAAATAGTACTTTGAATGTAGGTAAGTGGAGTAAGAATTGCAAATTTAGAAAAAAATGATGTGTGTGTTGAGCAGCTGGAGACTAATAGCTCATGTTTATGTCTTCTGAGTGTCGGAGCCTGACACTCTGGCCTGTTCCATGCTGAGGAGAGGGGTGAAACAATGTAACAAAGTATCAGCTGTTCAGTGCTGGCAGCCGTCCAGCATAAGATAACAACATTTCAACATTGCCTGGCCAGAACTTATAAATCTAAAACAGAGAGAAAAGCTCTAAAAGTCATTTAGCTGATTTTGACAGTTTTCCCTTCATGTTGGCTCTGCTGCAGAATCTTTCAGTTTACCATTTTCTCTTTCATATTCTTATTTTTCATTTTTCCATATGATCTTTCTTTCAGCTTTGTGTGTTTTGAGCAAAGCCCAACCCAGGATTTTATCTGGAGTTTTGTTTTGTGCCCCTAGGGGCATCCTGACTTGGGATGCCCTGATATGTGAAATCCCCAAGTTCGCCTGTGAAAATGTACCTTTCCCTGTCCCACAGCACATGCGCGGGCTCTCATCCAATCAGCTCTGTTTGCACACAGATGGGGAGCCTGAGCAGTAACCTTCCTGGCTGCCCGGCCTGTCTAAATGACTATCTGCGTGAGTGCGCCAGAAAAATGGGGGGATCTGTGGTTATCCAGGGGTCGTTTCACACAGTGGGCATCCTGATTTAGAATGCCCAAGGGGAAGGTCAATGGCCGGGACTTCAGGGTCGCCCACTCAGGGTTTTGTTCCACTTTAATACCTTTAGATTTTCCTGCACAGTTATTCAAAGAAGAATTTCAGTTATTTTCAGTCAGTTTAGTTTATTTTGTATAGATTTTACACATATGAGTCACCTGGTCTCATAACAAAAGCAGCACCTCACACACACACAGCCGTTACCACTGATTACAGTGTCAGCCTCTGAGGTAAAGTGTTGCTAGGAGACCAGTGGGCTAAATGAAGCAGCTCACTAAATACAACCCAGCAGATCCCCCTATTCAGCAAATGGACTGAGCCATTGTCATTATACAATTTAAAAGAAAGGCATATACTTTTTCCTTTTTCTATCGCCAGATTATTTATACACATGTTAGAAGCTATTGTGTGGCTATTTAATTATTTATCTTTTTTAATGCAAATTTCGCGATACTGCTCCATTAATATGCATGGCATAGAGTGCTAATTAGAGAGGCTGTGCATGCACTGTGGGACCACCACTAAGGTTAGTATATCGCTGGTCCCAGAGGGTTTCACACAGCGGATAATGACGGTCAAAATCCTGGATTTTTAATCTCAAGGGCTTTTTCCATCACACCTTCAATTACACTTAGGGATTTTTTCATCAAGGGATAGCACCAGGTAGTGCCTGGTAGCGGCAGGCAGCGTCTGGTGAACGCCGGGCGCTGTACACAAAACCACATTTATGAAGGCGAATCTGGTTAGCGACTCTAACAGCACCATGTAGTGTACGATTCATCATTACAGGCGGCTCAGCGTATAGCGCCGGAACTCTAGCTTCCAGGTATTACCTTTCGCTACCTGTCGCTCTCCCATAGAGGACATTCCTTTTCTTTTGTTTAAACAGGTTTTTTGTGTTTTTTTTTTTCTCTCAAATAATTGTGTCACCTCTCGTGGCCTAGAAAGAGTCAATTTTTATGCAGAATTGTCATTACAGGTCTGGCATTAAAGTGTTAATGTCACAATGTTACAACAATGGAATTCCATGTGTTTTCGCTTTGTTACAGGTTGATATGTGTTCAAAAACAGACTTTAATCACACAGGGTCTGCCGCTCTAGATCGGGTCGCTATAGCATAGAGCTGCAGACGCTGTGTGATTAAAGTCTGCTTTTGAACACATATCCACCAGTAACAACCAGTGTGTGAGTTTTTTTGGTTGAATATGGTGTGAGTCACTGAGAGCCAGCCGCAATGAGCTGGCGCTACCTCTCGCTCCCTGCAACGCTGTACTGGCATTCATCAATGCCGGCCAGGTTACTACAGCAACTGAGGCGCTATGTTACAGCTCCCGACAGCCGATCACAGCGTGTACTAGCGGTCGCTGCCGATGCCTAGCGCTAGTAATGAATCAGTCTGTTATTCTCATCTGCAGACATCAATAGTCAGTAAAGAGCTATTTTCATGACACTTGGGGTAGTTGTGCACAGTTAAGGATTTTTTTAAGTGAACTTGGCATGAATTAAATACAAATGACAAAGTGAACCATTGTACATATATTAATTAGCATGTCAGTACATACATGAAACTCAGCCCAGGCCGAAACCCGACAAGTTTGTGCTAAACAAAAGAAGTCCCTCGACCACCCTGAATACTAATTAAAGTGATACTGCAGGCAAAGGCAATTGTTAGACCATTGTGTCAGACTAAATTTGCCACTGTCCTAAACGGTTTTCCCTTTTAAAAATTAAAGATGCCCCTGTAAAGCAGACCAAAATCCTGGGTTTTGGCCCACTTTAAAGTGGACCAAAACCCAGGGCGGCTGAGGCCAGCCGCTGGCTTTTTTCCCTGGGCATCCTGAATCAGCACATGCACGGGCTCTCATCCAATCAGAGCCATGTGCTATGCAAGAGCGGTTGCATCCCCTGCATCTTCAGGCTGTGAATGTGCTCCCATTCCAGCTATTCAGATAGCCTGGGATTGGTGGGAGTGTGCACTGTTGGGGATGCGGCCACTATCAGAGCCTTTTGCCAAATGGTATAGGCACAGCAAACAGCTCTGATTGGGCAAGAGCCCGTGTGCTCGCCATTGAACCGGGGAAAGGTGAATAAATACTGGCGATCTGGGGGTTTCCCACAGCTGGGCATCCCAATTCAGGACACGGAACAAAGCACCTAATCAAAATCCTGCTTGAAGCAAAGTGACTGCTGCCTATGAAATGTTAGACAAGGCCCCGAGCCCCAGGCACTGAATCATATATCTGGGGGTACAAAGCCTGCGTGACGGTAGAATGTTTATGTAAATGCTGCCACTTCAGAGGGTCAGACTTTGTAACACACACACCTGTAGCAAAGGAATCTGGAATAGCTACCATGAAACTTTTTGCACTTGGTGGTGGGGATGCAGCAAATATACCATACTGAAATGGCTGGTGTTACATGGTTTTGTCGAGGGGAAGGAAAAAATACAATTCTGTGAGTACTCACCTGTAGAATTGGTTTTGCCTATGTCCAGTCCGGGCCGTCCCAATCCATATACGTGTGGGTAGTCCGCCACCAGGTGGCGCAGTTACTGCAAGATCCAGAGCTGTAACTCCTCCCGGCCCCCTATAAAAGGAGCTGTCTCCATAGAATTCCCAGAAGGTCAAAAAGCAGTAAATGAGACAGGCCGGGAGGCCAAGAAAACATGTTATCTCACATGCTTCAGCACGTACTCTCTCCACAAAAAAATAAGGACAACAGTCCAATACAAAAAGATAATCACCAAAACAGGCAAACAAGAGGAAATGAACCAAGGGGCGGGGTGGGACAGCCTGGACTGGACATAGGCAAAACCAATTCTACAGGTGAGTACTCACAGAATTGTATTTTTCCCTATGTCCAGTCTGGGCCGGACCGTCCCAATCCATATACGTGTAGGACATCCAAAAGCAGTGTCCATATATAGGGCGGGATCCCCAGAGCGGAACAGCATGTAGTTCATTTCACTACTGCCTGAAGCACCTTTAGTAAAGGTATGAACAGAAGACCAAGTAGCGGCCTAACAAACTTGTTCAACAGAGGCCTGGTGCTGAAAAGCCCAGGAAGCAACAATAGCTCTAGTAGAATGAGCTGTAACACAAAAAGGGGGATCCTTCCCTTGGCAGAGTAGGCTTGCACCACCGCCTGTCTAATCCACTTACTGAGAGTGAACTTGGCCGGAGGCAGACCCTTTCTAGAACCTTCAGAGAGAACAAAGAGAGAATCCGACTTCCTGAAGGATTCAGTCGCAACCAGGTAGTACTTAATGGCTCTGACCACATCCAAGCGTAGAAAGCACCAAATTCAATTCCCACACCGGTAATTCAGGCTTACGCAGTGGACGTACATGGGTAATACCTTGGAAAAAAGTCCTGATCAGCCTATGTTTGGCAAAGGATCTTTGGAAAAAGATGGACCAAACAGAGACCTGACCCTTGAGGATACCCAGCTGTAGACCCAGGTCTAAACCGTGTTGTAAAAATTCTAAAATCCTAGAAATAGAAAAAGTGCAACAAGGAAAACCCTTGGATTCAAACCAAGAAATGTAGGCATGCCAAACTCTGTAGTAAATCATGGAAGAAGACTTCTTCCGTGCCCGAATCATGGTTTGAACAACCGTGCCCGTCAGCACCTTCTCCCTTAGAATTGAGGATTCAATAGCCAGGCCGTGAAAGCCAGCATCTGTAAATTAGGGTGCCGCAGCGACCCCTAGTGAGAAGCCCTGGGTCATCTGAACAATGTCCGCAAACCAACTCCGCCTCGACCAACGAGGAGCCACCAGGATGTTTGGCACCCCCTCCTGGGCTATCTTGCACAGCACGCGGCCCAGGAGTGGAAACGGAGGGAATGCATAAAGGAGCCGGAACTCTGTCCACGGAATCGCCAGAGCGTCTGTGGCGAAAGCCAGAGGATCTCTTGACAGGGAGACAAACCTTGGAAGCTTGTGATTGTGTCTGGACGTAAACAGTTCCATGTCCGGCTGACCCCAGCGGAGACACAGAGCGTGAAAGATCTTGTTGCTAAGAGACCATTCCCCCAGACGAGAAGTCCCCCTGCTCAGGGAGTCTGCCTCCTGATTCTCTACCCCAGGGATGTAAACCGCCGAGATGCAGGGAACATTCTCCTCCGCCCAAGTCAGTACCAGGGACACTTCCTGAAGGACTTGCTTGCTCCGAGTCCAGCCCTGGTGATTGATGTAGGCGACAGCCGTCTGATTGTCCGAGCGGACCTGGACCGCACGACCCCTTAGATGAGGAGTCAATTGAAGAAGTACCAACTGAATCGCTCTCAGCTCCAGGAGATTGATGGGTAAGTGGGCCTCCTGTGGCCCCCACTGACCCTGGAACTTCAGTGTTTGCCAAACCCCCCCCCAGCCGGTCAGACTGGCGTCCGTGGTAACTATCTCCCACCGGGGAGTCAGAAAGGACCTGCCCACCAACAGGTTTCTGGAGTCCAACCACCACAAAAGAGACTGTCTGACCAAGGGGGACAGTGAAAAATCCTGATCTAGGGACTCCTGTGTCCGGTCCCAACCGGTCAACAGATTCAAATGAAGAGGTCTCATGTGGAACTGGACAAAGGGCACTGCCTCGACGCAGGACACCATGAGGCCCACCAGTTTCATCCCCAGACGGATCACTGGTCGCTGGTAAGCCAGCAAGGCCTGTACCTGCGTCTGGAGGCCCTCCACCTTCTGCTAGGGGAGGAATACCTTGACCTGAAAGGTGTCCAATGTCATGCCCAGAAAGGACCTCACCATTGAGCCATTGAGGGAGTGATAGAAGACTTGGGGTAATTGATTACCCATCCAAAATCCTCGAGAGTAGATAACACCATCCGGGTGTCGCTCTCAGCCTGCTGAAGGGACTGAGCCGCAATGTCCACTGTGGTCATGAAGTCGCCGGGCCGAAGCGAGCTCCCCAGGAGGGATAGGATCGACCGTGGGACCTAACTTGTCCCTGAAAGGGACGCGCAGGCTTACGCCACTGAGGGAGTCTTCCATCCTTGGCCAGAAGGTCCAGGCGCTCCCCAAATAACCTGAGTTCAAGGAAGGGGATACTAGTGAGCGACTTCTTGGCCGCAGCGTCAGCCGACCACTGCCACAGCCAGAGCGAGCGACGAAGCGCAACAAGCAGATCCGAAGACCTGGCGCCCAGTCGGACACTATTGTCAATGGCCGAAACTACAAAAGCAATAAAATCCACACAGGCTTTGAGTTCTTTATACTCCTCCGCCCGCTTGCGAGATTTGGTCTGATCGACAAGGCGACGCACCTTCTTCCTGATGGGCAAAAATACAATGGCCGCGGACTGGACATGGAGAAGCCCAGCACCCACAAAAGTGAATGCATGACAAGCCAGCTGATCCATGTCAGCAGGGTCACGCAAGGAAGCAGTGTCGGGTGACGGCATAACCATAGTGTTGGATAACCCTGAGACAGGGGCATCCACATCGAGGGGACGGGATCAGAGGTGGATCAGCTCCTCAGGGAAGGGATACCGCCTGTCCAGACTCTTAGGCACCGATGACAATTTATTAGGCCTTTCCCATTCTTTAAACACCATACTGGAAAAGTGGGTCTGCTCTGGGAAGACAATCCTCTGTCTCTCAGGCCGGAATAAATCCCCCTGCTTCCTCTTAGCCGCTTTAGGAGGGACAATATGAAGTGTCTCAGAAGACAGGTATTTTTCCGTGTCGTCAGGGAGCCACATATCTTCGACAGAGGAGAAACCAGGCTCGCTGTTATAACCAACCGACCGATCCCCAGAGGAAGCGGAGTCTTTAAACAACTCTCCCTCCTCCATGGAGTCCCGACCTCCAAAAAAGTCATCATCGCCAGCAAAATCCGAGTAAGCCGGCTCGATGTGCCGCTTCTTACTCGTGGCCTTCCCCGTAGCCCAGCGAGATAACTGTCTCTCCAGGCTGGCCACCCGGTGTGCCAAATCGGCCTGGGACCTTCCCCCTCGATGAGGGCTGACTGCAGTAGTGGTGGGGTTGGTGAGGCCGCAGGCAAAGGAGGGCTAGGGGCAGAGACGCCCGCCCTATCGTGCTCCAAAAATTCTCTCCGGGCGCAATTGACACAAACCGTGCTGAGTCCGCCCAGGGGGCAGGTACCGCACATGGGGCAGAGCTTCACCCGCCCAGATGGGGCCCCTCGCTCACTATCCCCAGAAGCCTCCATTATGGTAATTATGGTATAAAAAATACAGGTTACAGAGCACTAACTGCCCAAACCTAGTAAAGACTCCCAAAATAGTCCCTCTTATGTGATCCCTCTTACGGGAGAGGGTGCGGAGAGAGATCGGAACTGGGGGAGGGGGGGGGTGGAGGAGACCAGGAGGAACCACAAAGGGAGAAGCCATGAGATCCCACAGCACATGCACACAAGAAAAAAAAAATATATATAGGCATATAGGTCAAAAGAGGGACTCACGGACCGCAGAGAGGGAGTCCGGGGACTCGCAGTAGTAGCGGCAGGCAGCTCAAAATCCCACAGGTAAAGGCTTGGTGCCCAGCGTCGGCCGACCACTAGCAGAGCGCGCAGCAGAAGAAGAATATCTCATGTGGCCATCCTGGAAGATTCCCCCCTCACTGAGGGCTGAAGAAAATGGCGCCGGAATCGGTCCCTCGACGGGCGGACCACGCAGCTATGGCGAAAAATGCGTCATTGCGCCCCCCCCCCCGCTGCGGCGCGAAACGAGCGCCCTCAGCCTGAGGAGAAAAGCGCCCTTCTAAGGAGAAAGGGAGGGAGGGCGGCCCACGGAGGGGCCTCTCCCTCCCGGCAGCGGAACGCCCCGCATGATCCCAAGGCCGCAGCCTCACAAGGAAAGCGGATGCGGCATGCCCCCCCCCCCCCCCCACAGCAGCGCAGACAAGATGGAGGGGAGAGGGGAAGACGCCGAGGAAGCGAGGGAGGTAAGTATCCAGTGAAGCACAAGCACAAACACACAAAATAATAAAGCTGTGGGACAAACATGGATACCAGGGTATAGGTGGTTCCTCCCCCCCCCCCCAATAGGCTAACTATCGCCTATGGCCGGCTACCCTTTAGGGAGGGTCTGTGGCCCAGAGCATAGCACTGTGAACTCCTGACCCTGGCGTTCTCCCTACCTTCACCTGTCCCGTCAGCCGAGGCTGGGAGGCATACGTGGGTCCACAGGAATAGAGGCAACATGGGTGCAGTGGCCGACAGGCTTAAAAATGCCCCGCTCAGCTGCCAAATCCAGAGAGAGTTCCAGACGATCCTCGCAGCAGCTACTGCAAGACGAATCTGGGAATTCTATGGAGACAGCTCCTTTTATAGGAGGCCGGGAGGAGTTACAGCTCTGGATCTTGCAGTAGCTGTGCCACCTAGTGGCGAACAACCCACACGTTTATATGGATTGGGACGGAGGGAAAATAGGCATGTGGGGGTTATGCGCGGAGGGGTTGGATCACTTTAAGGTACTTTAAAGTCCCCGTCCAGACGCATACTAACTTTCTCCCACATTATCCCCCATGGGAACGTGATAAAATAATAGTTCAGTAATCATCTCAAAATCTCAGATTATTAGTGTTGGATGAACCCGGACCGCAAAGTTCAGGTCCTTACCAAACTTTGTGAGTGCGTGTTCCCAAACCTGAACACAGACTTCAGCCAGGAGTACTCATTCGGCTCGAACCTGGAAAAGCTGGTTGACGGGTTACTGAGCAGCCCGTTAACCAGCTTAACCTAAAGTGTGCAGCAGCAGGAAACTGTTTTACATCGTACCTGAGCCCCAGGATCCCATCGGCGGTTGGCAAAGGTGGACTGACCATAGGGAGACCCGGGCAAATGCCCGGTGGGCTGCACTGCTTTGGTGCAGTCTGGGCTGCTACCTCTACTAACACTCCCATCCAATCCCAGCCCCCACCCCCTTCACCACTATACCCCCTCACCCAAGCAACCCCAGCCCATGTCCTGGTTGACTGGCCAGGAGGCAACATAGATGCCACTGGCTGGTCATGGGCAGGCCAGGTGCTGGTAAAATCCTTGGCCCCAGGCTGCCACTGGCGGTCAGCGTTCTTTCAGGAAACTGACAATCAGACTAGGGCCCCAGCCATCACATTATAGGTTATGATGCGCCCCCTCTCTTACCGATGTGTGATGGCTTGGTCCCTAGTTGGAATTGGGCCCCAGGGCAAACCAGCCTGGGCAAGGGGGATGACACCCATATTTTTCATTATTGGCAGCAGTGATAGTGTGGCAGGTCAGTTCTTCACAGTTGGGCCCTATGACTCCATACTTGGCTTTGCTCTCTTGCCCAACCGGCTGTTCTGGCCAAAAGGAACAAAGTGGCTGTTAGACTGCGTGGTCCTGCAGGAAAGAAATTGAAAGGAGAGCAAACACTGGAACCCGGCTACGGATTCTACCAGGTGCTTCAGGAAATGAAGGAGCTGCTTATTGCCTTATTGTGTAATGCGTAACCAGGGGGAGGGGGGTACTCAGCAATGCTCACAAACAAAGGGGTCTCACTGGTCTAGTATATTCTTTTTACAGTAAAACATCATTCTTTCTCTTGCTTCAAAAGGTTCTACAAGGCCCATGGCCTATTTATTTTGGTAACATTAGTAATTGATCTCCTCTTCGGGGGCACTTGGTTGTAACTGCTTATCATTAGCAGGTACTTGGAAGACAAAGGTTAGGAACCACTGCCTTAAAGCACACAAGCTTAACATGTGGCCCAGGGGACGGATGTCCCTCAGAGATCTGGTGTGGCCCCTGACCTTCTGTGGGGAAAGCGGGGGGGGGGGGTAGATAGAACTGGCGTGTAAAGGTAGTCAACTAGGGGCACAGAAAGGATGGAAGGTTGCACGGAGAGCGATATAAGAAGGGTGCATTGGCATATCGAGGTGACAGCGGCGGCATGGAGGAATGCAGTGACATATATTGTACAGCACCACCTCTGGGTAAAATCTTTGGCAGAATAATTTGATAAAATCGTTTTTCTCTAATTGTATGCTTAGCATTGGTGGGAGCTTAGATGGGTTGAGTATTGGGAACATGGTTAAAATGTGGGACTGATGGGGAGGGCGATAAATAAGGGACCCTTATATCCAGAGAGGAAAGCCAATCGGCATGTGCATTGCTAGAATGTGGGGATTGTGATATATGAATGTAGTGGTGGAAGGACATACGAGTGGAGTTTGTGGAGACAGTGGGTATCATGATTGTTGTAGAAAATCATCAAGCTATTCCAAATTAAAAATCCTTAACCCATTCATTGCGGCCCTCACCCAGGTTCCAGATCATTTAAGTGGCCCACACTCATCAAAATGTTGAGCAACCTAGTTTAAAGATTTGCTTAAGGAGGTGGAGGTGCATAGATACAGTCATGGCCGTATGTTGGCACCCTTGAAATTTTTCAAGAAAATGTTTTGCTATACACATGTTTATTCCCTTTGTGTATATATATATATATATATATATATATATATATACACCAAAAATGGGCTGGCCAAATTTTTGGCACCCTTTCAAAATTGTGGATTAAAAAAATTGTTTCAAGCATCTGATGCTCCTTCAAAGTGGACCAAAACCCAGGATTTTGACTATCTTGGGTTTTGTTCCTTTCCCGATCAGGGGTGCCCTTCTGTGTGAAACCCCCCCAGATCGCCGCAGCCAGCTGACCTCTTCCCTGTCCCATGGCGCATCTAAGAGCAGAGGCTCTGACGGCCGCATCCTCCACTTCCTTCTAGCAGTGTGCGTGCCCGCACCAGGTATTTGTGAATGGCCAGCGCAGGCACGCTCCCTGTTACAGGGAGGCGGAGGATGCAGCCATCAGAGCCGCTGCTTTTAGACGTGCCATGGGACCGGGAAGAGGTGAGATGGCTGCGGCGATCTGGGGGGGTTTCACACATTGGGACACCCCCGATTGGGGTGCCCCGGGGAAAGGACCAAAACCCGGGATAGTGAAAAATATTCACTATCCTGGGTTTTGGTCCACTTTAAACTCACCTGGGGCAAGCAACAGGTGTGGGCAATATAAAAATCCTACCTGAAAGCAGATGAAAAGGAGAGGGCTTTATTCATCAAGGGATAGCGCTAGGCAGTGCCTTGTAAGTGGCAGGTAGTGTCAGGTGAACGCCTGCCGTGGCACACAATACCACATTTATGAAAGTGAAAGGTTAGCGCCTCTTACAGCTACACGTAGCAACCGATTCATCATCACAGACGGCTCAGCAGATCCCGGCGACGCTCTGGCTTTCAGAGCGCCTGCTATTACCTGCTGCTACCTGACACTCTCCTATACATTTCAATGGACATTACATTTCTTCTCTTTAAACAGGGTTTTCTTTAAATATTTTTTTTGGTTGTGTATCAAATCATTGTGTGACCTCTCCTGGCCTATTTAAATACATTTTTGAAAACTTTGTGTTTTTATATTTTTATGCAGAATTGTCATTACAGGTCTGGTATTAAAGTGTTAATGTCACAATGTAATAATGTAATTCCATGTGTTTTCGCTTTGTTACTAGTGGATATGTGTTCAAAAACGGACTTTAATCACACAGCTTCTGGCGCTCTGGGCTACAGTGACACAATTTTGAGTGCTGGCGCTGTGTGAGGCTGTTTTTTTGATGAATATGGTGTGAGTCGCTCACACTGACCAGTCGCTACCGTTCGCTCCCTTATAGCGATGTACTGGTGTTATAGCGACTTACACATCAAATTCATCAATGCCGGCCATGTTACTACAGCGACTGAGGCACTCTGTAATAGCGACTCACGGCCAATCAGAACGACCACTAGCGGTCGCTCTTAGCTCATCTGCTGTTACCTGGCACTAGTAATGAATCAGCCTGCCCGTCTTTGCATTGTGTTTCTGTGTTGTGCCACACTAAGCATGGGCAACAGAAAGAGGAGAAGAGAACTGTCTGAGGACTTGAAAACCAAAATTGTAGAAAAGTATCAACAATCTCAAGGTCCATCTCCAGAAATCTAGATTTGCCTATGTCCACAGTGCGCAACATTATCAAGAAGTTTGCAACCCATGGCACTGTAGCTATTGCGTTGGGACTGAGTCTGCTCCTTCTTGTTAGCGCCTTAGTACTCACATTACATTATGTTCAGAAAAAGGAAACAATCTTTGTAACTGCTGTGTTAGCCTTAAAGCGGACCAACACCCAGGGGGGATCGGCCCGGGAATCTATAAGATTTCGGATGCCCCGCGGATGAAAGCCCCCAGGAAGCCCACAATCCTACCTTTTCCACGTTCCAGCAGCGCATGCGCGTCCGCCGCCTCCCGCGCGTCCCTCTAGCAGGGCACGCTCCCGCGCCAGCCGTTTGTGAATGGCCAGCGCGGGTGCGCTCCCTGTAAGAGGGACGCGCGGGAGGCGGACGCAATCTGCTTGTCCGTCGCTGCCTCACGCTTGTCCGTCGGCGGGGATTGGCTGCAGCGGTCACGTGGGAGCGGGGTGAGGTGAGTTTTCGGGGCTTTCTGGGGGGTTTCACACAGTGGGGCACCCCCGATCGGGGTGCCCCACCGAAGTGGACCAAAACCCAGGATAGTCAAAATCCTGGGTGTTGGTCTACTTTAAGTAATTTAAGTGTATCCATTTAGGTTACTCTTCCTCTTAAGGTGGAATTCCCAGAACCATAGCATATGGATAGGAGCGTGTTGCCGCACCTACAGCTGAGGTCTGCCCATGGCATTGTGCCTTGAGTTTGATGCGGGTGGATTCCCATGGCAGGCCGTGTGAAGTAACCCATGAAGTCTCGGCTGCTCGGCTCTTTTGTTGTGGGAAGGATTCAGCTGATCTGGTTCCCCTGGCTACAGTAAACAGAGCAGGACTGTGTATCTATTGTCTACTTACTCCAACAACACAAGTAACACATATTTCACAAACCCTACACACTGCATCTTTAGAGGAAGGCCAGTGCACACAGATTGATCAATCAGAGGAGCCTGGGAGAGAGCTTAGCCACTTACACAACAACCAGAGCCGCGTGCCCAGGGATTTCATCACTGTTACAAACTGAAGACATCTTATACTTGATTTCCTTGTGTTGTGTAACCCCCAGGCCCTGAAAATGGGCAGCAGACAGGTACCTATGAGAAGGGCCACTTCAGCCGGGTATAGAATGCCAGACAAGCCGGCAGCAAAGCTGGCATCACACTCCTCTGTTTCATTAAACAAGTCACATCCTGGGACCCAGACCAACAGCGATAAGGAGAAGAAATCCTGGGGTGACGCCGTCCAGAAGGACCACGTATGGAGAGAGTTTGTGGAGGCGGAAAGACGAGGCCTTAAACAATGGTAAGGCATTTTATTTATTAAAAAATCTGTGAAAAGTTATGGAAAAGAAACAATTGCCTATATTTCTAAGTCCTCGCAAGAATTCCTTGTATGTTTTTACATCACCTATTTTACATTCACCGTTTTTTTTATTGTGTAGTAGATACTGGTAGACAAAGTATGCAATGACTGGCTATTTGTATGCATTTTGTGGTAAAGGGGAGCAACTACCCCCCTTGAGTCTATAAGACCTGAGGGCTGGTAGCCTTCCTCTTTATGGGGCATCCCAAATTGGCCCCACAGTGTGGCCGATTTACTCACATCTTTCCAGAGCCTTCACCATGTCTTGGCGCCGCATCCCCTGCATGCCTAGATCCGAGGTCTTTCTGAATGGCTGGTACTGGTGCAGGCCACAGCTAGAGGTCAGTGGGTATGTGGCCAGCAGCACTCGCTCTACGCAGATTTCATTGCTACACTGAGCTCAGTGTGGCAAAGGAATAGCAATCCCAGGGAATACACAAATCAGGGCATCCCAAACTGGGATGACCCTCCAAAAAGGAACCAATCCCAAAAAATAAAATTCTTGGGGTTGTGTTCCTCTTCAAAGTGGACCAAAACAAGCCCCCCTGGAGTGTGAACTCCCCTGTGTCCCCATATACTCACAGCACATGTGCAGCCCCCACCCAGCATGCCCACTGTGTGTGTTTGCTGTGGCCCGCAGGCCTGAATGGCTGTGAGGGGAGGGAAGGGAAATGCAGAGGCTTGTCACACTGTGGGCATCCTAAATCACAATGTCCTTAGGGGGAGGGGGACATGCAAGGGGGCAGGGGAGGGGGTTTACAAGTGTTTTAGTCTGCTTTAAAAGAGTAGTGCATTCCCAAGCACCCCTCCGTCCTGCACCCTGGAGTGAATTCTGGAAACAAAGTGAGTATACAGTGATAGTGGGGTGGGGGGGGTTGCACTGGGGGATGCCCTGGGGGGGGGGGCGTTTACCTGAGGTAGGCTGTCTGACCGGGGTTTGGTCCACTTTAGATACCACAAAATCCATACAAAAAGCCATTTACTGCATAATAAACAAATCACCAGAACTCTAGGGCTGGCTTTAATAGGTTTTGGTACACTTTAAAATGCTCTGTATATCATTTTGAAAGTGAATATGCCATTTTGCTGGCAATTTTCTTCTCACCAATCTGATAGTTTCAAGATTTTTTGTGAGACTTTAGGGATGCTGGAAATCAGCTGTACCCAGTGATCATGGGGCCCACTCATGATTATTCCACTTACATATTTTACAGCCGTGTGTCCACTATGTATCAGGTATCTGCTTAATGAACTTAGCAGATTCACCAATAATAGATAAAAAGTAGCATTGCATCCACTATTAAAAGTTAGCTTTTGGGATGAAACCAGAGCTACCTTTACATCTGTCTGCTGGAGTACGCCTTGAGGTGCCTAGGGGCAGACTGGCTATAGGGAGACCTGGGACAATACCCGGTGGGCTGCACTGCTTTGGGGCCTGCTGCATTTAACACCCACATTAAATTTCTGCCCTCCTTAGTCTCGCTCTCAGCCCCCTGTACCAACAAGCCAAGGAACCCCAGTCCCCAATGCTATAGCCTCTGCATTATGGTTGGGGGGCCTCAGCAGGGATACTTAGGCTGGCAGGGGCTGGTAAAATCCAAGGCTGATTTTTGGCCCCACTTAGCTACTGGAGGTACCTGACAGAGGCCGGACATCATTGACGCACACACAGAGGTGGAGGCGCCCAGGCAATACATTTATTCAGAGTCATAGATTGCCAGGAATGTTTATGAGGGCTCCACAAACAGGGGCATCCAAGATTGGATTTTGTTCTGCTTTACAGAAAAAAAAAATAAATCAAAAATACTACATATACTACATAATCAGTTCTACAGGTGAGTACTCACAGAATTGTATTTTTCCAAGTATACAGCGCGTCCTGTTTCACTAAATTCTTTACGTCTGGGACATCCAAAAGCAGTGTCCGTAAAGTAGGGTGGGATCCCCAAGAACAACGGCGAACAGTTTAAACCACTGCCGCCTAAAGAACTTTGCGGCCGAAAGCAGCATCAGCTGAGGCCCTAACATCAACCTTGTAAAACTTAGAAAAAGTATGAACAGAAGACCAAGTAGCAGCCTTGCAAACTTGTTCAAAAGAAGCCTGGTGCTGAAAGGCCCAAGAGGCACCAATAGCACGAGTGGGATGAGCAGTAAGGCGGAAAGGAGGCTCCTTCCCCTTAGCAGAATAGGCCTGAATCACAGCCTGACGAATCCACTTGCTGATAGTGGACTTAGCCGGAGGCAAACCCTTCCTAGGTCCAGACGGGAGCACAAAGAGAGCATCAGTTTTCCTGAAAGGTGCAGTAGCTACCAAGTAAAACTTCAGAACCCTGACCACATCTAAGGAATGCAGAGTCCGCTCCTTGGAATTAGCAGGATTAGGACACAATGAAGGCAAGACAATGTCCTGATTGAGATGAAAAGCAGACACAACCTTAGGCAAGAAATCTGGCTTAAACCGAAACACCACCTTGTCCTGGTGTAGCTCAAAATAAGGAGGCTTGATGGAAAGCGCAGCCAACTCAGAATCATGCCTGACAGAAGTAATAGCCACCAAAAAGGCTACGTTAAGAGTCAAAATGGGCAAAGCGGCCTCACGGAGAGGCTCAAAGGGACGACCCTGCAGAGCAGATAACACCAGATTCAAATCCCAAACTGGTAACATAGGCTTATGTGGCGGACTCACGTGAGAAATCCCCTGGAAAAAAGTCTTAACCAAACGGTGACTGGCAAAAGATCTTTGGAAAAAAATTGCCAAAGCTGAAACATGACCTTTGAGGGTACTAAGTTGAAGGCCCAAATCCAAACCATGTTGCAAGAATTCCAGAATCCTGGGGATAGAAAACACCCGACAGGGAAGAGATTTGGACTCACACCAGGCAATGTAAGCATGCCAGACCCTATAGTAGATAAAGGACGAGGACTTCTTCCTAGCCCGAATCATGGTATCAACAACAGAGGCAGGCAGCCCCTTTTCCATCAAGATGGAGGTTTCAGCAGCTAAGCCGTCAAAGCCAGCGTTTGTAAATTGGGATGGCACAGCTGCCCCTGAGTGAGCAGATCTGGATCCTTGGGCAGGACGCACTGATCTACTGCCAGCTGCACGATGTCTGCGAATCACACTCTTCTTGGCCAACAGGGGGCCACCAGAATGGTTGGCACCCCTTCCTGGGCTTCCTGGCGCAGCACCCTGCCCAACAGAGGAAACGGGGGAACACATAGAGGAGCCAAAACCCCTTCCAAGGCATTGCTAGCGCGTCCGTGGCAGAGGCCAGAGGATCCTGTGACAGACAGACAAAGAATGGAAGTCTGTGATTGTGAATCAAACAGGTCCACATCCGGCAGACCCCAGCGGTGGCACAGAGAATGAAACACCCTTCCCCTGAGGGACCACTCCCGGGATGTAAACTGCCGATATGCAGGGAACATTCTCCTCCGCCCAGGACAGTATCAGGGACACTTCCTTGAGGGCTTGCTTGCTCCGAGTCCCTCCCTGATGATTGATGTAGGCAACTGCCGCCTGGTTGTCCGAGCAGATCTGAACAGCCCAACCCCAAAGGTGCAGAGTCAACTGGAAAAGAACCAACCTTATCGCCCGCAGTTCCAGAATGTTGATGGGAGCATGGGCCTCCTGAGGGCCCCACTGACCCTGGAACTTCAGAGACTTCCAAAAGCCCCCTCAACCTGTCCGACTGGCATCTGTGGTGCATCTCCCAGCACAGGGGCAGAAAGGTCCTGCCCACTAGGAGATTCCTTGAGTCCAGCCACCACGAGAGGGACTGACTGACCAGAGGGGACAGAACAAATTCTTGATCCAGGAACACAGGGTCCCGATCCCAAACTGACAAGAGGTGCAACTGAAGAGGTCTCATGTGAAACTGAGCATAGGGAACCGCTCATCTTCTATCTTCACAGTCCTGACTGCAGAAGGAAACTGGGAATTTGTGGGAGGTTCCTGTCCTTTTATAGGGCCGGGAGATGCCACAATTCTTTTCTGCAGTCCACTGCGCCACCTTGTGGCGGATATCCCAGACGTAAAGAATTTAGTGAAACAGGACGTGCTGTATACTTGGAAAATAGCAAGTTACATTTTCTTCATAATGTGAATCCCATTCTAATACTGTAGTGTACGGTTTGGCAAGTCTACAAGGCATTTCAGCACTGTTAGAGGTTTGCACCTAAAGTGGACTAAAGTCTAGTCCCTGGCATTCTGATTTGGGATGTACCTCTTCCCCACTTTGAAAATGCAAGTGCAGGCAGTCCTTCCATGGCATAGAACGCTGACTGTAACCAGAGTCATGGCACAGAACAGATGGCATCCTTACAACCGCTGTGTGTGCCCATGTCAGCCATTGAGATATTCTTGGTGCGGCTGCATGTATCAGCTGTAGGGCTGCCCTGGCCTGTGAATGCACCTTGGGATTCCCTTTTACATTTCATGCAGCAGGGCTCTTGGAAGAGGTGAGTGGATCAGGCGATCTGGCGGGTTCCTGCACAGCAGGGCATTACAATGTGGGATGCCACATAAAAAAATAGAACAACCCCCATAAGAGTCCCATAGACTCAAGGGGGGGTTTCTTCTCTTTAAAGTGGACCAAAACCCAGCTGGATTCCCGGGCTGATCCTTTCCCTCCCTGCGGGGCATCCAAAATTGGGATGCCTCACTGTGTGAAACCCCCCGATTGCCCCGCTACACTTACCTTAATCCCGGTCCAGCGGCGCATGCGCGGGCCGCATCCGCGCTATCCCTCTAGCAGGGCATGTGCTTGCGCCGGCCATTTGTGGATATGTTAGATGAAAGCGTGAGATGCGTCCGCCAGCGAGCTCAGAGCCGCTGAGCTAAGACATCGGGTTAGATGCCCATAGCTCAGCAGCTCCGAGTGCGCCAATTGGACGAGCGGACGTGCATGCGTGGTAGGACCGGGATGAGGTGAGTTAATGCACGATCTCTGGGGGTTTTCACGTAGCAGGGCACCCCAATCAGGGAGTGGACCAAAGCCCAGGATAGTCAAAATCAAGTATATGACTGTAACTCATCTATGTAACAAACATTTTTCTTTTTTTATAGGCATGAAAATTGGAGTTTCCTAAAAGAGTATGACTCACTGGTAAGAATTTCTTCTATTTCATATATTGTCTGTTTGGCATATTGATGCTGTTCATTATAGGTCAGTATCAGCTCACGGTGAGACAATAGCCTCTCACAACAAAGCAGAAATGCCAGAGTGCACCACAACCCCAAAAATGTTGCCCTCCTCCCCATTAGTAATGTATTACATGTGTCCTCTTTAAGCTGATTTCAGCATTAAAATGTTAAAGAGGACCTCTAGCCAAAACTGAGCGTCCCATTCAGGATGCCCTGACACATATCCCCACCCCACAATCAGTCATCTGCTCTGCATGGTATCCCACAGCAACCACCATGTGACCACGGACAGGCAATCAAGTTTGCTGGCTGGTGGTTGCACAAACTCTGCGTAAACTTGATTGGCTGCTTGTGGTCATGTGAGCGGCAAGATACAAGGGTATCATGAATGGGGATACCCCATGCTGTTGGAGTGAGGGGACATCCAGTCACTTTTGACTGGACGTCATATTCAAAGTGGGCTTATTACAAATGAGAGGAACACGCTCTCCCTCAGGACAGTTCTACAGTGAGCAGTACTCAATGGGTTCCCATGCAATGTCTCTGCAGTATGTGTGTGACTACAGGCTGAGCATGCATGGCAGCCGTACACTTAGAGTGACAGTTGGAACAGATTTACAGCGGAAAGTCTAAAGGTCATTAATAAGCATGCCCATTATCTACTTACCTTACCATGCTGCTAGCCCACGATCATCTTGCTCCTGTGCCACCATCTTGCTACACCTGGGAACAGATGTCCCACAATCCTCCCGGGTGCTGCCTTTGAATGGCTGGCTTGCCATCTTCCATCAAGTGGTGGCAGTGGTGAGGTCAGCAGGAGCTGTGGTGCAGGACCACAGAAGCATACAGACCTGCACCCAGAAGTTAAGTCCTCTAGGCCTTTTTCTTATTTTTGGTATGCTTTAAAGTGGACCAGTCACCAGCATTTTCACTATTCTGGAAACTGGTCTTTGACCCTGGGGAATCTTGATTCGGGGTGGCCCGCTGTGTGAAACCCCCCCAGATCCCCAACTAAACTCATCTTTCTGCCACTTCCATGGTGTATGCGCGCGATGTTGTCCAATAAGCACTTTATGCCATGTATACTGACTGAGGCAGCTGCATCCCCGGTTTCCCTGCAGCATTCATGCATTTCCACACCCAGCCTGTCAGAATGGATGGCCGCATGGGTGCGCTTTGCTGCAGGGATGCAGCTGCGATGGCAATGAGGGACCGGTGCAAAGGTAAAGGGTTCTTGGGCAATCTGGGGGGGCTCACACAGGGGCACCTAGTTGTCTGCCCCTGGAGTCTATAGATTCCAGTGCCACCGACAGCAATGACTGGTCTACTTTTCAGTCCATGACCAGGCACACACCAACTTTCTTCCACATTACACCCCCCACTTTGGGAACAATGTAAAATACATCAATTCAAAGCATCTCAAAGTTTCCAATTATAGGTAAAATACCTTATGTATTCTTTCTTCCCTTCAATGTCTGGGCTGTGGCTGGGCAGGGCAGGGTGTGTCATGGCACATCCTTCTGCGTCCTGAGCATGCCCTGCTGTGGTCAGAGACAGCTGTGGAGCAAAGAGATAAAGTGTCTGTTGGACCACTCCTTTGTCTGGTCCTATAGGAATAAAATAGAGAGGGCAAGCTTAGAACCCCGCTATGCTTCTAACTGCGACTGCAGGAAATGAATGAGAAGCACATGGGATGGGCATCAGGTGATCAGCTTGCTACCTTTTTATTACCATTGTGTTTACAGTCCCTTTAAGTAACAGGCCAGTCACCCAATTCCAAGATTGTGTTCTCCCCAAGAACCTGTTAAATCACACAATATTTGTTTCTGGGTCTGTTTAGGGCAATAAAAAGGAAGTGGAAGAACTACCCGAGCAATTGCCAATGTTTTCAGAAGATGTCCCCAACACCACCAACCAGAATATTGGAAACCGGATCAACACAGACCTAGGGAAGAGACTCATCCGCATGGATTTCTCCCTGACGAGTGGAAATCAAAAGAAAAAGCTGGGAGCGGACTTTCTACCATGTTAATCCACATCACAAACCGCTAACTACTTATTAATAAGAGATTTTGGAGCCCGGAGAACATTGTCTACACTACGCTTCTAAGAGACTAAGGATCTGAAATACATTTTGAATTATTTTTCAAAGAAAGTATTACACAATTTAAATAACCTTAAAGACCACTTTAAATGGCAATGGCATTAGTGTATATTATTGTGTGACTATGTCCCTAAGGACAACCGTACACAAAGTCTGAACACAACTCTGAAGAGTCCTGTACACACAGAACACAGCAGCTGGGGTCTTCGTGTATAGGGCTCACTTTTCTCTTCTTGCAGATCTTGGTGTACAGATTGCAGGTATTAAAAACATAAATTTGCTAACATAAGAAAAAATAAAACATTTGCTAGATCCGCTCAGCACCGTGAGAATATCCTTTGGGCACAAGATAATCTACACTTTCAGAAATGCTATTGACAGTAGACTTAAAACAGAAAACACGCTGAGGGGGCCAGAATAACACATTAGAAAATAATAATGGGTCATTTACACAAACCATTTTGTCTGACATAAAAATTCTAGTTCGTTGGACAAAAAATCCACCAAAAATAGGACGTATAGTGCACAGCACAATCTCTCTAACGGACAATTAGCAGTCAAATCTTCAGCGTATTCGTAAAGCAAATAGTCCACTCACACAGGAGCTGTATGTTCGTTTGTTTGCTCAACAAATCTATCCCTTCATGGAAATAGGCCATTACAAAGCCTAAAAGGACAGTTTCCCACTAGAGATTCAGAATTATAGTTACCAAAGGTCTCATCAAAGCTTTCTTGTAATGACTCCTCAGACCTCTCTCACCTGTTCTCGGGACATGGTTCCCCCCACTTGTTGTCCTAGTGGATCTTCTCACCAGTGACTCTGTCCTGTGGGTTTGTTTTCTTACATTAAGAGGGTGCTTTGATCTCTAACAGTTTTACATAGCTGACAAATCTGACCTGTTATAAAATACCTGTTAGCATATTCTAAATGAGAAGACCTGACTAGGAAATTAAACTGATATCTTTATGAACTTTTCTAAAGGATGTCTCAAGGCTCCTTTGTCTTTTCAATTGCAAAATATTTTATGGATTGCTTTTAACTAACTTTTCAAGCCCTCTGAAAATATTGTGAGCCATTTGCAATATATCAATAATATATACAATACATAATATATAGAGTCCAAGTCTTAAATAAAAAATTATATAAACACCCCATGCTGAAGCAATAGTTATGGTTGTCTACCAATCTCACGCAATTAAAATCTGCAATAGTCCACACATCTAAGAATCCGATAGCTCAGGAATCTTATTCAAATATACAATAGCCTTAAAAGTCTTTTGTAAGGTAATTTCTAGACACACAATACAGAGACCTGGCCAGTTCTCACCTTCTGTATTTATCCCCTGGGGCAAGCGGTCCCCCAGGGGATAAATACAGAAGGTGAGAACTGGCCAGGTCTCTGTATTGTGTGTTGTCAGCTACCTGAGCAATTGTCAATGTTTTCAGAAGATGTCCCCAAAAACACTAACCAGAACAACACAGACCTAGGGAAGAGCCTTATCTGCATGGATTTCTTCCAAGCAAGTGGAAATCAAAAGAAAAAGCTGGGAGTAGACTTTCTACCATGTTAATACACATCACAAACCACTAACTGCTTATTAATAAGAGTTTTTAGGGCCCGGAGAACATTGTCTACACTATGCTTCTAAAAGGACTAAGGATCTAAAATACATTTTGAATAATTTTTTAATGAAAGAATGAGCAGCAGTAATAATAAAATCATTCATGGGGGACATAATAAAATCGTTCATGGGGGACCGCTGTTGCCAGTAGTCGGTCTTGTTGTCTCTAAAAACTTACACACCATATCCTCACTAAATCCTCACCAAATCCCTTCCAGTCTGGCTTCCGCTCTACTCAGTCTGCTGGAACTGCCCTCACCAAAGTCACTAACAATCTAACCACAAAATTCAAAGGGCTCTACTCCATTGTTATTTTCTTGACTTATCCTCTGCATTTAAAATGGTCAATCACTCACTTTTGCTTTCATGTCTCCCCTCTTACCTCTGAGATCGCACTGTCAGAGTTTCCTGCTCTGTTGGGGTAACACAAGGACCCATCCTTGGACCCCTATTTTTTCAATCTATACTTAGGGCCTTGGAAAACTTAAAAACAATTTTGGCTTCAAACCACTTCTATGCAGAGTACACAAATCTACCTCCCAGGCCCTAACCTCTCCTCCCTCCCCCTTTCCGCCAACTCCAAAAAATGCCTGACCGAGGTGATAGCCACCAAAAAGGCAACCTTAAGAGTAAGAATAGACAGAGCAGCCTCATGCACAGGCTCAAATGGAGGGCCCTGAAGGGCAGACAAAACCAAATTCAAGTCCCAAACTGTCAACAGAGGTTTGCGAGGGGGACGCACATAAGCAACCCCCTGGAAGAAGGTCTTGACCAGAGGACGTTGAGCGAAAGATCTCTGGAAGAAAACAGCCAAGGCAGAAACGTGACCCTTGAGTGTGCTGAGCTGAAGTCTCAGATCCAAACCATGCTGAAGGAACTCCAGAATCCTAGGAATGGAAAACACCTGACATGGAAGGACCCTAGAATCACACCAGTCAATGTAGGCCCGCCAGATTCTATAGTAGATGGTAGAAGAGGATTTCTTCCTAGCCCTGATTAGAGTGTTAACCACAGAATCAGAAAGCCCCTCATCCCTTAAGATGGAGGTTTCAGCAGCCAGGCCGTCAAAGCCAGCGTTTGTAAATTGGGATGGCATAGCCGCCCTTAAGTGAGAAGGTCCGGGACCATGGGCAGAGCGTACTGATCTACTGCCAGCTGAAAGATATATCTGCGAACCACACCTGTCTTGGCCAACGGGGGTCCACCAGGATTGCTGGCACCCTTTCCTGAGCCAGCTTGTGCAGAACCCTGCCCAGCAGGGGGAACGAAGGAAAAAGATACAGGAGACGGAACCCCTGCCATGATAGATTCAGAGCATTCACCGCAAGGGCCAGGGGATCCTGGGACAGAGAGACAAAGACTGTGAGGTTGTGATTGTGGCGGGACGCAAACAGATCCTCTTCCCCCAGGCAAGAAGTCCCCCTGCTCAGAAAATCTGCCTCTAGATTCTCCACCCCCGGAATGTACACTGCTGAGATGCAAGGGACATTGTCCTCCGCCCAGGACAGAATCATGGACACCTCCTTGAAGGCACTCTTGCTCCAAGTCCCTCCCTGATGATTGATGTAGGCAACCGCTGTCTGGTTGTCTGAGCGAACTTGGACCGGCCGGCCCCGAAGGTGAAGAGTCAAGTTAGCCAGAACCAACTGAACCGCCCTCAGCTCCAGGATGTTGATAGGAGCATGGGCCCCACAGCCCCCAGAATTGTAGGGATTTCCAGAAGCCCCCCCAACCTGACAGACTGGCATTCGTGGTGACCGTCTCCCAACAGGGGGCCAGGAAGGATCTGCCCCCCAACAGGTTCCTCGAGTCCAGCCACCACAAGAGGGACCGCCGAGCCAGAGGGGACAGAACAAAGGCCCGATCCAGCGACAGGGGACTCTTGTCCCAGATCAACAATAGACAGAGCTGAAGAGATCTCATGTGGAACTGTGCATAGGGAACCGCCTCGAAGCAGGACACCATCTGTCCCACCAGCTGCATCCCCTGCCGGATGGAAGGGTGAGGGCAGGACAGAAGGGAATGAACTTGAGTTTGCAGAGAGTCCACCTTCTGCTGAGGAAGAAAAATCCTGGCCTGAACAGTATCCAGATTCATGCCCAGGAAGGAAGTCACCAGAGACGGAGACAGGGAAGACTTGGGGTGATTGATCACCCAGCCGAACGATTCCAGAACCGTCACCACCCGCTGGGTATCCAATACCGCCTGCTGGAAAGATTGAGAGGTGATGAGGTGGTCGTCCAGATAGGGAAGAACGCAAATGCCCTGAGCCGAGCCATGACACCCGCCAGCACCTTGGTGAAGACCTGACAGATGACCCCCAAGTCCAGGAGATTTTGCACAGCCCGAAACAGCCCATGAGCTGCCAAGGGGTCTAGAGGAATCCGAGAACTGAGGAATCTTGGAGGCGGCCAGGCAGCAAACTCTAGCTTGTACCTGGAGGACACAACCTCCAGAATCCACCTGTCTGAGACCTGTTGTCCCCAGACACGAGCGAAGAGCCGCTGCCGCACCCCCACCCGGATGGGTGAGGGCGGTCCTTCATGGCTGAGGAGGCTTGGCGACAGATTTGAGCTTGGACCCCCAGGAAGATCCGGAGCGGGCACGACCTCTGCCCCTGCCCCAGAAGTCTCCCCTAGGGCCTGCAAAGGAAACCCTTCTCCCAGACCTGGATCCACGGTAGGAGGGAGCAAAGGCACCCGAACCCCGAAAAGGGCCGCAGCTGCTTCTTACGTTGAGGCAACTTGCTCCCCTTGGCAAACAGGTCTAAGCGATCACCAAATACGCGCAGTCCCTTAAAGGGGAGCCCCGTGAGGGCCTTCTTAGCAGCGTTATCAGCTGCCCACTGGTGCAGCCAAACAGAGCGGCGTATAGCAACCACCAATGCAGAGGTTCTACTACACATCCTAATGGTGTCATCTAAAGCAGAGAGGACATATGCCATGAACATTTCACACTGTGACAAGGCACTAGAAGTATCATCAGGGGTGCCTTCCAACAGACCCTTGAGGAGAGCCCTAACAGCAACAGCAGTAATAGCAGAAGCACAGACAGGGCGCAAGGCCGACCCCACACAGGCAAAAGCATGGGAAGCCAGCTGGTCAATGCGCCGGTCCTCACTATCCTTAAGGGTAATGGAATCAGGGGAATGGACTACAGATGTGTTAGACAGCCCCAATACTGGTGCATCCACTTCTGGGGGGGTTGACCAACATTTAACCACATCAGTGGGCGGCAAATTCAAAATGACAAGGTGAAAGAC
Source organism: Gastrophryne carolinensis (assembly GCA_027917425.1). Taxonomy (NCBI): domain Eukaryota; kingdom Metazoa; phylum Chordata; class Amphibia; order Anura; family Microhylidae; genus Gastrophryne; species Gastrophryne carolinensis. The sequence continues at coordinate 91,535,044 of CM051237.1, forward strand.
AGAGCACGGATCCCTGAATGAAGTGCAATCACACACACACAAGGCAATAAGCGCACATACACCCCCCCCCCCCCCAGAACGGGACGAGAGAGGGGGGAGAGTGGATGTCAAATAAAAGACCCCCCCAATGACCAGGGCAGGGCAAGTGCGGACGGGCATCCCAAATCAGGTTCACCATAACCTGCACCGCCTACCCTTTGGTGGGGGATTGCGGTCGGAGCCAGGCTCCGCAAAAAGAGCACCTGTGATAGGTGCTGCCTACCGTCACCCGACCAGCACAGCCAAAGCTGGGAGGCATAAGTAATAAGTGGAACGGGTGGGAGTAGTCCTACGGGGCCGCGGGCTGTTAAGCCCGGCTCACCTGCGATAAGAGAAGCCATCTTGTGACCTTCGCAGCCGACTGCAGAGAAGAAACTGGGGAATTTGTGGGAGGTCCCGGGTATATATGGGACCGGGAGGGGCCTCTTTTTGCAATCTCTGCAGTTAAGCGTCCTCTGGCGGAGGTAATCCCATCTGTTATGAATCATTATCTGGAGCAGGACGTGCTACATACTTAGAATACAGAGCTTGTCATCTTCCCACCATCTAATTCTGCTCCCATCTTTAACAAATATATCTGTCAGTGATATTTCTATCACTGGAGTTCCTTAAGCAAGTTGTCTTGCCATTATACTGGACTCCTCTCTTTCATTCACACACCACATTCAGTCACTAGCCACCTCAATTTTGCCTCCAACTGAAGATCACCTGCATCAGTCCCTTCCTCACACGTGAAATCACTGAAAATCTATTGCATGCCCTGATCATCTCTCGTCTAGATTACTGCAACACTCCCTACGGTCCACCAGCTAACAGACTGGCACCCCTGCAATCAATCAACTCAGCTGCCAGTCTCATCTATCCACCCTCTCATTTATTTTCTCTGCTGCTCCTCTGTCAATTATTACACTGGCCCCCACTATCCAAAAGAATAACATTCAAACTACTAATCCTATCCTACAAGGCTTTACACACAAGCCTCCTCATACATTTCATCACTAGTGCAAAGATACCAACCCATACGCAGTCTCTGCTCTGCCTACAGTCTCCTCCTGTTCTCTAGCTTGGATCATCTCCTCTCACGCCTCTGGAATGCTCTCCATCATATAATATCACCACTCCCCCATCACTGGAAACCCACTTATTTATACAAGCCTCATCTAGATTACCACCCATCTACAGTCTTTTCACACCTCAGAACACTATCATATTTAATACTTATTTTGTGAGCCAACATCTTGTCTCCACCCCCTTTTAGATCACATACTTAAGGCCCAGGGCCATATGGGGCCCTCTGACAAGTGCCAGATGACAGCAGCTGGGTGACACCCTTTCTAGCCAACTTAGTTACTGATAGGTTTCTGACATGGGCAGCACATCTTTGTGCCTGCGTGTGATGCTGCACTGGTACACGGTGTTCCACTGTGGAGTGCGATACCACCTCTAATCCTTCCCCCCTCCAGATGTGGTGCCTAAAAAAAAAAGGCTGCTGCATGTCTTTTTAACATTCTGAAGGGAAGATGGTGTATGCAACGGTTAATAATTCAGCGTATGCATCTTTCCTAGGCAAAATAATTCTGAGTCTGCATAACTCGGTGGCTTACTTAGGGAAAAAATAAAATTCTGTGATTACTCACCTGTAGAATTGATATTATGAGTATACAGTACGTCCTGCTCCAAATCTAATACTTACAGTTGGGATATACTCCACCAGATGGCGCTGGACTGCAGAGACATCGAAAATAGGCTCCTCCCGGCCCCTCAAATACCCAGGAACCTCCCACAAATCCCCAGCATTGAAAAGCAGTTAAGAAGAAGCCGGGAGAATTAAATAATCCAAACTATCAACTATAACAATGATAACCACCATACAGGGGATCCAAGAAAATGCAACCAAGGGTGGGTTGGAGCAGGACGTACTGTATACTCATAATACCAATTCTACAGGTGAGTAATCACAGAATTGTATTATTCTTAGTATACAGTCCTACTCCAAATCTAATACTTACAGTTGGGACATCCAATAGCAGTGCCCATAAAGTAGGGTGGGATCCCCAAGAAAAATCAGCAGCAGGCAGTTTAAACCACTGCCGCCTGCAGAACCTTTCGGCCAAAAACAGCGTCAGCTGAGGCCCTAACATCAACCTTGTAAAACTTTGAAAAGGTATGAACAGAAGACCAAGTAGCGGCCTTGCAAACTTGTTCAACAGAAGCCTGGTGCTGAAAAGCCCAAGAGGCACCAATAGCACGAGTGGAATGAACAGTAAGGCGGAAGAGAGGATTCTTCCCCTTAGCAGAGTAGGACTGAATCACAGCCTGACGAATCCATTTGCTGATAGTAGACTTGGCAGGAGCCCAACCCTTCCTAGGACCAGAAGGGACCACAAAAAGAGCATCAGTTTTGCTGAAAGGTGCAGTAGGCACCAGATAGTACTTCAGACACCTAACCACATCCAAAGAGTGCAAAACCCTCTCCTTAGCATTGCTAGGATTAGGGCACAAAGAAGGAAGAACAATATCCTGATTCAAATGAAAGGCAGACACTACCTTAGGCAGAAAATCAGGTTTGAAATGAAACACCACCTTGTCCTGGTGCCTCTCATCGTAGGGGGGCTGAATGGAAAGCGCCGCCAACTCAGACACACGCCTAATAGAAGTAATAGCCACCAGAAATACAACCTTGAGCGTAAGAATGGCCAAGGCAGCATCCTGCACAGGTTCAAAGGGAGCACCCTTCAAGGCTGACAGAACCAAGTTCAAATCCCAAACAGGCACCATAGGTTTTCGTGGGGGACGCACATGAGTGACCCCCTGGAAAAAAGTCCTGATCAGAGGGTGCTGAGCAAAGGACTTCTAGAAAAAAATAGCCAGGGCAGAAACCTGACCCTTCAGAGTACTGAGTTGGAGCCCCATCTCCAACCCGTGCTGCAGGAACTCCAGAATCCTGGGAATAGAGAACACACGACAGGGAAGAGACTGAGACTCACACCAGTCAATGTAGGCACACCAAACCCTGTAATAAATGGAAGAGGAAGACTTCTTCCTAGCTTTAATCAAAGTTTCCACAACTGAGGAAGACAGCCCCTTCTCCATCAAGATGGAGGTTTCAGCAGCCAAGCCGTCAAAGCCAGAGTTTGTAAATTGGGATGGCGTAGTGAGCCCTGAGTGAGCAGATCTGGCACCAAGGGCAGAGCATATTGATCTACTGCCAGCTGCACCATGTCTGCGAACCACACTCTTCTTGGCCACCTGGGGGCCACCAGAATTGCTGGCACTCCTTCCAGAGCAATCTTGCGCAGAACCCTGCCCAGCAGGGGAATTGGGGGGGGGGGGGGGGGAAGACATACAGGAACTGAAAGTCCTTCCATTACATTGCTAGCGCATTCGAGGTCAGGTCCAGAGGATCCCTGGACAGAGAGACAAAAGCTGGAAGCTTGTGATTGTGGCGGGACGCAAACAGATCCACATCTGGTTGGCCCCAACGGTGACACAGAGATTGAAACACCCTGCTGCATAGGGACCATTCTCCCTGGCGAGAGGTCCCCCTGCTCAGAGAGTCCGCCAGGTGATTTTCCACCCCCGGGATGTACACAGCTGAAATGCAGGGGACATTGGCCTCCGCCCAAGTCAGGATCAGAGACGCTTCCTGGAGGGCCCCCTTGCTCCGGGTCCCTCCCTGACGATTGAGGTAGGCAACTGCCGTCTGGTTGTCCGAGCGCAACAGGCAGGCCCTGAAGATGAGTAGTCAAGCGAGCCAGAACTAACCTGATCGCTCTCAGCTCCAAGACATTGATAGGTGTGTGGGCCTCACCTCCCCTGGAACAGCAGGGACTTCCAGAACCCCCCCCCCAAACTGACAGACTGGCATCCATGGTGACAGTCTCCCAGGAAGGGGCAAGAAAGAATTTGCCCCCCCAACAGGTTCCTTGAGTCCATCCACCACAAGAGGGACCTCCTGACCAGGGGGGAGAGCACACAGACCCTGTCCAGGGACGCTGGGTCCTTGTCCCATACAGACAATAGGTGAAGTTGCAGAGGCCTCAAGTGGAACTGAGCATAAGGGACCGCTTCGAAGCATGCCACCATCAGGCCCACCAGCTGCATCCCCTGCCTGATGGAGGGATGGGGACAAGCTTGGAGGGTCTGAGCCTGTGCAATCAGACTGTCCACCTTCTGCTGAGGAAGGAAGATCCTTGCCTGAACTGTATACAGATTCATTCCTAGGAATGGAGTTACCAAGGAAGGGGACAGTGAGGACTTGGGGCGGTTGATCACCCATCCAAATGACTCCAGAGTGGACACCACCAGCTGAGTATCCAACTCTGCCTGATGTAGAGACTGGGAAGTGATGAGGAGGTCGTCCAGATAGGGAAGCACGCGGACGCCCTGACATCTGAGCAGAGACATCACGCCAGCCAGCACCTTGGTGAACACCCTGGGAGCTGAAGTGAGGCCGAAGGACAAGGCCACAAATTGGTAGTGTTGATCCATCAGAGCAAACCTGAGGAACCTTTGATGACCTGGGAACACAGGAATATGAAGGTAAGCATGACCAACTTGTTGAGGATCTTCAAGTCCAGCATGGGCCTGACAGAACCATCCTTTTTGGGTACTGTGAATAGGTTGGAATAAAAGCCCTTGCCTTTTTCTCTTAAAGGGACCTGGCAGATGACCCCCAGTTCCAGGAGGCCTTGCACTAGCTCCTGAGCTGACACAGGGTCCTGAGGAATCCGGGATCTGATGAATCTTGGAGGGGGATCAGCAGCAAACTCCAACTTGTAACCGGAGGACACTACCTCCTGAATCCACCGGTCTGAGACATGAAGCCTCCAGACGTGAGCGAAGTGCTGCAGCCGTCCCCCCACCCAGATGGGTGAGGGCGCCCCATCATGCCTGAGGGGGCTTGGGAGAGGATTTAGCTTTGGGACCCCAGGAGGAGACAGGACGTCCACGTCCTCTGCCTCTACCCCAGAAATCTCCCCGGGCCCCAGGGAAAGAAACCCCCCTTCCCTGTCTTGCACCACGGTAAGGGGAGGAGAAGGAACCCTGACCCCGAAAGGGCCAAGGTTGCCGCCTGCGCTGGGGTAACCTGCCTCCCTTAGCAAAAAGGTCCAGGTGGTCTCCAAACAGACACAGACCTTTAAAGGGAAACCCAGTGAGGGCCTTCTTGGCAGCGTTGTCAGCAGCCCACTGGCGCAGCCAAACCGAGCGGCGTATAGCCACCACGAGGGCAGAAGTTCTGGCACACATTCTGATGGTGTCATCCAATGCTGATAGGACAAAATTTACAAAAACATCACAACTGGAGAGTGCATTAAACACCTCACAAGGCAAATCATCAGGGGCACTATCAAGCACATTTCTGATAAGGGTTCTAGTGGCCACAGCAGTAATGGCAGGGGCACAGACCGGGCGCAGCGCCGTCCCCGCACATGCAAAGGCGTGGGATGCCAGCTGATCAATACGCCGGTCTTCGGCATCCCGCAGGGTAGCAGAATCAGGGGAATGCATAACAGAGGTGTTAGATAGCCCTAGGATCGGGGCATCCACCTCGGGGGGGGGGGGGGGGGGGAGGGGGGATGACCAACATTTAATCACCTCAGCAGGAAAGGGATACTTCCTATCCAAACTCTTTAGAAGCCCGGGAAGTTTACTGGGGCGCTCCCATTCCTTGAGCACAAGGTTATGGAAATATGCCTGGTCTGGAAATTCCAAACGTGATCTTGCTGTATGGAAAAGCTCCCCTCTTTGCCTGGGAGCTTTAACAGGGAGAAAGATAGACAGAACCTCAAAAATCTGGGTCAATAATCTGTCAGTGTCATCCGGGGGCCCAGGTGTCAGAGCCAGAATCGTCATGACCCCTTGGTCTCTCATCAGATGAGCCTGAATCAGAAAAGAGCTCCCCTTCATCAGACGGGGTATAGCCACACAGATTCATAAACTCCTCAGTTCCCATAGGGAAAACAGTAACATTAGGCGTCAAGTGCCGCTTCTTAGCAGGGGCCTTACGCGCTAAAGACTTCGCAATAATCTGTTCAACAGTAGCCAGTCTAGAAGACACGTCAGGCTAGTATGCAACTCAGCAGGAGTGAGATTTAAGCTTGGGGGAGTAGGTGAAGTGAAACGAGGTGCAGCCACTGGCAGGCCAGATTGCAATGCAAGCACCTGCTGAGCACAGGGTACACAGACCCGCGCCTTGTCAGCGTCAGCATGAGGCTGCCCACACGCTACACACAGCCGGTCTTGTCCCAAAGGGACCCCCGGTAACATTATCCTGGGATGCCTCCATATGGTGATTATAGCAGCGCTAGACGCCGATAGGGAATAACGCTATATAGTAACCCTGGATGCCCCAATAACCCGCTAGGGACGTGGGAGTATAATTTTTACAAGGCCTACAAGTAATATACTAAAAACAGGGCCGGGAGAAGCCAAGAAGGGTTCATCCCGCCTGAAAGACATAAGCAGACAAGACCTTAAGTACATCGTAACAAAAGTGAAGCAGATAAAGCCGCCCACGAGGGCACTTACGGACCGCGGTAGGGAGGAGTCCGTCGCGCATAGGCCAACCAAGTCAGAAAAGATGGCGTCGGTATACCTCGAGGCCATTAATAGCGATGACGTGGAATGCGCCAAAGACGGGCCCCGCCCCCCCCGAAGAGCGCAAAGCCAGGAAGGTCAACAGCCAATGATGGCGCACCAGCGCCTGAGGTAATGCCGCAGCCAAGTGCGGAACCAAGTCAGCGCGCAGCGGCAGTAAATTTAAAAGCAATAAAAGACCAGTCAGCGCGGCGGCTGACACAAGAAAAAGACATGTGAAAAGTGAAAGCACAGACTGCATAACATACATATCTACACACATACACCCCCCCCCCTCTTTTCCTCCGAAGACTATAAGGAGGATGAGGGAGGACGGCGTCCACTTAAATAGGGCCCACCGATAGACAGGGGCAATATTGCGGAAGGGGCATCCCATAGAGGCTCACCATAAGCCTGAACCGCCTACCCTTTGGTGGGGGATTGCGGTGGAGCAGCGCTCCTAAGCACCAACGGCGGTGCTGCCTACCTTCACCCGACCAGCGCAGCCAAGGCTGGGAGGCATATTACTAGTGGAACGGGTGGCAATAGTCCTACAGGGCCGCAGGTTAATAACCCCGCTCACCTGCGAGTAGAGAGCCAATTTCTCGTCCTTCGCAGCCAGACTGCAGAGAAATTCTGGGGATTTGTGGGAGGTCCCTGGGTATTTGAAGGGCCGGGAGCAGCCTATTTTTGATGTCTGCAGTCCAGTGCCATCTGGCGGAGTATATCCCAACTGTAAGTATTAGATTTGGAGCAGGACGTAATGTATACGAAGAATAATAATTCTGTGGCTATACAATATAATTCAGTTTTCTTGGTGAAAAGGAGTTCGACACTCCTGCTTTAGACTAGACTAGACTGCCATGCAAAAGGAAATGAAACTGGCGCCAGCCCCACCATAATGTAGATACACACACTCCTATAAAATCATACTCCAATAGACTCCATATGGGCATACAATCCAAGCCCTGTCATCTGGTAAGGGGGTAGGGTATCTAGACAGGTGCCTGATGGGTTGTGGAGGCCTGGTGATCCAGACTCTAGATTAAGGGCATTTCAGGAAGGGTCCCCAACTTCCTACCTTGCCCAGGGCAAGATCGAAAAAATTAATTTTTGTTTGCACTGCTTCCCACTGAGCCCCCCCCATCTTCTCTGCTGCACTCCATGTTCTGCATACCTCACTGCACCCCATCTTTTGTTTTGCTGCACCTCCCATCTCTGCAATGCTCCTTACTGCACCCCATCTTCTTTGTCATTCTTCACCCATGTTCTCTGCTTCGAACTGCACCTCGCCCACCCCCTGCCTTGCCCCTCGCTGCAACCAACAACTGTGTGCTTTGTGAGTTGGGCAATCATCTGTGGGGCCCAGAAATGTCCCCAGGGAGCTCAGCAGTGTTACAAATCATGCTACGGATAGGGGGCAGTGGACAGGTGTCTGCCGTGCAGAGTAGAAGCTCTACTGTGGTTGCTGTGATTGAGGGATAGCAGTCCCTCAATTTATCCCATGTGACCCCCATGTCAGGAAGAGATCCGAAAGCCACAGGTGGGATCATAGGCAGCTACCACAGTAACACAGGTTATATTGCACTGCAATCCATATAAGATGCCTGTCCAAAGATTCCTCCCCCCCCCCCCAGGGGTTGCTTATCATGGCATGATTAACAAACATTGGACTCCTTAGAGCATTACTGCCCCCGCAACATAGCCCTCTGCATCTACTGTCCCGAGCAGCACTGCCGGTCTGCCCCTGCCTGGGGATCTCCCTGTATACAAGGTCTGTCACATTCACTCCATAAGATGCAAAAATACTCCATCTGTCCTAAGATAAAGAGATCACAGTATATGAAGGGAGGATCATGAGGTCTTTTTCTGCTGTCAACCTTCTATTCTGTGTTCTTTGGTTCTGAAAACAGCAAAGTTCATTGGCAACTGCATTTAATTTCCAAAATACAATGGCATAGCAAACAAAAATATATGTAGCACTGGTTTATTTATTATAAAATACAATAAAAAACTAAAAGACAGAATTGAACAAACAAAAAAGTTACATCAGTAGAAAGGGGGGGAGATTTGGAGCTTCTTCAGGCCACAGTGGTGTTCTGATTCTGACTCAATGGGGGTTGGCAGAGACTCATTAATCCATCCCCCCCCTTTGGTGACTGGGAGTGTCTATATAGTCCTCTTTCCTTGAAGTACTGGAAAGCAGATGTAAAGAAAAACATTGAGAATGGCAGAAAAAAAACAGGTATTTGAAGTCAGTTTGCAAATGTCACAACACTAAATTTTTGCTAACATATTAAAACTTACTTTAAAACACAAGTCAGCCTCTTCATTTGCTGAGTACTTGAAAACACATAGGCCTTGGTCCCTTGATAAAGAAACTTTAGGAGAACCAAAAGACAGAGAAAGACTGTATACACCATCTCATATGAAGTCAGAGGGCTGTTGGATACATTGCTTTGGAATGGGACCAAACATCCCTCACTAAAGCAACTAATAAAAAAAGAGGCTAGAGCAGCCATTTGGCTGCCACATCACACAATTATGTGATTTCAGAGACTCAACTCTGCAAACAATACACCAATAGAGCATGAGAACTAACCACCATCAAACTCTTCACTTTCTTTAAAGGAGGACTACCGCAAAAATGTGTTTATTTTTTCCTGGCTCACACAGCCATGTAAATAGCCGCTGCCCCATCCTCAGCACCTCCGGGCTGAGGCACGCTCCAACAGTTAGCCAGATAGGCTGGGCGGCCCATTGCTGAGCTCTGCATGCAAACAGAGCCAGTTGCCAAGCAAACAGTGCTGATTGAACGAGAGCCTGTGCATGAGCCATGGGACAGGGAAAGGTGCGTTTTTACAGGCAAACTAAGGGTTTTCACATAGCAGGGCATTCCAAGTCGGGATGTTCCTTTGACAAGAAACAAAACTCTGGAGTGGAAAACCTGGGTTTTTTTTCTGCTTACAACAACCAAAGCTGAAAAAGAATACATGGAAACAGGCATTGTAAGGAGGAGAAAACAGTAAACAGGCAAGAGATACTGCAGAGGAAACAAGAAAGAAAAACGGTCAAAATAATAAAATCTTGAGAACAAAAACAGGATGAAAAAAGAAAAATACAATTGTGAAAAAAACAAAAAAAAACAAAAAAAAGGAAAATGAAATAGTAGGGAATGGGAATTGAGCCCTACGCTCTCTGATCCAGAGTCCATGACTTTACCAACTGAGCTATCTAACTTGCTCAAACCAAGGTAAACTTTCAATGTAGCGACCATTAACAAGCTTCCACCATAGTCTCTCCCTTTCACCAGAGCATAGAACCTACGGGGCCACGAACCGACAGCTGTGCCTCGCTTCTCAGCATACCTGCCAGCATCACACTGCTGGAGAGCTGCTCCCATAGACCCGCCCAGACTCCCTCCATCTACAAAGCCGATTTCCTCTGATGGACCCAAGATACTCCAAGTCTCAAAGTGTATACACCCAAACCATTATGGATGGGCCTAAAAGAATTGGATGAGAAACAACAATAAATACACAATGGAGATGGCACTTACCGCATCACACCACTTAGGCTCGTGCTGCTATGAGCTGGTGAGTTTCTGGCCTTACAGCATCTTCCATCCTCTCCCTATCAGCCTCTTCCTCTTGTAACTAAGACGCAACAAAGAAGATTGAAGCAAAGTGGCATCTTATCCAGGGCATTTAGTTTTATAGTGACCACAATTGTAACCAGTACATTTTTCACATTTTGACAGTGAATATATGGCAGTACACACCTTTTCTCTAAGGTAAGTCTCTCCACATGGGCCAATCCCTCTTAATATGAAAGCAACAACACAGCAGCGAATAGACAGTGCAGCCTCCACTGCCGACAGCAACATGGAGGGGAACCACAGGGCCAGGGTTGTGTCCTGCACAGAGAGAAAGACAAGGATTGTGATTCTGGATGAAGAAGGGGACTGCTGCTGGTGTCAGCTGTAATAAAAACACATTCAGCCCTTACAATCACCAACACATCTAGTCTAATGATGCACTTTCATTAGGTAACCGATATATTGGTACTAAACATATAATCTATTCAAGTCGTCTTAAAAGAAAAACGAGGTGAACTCTTGCCTTCTGCACCATTCTAATAATACAGATCAAAAAGATAGGCAAAAGTAAATCTATACACTATCCTGTTAGAGGGCAAGTAACCCCAGTAGGAATTATCCCCATCCTCCCCATAATGTAACATAAAAAATTTAAAAGAGGAACACCAGACCTGATTTTCACTTTTCGGGGGGGGGGGGGGGGGGGGGGCTTGCTGGGTGTTGCGAATTAGGATGCACCATTGTGTGTATGTAGGTCACTCACTTGGCAAATCGGGGGCGAGAACGGCCCGCTCAACCAATCGCGCATTTGCTTTCACTTGGCTCCGCTGACGGCTAATCAGCCAAGCGACGCCGGCCCCGGTAACCTCCTAGTGGTCACGTACCCATACCGCCCATTCAAAGAGGCCGGGCATGGGTGCGCATACAGCTAGAGGCGAGCCAGGATGCGGCCGCAGCCCAGATATGCGGCAAGGGCTCTGGGGCTTCTGGGGAGGGGTTTACACAGCGGAGCAGCCCAATTCAGGATGCCCCAAGGAGTGGAACTCAGATGGCCCTATGAGTCTTTTAGACTCCAGGGCCTCTGATGTTCCTCTTTAAAGCAGAACAAAAGCACAGGCATTTGACTCTCCTGGGGTTTGTTCCACCCCCCTCCAGAAAGCCCCAAACAACTCATCTTTTCAGCATTCCAATGGCGCTGCCGTTGGACACTGAAAAGGCAAGAGTTTACTGGCCATGGGGGTCCCCCCTCCCCCCCTTCCCCTCAAGGTCCACCAATAGGCCATGTCTTACAGATATCTATACAGATGCACAGGTTACAAAATTAGTGCTGGCTAGGTGGAGATCCAGGACCTTGAGAAAAGGGCTGGTCAGGAAAACTACTGCCTACAAACCCCAGAATCCTTCTACTACAACACTTGAGCGTATCAGCAGTTGTGGAAAAAAAAATCAAGCAGCAATGACCTGTCCAGGTATGAATGCTGCCAGTAACCCTTTAGCTACTGGAACACAAGATTGTGATCCCCATTTGAAGAAGATGAATTAGAGCAGGTGTTAAATCTGGGAGATCAGAAATGTGGAGTGTGGTCTCTGGGGATTTCAAATGGACATCGCTACGCAGGATGCCCCAGTAAAGCGCAAGGCAAAAAACCTAGGTTTGTGTCCGCTTTAAGTTTAGTTACAGTGGGTTAAAATGGATGTCCAGACTCGTGTAGGACACCTTCTATAACTAAGCATTTGCTGCTTCAGTTCCAGTTGCAGTTCAGACAGCTAATTTGAACAGGTATGACACTAACCAATCTGGAACAGAAACAGCATCTGCAACAGCAAGCACAAATTTAGGACAGATAACTTCCTCTCCCCTGCAGAGCGTTCTGCAAATCAGGATCCAGACACTGCTGTACACAAGGCAGCGCTGTAGACCTAATAGGGGGGTTCAGCAGCCACATGTGCTGCTCTGGTTAACTGCCATCTCTGCATTTCTCCTACATGTACCACACCCTCCCCAGGTAAAATGGGTGTGCCACCGTCTCTGGTTAGCCAACAAAATGCCCTTGATTTTTTTTTTTTTTTTTTTTTTTAACAATAAGTCTTTATTGATAAGAGCAGAAACAGCAAGACAGGTCACAATTATCACATTAGGCAAATCAGACATAACTCCTGACTATAGTAAGTATAATATAATGTTTAGATTCTTTACCACCGCTTTTAACAAATACGCTATGTGCAAGGCCTGCTCGTCATCTATGACTCAGTCTAGGACCATGTCTCGCCGCTCCCCGCCCACAGTTTTTACTATATTGAACAGGGGAAGAGGAGGGGGGGGGGGGGGCAGAAGTGTTTTGTGGGGAAATGGGGATGAAGAGGAAGGGAAAGGGAGGGATAAGGGGGAGTGCAAAAGAAAGCAAGGATTAGGTCAAGAGATAGGAAGGAAAAGGAGGGTGGGAGGAAGGATGGCAAGGAAGGGAAGGCACGGGCAGCCCAAGGACCGAGATCAGCCCCATGTTCTGCCCCCCCAGCACCCCCCCCCCGGCCAAGGGGGACAAAAGCCCCCATATTCCCCCATCCACACCCCCGCGGAGTGCATCTGCATCCACGTCCCAGAGGGGGGCCCAAACGGGGGACAAGCCAGGGGGGAACCAAGCCCCCCTCCCGAACAGGTGGAGGAAGGTAGCCGAGCCGCAACAGGCAGGGGACCGCAGCACCTGGTCCGGGCCATGCACTTCAGACCCACATCGATCCCCAGATATCTCCCAGCCAGCTCAGGTCTCGTCCCGCAGGGTCTTGCCTTCAGCCGACTCCATGAACAGGAACCACGGCATCCACCGGAGTCTGTTTCTCTTCTGTGCGCTGAAGGAGGGCTGTTAGGTCCTCCATTCGGCTGATATCCTCCACCCTCCTAATCCACGAGCCAACGGTTGGCGGTGTAGTTGATTTCCATCTGGCGGGGATACATGCTCTGGCAGCGTTCACCAAGTGAATTGTCAAAGATTTCCTGTATTTGCCTACCGAGCTTTTGGTGGAATGCAGCAGGAGGACCTCTGGAGAGAGCTCTATGGGCTCTTCTGTTATCTTTTGGATACACTTTACAATCTCCTCCCAAAAGCCTCTTATTTTTGCGCATACCCAAAAAATGTGCGAGAGGGAGCCCGGAGCGTCTGTGGCGACCTGTACCATCGACTAAGTATTTTGTAACCCGCCTCCTGGTACTGGTTACTTATTGAGGCCCGCTGTGCTAACTCCAACATTTTCTTTACTTGGGTTGGAGCAAATGTGACCCCGAGCTCCGTCTCCCATGCTGTAATGAAGCTTGATATATGGTTCTCTCCTGGATCCACCAGCATTTTGTATATTGTGGATAATGTACCCCTATTTGTTTCAGTTGTCGCACAAACGCTTGAATGGAGTCAACTCTCTAGCGAATTCCTCGGGCGGGGTTAGGCTCGACAAAAAGTGCGACACCTGTAATGCCCTCCAAAAAGACAGATGGGGGGGGGGGGATCCCCCCAGTTCAGCAGTTCCTGCAGGGACTTCCAGCCAGAGCCGCCGAGGAACTTGCAAGCGACGCCTAGACCCGGCACCAGACATCTCGCAAAAGCTGCATCAAGCCGGTTCGGTATGAAGTCCAGCGCCCCCGTGATTGGGCGAAGCGGGGAGGGCATCGGGGCTATGTTCTCGTTCATCATATGTCTCGCCCATATCCTGAGCGTCTGGCCTATTGTAGAGTGAGATTTGAGTGTGCTTGGTAGTTCTCCCGGGGACCAAGGAAGGCCCGCAAGAGGAACCGGGGCCCATGATTGCTCCAGTTGAACCCATCGTTTGCTGCTCCAGTTGAAGGTTCCAGTCCACAATCCTGTTTAGATGTGCTGCTACATAGTACATTTTGATATCAGGAAGTCCTACCCCCCCCCCCCCCCCCCCGTCTTTGGTATCGTGGAGGTTTGTTGGGCGATTCTCGGGCTCCTCCCCCCCAATTTTGTAAATTCAGAAGGAATATCCCTCAGGAAGTCAGAGGGTAGGTGGATGGGTAGTACCTGAATAGGATAGAGCAGCCGTGGCAGGACATTCATCTTCAGTACGTTGCACCTCCCAAACCAGGAGAGTGTCTTGTCCTTCCATTTATGGAGGTCTTGCTTAATGGAGCTTAGAAGGGGCGGGAAGTTTTTGGCAAACAAATCCTTGAGCTGGGGCATTATCTGTACTCCCAGATATTTGATCGCTCCGGATGCCCATCGGAAAGGGAAGTTGACTTGCATGTTGTCCATGTGTCGCTGCGAGAGAGAGACATTAAGTGCTTCGGACTTCTGCAAATTGATAGATCCGTGTACTCTCTCATTTCTCTCAGGAGGTTAGGGATAGTCGTCGCTGGTTGTGTAATGCAAAAAAGTAGGTAATCGGCAAAAGCCGCTACTTTGTGTTCCATACCCCCTCCCGTCAGCCCCTTGATGTCTGGATTCGCCCTAACCTTCCTGAGGAAGGGTTCCAACGTCAGAATGAATATGATCGGGGAAAGCGGGCACCCCTGCCTTGTGCCATTGCTTATCGGGAATGGATCAGATAGGACCCTGTTGGCTTTGACGCATGCTGAAGGAGAGGAGTACAGAGACAGCATCCAAGATCTCATTCTCCTGTAAGCCTATGTGTTCTAGAGTGGCCCGAATAAGGTCTCAATGGACCCTATCGAACGCTTTCTCAGAGTCTGTGGAGAGCATCATAGCGGGGATCCCTTTCTCATGTGTCAGGTGGATCAAGTCAAGGATTCTGGTTACGTTATCCCTTGCCTCTCTACCGGAGGTGAACCCCACCTGGTTCAAACCTATGAGGTTGCCCAAGTATGGCAGGAGTCTGGTCGCCAGGATTTTCGCAAAAAACTTGAGGTCCACGCTTCGCAATGATATCGGTCTGTAGTTGGAACAGAGCAGTGGGTCACATCCCTGCTTAGGTATTATCGCTATCTGTGCCCTCAGCATGTCTACTGGCAAAGCCTGCTCAGGAGATATAAAGTTAAAGGCCGCAACTGCTCTGGTGGTCAGGATATCTGCCATCCATTTGTAGTAGGATAAATGTAAATCCGTCAGGGCCCGGGGACTTTCCCGCCTGGGATGACTTTATTGCCTGCAACCACTCCTGTGCCGTTATGGGCTCCTCCATGGCCTATAACCCCCCCGGCTCAAAGTGGGTAAGTCCGATGTCGAAACATACCCCTGGGCCTCCTGTAATCTGCTTGACCGCCCCCCCATGTTGTAAAGTTTACAGTAGAAGTCCCTGAAGACCCCAGCAATGTCTGCCGGTCTAGAGAGCAATCGGCCTCCACTCCCCAGTATCTGAGGCACAAAATTGCTAGCCCTCTGCTCTGATTGCCCTAGCTAGCATGCGGCTGCATTTGATCCTGTATTCATAAAAGGAGCATCTGGCCTTAACAAGCGAGACCTTCGCTTTGGTTAGCAAGAGGTCTCTTAATTTTTCACGGGCCGCTGCCAACTCCTGTCTAACCCTCTCTGCTCGCTGTTTTTGTGCTCAGAGTCTAATTGAGCAATTTTCTGCACTAATTCTACAGTCATTTTCTCTCTCTCCCTCTTTTTTCTGGAGGCCATTTTTAGGAGGATACCCCTGATGTAGCATTTGTGCGCTGCCCATAGATTTATGGGAGACGTCTCCGGGTTGGCTTTGATTTCAAAATATGTCTGTAGTTCTTTCCTAACCTCCTCTTTCAGGATCTGATCCTGAATTAGTGACTCATTAAGCACCCAGGTACTCGGCCTGGTCAACCGCTCAGAAAGTTTCACGGACAGTGAAATCAGGGCATGATCTGATATCAAGATGGGGGCGATCTCCACCTTCTGTACAATCTGCAGGTATCTATGTTCTAAGAAGAGGTAATCTATCCTTGAGTAGGAGTCGTGGGGCGCCGAGTAGAAGGTATAGTCTCGACCTCGTGGGTTCTGTAGAAGCCACGGGTCCATAAGTTGAGAGAGTCATAGGGAGTTTTTAAGTTTTTTAAGGGCCGAGAACGATAGGTGAGAGGCCTTTCTGGAGGCATCTAGCAATGGGTGCAGGGCAACATTGAGGTCCCCGCCAAAAATCAAGACGCCCTCCGAAAACGTCTGAAGAGCGTCCAGGGTACGCTCAAAGTGGATCTGGTCCGAATTGGGGGCATAGATATTAACAAAGGTGAATACTTGGTTACCTACCTTTCCCTTGACAAAGATGAAACAACCTTCCTCGTCAAGCATGTTGTCTAACAAGGTCCATGGGAGATTGGCCGCGATCAGGATACTAACTCCCCTGGATTTTGAATCAGGTGAGTAGGAGTGCCATCCCATAGGGAAGCGCTTGTCTGAGAACTTTGGGGCTCTCCCTTTCCGGAAGTGTGTTTCCTGCACAAATACTATTTGCGCCATTTTTTTCCAAAATAAATTCAGGCATACTCAGTTTCTCGGGGACGTTGAAGCCTTTAGCGTTTAGGGGGACGATCTTGAGGTCCATCGCGTCCCCCATGCGACGCCACACGCGACGACCCCGTGGATGGCGGTCTGAAACCACAATAGTTGAATGCAGGGAACCAGTTCACCCTCACGGTTAGAAGAAGCCCGGCCAAGAGGTGGGGGGGGGGGAAAAAATCGGGTATAAATCAGGCCGCCCAAGACCCGAAAGAGGGTGGGTTATGAGGGAGGAGGAAAGAACAGGGAGGGATTAAGGGAAGGGGAATGTGTAAGGAGCAGGAAGAAATAGAAGAGAAAAAACACCCGCCTTAGGCCGAATTCACCCAGGCGCGCGGGCCTATGTGGGGTAAAGAAACTGTGGCGCTGCAAGGCTACGAAGGTCTCCCGCCCCCCCAGCCCAACTCAGCCCCTCTTGCGAGGGACGGTCCAAGACTTAGTTTCCCCCAGGGGGGATTAAGAGGACAACAACCTGTAAACAAACTGAAACCTTCTTTGACTCTAATGTACCACTTTATGACAGTCTAGGGGGGAGGGGAAGAGCCCGGAGCCCAGGAAGCACGACAAACATTATCTCCCAGACACTCCAATCAAACCCCAGAGACGGGAGCATCGAACCTCCTAGATCGCGGGCGCCGTGGACAGTACCGAACAAGAGAAGGCAAGAGTCCGCCGGAGGTCCATCACGAAGAGGGGGGAAAGTCCGGTCACAGAAAATAAATCCGCTTCATCGTGTCAAGGTAGGCCAGAGTGTTACTCTGCCATGGGGGGAGGAGCACGACTGATCGGGGGCCCTTCGGCGTCTGATCCTCTGTGGCAAAGGCTGGAATGTAGGGAAGTTGAGCCAATTCGGGACCTCTAGGGGAGCAGTGTCCAGAAACGCAAAGAGATTGTCCAGATCCTCGGGAGTACGTAGTGTGAAGGAGCCTCCATTTCTGACAATGAGATGAAAAGGGTACCCCCATCTGTAAACTGCGCCGCTATCTTTTATCTTCTGAAGGAGAGGCTTCAGTTGTCTTCTCATCCAAAGCGTAGAGCGGGCCAAGTCTGGAAGGATGGTTATGTGTGCGGAGCCGTGCGCAATTTGTCTCGTGTCCCATGCTTTTTTTTTTTTTTTTAGGATTTCTTCTTTTATCTTGAAGTGGTGTATCCTGCATAGGACATCCCGAGGACCATCCGGGATGCCCGGTGGTCGACCCGCCACCCTGTGTATTCTGTCCATCTTTATGGTTGTGCCCGGCGGGTTCCCTAATAGTTCATTGAAGACCGATGTGGCGACAGATTCCAAATCCACGAACTGGGGGGTTTCGGGGATCCCCCGGAGGCGTAGATTGTTCCGTCTGTTCTCCAAATCATTGTAATGCAACTTGAGACTGGAGATCTGCGCTGCCCGATTATCGTTCGCCTGCTCTAAGCGAGTAAGGCGTTCTTCCGTAGAGATTCCTGCACTCTCCAGGGCAGACACCCGGTCTTCCACCGCTGCAACGTTGTGTTGGACGGTTTCCAAGTCTTTCCTGAAAGCTTTTTCTATTCTGGAGATCATTGCTTCCATATCCGCCTTGGTGGGGATTGCCTCCAAATCTGCTTTAGTGGGAAGAGGAGGACCGAACGCTGCTGAGGGGCATGTACCATTACTTGGTGAGCAGTTTCTCTGTTCTTCAAACCCGCGGGGTTGAATCCGGGTTCCGTGGAGATTGGTGAGCTGGGCATCCCACGTGAAGACTGGGGGCTGTCCCCCCCGGGGGCTGTCCCCCCCCCCCCTCGAGCTCCAAGAATCTCCGCCCCATCCCCTCTCTCCGGGTCGAAGCAGAGTCGGGTAATTGAATGAGCCGTCTGGAGATGCCATCCGCTGTGCCCCGGCGACTGGAGGGGGCGAGACACCCGCAGGCAATGGCCATGGGCTCGGGGTGCCTCCCCAGCCCGACTGCACGGACCACTCCTGCTGCCCCTGATCCTCAAGGGTCTCCGCCGGTGCCCTGCCCCATTCCCCTGGGCGGACGTGGGGGAGAGACAGCGCAGAGGGGGCTTGTGTGTGTCTTGCCCTTTAAGTGGTGTCAGTCTGCTCTGTCCCCCGGGGCTCTGTGCTTCAGTTGTCTGGGGATAGAGAGGGGGTGTCATCTCCGACCTGGCCGCATAAAGTGGGCATCCCTCGCCTCGGGGGGAGTCCAGGCTAGTTGTCCCAATGTTGGAGGGGTGGGGACTGGCTCCCTGCCGCAACCCCTGGCTGTGTTCCGGGCTTCCCAGATCCTCTGCTATGCAGGCTCCCACGCTACTCTGGGAGCGCCCACCCGCCTCCCCCTGTACCTCTGAGAACGGGTCATCATGCGGCTCCTCCGCCGCCAGCTTCCTCCCTCTCCTCCATTCTGACTGAGCGGCCGCCATCTTGCTGCAAGCAGCGGGGTCTTCTCCTCCGCCCGCTGAGCGGACGCCTGCTGGTGCCAGCCCCGCCGATGACACTGCGGGGGGAGATCAGCTCCCTCCTCCACCCGCACCTGATTGTCCGCCAGCCGCTGCCTCTCCGCCGACTTGTTGATGCGAGCGGCAGGGTCCTCTCATCCTCTCCCCGCCCGCTCGGATGACACATGCTGGTGCCGGCCCCGCTGAAGGCACTGCAGGGGAAGATCTGCTCCCTCCTCCACCCGCTCACGATCATTTACCGCCAGCCGCCTCTCTGCCGGCTTTGCAGCAGTCAGCTGTTCGTCTCTCCCTCTGTCCTCCGAACGCCGCAGCGCCATCTTGGACCAGCGCGTGCTCCCCGGTCCTTCCGCTCTCAGAAAGCGGGTAATAGCTTGCTTATCCTCCACGTTCCACGTTTCCCCATAAATGAGGGGTATTTGTTAGGGGATTTCGCCCCCAAAAATACACTTTAAGGCTGAGAATAGACAGGAGCCCTCATCACTATGAGCGGCCTCACGCTACCATGCTGCGGCCATGCCCCCGCCCTTGATTTTTTGGCAAAGCTTCATGGTATAGCACATTTTTTCTGTTTCATTTGTTTCACTTTGTGAATACAGAAACGTGTGAATACAGTTACTCTGCTCATCCAGAAGAGTGCAAATATGGATATTATAAACCTGTAACCTGAGTAAGGATCGCATTAAAATAAAATGTAATAATGGACTTTACAAAAAGTAAAAAGGTAATGCATGAAAACCTAATGCTATGTAAAGGGCTAGGAAACAGTCACAGAAACGCAGATAAAGATCTAAGAAAAGCCGGTCGAGTAGGACAATAAAGCCTAGGTGTGTTTGATAAAAGTGGGACAAAAGACATCATGGCAATAAATCTAACATTTTAAATATTCAAACAATACATCATGAAGCCTTCTCTGAGACAAAATACAAGTTGCATCAGGGACTCACATAGATGCGTGTGGTGTCAAAGGGGCACTCATTGCTCATAATGACGGAGCGGGTGTCTGCAGGGAGGACAGTGGCATTACATCCAGATATCAGGTTCTTGCCCCCATTGGCAATGGTGAGGGAGATGGATAAGACTAATCCAACAAAACAGGCTGCTGAGATCAAAGCATTCAGCATGGAGATGACCACGAGGGCCCAATGCTGCAGGGACACAAAGAGAAATGTCCAGATTGAAAAAGCTTCAACATTGGGAGCAAATTTAAGCATTAAAATGGGAGAAAGTCAAAACTTATCAAGAGACACATGAAAAAGTAAATAGAATAGTTGTGCATAAATATGTGTACATAGAAAACAAGGCACAGAACAGGAACACCTAGAGGACTAGATCTACAATTATTAGGCTCCCAGACACCAAATAAATGGGGGGGGGGGGGGGGGGGTGCAGCAATAAACCAGCCAAGGCCTATTCTTAGTAATTATTACCACCACATGGCCCACATTTTTGGAACTCGCTATGGAAGTGATGGGGATGTTTGTTTTATAGCAGAGTTCCAAAAATGTGGGCCGTGTGGTGGTAATAATTACTAAGAATAGCTGCACACCTTCCTCCATTTATTTAGGGTCTGGGATCATAATAATTATAAATCTTGAGGAGTGCTAAACAATCTGTCTTAAAGCAGATCAAAGTCCTTTAGCCCTGGCGACTAAAATACTCCAGGCTGGGAGATTCCCTGTCTGTTTGGGATGCCCCTCTCTGTAACCCCCCCGGCAATGGTGATGGATATACTTACCAATCCGGCGTTCCCACTGCACATGCATAAATTGCAGGGGCATCACCTGCTTTTCACAGCCAACACGCGTCCCTGCGCCAGACATTTTTGAATGGCAGCTGTGGAAACAATCCATTCTAATTGGCTGCTGCCAGCCAGCAGTCTATACAATTGTATTTGTGATTATAGGGAGAGGACTACACATATTCCCTAAAAGAAAATAATGTTGGGCTCTATTAGCCAACTGCCTGTATACCATGGAATCTGTCAAGTAAATTGTAGAGGTTTGGAATGCAGCTTGCCATTCTAAATCTGGGGTGTGGGAGCAGCTTGCTCACTGAGAGGTTCACTGGCACTTGCCTCATTATTTTGGCCATTTGTTAAAAGCTTACCCTATAGGGTAGGAAGCATTGTGTATTGCTAGGGTCAGGTATAGTAATAGCATGGATTGTGCAAGGTCATGCTTATCACACACAGCTCTGCATCAGCATCTAAGTTATATGTGCACTCTGGAGATGGATGCAACTTTTGGTTTTAATATTCTTTTCTTTAAAATTTCTTAATTACTACCTAAATACAATATACAGAAATGGATAAATGTACTTCGAGAATATATGGGTGCATTGGTTTCCCACAAAAGCGGAAACTTAAATCGGTGACCATGTACTACACATTGGATTCCAATATCTTTTCTAGTGTCTAAGCTTGCGCCTTTACATACAAAAACAGATAGGAAAGAATTAGCAGACACAAACCATTACACTTGCCACTTACAATGCTGGCTCTTGCAAGGTTCCTGGAAGTTAGGATAGCGCAGATGCCCGTTGTGATGCTCTACAGAAATAGTTATAGATAATGTTACAAGATTTTAGGACTGAACAGTTATCCTTTATACAGACACATGGTCACGACAAAAATGAAGAATACTGGTGCTCTGTGTTAATGGCAAGTCACCCGCTATCCGCAGGTGACTTGCCAGACCCAAAGCCTTGTGAACTGGTATAGGGGTTTCATAACCCTTAGTGAACTGGTAACGGATCTAACTAAAAAAAAAAGAAAAAAAAAAAAAAAAAGAGAAAATGTCTTTTTCTTTACTCACCTCCGATTGTCAGCTCCTGTGTCCCTTGCCAATCCGATGACAGATGCCGTGATCGCCGGCCAGAGGAGGGGGGAGGCAGGTGATCAGAGGATCCCATGCCCCTCTCCTCTGGACGGTCATTGCCGCATCTGACAGCTGAACCCCCAGAAGCAAGGATGACATCTGCCCCGCCCCTAAAAGGGGCAGAGCTAGTCAGGAAAGCAGGGGGAGAGGGCCTGTCAAACTCTCCCCTGAAGACCCTGGGGGGGGGGGGGGGGGGGGGGGTGAAATTATATATATATATATATTTTTTTTTTTTTTTCTGCATGTTCAGGAGAGAAATAGCGGGGCTGCCATTGCTAAGCAAAACCCCGATCTGGTGATAGTTTCCTGGCAGCAAGCTGTTTCAGATGGATGGCTAGCAGAGGTCTGCACCTTTTGTCCCCCATAGAAGATCACTGGTGCAGTTCATCTTACCTGTATTTTTTTCTTCCTGGGACAATTACTTTACAGACGAGCAACCACCCCCCTAGAATCGTTAAGACTAAGCTGAGAGAAGGTAAGGAAATCTGAATGGTACGTGGGCTGCTGATTGGTATACACCGCGGAGACAAGGAAAAGGAGAGTTTACAGGGGATCCCAGGGGATACACATAGCAGGGCACCCAAGCTGGAATGCCCCCACCAGGAGGAACACAACTCAAGGTCTTGAGTTTTATTCCTCTTTAAGGTGCCAGAATCTGGAATGTCTTTCAAACATTTTACCCATGTCACCCAAAATTCTGAATGTACTCACCAGCAGTCCTGACACCACAGAGATAATATTGGCCGCGCAATATTCTGGGCTCACTCTCTTCTCTGGGTTGGCCACATGCCTTAGAACGGTCCCATGAACAATAGCCCCCAAGATAAAGTTTATATGACCCACAAAGATTAAGGCAATGCCAGTTCTCATCAGCTGCCGAGGCCCCTTCTCAAGGCCTAAAAACAGGGAAGAAAATAATACAGATGAACATTTTGAAAAAGTTGCCACTTTAGAACACAACCTAGGCACAGGGAACCCCATTACACTGCAGTCCCAGAGCCCCTCCTACCTTCTGTCCAGCACAACTTAGTGACTAGAGGGCTGATTCAGCACCATGAGAATTTTAATTCCCCCCACCCCCACGTTCTTTGTGAGAAGAAAAAGATTTATCTTGATTAGCCATGCAAATGTTTTAAGGATTTGCACAGCTAAAAAATGCTGAGGGGAAAAAAAATCAAAATAAAGAGGTCTCTCTCAAAAGAAATTCTCACGGCACTGAATCAGCTCCTAGGTCTTGGGAGAACACGTATTGAGGCAAGAACATGGATCACTGGGCTGAACATGTGGTGGACCCCTTATGACAGAGTGATACAAATCAAAGTTTTTCCTTTTGCGATATGTGCAAGACCTGGGCTCCTCAAGGTTAAAGCGGAACAAAACCCAGGTATTTGACTATCCTGGATATTGTTTTATGTGCCCCCGGGGCATCCGGAATTGGATATCCCCCAACAGGAAACCTGAAAAAAACTCATATCATGCTTGAACGGCGCATGCATAGGCTCTCATCCGATGAGAACCGCCTGCAGAATCAATGAGGGGGATGCATTGCCGCATTCCTGGCCATAAGCACGCTCCCGTCCCAGCCTATCTACATTGCTGGGACGGGAACACGCACACGACAGCGGGAATGTGGCAGCGTGTAAACAATGAGAGCCGACTGCCGTTGTCACAGCAGGTTACTTGCATTGGACGAGAGCCCACGTATGCACCGTTGGGACAGGGGAAAGGTGAGTGTGTATGGGCGCCCTGGGGGGTTTCACACAGCAGGGCATCCAGATTCGGGGAGGCCCCAGAGAAAAACCAGCAGCCACCCCTGGAATGTCTTAGATTCCAGGCTAGCCCCTGTTGGGTTTTGTTTCAATTTAAATCTGCGTTGAATCTGCAGACCTGACCAGATTATCTGTGGGGGGAGTTAAACTCTCATTTTACAAAATATGGGTGTTAGTCAACCCCCTAAATAGGCCAAGAATGGGGCACATGACCATTGCTGGCCAATCACATGGAGGCAGCTAAGATTTAGGGGGATTGATCAAAGAGGGACCCTACCAACCTGGATGCCCCCCTCGAGCATTAGTAGACCAACACACTTTCGTTTAAAATGCTTCATGATTTAAAGTGGACCAACACCGAGAGGTGATCGGCCCGGAAATCTATAAGATTCCCGGGCCGATCACCTCCCACCCCGCGGGACATCCGAGATCGGGATGTCCCGCGGGGTGAAACCCCCCAAAAAAACCCCAAACACCTTACCTGATCTTCGGCGGCGGCCGCCCGCTGCCGCCTCCCTCGCGCCCCTGTAGGCGTGCTCGCGCCCGCGCCGGCCGTCTGCGAATGGCCGGCGGGGGCGCGCGCGCGCCGAAAGTGACGCGAGGGAGGCGGCGGCGGCGGCAGCCGCTTGGACGTTCCTGATCCCCGCCTGGACGTTGGCGGGGATTGGACCGTCCAGTCACGTGGGAGCGGGGACAGGTAAGATTTTGGGGCTTTCTGGGGGGTTTCACACAGCGGGGCACCCCCGATCGGGGTGCCCCGCCCAAGTGGACCAAAACCCAGGATAGTCAAAATCCTGGGTGTTGGTCCACTTTAAAGAGGAACTTACAGTTCCTTGGGAAGCCAAAAATCTAGCAGATGACTGTATCATGGGGACAGGAAATGTCCCCTATTGGAGGAGGTATGGCTGTCACTTCCTGTCCCTGGTCCATAGAGCTCTGATAGAAAAACAACAGCATTATTTTTATGCCTGGCTTGTTGTCCACTTTAATATATTCAGTATGTCTTTAAAGAGTTGGATCAATTGCAGGGAAACCCACAATGTCAAGGCCCTTAAAGTGGACCAAAACCCAGAATTTTGACTATCCTAGGTTTTGGTCATTTCCCCCGGGGGCACCCTGATCGGTGATGCCCCGCCGCGTGAAACCCCCCAGATCGCTGAAGCCAACTCACCTCTTCCCGATCCTACGGCACATGCGCGGCTGCTCATCCAATCAGAGTGCTCTGAGCTGCTGGCGTCACGTCGCCCAAGCCTTCGTCTAAAGCCAGCGGCTCCAAGCGCGCTGACGGCCACATCCCCCCTGGTGGGGGCACGCGCTTTGCTAGAGGGCGGAAAACCAGGTAAGTGTATGGGTGACCTGGGGGGTTTCACACAGCGAGGGCACCAATTGTACCCTCTTCTAATAGATCGACCTAATAAAAAGGGGCACAAGAGAACAAAACCTGAGATTTTGACTGTTCTGGGTTTTGTTCCATGCCTCAGGGGGAATCCCAGCTTGGGATGCTCCGCTGTGTCAAACGTCCCAGATGGTCTGTAACAGCTTACCTCTTCTTAGACCAACAGTGAATGTGCTGGCTCTCGTCCAATCAGAGCTTTTTGCCGTGGCTATCTCCTTTGGCAAGCTGTTCAGACCTTCCAAAATGGGGATCACAACAGACACAGAGGCCACTTGCACCTCCCACTGCAGAAGGGCAGAGCTTTTTGCCGAACGACATAGGCACAGCAAACGGTTGGACAAGAGCTTGCGCACGCGCCGTTGGACCGCAAGGAGGTCAGCTGGTATAGGCGATCTGGGGGGGTTCACACAACTGGGCATCCCAAACCAGGATGCTGCAGGGAAGGCCAGCAGCTTCTAGGGCTGGCCACGCAGGGTTTTGTGGCACATTAATTTGCCTAGGCCAGCATAAGCAGCATAAAGCAGGACCAGCTTGACCTGGCGGTATCCATGGGATCAAGACTGTGGGGCGCAGAGGCAAAGGTAGCATTTTGGCTAGCGGGACAGAGACTTTAAAAAACGAAGACAGAAAATAAGCTACAAGACTTACTAGTCTTAGAAAAAGCCCCCCCCCCCCCCCCGTGACACATTTGCACACCTCCGCCACCCTGTACAGTGGCAGTGCCTGGCTCACCCAGTTATGGTGAGCTGCATAGGGGAAGATTCTTCCAAGCAAACCGATGGATTAGCTCCCAAAGGGTGACCATGCAAACAGCGCTGATCGCGCATGTATCCAGCGCACGCATAGCTTATAGCGGTGGACCCGGGGGACAAAGGGGAGTATAGCATTTTCTGTTTTGTCCAACCACCACCCAGGAATGTTACTCTCTTGGGGCTCTTCCTCTCTGGTGGGGCATCCCAGTTTGAAGCACAGCATAGCTGTGGGGCATATTCATTGCAGGTATGCGCCTAGCTAAAGGTATAGCAGGGATGCTACCCACGCATGTGCCATTGGATCGCCAGGGTTTCACACAATGGGGATTCCAAAACCAGGTTGCCCCTGGAAGAGGAAACCCTGTAAAATGGCACATCAGACTTGGAGTATTTTAGACTTCAGGGGGGCCAATACACCATCCCTGGGGCATCTGGATTAACCCAATGTTGCCGGCCCGGGAATGTAAAAGATTCCAGGGTTGGCATTTCCCTGGGGCATCCCAAAACAAGATGCCCTGCTGTGTAAACCCCCATCCCCAGCATTTTTGTTCTGCACTCTCGCCCACCCCCAGCCATTCAGATAGGAGCACGTCCGCTTGCGCTCCCGATTGCCCCAAGCAGCTGTTTGCTGAACATTACATATGCACAGCAAGTGACATGCACCATAGGACAAAGCAAAGTATTATAGGCAATCTGGGGGTTTCACACAGCCGGGCATCCATATTGGAATAGTCAAAATCCCAGGTTTAGTTCCACTTTTTTCTTAAGGAGTTCTGTATTATGAGGACCAGGAAACAGGTGCACACTGCCGGCCATGTGTGCAGCCCTTTCCTGTCCTCTGTTGGAGGAATCTCTGGTAGTGCTTTATAATGCAAGGTTCACAAATGTTAAAGTGGACCAACACCCAGGATTTTGACTATCCTGGGTATTGGTCCACTTCCGCGGGGCACCCCGATCGTGGGTGCCCCGCTGTGTGAAACCCCCAGAAAGCCCCAAAAACTGACCCCGCTCCCACGTGACTCGCTCGTCCAATCGCCGCCATCGGACAAGGAGAGGCAGCGCCGGACAAGCTGAGCGGCCGGCGCGGGTGCACGCCCTGCTAGAGGGACGCGCGGGAGGCGGCGGCGGCCCGCACATGCGCCGCTGGAACGAGTATCAGGTAGGATTTTCGGGGATCTGGGGGGGGGGGGGTTTCACACCCGATCGGGTTGCCCCGCAGTCAGGGATCTGATCGGTCCGGGAATCTTATAGATTCCTGGGCCGATCAGGGGAGGGTGTTGGTCCACTTTAAGAGGGGGGGGGGTAACAGCATATCTATCAACTTTTCAGGTGCGGAAAGAGGGACAATTGTTAAATTAGGCCACGCCCCTCATTGATTAATGGATAGGAGATAGGATGTAACAGTTACAACAATATAAACACTTTGAAAAGGCAAATGAATCATTTATTACTGCAGATCTGCATGTTACACCTCAAAGAAAGACAACTGAGAACAACAAGGGACAGGGGGGCAGACTCAAAATAGGGACAGTCCCTCCAAATCAGGGACACTTGGGATGTATGGGTAACAGGGGCATAACTATGGGGGTGAAACCACACCAGGGCCCATGATGTCAGGTTAGTTTAGCCCACTTCACAATTTTTTGCCAATTTTTTAATCCCTTTTACTTCTTCAGAGAAACAATTATTTTTCTTCTCTACAAAACTTTGCAATTTAAAGTGGACCAACACCCAGGGGGGATCGGCCCGGTAATCTATAAGACCGAAATCGGGATGTCCCGCGGGGTGAAACCCCCCCAGGACGCCCACAAACCTTACCCCTGTTCCAACAGCGCATGCGCGGGCCGCATCTCGCGCTTCCCTCTAGCAGGGCACGCACGGGAGCGCGCCCACACCGGCCATTCACAAACGGCCGGCGCGGGCGCGCTCCCTGTTAGAAGGAAGCGCGCGACGCGGCCTCCAGCGCTCAGAGCCGCTGTGGTTGGACGCCGCTTGTACGTGCATACCACAGCGGCTCTGAGCTCTCTGATTGGACGAGCGCCCGCGTAGGAGCGTGGGGAGGTAAGTGTTTACGGGCGTTCTGGGGGGTTTCACCCTGATCGGGGTGCCCCACCGAAGTGGATAGTCAAAATCCTGGGTGTTGGTCCACTTTAACCGGCAAAGAACCTTTTTTTAGAACCTCGAGGCCAGCAACCCACAGTGCCTCAAAAGCAGCCAATCAGAATTGAGCTTTTGTCCCCTTAAGCGGTCATTCACCCTGAATAAGAGTCTATCTTATGTGTTTCCCACACCCTGTACATACAGATTGCTCACATTAAAAATCATCCTACCTGCATCTACTGCATGTTATGAGCCTTTAAAGTGGACCAACACCCCGGATTTTGACTATCCTGGGTCTTGGTCCACTTCGGTGGGGCACCCCCGATCGGGGTGCCCCGCTGTGTGAAACCCCCCCGAACAACTCACCTCTCCCCGCTCCCAGCGCCGACGTACAAGGTAAGAACTTGAACGTCTAAGCGGCGGCGGCCGCCGCCGCCTCCCTCACGTCACTTTGAACGCGCGCGCCCCCGCGCCGGCCATTCGCAGACGGCCGGCGCGGAGGCGCGCACGCCTACAGGGGCGCGAGGGAGGCTAAGATAGATAAGGGAGGCTAAGAAGATAAGGTAGGTGGGTTGGGGTGTTTGGGGGGGGTTTCACCCCGCGGGACATCCCGATCTCGGATGTCCCGCGGGGTGGGGGGTGATCGGCCCGGGAATCTTATAGATTCCCGGGCCGATCACCCCTGGGTGTTGGTCCACTTTAAACATCCAAGATGGCGGCTCATGGAACATCAGGCAGCCTGCAAACAGGAAGTGCCTCCTGACTGTGCTGCTCTGCATTCTGGGATTGATGACCTTTTCCTGACCCCCAGCTCTGCTCTGTCTGAGCAAAGCACAGCAATAACCCGCCCCCCTGCACTTTATCCCACTCTCCTCTCCTCAGTAAGTGTGATGCTTCTGAGGCAAGATGGCGGTGCCCATATCCTAGAGTCCTGAACAGAGTTACAGCCCAGTGGGGGATAGAGTAGTAAGTAAGTGACTAAAAACTTAAAATATATTAACTTTAGATGCTGGGGAATCGTTTTTTAAGGGTTTGGGCTCTTCAATAAATCATGGTGAAGGTCCGGATAAAGGATAAAGCAGAAAGCTAACTAGCCGCTGGCCACAGCCCCCGCTGGCTGCTGATCTCGGTCCCGGGGTCGCCCCAGTGTACTCACTGAAACCACAGGGCCCGCTGCCGCCCATCCTCCCGCCGGCCATAGCTGCTCTCTCCTATTACCCGAGAGCCACCCTCAGAGTGAAGTCACTTCTCTGGGACACGCCCACTGACGTCATCGCACCTGTGCGCCCTGCACACACACCTGAGAGCGTCTCACGGAATCGTGAGGATAACCCCGCCCCCACACGGCAAGAGCCCCACCCCCTTCTTAGAAGATTTCCTGTACTCTGGAAATAAGAACAGCCCCGTCGCGTTCATTGGTGTTTCAGCTTGTCTAGCCCCGCCCCTTTCCTCTGAGTCTCCTGCAGGGGCGTGGCTTCCGCCTCTCCATGTCACACAGGCGCAGAGGAAAGTTTCCCCAGGGGAGAGCGTCATTATTATCATCATCATCATCATGATGGAGGGCGGCGAGCTGCTGGTGTTCGCTAACTGGAGCACGCTGGTGGTGTGCATGGTGCTGAAGTTCCCGCAGATCCTCGCTGTTATCCGGGCCCGGAGCGTGCAGGGGCTCAGCCTGCCCAGCCTGCTGATGGAGGTGGCCGGGTGAGCAGAGCCGGGGAGTGGGGACATACCTACCTACCTACTTATCAGGGTGGGGAAAGAGGGGGCGTTTATTCAATTAGGCCACGCCCCCTCATTGAGGGATAGGACCGTTAAAACAATAGAAACACTTTTAATAGGCAAATGAATCATTTATTGCTGCAGATCTGAATATTAAATCTCAAAGAGGGACAAATGAGAACAACGAGGGACAGGGGGACATGGACCCAAAAGAGGGACAGTGCCTCTAAATCAGGGACACTTGGGAGGGAAGGGGGTACACGGGGCATCTATAGGGAAGGGCAACCTGAGCAGTTACCTATAGCCCCATCCCTAACCAAGCTGGTTGCTGATCAAGCTGGTTAGAGAAATGGACATCATTTGCCTAAAGTGCACCAAAACTGGTCTTACCGGTTAAACTGGACCTTCACCATGATTTATTGAAAAGGCCAAACCCTTATAAAACGATTCCCCAGCATCTAAAATTAATATATTTTACGTTTTTAGTCACTTATTATTCTTTCCCCCACTGGGCTGCAACTCTGTTCAGGACTTTAGGATACGGGTGCCGCCATCTTGACTCGGAAGCATTACACTTACTGAGGAGAGGAGAGTGGGATAAAGTACGGGGGTGGGGTTATACCTGTGCTTTGCTCAGACAGAGCAGAGCTGGGGTCAGGAAAAGGTCAGCAATCCCAGAATGTGGAGCAGCACAGTCAGAGGACACTTCCTGTTTGCAGGCTGCCTGATGCTCCGTGAGCCACCATCTTGGATGTGTAAAGGCTCATAACATGCAGTAGATGCAGGTAGGATGATTTTTAATGTGGACAATCTGTATGTGCAGGGTGTGGGAAACATATAAGATATGCTCTTATTCAGAGTGAAAGACTGCTTTAAATACCCACCAACAGGGCATCCCGATTTGGAATGCCCCACGGTGTGAAACCCCACCAAGCGCCTGCTTCACTGTTTTCCCAAAAATAAGGAAGTCTTATATTAATAGTTGCTCCAAAATATGTATTTCTTGACATTCCAGCTGCATCACTCTCATATATGCTCAGGAGGGAAGTGTCTCCAGTTAGACTACTTGTGACGACATGTTACTACAGCCTACTATGTTTATTAATCATGCTAGGGCTTATTTTCAGGGTAGGCCTTATTTACAGGACCTCCCTCAGGGCAATGATAAACGCCTTTCCCAAGGGAGCATGTGCGGGCTCCCATCCAATCAGAGGCGCTTGCTCAAATGACGTGATTTGGCAAACTGCTCTGATAGTTGACCAAAGGGAGCGCATTGTGCGAGCACTCCCGTCCCAGCCATTCAGATAGGCTGAGGCTGGAGAGCGTGCTCAGCTGGCATGCGGGAGTGCACCCAATCAGAGCTGCTTGCCAAATTACATCATCACAGCAAGTGGCCGATTGGACGGAAGCCCGTGCATGCGCCGTTGGACCGCAAAGGAGGTAAGCAGATTGGGTGATTTGGTTGGTTTCACACACAGGGCATCCTGATTCCGTACATCCTAAGATTTAAGGGTAGGGCAATTGTTAAATTAGGCCACGCCCCCTCATTGAGGGATGGTGAGATGAGTAGAAGGGGAGGTGGGCCGAGGTGAGACGAGTAGAAGGGGAGGTGGGCCGAGGTGAGAAGGGGAGGTGGGCCGAGGTGAGACGAGGAGAAGGGGAGGCGGGCCGAGGTTAGACGAGGAGAAGGGGAGGTGGGCCAAGGTTAGACGAGGAGAAGGGGAGGTGGGCCGAGGTGAGACGAGGAGAAGGGGGGGGGGGCCCGAGTAGAGGGGAGGTTAGATGAGATGAGTGTATGAGCTACTGTACACTATTCTAACTAAAAAAAAAGTTAGAGTCAGACTTTAATGTGAAGTAATGTTTTGGGGGATGATCGGGGCTTTTCTTTATTTGTCGCGCAGAATATATTTTATTAGAAAGTGAGCCTAGAAATAGTTTAGAGCAGCTGGTGTTGCCATGGAGACAGAGTAAACCTTTTTAATCGGCTGTTCTAATATTTACTCAGTAACCTTGCATACATGTTACTTATCTGCAAATATACACACTAATTGCTGGAGCCAGCAGATATTTAAAGCGGAACCACACCCTCACATGAAAGTATAGGGTGGGGGAGAACTCTCTCTGGCAATTACAATGAGTGACGTTTGGGATGCCCCTTGGCACATTTGCAGGCTTTCCTCCAATCAGCCTTCTAAGCCCCTCATACATCAGAGAAGCTTAGTAAAGCTGAATGGAACGCTAGCTCCATCCTGGCGCGGGTGCGTACACTAGCCGGAGGAAGGTTGGGGATGACCCTGCTGCCCACCCATGTGCCATAGGCTAGCTAGCAAGTAAAACCGGCAAACTAGGGGCATCCCAAATCAGGGCAACTCAAATCAGGATGCCCCAAGTATAAGGAATCGTTTGGCACTGGAGTCTTTTAGACTCCAGGGCCGGTCAAAGAGGCTTTAGTTCCTTGTTAAAGGTATGCTTTAAATGCAGGTAGGCGATGGACGCTGTGTCTGGCGTTCAGTCTTCAGAGATTGCTGATTATGTGCGTTTGTGTTTCCCAGCTTCCTGGTGTTTCTGCGATACCAGATGTACTATGACTACCCAATGGAAACCTACCTAGAGTATCCAATACTGATAGCACAAGGTAAGTTTCATATATATATAATATATATTCTATAAATGTAGGACCCATTTTTGCCTTGTGGGCTTTTAATTACTTTTACTTACCTGCCTCGGAGCATATTTAAGATATTAGTCTTTTGCCGCCCCCCTCTTCTGTGTGCTGTAGCCCACACTGGTTTGCAGTATGCCAATGGCAGGTGCTGGCATTGTGGTGACAGGCCGTGGCATCCCACTATATGATTTCCTTTAGCCTGCAATGCCATAAAACTGGTTTTATATAATGTACGTTTGGTGACTTGCATACATCACTTGTTACAACAAAGTGGACCAAAAACCACCGCGATCAGTCCAGGAATCTATAAGATTCCCGGCCAATTGAAACCCCCCCAGGTTGCCCCATACACTGATCTTGCTTTCCGGTCCAACGGCGCATGCACGAGCCATGGCTGTGTGAGGAATAGGTCAAATTTTACATTGCATCTTATCGCCGTTGTCGGCATTCCTCTTTAAGAAACCCCACATATCCCAGGTTAGAGTTTCCTTTAATCCCACCGCTGCCACCAATTTGTCAGGGAACCGCGGTCACGTGGTCCCACTACAAACCAGGGACTGTTCCCAAAAACCCTTGTCCGACCCCTCCTACCAGGGATACAAGACCCAAAGCCACGGACACACAGATTCTTGGTTTAAGGCAACAGATCGCTCAGGTTAAATATAAGTTTTAATGCTATAAGCACACTAGGCACTGATAACAAGCATTTAACTATGATATAATATGATACAGATGATACAATTATGCTATTCTGAGATGGTTACAGGATTGAGTGCATTACACAGAGAAACAATAAGCAGTTACCTTAGTATGCAGTTGCAGAGTAGTAGTGATGATGGGGAGCTCTCACAAGGAGTGTGTCAAGAGCTTATCGATGATGATGGGCACCCCCAGTATGCTGACTGCATATCCCCTCCAGATGAGTGACAATTACCTGGTTCCAGACCACCCTATTTATGCTGCAAGGGCTCTCTGCCCCCCTCCCCTCTGTGGGATGGGCCGTCACCTCCTATGGTTCTGGCGTGTGTTTTTGCCCTAAAACCCTTTAGAGGTTATAACTTGGAGCAGGGGGGGTCGTATGGCCTTGGAAGCGGTACCAAACTGTCAGGCTGGATTCCGTGCACG
This sequence comes from Gastrophryne carolinensis, assembly GCA_027917425.1. NCBI lineage: Eukaryota > Metazoa > Chordata > Amphibia > Anura > Microhylidae > Gastrophryne > Gastrophryne carolinensis. The sequence goes on from CM051237.1 coordinate 91,568,517, forward strand.
CAATGAGTCCAGAAATGGGGTTTCTACGCGGACCAGAACCTTAGATTTCCGTTTACGGGGCATTCCTTTATTTCCTATTTCCTCATAACCTATCCCCGTGTGCGGTTTTGTGAGCCTGTTCTGATTCTGTAACTGGTTTGGCGCTGCGACACATGGACGCGCAGTTATGGAGCAATTCCTGTTGGTGCCGCTAGTCTGCGGTTCTTATCCTTGCTATGACAAATTCACAGCAAGGGGTCCAGTGAGCCACAGACTTAAGCGGCAGCTTCCCAGACTAAGGTGCGACTATCGGCAGGAAAGCGGCATCACAGGGGGTCTGTGATCTTCTGCTGCTTGACCTGTAAATGCTAATTATCTCTTCCTGAATAGAGCTAAGGACGTGTGCATTTAGAACAGGGGGATTAAAGGAGCACTGCAACCTGGGGTATTTGAGGTTTCTTAACTTAAGCTGGGCCGTTCCTTCACAGGCTGCATCCCCACTATGCTCTTAGCAGGGCGGGTGCCCACGCCAGGCATTTGTGAATGGCCTGTGCAGGCACGCTCCCTGTTAGAGGGAAGCGGGGGATGCATCCACCAGCGTGCTCAGAGCCGCTGGCCTTAGACAAAGGCTTAGATGACGTGACGTCAGCGCACCTGAAAGAGGTTAGTTACCTTCAGCGATCTAGGGGGTTTCACGAAGCGGGGCAACCCCGATTGGAGGACCAAAACCCAGGATAGCCAAAATCCTGGGTTTTGGTCCACTTTAACATTCCCTGCTGGTGAGAGGTCAGCAGATATTTAGCACTTTTGCTCCCAGTAAACCCAATGTCTCATCTTTTCCTAGAGGTGCTTTATCCAAAGAGGGCCAGGTAACGGCTGCACACACATACAGCAGCCACACCTGGAGTGCAATGGCATACAGTGTGCAGCTGAAAGAGTATACTAGCCGGGGAAGCCTGATCCTGGGCCGGGGAGTTACCTCATTCTGGGCACCACGCTGGTGTGCCATTATTGGCGGCCAAAGTGCAAGTTGATTGGTTAATTTATTGGGCTTCCAGCTCTGGTATGTGGAGCAGAGAATTTCCTAGTTTGTGTGGAGGGTCACTTTAAACAGTTACTAACCTTTCGGTATCGGATGCGGACAGCTCATTCCCTATCTGGGCCGGCTCATGTATTGTCAATGGAGGTTAGGTGGTGCACCCCTGCTTCCAGTGCTCAGGAATGCTGACAGTAAGAAGAATGCAGGTGTAAGACTGCAGGGAAGTATAGAATTTTTATTTTATGTAAATGTGTATTTAATTTTGAAAATACCACATAAAGCCTGAAAAAGGCTCAGAATACTCACCATTACCTTGGCTGCATGCACAAGTTCACTGCTTACGCTGGACACTTTCTACACTGAAGAGCAGACCGGGTGATTAAGCCTGCTTTCTAATGGGGCATTCCAAATCATGACTAATAGGTGTGGGATGCCGGAGGCCCATTACAGAGGCGACCTGTTATGAGATCTGTCTGCAGCTCCACAATATACACTGAATTATAGATGAATAACCTGGGATTGTTTCTAGCTGATGCATCAGTGTGCAGTGCCCGGAATCAGCCTCTGTGTATATCTCATTGCAGATGTGGTGCTCCTGCTATTTATCTTCTACTACACCGGCAGTACCCGCAGCGCGTTGTCCTATTGTGGCCTGTATCCTTTACAGTAACATGGACTGAAGATACCCATTATCACGCTTTTTGCTTTTAAGGATCACCCTTAAAGAGGACCTACAATCTAAAATGGAAGCTTGTCCCTGACTGACCCTCCCACCAGAAGCCAGATTTACTCCCCCTGCCTTTCTATGACTATTTCATAGAGGATAGGTATTAAAGAGCTACAGTAAAGCACTACCGGGGTCACCTGCTTAGGGAGGACCGGAAATAATGGTGTGGTACAGGGCCGCATATGAGGCCATCATAGCAACAGAGGTGCAGTGCACAATGTGAATGGGCCCTTAGACCTCGGTGTATGAGAAGGATGTAAACATCTGAATATTTTATTAAAGTGGCTACCGCCCCTGCCCTGCCTCTCTACCCTGGCGCTGAGGCAGGGTAAACTAACCCTCTCCCAGGTGGGAAAAAAGGATCAGCAAAGGGATCTCTTTGCCTGAAAACTCACCTTTGCTCCCGGTCCGGTGCCACAAGCGCGAGCAGTGGCCGCATCCCCGCTATCCCTTTAGCAGGCATTTGTGAATGGTTGGTGCAGGCACGCTCCCTGTTAGAGGGTAGCGGGGGATGCTGCCGCCTAAACGCTTGAATCCGAGCACGCTGATTGGACGAGCGGCTGCGCATGCATTGTAGGATCAGGAAGAGGTGAGTTTGTTCGGTAGACCTGGGGAGTTTCACACAGCCCCGATCTGGGTGTCTCGGGGGCAAGGACCAAAACCCAGGATAGCCAAAAGCCTGGGTTTTGGTATACTTAAAGGGTGGCTTGTTTCTCCGGCATGGAGAGCTCCTTTGACTGCATGTTTTCTTCACAGCAAAATCTTCCTAATGCAAGCACCATGCCTCAAATCAACTCCAGGACTTTTTCCCACTTAATTGAGAATGACATAATGAAGAAATAGCCCACACCTGCCCATGAAACAGCCTTTGAGTCAATTGTACAATTCCTTTTGGTACCTTTAAAAACAAAATGGTAAATGTTAAAGGGCTGAAACTCTAAAACCCTTCATCCAATTTTAATGTGGCGATGCTCAAATGAAAGCTGAAAGTGTGGACTTTATGTCCATATCCATTATATACCGTATTTTTCGCCTTATAACACGTACCTGCCCATAAAACGCACCTAAGATTTGGAGGAGGAAAATAAGAAAAAAAAATATTCTAAGCCAAATGTTGTGGTAAAACACCCCATTACCGGCAGTGTGGCATTCTCCCATTCCTAATGAGCAGTGTGGCATTCCCCCTCCCATTCCCATAGGCAGTGTGGCATTCCCCCTCCCATTCCCATAGGCAGTGTGGCATTCCCCCTCCCATTCCCATAGGCAGTGTGGTGATGCCCCCATCCCATTCCCATAGGCAGTGTGGCATTCCACCCCCCCCATCCCATTCCCCATATAGGCAATGTGGCTTTCCACCCCCATCCCATTCCCCATATAGGCAGTGTGGCCCCCCCATTCCCATATAGGCAGTGTGGCATCCCATTCCCCATATAGGCAGTGTGGCACCCCCCCCCCATTTCCATATAGACAGTGTGGCATCCCCCCATTCCCATATAGGCAGTGTGGCACCCCCCCATTCCCATATAGGCAGTGTGGCATCCCACTCATCCCATTCCCCATATTGGCAGTGTGGCATCCCCCCCCCCCCCCATTTCCATATAGACAGTGTGGCATCCCCCCCCCCCATTTCCATATAGACAGTGTGGCACCCCCCCCCCCCATTTCCATATAGACAGTGTGGCATCCCCCCATTTCCATATAGACAGTGTGGCATCCCCCCATTCCCATATAGGCAGTGTGGCATCCCACTCATCCCCCCCCCCCATTTCCATATAGACAGTGTGGCATCCCCCCATCCCAGCTGCCTCTGCCGCTTGCACTGACTGAATCCGCTTTCAGACTGAATCCGGAAAAGTATCACTATGCAAGAAGTGATACTTTTCCAGAATCAGTCTGTTTGCCTTTCTCTCTGCACAGATTAGGCACTTTGCACTTTATACAATGTTTCAATTTATTATATTTATATAGTAATGTATAGCACGTTCATTACATTTATGTGATATTATATAGCACATTTGTGTACAAAATTAAAGTGCTAAAATGGTGACAACGAAACAATTCATTAAGTAGTGGATACTTTTTGAATATATTACTTCAGCATATTTATTAGGGCATGGTGCAATAACTATTGAGAGTCAGTTAGGTCCACATTTCTTGGCAGTGTCTTCTGTTTTTTGTATACTATTTGTATTAAGTGTGTGTGTATGTAACTGCTTGATTTGACATTAAAGGCATAGATATTTTTTATATACCATCAAATTCTGGATCGTGCGACCTTCTCCTCTCTTTGGGATCAAATTGAGCCGATCTGGTGGCTCATTATATGTTATTGTATTTGTGGAAAATGTTTATACTTCACTTCAGGAGCAGGTGATTAACAACAATGCATTGAGGTAAAGGCGCACTCCATATTTTAATGAATTGATTGCGCACCAATTAAATATATACTACAGGTTTTCTTTAACTTCCTCTCAGTTTTTTGGGACTCTGGAATGTTTTAGTTCTCCAAAAATGGATAATAGATGTGGCGCTGGTAAGGATTTCTATTTGTGTTTTTAGGGTATGTGCCGGACTGAAGTGTGGTGATGCCAACTACCAGAGATGCCCTGCCACGCGGCTGAGCGCTCTTCTCTAAAGCCCCCTGAAGTCAGTGTGGAATGATTGGGTTCAGCGTAATGTTGGTTTTTTTATGTTTATGTGCTTTTTCTTATTTTTATGTACTTTTTCTTATGTTGATAAATGTGTATTTTATGGAAGCAGTTTTCATTGCCTGCAGTTATTAGCAACCTACACCAAGTCTGTTCACGAAGAAGAGAGAAGTGAGTCCTGTACACAGAGAACACTGCTGTGGCCACTGCTGAGGTGGGGGAGCTCACTCAACCTTACACATGCCCAGCAACAGTGTTCTGTGTGTCTTCGTGTACAGACTTGGTGTATGTTGCTAATAGCAACAGACTGCAGATACTGGAACCTACGTCTATAAAACACACATTTTCTAACATGGGGGGAAAAAAATACTAAATCAGCTCAGCACCTCAAGACATCATTTTGGCGCTAAGAATACACTTTCAATAATGCCATTGAAGCAGACTTAACCTTTAAAGTGGACCAACACCCTCCCGTGATCGGCCCGGGAATCTATAAGATTCCTGGACCGATCAGCCCCCTGACTGCGGGGCGACCCGATCGGGGGTGCCCCGCTGTGTGAAATCCCTAAATCCCTACCTGATCCTCGCCGCCGCCTCCCGCGCGTCCCTCTCGCAGGACGCGCACCCGCGCCGGGCGTTTGTGAATGGCCGGCGCGGGCGCGCGCCCTGTAAGAGTGACGCGCGGGAGGCAGCGGCGGGCGCGCTCTCTTGTCCGTCGCTGCCTCCCGCTTGTCCGTCGGCGGGGATTGGCAGCAGCGGTCACGTGGGTGCGAGGAGAGGTGAGTTTTTCGGGGTTTCTGGGGGGTTTCACACAGCGGGGCACCCCCGATCGGGGGGTGTTGGTCCACTTTAAAGGCAACAAAAACACCCACAGACTTCACAGCCACCAGGGGTTGTTTACCTACCACCAGTCCAGCAGAGAGATGCAGGAACAGAAGTTCTGTGTACGGAGGCTCCTCATTTTTTCTTCATTTTTTTCTTTTTTCTTTCCTCTGTGCACAGGCCACCCTCAGGCTGTGCAGCAACTGGCTTCTCATAGCAGGGCCCCCAGCAATCTGTGTCCAGTGCTGGGGAGACAGGGTGGCGTCCATCAGGCTGATCTCACGCCCCCCCCCCCCCCCAACACTGCAATGTGTGTGCTAAGGCAGGTTTGGCATTCCCCGACCCCTCCATTACAGTGAGTGCAGTAGTCTGGATTCTGTGTCCTAAGTAAGTATAAAGATGTCAGTGCTGGGCAGAGGAGCTGCATAGGGGATAAACAAACCTGGACAATCCCTTTTAAATTGGACTTATGTAACCTGGCTCTGGATCTAAAAGTTCATCTAGAATATGTGTCCATTCTATGATCCCATGGGCCATGCAAAGGCATTCCCAGCACCACCTCCACCCCTGGGCCTGGGAGGGAGTCTCTCAACCCATTATTTCAGACTTTATTGTGGGGCATTATTATGCATGCCAATGACTGCTGGTTGGCAAAGAGACTGCACATGTACAGTAGGTGTGTGGACTGAGGGGGGTTAGTGGGCAAACCAGGGTTCTCACACACCAGTAGATCAATCCAAGGAAAGTGAAAATCCTGGGTTTTCCCTATATCCAGTCCAGGTCGTCCCAGTGATGACATGTGGGTATTCTGCCCCCAGGGGGCGCTCGACTGCAAGATCAAAAGCTGCAGCTCCTCCCGGCACCCTATAAAGGCAGGTGTCCCTCTATCATTCTCCAGTTGTTCATCTTGCAGTCTTGGCTGCAGAAGATCGTTTTGACACTCTCTCTGTTAATGGCAGCAAAACGGGGCCACCTAGCCCGTCGGCCGCTGCAGGCCCTATTTCCACAGATCCCTTTGACCCACTCCTGCCTCCCAGAACGCTGGGGTCTGGGCAGAGCTAGGCTCTGGGCCGCAGACCCTATGCTAAAGGTTAGCCGGCCACAGGTTTATGGTGAACCTGGAGGGGAGGACCACTATGTATGGCCTTTTGTGCTGTGTACCCTCCCTGCCCACAAGCTTTATTGATTGTTTCTTTTTACTGTGTGGATTCTCACTCGGCTCCTCGCTGGCCCAGCATGGCCTTGCGGTGGAGCTCTTGCATACTCGCCTCCCTCGTCGTCGCTGGCGGAGGGGTCGCCGGCCTTGCGGGCCTCTACATTGCTGCTGTGCGGCGCCGTTCTGACGGGGGGGTCGCCGCTGTGCTTAGGCGCGGTGGGCCGCTGTGTTCCGCGGCCATTTTACTGCCCATGCAGCATGGAAGGGGGCAGGCGCGTCTCCTCACGCGTGCTGGAGGGGGCGGGGCCGGGCGCTGACGCGATTCACGGTGCCGCCCGCCCATCGAGGATCGTTCTGTAAGGCTCTGCTTCTTGTGCTGGTCTGCACGCCTGCTGACGCTGCGGAGCCTGGCTTTTTCCCTCCTGCTGCTGCTGCTGGGGGATCTCTTCGTCATCGGAGGCTGCGCTGTCCCTCTGTCGGTATCGTGAGTCCCTCTTCTTTTTTTTTTTTTTTCTGACTGTGTATTATGACCTATTGCATTTGCTTATTCTGATCATGGGCATTTCTCCCCATTCTTGTATAGGTTGTGGTTGAGGGTTGTGGTTCCTCCCGGTCTCCCTTTTTATTAAGAGGGATCACTTATAGGTTTGGGCCATTAGTGTCTTGTAACCTTACTGATTGACCATTTGTAATCACCATAATGGAGGCTTCAGGGGACAGTGAGCTGGGGGCCCCATTTGGGCAGGAAAAGCTCTGCCCCTGGTGCAGTAGGAATCCTCTGGGTGGATTCAGCACTGTTTGTACCACTTGCGCCAGAGGCATTAGTTTGGACCATGACCGGGCGGGCGTCCCTGCCCCTAGCCCTTCGCTGCCTGCGGCCTCTCCGGACCCTCCGCTACTGCACTCAGCCCCCAGTGAGGGGGAAGCCAGCAGGGGGTCTCATGCGGACTTGGCGCATAGGCTGGCCAATCTGGAGAGACAGATCTCGCGGACGGCTCCCAAGAAAGCCACGAGTAAGAAACGGCACCTCAAGCCCGTTTATTCGGATAATGACGATCTCTTTCAAGATCTGGGCTCTGTGGAGGAAGGTGAGTTGCCAGAGGATTCACGTTCCACTGTGGTTTATTCTGCTGGCGATGACAGTATGTCTGGTTCTTCCTCGGACGAGGATGCGTGGCTCCTGATGTGGTTAATTTTTGGTCAGCACCTCTTGTGGTGGATGCACCGATTATAGGGGTTACTAACCCCCCCTTCATGACGGCTCCTTATTACCGTACCCTTCGGGATGCTGAGGACCGGCGCATTGACAGACTGGCTTCCCACGCCTTTTCGTGTGCAGGGACGGCTCTGCGCCCGGTCTGTGCCGCGGCCATCACTGCGGTGGCCGCCAGGACTCTTGTTAGAAAAGTACTTGACCACCGGCCTGAGGACCTCCCCTGGGGGGTGTTTAATGCACTATCAGACTGTGATGTGTTTGTGAAGTTCATCCTCTCAGCGCTGGATGACACCATTAAGATGTGTGCTAGAACCTCTGCCCTTGTGGTGGCTATTCGCCGCCTGGTCTGGCTGCGACAGTGGGGTGCTGACGATGCTACGAAAAAGGATCTCACTGGCCTTCCCTTTAGAGGACGGCGACTATTTGGGGCCCGTTTGGACCTTTTTGGGAAAAAGGGTAAGGCTCCCCTGCGCAGAAGGCCGCTCCGGCCTCCCCGGGGCAGGGTCACCCCTCCACCTCCGTACGTTAGTGTCAAACGCGAACCTGAGGTGTGCTTCCAACTGTTCAGTGTGGATTTCCACCATGGGGTGGGCAGACAACGCCCTGGGCCCTCTGGCAGGACTAAGTCCAAATCTGCCAAGACCTCCCAAGCATGAAGGGACGCCCTCGCCCTTCGGCCCCTGTTTTTCCCTCAGGAATTGGTGCAGGCCGTACTGGGCCTACAGAGTTTGGGCTTACTTACAGGTTGCCCTTAACAGTATGGGGCTATGGCCTCTATATTAACCTTCCTCCTTCCCTCAACAGTATGAGGCAGTCTGGGCCACGCTGGCCTATGGTAGGCCTGGCAATTCTACTCTCACAGGTAGTCCCTATATGACATCTCTGTCTTGGGACACAGGCGCCCTGTGCAAGGGGGGCTTCCGACCTCCTGTGGAGTTCTAGATCTTCTTAGTTCCCCCTGTGTCTGCTGGACAACAAGACCGTTACTAGGCGGTGTGGCAGGAGGCATTGTAGGTGGCCTCTCTTTTGCTCCCAGGCTACTCGCCATGGCGCGAATGGGGTGATGTCTCGGACATGCCTGGGGGGGGGGGCGTCCGCATTAGGACCTACCGGGTCGTCTTTCCTTACTCCCCAGTTTCTACGTCAGGCCGAGTGGATTGGTCGGCCGGCGGTGTCCCCTGGGAGTTACTGGATGGGTGCTCAGTCACCTCAATCCCTCTTGGTCCCTTATCTGCTATCTCCATTCCTTGGATTCGGTTCAGGCTTGAGCCTTCTTCCTTGGCAACAAGTGGACTCCTGGTTACGGGGCCCTGCCCCCCTTTGCTGCCATCTTTCTTTCACCAGGCAGGATTGCAGCTGGTGGGCCCGTTGGTGGTGTATAAGATGATGTCCCCTATATACCGAGCCCTTGGGCTCTTCGGCACAGTAGGTTATTGATCCTACATGGGGTTCCAGCACCCCTGGGGCTTGGTCTGTGCTCATTCCCCCTTGGTAAGGTGGTTCCTCTTGAGCTGATCATATTCAAGGGCCCTGTCAGGGGGCACCCCCTTCTTTGCTTGCATCTTCCTGTGAATGGTCACTTTTGGTACCAAGTCTTGCAGGTAGGCGGGGGGGGGGGGGGGATGTTCTTCCAAAGCCCCCCGTGGTTCCTAGGTAGGGTCCCTTAGAGGGTCCATCTTACCTACTGGTTGTTGCAACAGTGAGCCTTCCGTTGACTCTATATGGCTGGACGTCTCCTCTTTTAGGACCTGTCTATTTGGGGACTCTTGTTCTGTTGGAAGACAACGGTCTGTTTTATTATTGGTCTGGAGCTTAAAGCAGGAGGATCCCTCTGGAGGGTTCCTGATCCCGATCTGGGCGGGGGTCTATGCCCCCTGCTCCTCAGCGGTATTCGCTCCAATAGATGCCTTTCAGGGGCAGGTTGTGCGATCCTGGTGGCGCTCTGAGAGCCAACTAGGGTGGCTCTGTTGGGTCTCGCTTATACCACAGGGGCTCCGCCCTTGTTTTTACTGTCCCAGAATATTCTGACTCTGGTCATGGGGGCTTAGTAAAATTATGAATAGACTTTTTATTTTATATGCATTCTCTTCGTTCACCCTACTATGAGGGGTTCTGCGCACGGTTGTGCTGATAAAGAGACCCGTGAGATTGATGGCCCCTGGGTGGCCTTGTGAACTGTGGTTCGCAGATGCTTCTGCTGAGGTCTGCTGACCTGTACGCTCTCTCAGGAGTGCGGTTCTGCCCTTGTCAGGCCCCTTCTTTTGTCGTCTCACTCTACAGACTCTTGTCTGGGACTTGACAGCTGATTCATTCACCCCTTGGAGACGGGCTTATCTTCTGGGTGACTTGGTATATGGGGGGCTAGGAGCAAGCTTCCTCTTCCTCCGTCTATTGTGGTTCATGGTGTACCCATACTGATTGGCATGAGTTTTGGTCTCTTACCTGTTGGCCGTTCTTGGTTCCCAGGGTTCTAGAGTCTTTACAGCATAGGTTAGGGTTGGCTCCCCATCTAGGTACTCTGAAGGTCCAGGTTCTGTCCTGGCTGTCTTCCTGTAGGAGTCTGGTGCTGTCTTCCTTGTGAGGAATTCTCTTGGGGTTTGCTCATGGGCATCTCCCAAGTAGTTTCTGTGGTTCCTGTTGGGATCCATTTTTCATTCTGTTTGGCCTGCAGATTTTCCCTTGGGACTTATTCTGGATGCTGTCGGAGCTGCTTTGTAGTCCAAGTCGCTTCTCTGGGGGCTCCTGCCTCAGTCAGACGTGTGCCTGAGAGGGTGGATCTTGCATAGCCAAGGCAAAGTAATCGGATCCACTATATATATATATATATATATATATATATATATATATATATATATATATATATATATATATATATATATATATATCATGCCGTGGTGGTATTCCGTCTTATGCCGGACCTCTGTGCCCAAGTGGTGTTTTATGATCATTGTTTAAGTCCTTTTAGTCTAACTACGGACCTTATTCTTAATAATGCTAATGTTAAGGGTCTACATTCCCTCAACAGGTGTTGCAATTTTTCCCTGAGGGTTTCTTGTCCCTTAGGGGGACTGATGCCCTTGGGGTCTGCGGGCGCCTCCTTATGTATGCGCCTGATATCGCTTGCTTCCAGGGCCACTGCGCCCTTTGGATTGATCTTACCTGGAGCCCTTCTGGTCCTGAATAAAGCTTTCGGCTTCTTGCTAATGAAGGGGTCAGTATTCCTGCCTTTTGACGGGTGACCAGTTCTCATTCCCCTTGGGAGAGTTCTAAGTTTTCCCCGAGGCTTCTGTTGCCTGTGGGCTGGTTGGGCCGCTACACTGGCCTATTCCTTTAAGGGGGAAGAATCTCCCTTTTTCATTTTATTCGGTTATATTGGTGTTTGGGTACCATTGGCCCTTCAGCACCAGGTTTTTTCTGTTGAATAAGTTATTAGACCGTTGCTTGTCTCTGTTCATACCTTTCAAAGGTCTTGTTATGGGATTGACGTTAGAGCCTTTGCTCATGTCAAACCTGGTTGCAAAGTTTTGCAGGTGACAGCGCCTTTACTGTCTGCTGTGCCTTGTTTTTGGGGATCTCACCCTACTTTATGGACACTGCTATTGGATGTCCCATGTGTTATTATTATAGATGGAGCAGGACGTACTGTATGCTTAGAATAATACAATTCTGTGAGATACTCACCTGTAGAATTGGTATTATACGCATACAGTACGTCCTGCTCCACCCCACCCTGGTTTTACATTTTTCTGGATCCCCTGTATGGTGATTGTTATCATTACTATTGTTACCAGTTTGGTGGTTGGTTTCTCCCGGCTTCTTTTCTCACTGCTTTTCAATGCTGGGGATTTGTGGGAGGTCCCTCGGTATATGAAGGGTCGGGAGGAGCCTGTTTGCATGTCTGCAGTGAACAGCGCCCTCTGGCGGAGTATTACCCATGTGTTATTATTATAGATGGAGCAGGACGTGCTGTATGCATATAATACCAATTCTACAGGTGAGTACTTCACAGAATTGTATTTTTTGTTACTGCTTTTTAACCACTGGAGAATGATAGAGGGACACCTGCCTTTATAGGGGGCCGGGAGGAGCTGCAGCTTTTGATCTTGCAGTTGAGCGCCCCCTGGGGGCAGAATACCCACATGTCATCACTGGGACGACCTGGACTGGATATAATCAAAAACAATTCTACAGGTGAGTTTCACAGAATTGTATTTTTTGTTCTTTTTGAAGAGGAAGTCCAGTGTATAGTAATGTGTTCCACAGTATGAGGACATTTTTCCATAGCATAGACCACCCCCAGTACGAGGAGGCTACCATCATCCTCCAGTGTTGCCCTGTTTTCCCTTTCTAGCCCTGGCCACCTAGCAAATTTGAGCCGGATCTTCCATTTCCCTACAGACTGAAGCGCACTCCCACCCTTCACTTATCTGAATGGCTGGGCACCAGAGTTTTCTTCAGCCAAAAGATGTCGGGGATACATCTGCGGGAATGAGGCGGGCCGGGCAAAGCACCTGGAAATCCATTCATTCAGAATTCATTGGATTAGAGGCAAGTGTTTGAATATGACAATATTGTGTCTTGCAGAACCTCTGCACACTGATCAGCGCCTCCAGCAAGTTCCTGCAGCTACAGCATCTCTGGAAGACAAAGGACTCCGGACAAGCAAGCGCGCTCACATGGGCTATGGCTACCTACACCTGTGCTAGTAAGACCATTCATTACTTACGACGGCAGAGTAGCTATCCTCCAGCCCACCTGGAAGTTCACTCAACTGAACTGTCCTTCAAAGATGCTCTATAGTCAAGCCGGCCAACTTTCTCATTCAGTATATGGCTGGCCATAATCAATTGGCTTATACATCAAATGGTTGCTGCTGGTCACATGATTAAACCGGACCAACGGCCTTCCCCTTTATAGAGAAGCCGTAACCAACAATTGAACATGTTTGTAATTGAATCATTTTTCTCTTTCCAGCAAGGATATTCACGACCATAATGACTACTGGAGACCAAGCAGGTACTGTAATATAGTTCCCATCATATCGCTTCTACGCAGAACAGCTACCTGAATGTATTTCCAGAATGATTTTCTGTGTTCTATGTGTGATCAAGGATTGTGGGGTCACTGGGTGATAAAATGGTTGCTCACTATCCCAGCAGGGGTGGACCTACAGGGGCTGTGCAGAGGTAGCCACCATGAGGTTAGGGGGCCAGATCTTAGTTGCTTCTCCACATATGTAGCAATCATTTACAGGGAGGAAGCCTCTGCTGTTTGAAAAGTTTGTTGGCCTAACTGAATTCAGTTTAGCTAAAAACAATGAAAAAATATGGTGGGGCCACTTCAAATGGCTGCACCAGGGCCTGACAATTAGTTACACCTCTGACTGCCAGCCAGGGGCAGACATGAAGACATTTTGGACACTTTTGCCAAGGGAGCAGGTGAAAAGCTGGTGGCATGTTTTGACCATTGGGTCACTTTAAATGGTCAACTTTCAATTGCACTTTTTGAAAGTGTATTTTTGTGTGGCAAATAGCATTTTTAAACTTTTCTAATATATGTTTCATAGAAGCTGTTTTAATCTGTTGCTATTGGCAACGTACACCACGTGCAGACATTGCCAATAGCAAAGGATTGCAGATAGTTGCACAGAACACGGCTGCTGGTCATGCGTAAGGTTTAGTGAGCTTCCTCACCTCAGCAGTGGCCACAGCAGCAGTGTTCTGTGTGTACAGGGCTCGCTGCTCTTTTTGGTGTACGTTGCCAATAGCAACCAGTTGCAGGTAGTGAAAAACGCTTCCATAAAACAATCATTTGGTAACATAGGAAAAAATACAAAAATGACTAGATCACTTCAGAACCTTAAGAACTTCATTTTGGCACAACAAAATATACTCTACCATCAAAAGTGAGCTTACCCTTAAGCATGCTGTTTGGTCACTGCAGATGGGGAGTTAGGCAAGGTCTGTCTTATGTAACTAAAATGATATTTAGGGTGGAACAAAACCCTGAGCAGCTGGCCCTGAAATCTGAACGATTCTGGACCCTGCTGCTGTGGGAAAGCACCCATAATATAATCACCTTTTCCCGGTCCAATGCTGGATGCGCAGAGCCAATGGACATGACTATGTGATTTGGCAAACTACTGATTGTTTGTTTTCCATTGGGAGCACAAGTGGCTGCATCTTCAGCGGGCGTTCCTGCCTCAGCCATTCAGATAGGCTGCGCTCCCTTTCGAAGCAAATCACAGCTGTTTGCAGAATGACAGTCCTGGCAAATGGCTCTGATACACACTAGATCCCAGGCAGGGACCAAGAAGAAGAGAATTATGGGCGATCTGGGGGGTTTCACACAGCAAGGCATCCCAAAGCGGAATGCCCCGGCCATGAAACAAAACCTGGGATAGTCACAATCCTGGGTTTTGTTCAGCTTTAAATGGTTTTGACTCTTCTGCGCTCAATCAGGAAACGGTTTTGCCTGGCGTTGGGCTATAATGTTTTCAGCCTTATTCTATACCAATATCTAGTGATAAATATAACGTGTTCTTACAGTGTTGCTGCGCTTCATTGTGATGTTACTCCTCAACATCTGGGTATCGCTGGCCATCTTGAAATACAGGAAGACAGAAGACAAGAAGGATGCCAAGAAAATGGAGTAGCCAGTCACACCACACACCTGAATATACTGGATGTTTTTCTTGATCAGTGTCTCTAAACCCTGTCAGGCATGGGGTGCGGAAAGCAACACCCAATATAATTTAGGCTGATGGTTACAAACAGTATAGACATGACCTGACCTGCTCTTGTGAGTCCTCCCAGGCTTCATGGCCTTGCTAGTTGGTTGCACTTACCAGTTGCTATGTGGTTTTGAAGAACTAATACTGCATCCAAATGTATGCCCGTTCCTGCCCAAACTATTCAGGTCCAGGGTGCATACCTAGGGACATTCCGATTTGGAATACCCCCCCCCCCTCTCCTCTCCTCTCAGGTATTCAGTACACTCACCTCAAGACTGCTGGGTGGTCAGTGAGCACAGAGTAGAGATACGGTGTGAGGACTATACACGCGCCTTGGGATCCTGGATCGATGGGCATATATGGGCGCCAGCGGCATTTCACGCTGTGGGGGTCCATATTTGGATGCCACTAGAATCTAGAATCTCTTTACTAGAATCTCTTTAAAGCAGACCAAGTACAATTTGTGATCTCCTGCTGTGTAAAATTGCCTCAGTGTGCAGCAGCAATGGCGGCACACCAAAGCACTAACGTCACTGCTGCAGCAGCAAAGACCACCTGGAATGTGGTTGGGGGGGGGCCTGGGTATGTGCTGTGGGATCGCTGGATTGAGGCTAGTCTAGGGCAAAGTCCCAGGGTTTTACACAGTGAGCCATCCTAAATCAGATCAAGCTTTTACCTGGTCCTAACATTTTCTTTAGGCTTAGGGCCAGCTGATGAGGGTCTTGGTCCACTGTAAAGCGGCACCTCTGTGGACCTGGAGCCTGAAAGACTCCAGGGATGACTGCTAGCCTGCTGAGGCTAGCCATTCAGATTGGTTTGGGGCAGGAGTGCTTCCCAGACTTGAGGCAAGCTGGAGATACTTGCTTGTCACGTCAGCTGGACCAAAACCCAGGATTTTGACTATCCTGTGCTTTGGTCCTTTCCCCCGGGGCACCCCTTCTGTGTGAAACCCCCCAGATGGCCGCAGTCAACTCACCTCTTCCCGGTCCTGTGGTGCATGTGCAGGCGCTTGTCCAATCAGCACGCTCAGATCCGCTGACGTCACGGCATGTAAAGTCAGCAGCTCCAAGCATGCTGGCAGCCACATCCCCCACTACAGTCTAACAGGGACCATGCCCGTGCCAGCCATTCACAAAAGCCTGGTGTGGGCACACGCCCTGCTAGAGGGATAGTGGGGATGCAGCTCGTGCATGTGACGTTGGACCGGGAAACAAGGTAAGTGTATGGGGTGACCTAGGGAGTTTCTCCACAGCAGGGCATCCCATTTTTGGAGAACCCAGGGGGAGGGAATTGTTCGGCCCGGGAATCTTATAGATTCCTGACCCGAACAGCGTGGGTTTTGGTCCACTTTAAGATCAGACAGATTTTTTTTAGAAATTGGCCACTGCTGTAACATCACCTAAGGTACTTGGTCAGGCATTAGCGGGTTTTCTGCTGCTTTAAAGAGCTCTGGACATTTCAGATATTTCTTGAACATGGCTACCTACCCTTATCCATGACCAAAGGGGACAAATTTAGCACACAGAACTGTGAGGGATTACACATGTGAGCAGTCATGTAGGTATAGTGTTTTTATTTTTCCTTTAAAGCAGAAAAAAAAATCTTTTCTCCCTCCCCCACAGCCCTCCTGCTACCGTCATGGCTGTGGCTTATTTGTTTTTTTTTAAGGATTTTCTACTACGGAAGCTACGCCCCCTGGCAGTTTTGAGATCTGTGGGGGTGGCTTTGTGTTCCCCAATGTGCCTATTATCTCTCTATGACAGTGTTACAATACATTTACTATCGTGCGATTCTAAGTGCCCATCGGCACCGTGCCTTGTACAGTCCTTACATATCAGACAGGTTTGGTGCCCTGTTTGTAGCAAGTGCGATACACGTACAAACGCGATACACGTACAAACGTATTCTGCCCTCTGGACTTTCTCAGGGTACTGTATTCTGGTGAAGGGTAATTTCACTAAATCGTTGCTTATAGCAGTTGGTGTGGAAAGATTGCATAAAAGGATTTTTAATTACAATTTGGCTCTTGATATCGGGGTTGCCTGCTATCTTTACCTCGGGGTGCAGTGGCAGATAGTGTGTCCGCATTGTAATGATGAATCGCCCTTAAGGGGATTCTGGCTGATTGGATTACATGCGTCAGCTGGACGGGTGCATCCCCGGCTTCCCTGTGGAGTGTGCACAGCTGCGGGGAAACTGGGGGATGCAGATTCTGGAGAACACAGTCGCGGGAGGCACCAATAAAAGTAAGTTTACTAGTGATCCCGGGGGCTTGACACAGTGAGGCATCCCAATAAGATGCCTCTGTGAGTCTTTTAGATTCCAGGGCTGCACATCAAGCCACTTTGAGGGCACTTAAAGGCACAATAAAACACCCAGTTTTCACTCACACCTTGGGGGAGCAGTAAAAAGAAGTTAACTAAGGTATCTGAGCAGTTTGTATTTTAGTTTGAAAAGGTCAATTTACAGGGTTTTTAATTTCTATGTAAAAACTAGGCTATGTTGAAAATTCCACAAAAGTATTCCAGCCAGTGGACTAAGTGGTCTATTGCACTGTGTATATCTAGGTCTGAAATGGGCTGTTTTGCAGCTTTGCTTTTCTTTATGGCACAGATGTATTGTATGTATTGTATGTCAGATATAAATAAATCTCTAATAGCGTTGATTTTAAAAGCCATATGCATCAAAATTGAGTCAACACACACAGTGTAATAATATAAGGAGTGAAATGGAGGCTGATTCACTACTAACGCCAGGTATTGCCAGATGAGCGCCTGTATAGTGGCGCTTTAGAGTGACCGTTAAAGTGTAAGCGGGTATCGGGCGCTGTAGTAACCTGGCCGGCATTGATGAATGTGATGTGTGTTGGGTGCTCTAACACCAGTACAGTGCTGCAGCGAGCGAGAGGTAGCGCCAGCTCAGTGCGACTGACACTCGGCCTCCACATCATATTTAAGAAAACACTACACACAGCGTCGGCGCTCTAAATCTGGTCGCTATAGCATACAGCGCTAGACGCTGTGTGATTAAAGTCAGTTTTTGAACACATATCCACCAGTAACAAAGCGAAAACACATGGAATGACATTGTTTTAACACTGTGACATTAACACTTTAGTGCCAGACCTGTAATGACAATTCTGCATAAAAAAAATATAAAAAGTCCAAAAAGTTTCTAAAAGTGTTTGTTTGCAGCCAGGAGAGGTCACACAATGATTTGAGCAAAAAAAAAAAAAAAAATCAAACATGCAGTTTAAACACAAGCAAATGAAGCCCCATTGAAATGTATGGGGGAGCGATACAGAGCGACAGGTACTACATGGTGCTCCTGAACCTAGAGCGCCGGCGCTATACGCTGAGCAGCCTGTAATAATACATGTGACGCTACATGGCGCTGTTAGAGGAGCTCACCAGATTCGCTTTCTTAACTGTGGTTTTGCATACATCGCCCAGCATTCACCAGACGCTGCCTGCCGCTACAAAGCACTACCCCCTTCTTAAATAACCACCATCGTCTGCATATAGCAGAAGTTAAAGTGATACAGCAGGCAAAGTTATTTGTCACCTAGCAACAAGGGAGAAGCCCAGCCAGGGTGTCCTATGCAAGTTCTGGAAATCTTACAGACCCCGTCCATTATGCGGCATCACAGATCAAATGGCCACACCCACTTTTTCAGAAGCGAAATAATAAGAACATATAAACCTCAATATCACGGCCATTTCTTCTTCAATTTAAAATTGGAAAACAGTTTAGGACAGCGCCAAATATAGCACAACACAGTGGTGTAACAATTACCTTTGCCTGCGGTAGCACTTTAATTCAACATTGCCCCCCCTTCTCGCTGTCGAGTTTACTGTTGGATCACAAAGTTTGGTGGTGGGTTATTGGATTAGTCCACTTTAAAAAGTGGCTTGTCAGGTCTGCTACTGAGAAGTGTTGCAATCACCTGAAGATAGTCGCTGTATAGGGGGGCAGGTGTTTTACTTGTGCAAACCCCCCCGCATCAGTACTAAGGTAAGGTTGCAGGGTATTTGACAAACTGGCCCTTTAAGCCCTATGTGATGGTGGCAGGAAGTAGCTGCACAGTGAAGCATGTCTCCTATTGGATGAGCTGCGGAATCCGCACGTGTGCAGCTATTAAAGTGGACTAACACCCAGGATTTTGACTATCCTGGGTCTTGGTCCACTTCGGTGGGGCACCCCCGATCGGGGTGCCCCGCTGTGTGAAACCCCCCCAAACACCCGGAAAACTCACCTCTCCCCGCTCCCACGTGGCCGCGCCGTCCAATCAGCGCGGCCGGACAAGCGGCTCCTCCGCCGCCGCCTCCCGTGCGTCACTCTTGACGTGCCTGCGCCGGCCATTCACGGCCGGCGCGGGCACGTCTAGAGGGGTGCGAGGGAGGCAAGGTAGGTGGATTTGGGGTGTTTGGGGGGGTTTCACCCCGCGGGACATCCCGATCTCGGATGTCCCGCGGGGAGGGAGGTGATCGGCCCGGGAATCTTATACAGGTCCTTCTCAAGAAATTCATTATTTTCCATAATGAAATGATAAAAATTAAACTTTCATATATTTGAGATTCATTGCACACCAACTGAAATTTTTCAGGTCTTTTTTTTGTTTTAATACTGATGATTTTGCCATACAGCTCATGAAAACCCCCAAATCCTATCTCAAAAAATTAGCATATCATGAAAAGGTTCTCTAAACGAGCTATTAACCTAGTTATCTGAATCAACTAATTAACTCTAAACACCTGCAAAAGATTCCTGAGGCTTTTAAAAATACCATTTTGTGAATACTCACCTGTAAAATGGGTATTATAAGTATGTCACACACCCCACTTCAATCATTAATTATTACAATAGGGTAATACCTACCGCTAGGTGGCAGCGTTGCAGAGAATCTCCAAAAAAGCGACAGGCCCCTCCCGGTCTATACATACCTGGTACCTCCCAATAATCTCCCAGTATTAGAACAGCAGTAAGACAAGGTACCAGGAACAAACAAATGTAACCCTCAAACGTAAAGAACAAAACTTCACCATATAAAGAGCCAGGATACCAAAAAGGGCGGGTGAAGTGGGGTGTGTGACATACTTATAATACCCATTTTACAGGTGAGTATTCACAAAATGGTATTATTCTAAGTATGTCACACACCCCACTTCAATCATTAATTATTACAATAGGGACATCCAACAGCAGTGTCCAGAAAAAGGGCGGGTATCCAATCAGGCAATAATGCAGAAAACTCAAACCACTGCAGCCTGCAGAACCTTGCGGCCAAAAACAGCATCCGCTGAGGCCCTCACATCAACCTTATAAAACATAATATGAACCGAAGACCAAGTCGCAGCCTTACAAACTTGCTCAACAGAAGCCTGGTGCTGAAAAGCCCAGGACGCTCCAACCGCGCGAGTAGAATGAGCAGTAACACGAAAAGGAGGATCCTTCCCCTTGGCCGAATAGGCTCCAACAATCGCCTGACGAATCCATTTGCTAATGGAAGACTTAGCCGGAGCCAAACCCTTCCTAGGCCCACAGGGCACAATGAAAAAGGCATCAGTCGAAAAGAAGACGTAGTACGTAGATAGTACCTGACACAACGTACAACATCCAAGCAGTGCAACGCACTCTCCTTGACATTCTTAGGCTTAGGACACACAGAAGGAAGAACAATGTCCTGGTTAAGATGAAAAGCAGAGACCACTTTAGGAAGAAAGTCTGACTTGAAGCGAAAAACCACTTTGTCCTGATGTTCCTCAAAATAAGGAGCCTGAATTGACAAGGCTGCCAACTCCGAAACACGCCGAACCGAAGTGATGGCCACCAGAAAGGCAACCTTCTGAGTCAAAGTGGACAGAGCAATATCCCGCAAAGGCTCAAAAGGAGGAGCCTGAAGAGCAGAGAGAACCAAATTCAAATCCCAAACAGGGAGCAACGGCTTCCTAGGAGGCCGCAGATGCGAAACCCCCTGGAAAAAAGTCTTGACCAAAGAATGGCTAGCAAAGGACCTCTGAAAAAAGATAGACAAAGCAGAAACCTGCCCCTTCAAGGTACTAAGCCGCAGACCAGAGTCCAGCCCTGATTGAAGAAATTCCAAAATCCTAGAAATAGAAAAGACCCGGCAAGGCAAAGACCTAGCCTCACACCAATCAATATAAGATCTCCAAGACCTATAATAGATGGAAAAAGAAGATCTCTTCCTGGCACTAATAAGAGTCCGAATGACCGAATCCGAAAGACCCTCCTCCTTTAAGATGGAGGTTTCAGCAGCCAAGCCGTCAAAGCCAGCGTTTGTAAACTGGGGTAACACAGTTGGCCCTGAGTGAGAAGATCCGGCCGAAGAGGCAGATCGAGCTGATCCACTGCCAGACGAACGATGTCTGCGAACCGCACCCGCCTTGGCCACCTTGGAGCCACGAGAATGGCGGGAACTCCTTCCAGAACCAACTTTCGCAGCACCCTGCCTAGCATGGGAATCGGAGGAAACAGATAAAGAAACCCCAGGTCCCTCCAGCTCAGGGCCATGGCATCCACCGCCAGAGCCAGAGGATCCCGGGACAGTGACACGAATGTCGGAAGCTTGTGATTGTGACGAGAGGCAAACAGATCCACCTCCGGCGTCCCCCATCGGAGACAAAGCGACCGAAACACCTGGGGATGGAGCGACCATTCCCCCCGGCGGGACGAACACCGGCTCAGAAAGTCCGCCTCTGTGTTTTCCACTCCTGGAATGTAAACTGCCGAGATGCAAGGGACATGAGTCTCTGCCCACACTAGAATCAGAGACACCTCCCTGTGGGCACCCAGACTGCGAGTCCCGCCTTGTTGATTGATGTAAGCAACCGCCGTCTGATTGTCCGATCGAACCTGAACCGGCAGGCCCTGTAAATGATGCGTCAAGCGAGACAGAACCAACCTGATGGCCCGCAACTCCAGAACATTGATGGGCAAGTGGGCCTCCTGAGGGTCCCACTGCCCCTGAAACTGAAGATCCTTCCAGAAACCTCCCATCCTGACAAACTGGCATCCGTGGTGACAGTTTCCCAAAGCGGGGTCAAAAACGACCTGCCCTTCAGAAGGTTGTCCGAGACCAACCACCACAGAAGGGACTGCCGAACCCGAGGGGACATCAGGAAGGACCGGTCCAACGACCTCGGACGCCGGTCCCAAGACGCCAAAAGATGAAGCTGAAGCGTCCTCGTATGAAACTGCGCAAAGGGAACTGCCTCGAACGAGGCCACCATCAACCCCACCAGTCTCATCCCTAGCCGAATGGACGGGCGAGGATGGGAGAGAAGAAGCTGAGCCAATTCCTGAATCAACAGAACCTTGGCGTGAGGGAGAAACACTCTGTGCTGGCAGGAGTCCAACGACATCCCCAGAAAGGTCACCACCCTGGCCGGAACCAGAGAGGACTTGGGGTAATTGATCACCCAGCCGAACCTCTCCAGCATAGACCCCACCATGCTGGTGTCCCCCTCTGCTTGACTGAAGGAAGGCGCCATGATGAGAAGATCATCCAGATAAGGCACAATGCGAATCCCCTGAGCTCTGAGCAGGGCCATCACCCCCGCCAACACCTTGGTGAACACTCTCGGAGCAGAGGTGAGGCTGAATGGAGCCACAAATTGAAAATGCCGATCCTCCACCACAAAACGAAGGAACTTCTGATGAGCTGGGAAGATCGGAATGTGAAGGTACGCATCCTTGATGTCTATGGACGTCATAAAGTCCCCCTGCCAAAGCAAACCGATCGCAGACCGCAGGGTTTCCATGCGGAACTTCCGGGGATGAATAAATCTGTTGAGAAACTTCAAATCCAGAATCGGACGGAAGGACCCGTCCTTTTTGGGGACAGTGAAGAGATTGGAATAAAACCCGCGCCCTACCTCCGAAGGAGGAACCGGGCAGACGACTGCTAATTCCAGAAGATTCCTTACCGCCGCCAGGAGCCCCTGCGCGGCCAAAGGATCCGAAGATACCCGAGACCTGAAGAACCTTGGAGGAGGACGGGACTCGAACTCCAACTTGTAACCGGCCGACACCACCTCCCGGATCCACCTGTCCGAGACCTCCTGGTCCCATACCCGGGAGAAGAGTCGCAACCGTCCCCCCACCCGTACGGGTGAGGGCGCCCCCTCATTGCTGAGCGGGCTTGGCAACTGGCTTGGGCTTGGCGCCCCAGACGTGAGCGGGGCGGCCACGGCCTTTACCCCTATTCCAACTGGCGCCCCTGGAGGCCGAGAAGCCCGCACCCCTGCCAGCTCTGGCTCCCCGAAAGGACGGATTGAAGGAGACCGTCCCTCGAAAGGAACGGCGAAATTTCTTGCGCTGAGGTAACTTACCTCCCTTGGCAACTGAATCCAGCCTCTCGCCAAACAGCCTCAAACCCAAAAAGGGAAGAGCCGTGAGCGTTCTTTTAGAATTAAAATCAGCCGTCCACTGTCTCAACCACACACAGCGACAGATAGCTACCAGCAGGGCAGTAGCCCTGCCACACATCAATATGGCATCCTCCTGAGCGGCCAGAATAAACGACAAGAAGGAATCACAGCGCTTAAGCGCGAGAGACTCATCACTAGTAGGCTCAAGATCCACACCTAAGTCCCTGACAATAGACCCAAAGTCAAAAGAGCCGAAGCACAGACAGGCCTTAGCACCGAACCCGCACATACAAAACCATGGCGGGCCAGCTGATCAATCCGGCGATCCTCGCCGTCCCTGAGCGAAGTCGTGTCAGGAGAATGTACAACCGCCGTGTTGGACAGTCCCAAGACCGGAGTATCTACCTCAGGAGGGACAGACCAACGCTTCATCAAGTCCGCCGGAAAAGGATACTTTCTATCCCAGCTAGGCGGAACACCGACGAGACGCGTAGGTTGCTCCCAACCTCTTCAAAATGCTGTTGACTGGGAAACTCCAAGCGCTGCTTGGACACCCCAAAAAGCTGACCTTTAGGCCTAGGAGCAACTGCCGGAGGATCCAAATCCAAAACCTCAAACATTTGAGCCAGAATAGTAGACGAATCGGGAGGGGGGCCCTCAGCCTGGTCCCCCTCAGCACCCAGCAACTGCTGAACCTCGGAATCCTCTTCCTCAACGAGCTCACCCTCTTCAAGGGGACGATCTGACCAATCCAGGTACCCAATAACTTCCTCATCTGAATCCGGTGGAGGCGGAGACAGATGCTTCCGCTTAGCTGGAGCCTTCTGAGCGACCACTGCGGAAAACATTTTCTCGAGGCTGGCCAAACGGGCGCATACCTCAGATTGCGAATCCCCACCCATGACAAAGTCACACAGGGTCCGGAACAAGCGAGGGGGAGAGGGAGATGGCGCGGCCGATGAAGTGCTAGGCACCGGAGTGCTGGACTGCCGCTCAATGTTCCGCTGTGCACATGGAATACATAAAATGACATCATCCCCCTGGAGCGGAGCCCCACAACCCCCACACACCTTGGATTGTCCCGAAGGACCGTTTCCGGTATCTTTGACAGCCTCCATATGGTGAAATTATGGTATTCGCAGAACCCAGGGATTTACGCAGTAAGCGACCCGGGATGCCCCTTTAGATACTGTCTAGCTAAAAATTTTATACCACCCTGACCATGGGAATTAAACAGACAAATATCCCAAATTTCCCAAAACTAGCCAGGAATATAAGACCGGGAGAGCCCTGCAAGACAACAATCATTCCGGGCACACAATACACATGTGTATACAGTAACATCCAAATATATATATATATATATATATATATATATATATATATATATATACTGAAAAGGTCTCCCCCCCCCCTTTAACCACGATCTAAGCAGATGGTTAACAGGACCTGCCATCACCTCCAAGGGTGGGAGCGAGGGGAAGGAGGTAAGGGGGATAATAACAGCGGGGGAAAAGGAGAAACATATCTACTAAACAAAAACCGTAGGCTACCCCCGTCCTAACAAGGAAATAAAAGAGCCTACCGGAGGGAGCACTGCCTCAGCGCGTGAGATGGCGGCCAGACAACAGCGCCGCTCAGGAGGGAAGGAAGAAGGTGTGCCACCTGGAAGCGCGGGAGCCTGAAGCGCCAATCACCGCGCGGACCGCGCACGACGCGGTCCCGCCCCTCTCCAGCGCGCCGAGCGTCTGACCCTGCGAGGACAGCGCTCGCATAATAACAGAACCGGCGGAACTACCGGCCGGTCCCCCAGTGTACACGCACACAAAAAAAACAGCCCTGGCCCTCACAAAACTCTCTCTCCTTCACTGACAAACATGCAGAGCCACAAGCGCCGAACTCGGCGCTTCCCAACCAGGCGGGCCCTCAGCTCCCTGAGAGGAATCCCGCGGAAAACGGCGCCATCATGCTATACAAGTACAACAAATCACCCACAGCGGGCCAGAGCGCAGGACACACACACACACACATCAAACGCCCGCCGGAAAGCGCCCCAAAATAAAAACGCAGGAACCGCAAAGCCAGTTAAAGCAAACACACACAGTCACCCATGACGCCCGGTGCCAGAGAATAAACCACAGTCCCATGCCCAGAACACAGTAACGGGCTATCTATATTGCTAGGTAATAGGGGCATCCCACATCCGGATCACCACTCCGGGAATCCCGCTATGCCCCACAATATGGGGTCAAGCGGAGGAGCTAATCTCCTAGGCACCTAAAGTGCCGGCTACCTTTGCCCGGCCTACAGCCAAAGCTGGGAGGCTGCCAGTTAACAGGGAGGATAACAAAACAGAACCGGGCAGAAATAGACCATGGGGGGGGGGGCCGGGGTGATACCCCGGCTACCTGCAAGCAGGAGACTTCTTTCTTCTGTCTTGTCGCCACCTTGCAGAGAACAACACTGGGAGATTATTGGGAGGTACCAGGTATGTATAGACCGGGAGGGGCCTGTCGCTTTTTTGGAGATTCTCTGCAACGCTGCCACCTAGCGGTAGGTATTACCCTATTGTAATAATTAATGATTGAAGTGGGGTGTGTGACATACTTAGAATAAAGCCCAGCCTGGTTCATTACTCCAAACCGCCATCATGGGTAAGACTGCCGACCTGACTGCTGTCCAGAAGGCCATCATTGACACCCTCAAGCAAGATGGTAGGACCCAGAAAGACATTTCTGAACAAATAGGCTGTTCCCAGAGTGCTGTATCAAGGCACCTCAATGGGAAGTCTGTGGGAAGGAAAAAATGTGGCAGAAAACGCTGCACAACTAGAAGAGGTGACCGGACCCTGAGGAAGATTGTGGAGAAGGACCGATTCCAGACCTTGGGGGGACCTGCGGAAGCAGTGGACTGAGTCTGGAGTAGAAACATCCAGAGCCACCGTGCACAGGCGTGTGCAGGAAATGGGCTACAGGTGCCGCATTCCCCAGGTCAAGCCACTTTTGAACCAGAAACAGCGGCAGAAGCACCTGACCTGGGCTACAGAGAAGCAGCACTGGACTGTTGCTCAGTGGTCCCAAGTACTTTTTTCTGATGAAAGCAAATTTTGCATGTCATTCGAAAATCAAGGTGCCAGAGTCTGGAGGAAGACTGGGGAGAAGGAAATGCCAAAATGCCTGAAGTCCAGTGTCAAGTACCCACAGTCAGTGATGGTCTGGGGTGCCATGTCAGCTACTGGTGTTGGTCGACTGTGTTTTATAAAGGGCAGGGTCAATGCAGCTAGCTATCAGGAGATTTTGGAGCACTTCAGGCTTCCATCGGCTGAAAAGCTTTATGGAGATGAAGTTTGCATTTTTCAGCATGACCTGGCACCTGCTCACAGTGCCAAAACCACTGGTAAATGGTTTACTGACCATGGTATTACTGTGCTCAATTGGCCTGCCAACTCTCCTGACCTGAACCCCATAGAGAATCTGTGGAATATTGTAAAGAGAAAGTTGAGATACGCAAGACCCAACACTCTGGATGAGCTTAAGGCCGCTATCGAAGCATCATGGGCCTCCGTAACACCTCAGCAGTGCCACAGGCTGATTGCCTCCATGTCACGCCGCATTGAAGCAGTCATTTCTGCAAAAGGATTCCCGACCAAGTATTGAGTGCATAGCTGAACATAATTATTTGAAGGTTGACTTTTTTTTTAATTAAAAACACTTTTCTTTTATTCGTCGGATGAAATATGCTAATTTTTTTAGATAGGATTTGGGGGTTTTCATGAGCTGTATGGCAAAATCATCAGTATTAAAACAAAAAAAGACCTGAAAATGTTCAGTTGGTGTGCAATGAATCTCAAATATATGAAAGTTTAATTTTTATCATTTCATTATGGAAAATAATGAACTTTAGCACTTTATGCTAATTCTTTGAGAAGGACCTGTAGATTCCCGGGCTGATCACGCGAGGGTGACGGTCCACTTTAACTGTCCTTCAAAGGATGCAGCTCTGCTAAGTAAAAGTCAGTATCTCTAATGCAGAGCTCACTAATGGTGTGAAGAGTAAGTTGGGTTAGTTTAATGTCTATGTGAAGTAGGGTCCACCCTGGCACATAGGACCCAGAGTTTAACAAGTGGATAAATAGCGTGACCGGAGGTTAGAGGGAAGAGTAGGCATCTTGGAGGTTTAGTGTTTTGGATCACTTTCGCTAGGCCTTCAACAGTTCACTGAGAAGCCAAACTCTTGCACAAATGGCAACATAGACACAAGACACAGAAGAATACATGTTATATTTTATTGTCAATATGGTTAACATTTTATCATACTGCATTTTGTATAAAACATGCACTTTGAGGGGTATTTAGGTGTACAGCATGAATGAGCCCACATAAATTATATTTATATATATATATAAATTCTTTTTTTTATAAGACCATGTAAAAATAATTCCAATAAGCACCTCTGAGGTCCTTATTTTTTTTTATATCCCAGCTAAACATTCTTCAGATGTGCTGTATGAAATGTATTCTATACTTTACAGAGAGGTGCTCGAAAAACAGTTCCCAAAATATTAAAATCCATCTACAGTATGACTGAAGCTTGTGACAGCCCATGGTTTATGTGCGTGTGCTAGAAACACTTAAAAAAAAAAATACACATTTATTAAATCAAGAATTCTGCTGTTTCCAAAAAATCAAAACAACATCTAGAAGTATAAGAAGGCCAAAACAAGTCATAGCACTTTGTGTGTACCCATCATCTACAGGATGTGTCAAGGCTGGCACGACTATTATGTGGCTTGAGAGTAATCCGGACTAAAGTAAGGGCCGCATAAGTTCTAGGTGGCTGCTGTCTGGGGGAAGGGTTGTCCATTATGTCTGAGTATTTTTTTATTTGCAAGATTTCCATAAATAGTTAGTTTATTGGTTGTTCCTCATCAAAGAGTTTCACAACTTGTCCAAGCTTCCTGGTCTCTAAAATCAACTAATGAAGCTACGAAGAGACGTGGTGGAACATCAGAGAATACACATCAAGTCCAGATATTTCTAAGTCAGGTTCCCTGAGCTTTCAAGCAACATTTTCCTTGTGGATAGCACCTAAATGCCCATATTGTGAGCTAGAACAGAGGTGATTGTGTAGGATGGGATTTATGTCTGCTGAAAACTTGAAAACTGGAAGACATGAACAATTGTTACCACCCGATTCTAGCTTGGGTGTCAGATGACTGCAAAAAAAAGTCAGAGGCCTGGGACGTTCTAGAGCAGTGTTCCCCAACTCTCTCCTCCAGTGCCACCAACAGGTCAGGTTTGGTGGATTTCCAAATTGTTGGCTCTATAGCTCTGTCTGAGCAGCAATTACGTCACCTTTGTGTCTCTATGGAGAGCTGCAAAACCTGGCCTATGAGGAGAGGATTAGGGAACACCAATCTAGACCTTCTGTTGGCTTTCTATCTGTGCCTGTCCCAGTTCATGCTCACATCAAGCCACTGGGTTTCACCAGAAAAGGTGATTGGGGGGGAAGGGGCAATTCTTACATTATACTAATGAAAATATGCAACTGTTTTCTAGTAAAACCTATTGCTTAGGTGGAAAATTCAACTTCTCGTTTGGACACACATTGACAATACATTTTGCCAGACTACATTTAGTACTTCACAATGTAATTATTCAAAACTAAAAATACACGTCCAGGCTGCCCAAAATAACAAAAAAAGGCATCTGCCAGCTTGTAGGCTCGGTCCAACAAAGTCTTATGGGCTTCTGTTCTCTGGTTTCAGCAATGTCTCTAATGCAGACAAGGGGCTTCTCCCCCAGCTGCGCTGTAAATCCAAGGTACTGGTCACGCAAGACTCCATTGTTGATTGAGAGCAGGGGGCGCATCGACGATTGCTGACCAAGGCCAGAAAAGTCACACTGTCAGCACAGGGGCCAACCATGCTCAAACCTGGAGGACGGGAGCCTGCAGGGCTTCAAGGGACTGAATCTGCAGTCTTTTGGAGATGCCTTTTGTTTTTTCGAGCAGCCTGAACTGTCCCTTAAAGTATCAGGTAATGCAAACAAATCAGATACTGACCAATTATGGCACAAAAATGGATATGCTGGCCAAATACACATTAGCCCAACCTGAATTCCCCGTCAGGCCTTATTTCCAAAACCAGAATTATCCGGAGGCATCTGAAAAACTTAGCATAGGCCTAGAAAACCTTTATCTTTAGTCTACATGTTGCCTTATTAAAAACCAGGCCCCTAAAATGACTACCGGGAAATGCCATCTTAGTCTACTATTCTTCACTATAAGCACAGGGACAGAAATCAGGCACAAGTGAATACCTGTAAAGACCAGTTGGTCATCTACGCTGCACTGAAGATCTCGTTTTTCCTCTGCCCAGCAAGAAGACCATATTACCCGGGTCAAAAGTGTTATTTCTCCTCTATGTCCATCTAGCCTGCAGCCCCTTACACAGCAGACTGTACATTGGCTTACTAGGAACAAAAAGGCAAATGATTATTGATGGAAGCTACAGACAACATGAACGGTCCATCTGATGGGGCAGTTGCTAAGTATCAAACACCACTTTCTGCCCAAAAGGAAGACTAATCTGCTCTATCGACTCTATATTACTCCCTGTGTCCAGCAAGAGCAGCTTCTCCCTCAGGCCACGCGTGTCTTTTTCATACACCGTCCCTGAGGCCCAGAGTTGTGCAGCCCTTCTCTATATGCTACATTATTGCCAATATCTTAACTCACAAAATGGCCGCCTTCACACCTGCTAAGCAACGGTTTTCCTTTTTATTTTTTTTTTTTTTTTTTTACAATAAAAGTAAATTTACTTTCTGTGACTAATACTGAGAACTGAAACACAACGTGTGATTCCAAGGTGGAAGGGTACAGTGTAATATAAGCGTCACACAGTTTCCATACATTCAGACAGAGGCTGGCGATGATATATCTTGTGAGTGTATAAAAACAAAATGGTGCGCAAATCTGACCGCATCCCCAGCGCTACACGAGCAGATTTTGTAGGGCCAGAGTTTAGCGATGGAGGAGAGAAATCTATATATTAAGGCATTCATTTGTAAGATCTAAATAGCAGTTACAAAGGCAGCAAGACCGAGTCTGCTTAGCACTTGCATGCGGTTTATTTTTCATCTTGATCCTCAAAATGGGGACAGAGGACAGAGAGTGAAATGCTATGGCTTTGTACATGTGCATAGTTGTGGCTGCAGGGATTGGTCAAGAAGTAGAAAATTAAACAGTGGCGTTGTCATCGAGCCATCATGTGGTACAGTACAACAGCATTATATACACGGTATAGAACGCATTGCTTGGCTGCTTCTGAGCAATACAGAACAATGGTGGAAGCCTGTTCCAGACAAAGGTGCATTCCCGATGTAGTGTGAAATTCAGAGGAAGAAGCGTTTGGGATCGGGAAATTGGCTCTGTTGGTCGTCCTCTATTGTTGAAGATAAATCAGTGCTTACGTCACCTTCAAAAGTTGTCACAAAAAAAAGGGCTGGAGAGGGGAGGAAGTTACTGGAGGGCTTCGATGCCGAGCGTAAGAATCCAGGGTATGGTTTCCGAGTTCCCCCTGACCACCCTGAGCAAACCAGGCAAATACATTATTTACTCTCTATAGAATGCAGCAACAGTTTTGTAAACCTCTGATATATATAGCACAGTCTCTTAGGAAAAAAATATATATATTTTTTACTTTTTAGGAATTGCTTTTTGCATTCAGTCTTTTAGATTTTTCTTTTAATTGGAAGAAATCGTCTTGAATGGGGTACTGCATTCACGGAAGGCAGTTAGCTGGAAGGAGGAAACAGAAAATATATTAGTACATGTAATGGGGGGGGGGATGCATTACTTAATCAAAACAATATTCGCCATGAAACGCAAAAAGCATGCATTTCTCAAAGTAGCCAAATCAGCATTCTCTATGGACTTACCCCTACCTAGCGAGGTCATCGAGTCTGTAAGTGATGTTTATATATATATATATATATTTTTTTTTTTTTACAAAGCCATATTTCTCCCACTTGCAGAATCTAGCCATAAAATCCTTTTCTTCAAATTAAACTGCTACTGCAGGAAAAGGCAATTGTTAGACCATTGCGTCGGGCTACATTTGGCACTGTCCTAAACTGTTTTTCATTTTTAAATTGAAGCAGAAATGGCCGAGATATCGGTTTACAGGTTCAGCCAATGACATTTTCTTCTTCATCCCGTCCCCCAATCAGCTCAGTAGAGTGGGACAGGATTGCTGGTCCCTCCCTCCACTTCTTCCTACAGATACACATTTGCACGGGCAGGGTGTCTTATGCAAGTTCTGGGAATCTTACAGACCCCGCCCATTATGCTGATTATTATGCAGCATCACAGATTCACACCCACTTTTTTCAGAAGAGAATTTATGAGGCGAAACTGTAAACCTCGATATCTTGGCCATTTCCTCTTCAATTTAAAAATGGAAAACCGTTTAGGACAGTGCCAAATGCAGCCCCACGCAATGGCCTAACAATAATTCTTCCACATTCATACACCCAGGAGCATACAGGCTATGCCTGCCAGGAAGTTGGGTCTTTTTATATCTCACAGGTCTAGCAAACGGTGTGATTACAGATTGGACAGATCTATTGACATTCAGGACTAATTAGAAGATACAGTGTGTCCCCAGATGTGATTTTATTAAAATGATTTTAAGAGGGATTTTAGTAAAATTGACTTTTCTTAAGCATGCACAGTTGGGAATACAGCTCTCTTCGCATTTACATATGAATCATGGCAAAGCAGCGTAATGAGGGGAGGGCAATACCAGTGACAAAGGACCAGAACTCCCCAAAAGGGAAATGTTGAGTCAAATGCCTGAGCGGGACAACAACCCAAATGAGCCACACAGACGAAATAACTCCAGAAGGAATTAATAGAACAAATATTCTACATTTAAACCAGACCTTCCCCCTGATTAAGAGTCTATCGTGTACATTTCCCCCACCCTGTACATACAGATTATCCACATTCAAAATCATCCGACCTGCACCTAATGCGTTTTTATTAAGCTTTTAACATCCAAGATGGCAGCTCAGTCTCAGGCTGCCTGCAGACAGGAAGTGTCTTCTGATTATGCCGCTCTGCATTCTGGGATTACTGTTCTTTTCCTGACCCCAGCTCTGCTCTGTCTGTGCAAAGCACAGCTATAACCCACCCCCCTGTGGTTTTTAACCCCTCTCCTCAGTATGTGATGCTTCTGAGGCAAGATGACGGCAGCCATGTCCTAGAGTCCTGAACAGAGTTGAAGCCCAGGAAGGGAAGGAATAATGAGTAAGCCACTAAAAACAAAATATATTCATTTTAGATGACGGGAATAGTTTAAGGGTTTGGGCTTTTCATTAAATGATGCTGAAGGTCTGGTTTAAACAGGGTAATATAAACTACTACAAGGGAGGACTAGAAAATGGCCTCTGTATATATTCTGGGGATAGTCTAGTGGTCCTAAATCTCCAGAACAGGCATATGTAGATGTAGAAGTATAAAGTTTATCTGCTCTGCATGAGCTTTAAGCTCCTCCCAGAGAGCAGAGGCATGGCAAAAAAACGGGAGGCCACTAAGGCCTGGAAATGAAGGAAAAACAGAAGGAGCTTCTCAAATAAGGATGTTCAGGGGGTAGGGTGTAAGGTGACCTGGAGGTCTGCTCTATCATAGACTTTAATGTTCACATGGTGAATGAAGACATTTAGGAGATTAGCTTTATGATGATGACCAAACCGATCTGTCCTATAAAAAAAAGTGGTAGGTATCTCCGGGATCAGAGAAGTGTGATCATCACAGGAAAACATTATTTTGTTCTATTTTAAGATGTTGGTCCTAATGACACACACATGTTATTTACCTCTCATTTCCACTATTGATTAGAAAACCAGGTGGAAATTTGCTTTATATATTTATATTTTTTCTCATGTACGTCTCTCATCGGTCCCCTAAATGTATCAGCTGTTGCAACTCAACACCTTAAAGAGGTAGGCCAAGCTTTTTGTGGCCGCCAGCCACCCCCCATTTTGGACGTTCAAATAAATAACAACTCACTTGATTGACGAAATTCTAATGATTGACCACAAAACCTGTGTCCTGTAGGGTGCACCATGTTTAACTGCATATGGGTAACATGGGAATCAGATATCCTTCAGTGGGCTCTCAGAGGCCTCATCCACCCACTGTAATGTCTATGCAGAAGGCAGTACTACTGCTATATACAACTAAACTTTATACTTAGCTAAACACACACAGCAAAGCAAACAAAATAATCCTTTACAAAGGCAAACAAGTCATGCACATGCCATTTTAAATCTGCATTTGACAATGAAAAATTCATTCAGACTTAAAGAGGATCTTGGGAGGCTCTGAAGTCTAAAAGACTCCAGGGCTGTCCAAGTTTCACTCCTTGGGGCATTCCGAATTTAGATGCCCCGCTACACTCACATTCTCCTAGAGCTCTCACCTCTAACCTCTAGTTGTGCAGGTAATCGCCCTGCAGTGCCATGTCTAGTGTCTATAATGGCAGGTAATCCCCCTGCAGTGCCATGTCTAGTGTCTATAATGGCAGGTAATCCCCCTGCAGCGCCATGTCTAGTGTCTATAATGGCAGATAATCCCCCTGCAGTGCCATGTCTAGTGTCTATAATGGCAGATAATCCCCCTGCAGTGCCATGTCTAGTGTCTATAATGGCAGGTAATCCCCCTGCAGTGCCATGTCTAGTGTCTATAATGGCAGGTAATCCCCCTGCAGTGCCATGTCTAGTGTCTATAATGGCAGATAATCCCCCTGCAGTGCCATGTCTAGTGTCTATAATGGCAGGTAATCCCCCTGCAGTGCCATGTCTAGTGTCTATAATGGCAGATAATCCCCCTGCAGTGCCATGTCTAGTGTCTATAATGGCAGATAATCCCCCTGCAGTGCCATGTCTAGTGTCTATAATGGCAAGTAATCCCCCTGCAGTGCCATGTCTAGTGTCTATAATGGCAGATAATCCCCCTGCAGTGCCATGTCTAGTGTCTATAATGGCAGGTAATCCCCCTGCAGTGCCATGTCTAGTGTCTATAATGGCAGATAATCCCCCTGCAGTGCCATGTCTAGTGTCTATAATGGCAGGTAATCCCCCTGCAGTGCCATGTCTAGTGTCTATAATGGCAGATAATCCCCCTGCAGTGCCATGTCTAGTGTCTATAATGGCAGGTAATCCCCCTGCAGTGCCATGTCTAGTGTCTATAATGGCAGATAATCCCCCTGCAGTGCCATGTCTAGTGTCTATAATGGCAGGTAATCCCCCTGCAGTGCCATGTCTAGTGTCTATAATGGCAGGTAATCCCCCTGCAGTGCCATGTCTAGTGTCTAATGGCAGGTAATCCCCCTGCAGTGCCATGTCTAGTGTCTATAATGGCAGGTAATCCCCCTGCAGTGCCATGTCTAGTGTCTAATGGCAGGTAATCGCCCTGCAGTGCCATGTCTAGTGTCTATAATGGCAGATAATCCCCCTGCAGTGCCATGTCTAGTGTCTATAATGGCAGGTAATCCCCCTGCAGTGCCATGTCTAGTGTCTATAATGGCAGGTAATCCCCCTGCAGTGCCATGTCTAGTGTCTAATGGCAGGTAATCCCCCTGCAGTGCCATGTCTAGTGTCTATAATGGCAGGTAATCCCCCTGCAGTGCCATGTCTAGTGTCTAATGGCAGGTAATCCCCCTGCAGTGCCATGTCTAGTGTCTATAATGGCAGGTAATCCCCCTGCAGTGCCATGTCTAGTGTCTCTAATGGTAGGTAATCCCCCTGCAGTGCCATGTCTAGTGTCTATAATGGCAGGTAATCGCCCTGCAGTGCCATGTCTAGTGTCTATAATGGCAGGTAATCCCCCTGCAGTGCCATGTCTAGTGTCTATAATGGCAGGTAATCGCCCTGCAGTGCCATGTCTAGTGTCTATAATGGCAGGTAATCGCCCTGCAGTGCCATGTCTAGTGTCTATAATGGCAGGTAATCCCCCTGCAGTGCCATGTCTAGTGTCTCTAATGGTAGGTAATCCCCCTGCAGTGCCATGTCTAGTGTCTATAATGGCAGGTAATCCCCCTGCAGTGCCATGTCTAGTGTCTATAATGGCAGGTAATCGCCCTGCAGTGCCATGTCTAGTGTCTATAATGGCAGGTAATCGCCCTGCAGTGCCATGTCTAGTGTCTATAATGGCAGGTAATCCCCCTGCAGCGCCATGTCTAGTGTCTATAATGGCAGGTAATCCCCCTGCAGTGCCATGTCTAGTGTCTATAATGGCAGGTAATCCCCCTGCAGTGCCATGTCTAGTGTCTCTAATGGTAGGTAATCCCCCTGCAGTGCCATGTCTAGTGTCTATAATGGGAGGTAATCCCCCTGCAGCGCCATGTCTAGTGTCTATAATGGCAGGTAATCCCCCTGCAGTGCCATGTCTAGTGTCTATAATGGCAGGTAATCACCCTGCAGTGCCATGTCTAGTGTCTAATGGCAGGTAATCCCCCTGCAGTGCCATGTCTAGTGTCTATAATGGCAGGTAATCCCCCTGCAGTGCCATGTCTAGTGTCTATAATGGCAGGTAATCGCCCTGCAGTGCCATGTCTAGTGTCTATAATGGCAAGTAATCCCCCTGCAGTGCCATGTCTAGTGTCTATAATGGCAGGTAATCCCCCTGCAGTGCCATGTCTAGTGTCTAATGGGAGGTAATCCCCCCTGCAGTGCCATGTCTAGTGTCTAATGGGAGGTAATCCCCCTGCAGTGCCATGTCTAGTGTCTAATGGGAGGTAATCCCCCTGCAGTGCCATGTCTAGTGTCTAATGGCAGGTAATCACCCTGCAGTGCCATGTCTAGTGTCTAATGGGAGGTAATCCCCCTGCAGTGCCATGTCTAGTGTCTAATGGCAGGTAATCACCCTGCAGTGCCATGTCTAGTGTCTAATGGGAGGTAATCCCCCTGCAGTGTCATGTCTAGTGTCTATAATGGCAGGAAATCCTCCTGCAGTGCCATGTCTAGTGTCTATAATGGCAGGAAATCCTCCTGCAGTGCCATGTCTAGTGTCTATAATGGCAGGTAATCGCCCTGCAGTGCCATGTCTAGTGTCTATAATGGCAGGTAATCCCCCTGCAGTGCCATGTCTAGTGTCTAATGGGAGGTAATCCCCCTGCAGCGCCATGTCTAGTGTCTATAATGGCAGGTAATCGCCCTGCAGTGCCATGTCTAGTGTCTATAATGGCAGGTAATCCCCCTGCAGTGCCATGTCTAGTGTCTAATGGGAGGTAATCCCCCTGCAGTGCCATGTCTAGTGTCTAATGGCAGGTAATCCCCCTGCAGCGCCATGTCTAGTGTCTATAATGGCAGGTAATCGCCCTGCAGTGCCATGTCTAGTGTCTATAATGGCAGGTAATCCCCCTGCAGTGCCATGTCTAGTGTCTAATGGGAGGTAATCCCCCCTGCAGTGCCATGTCTAGTGTCTAATGGGAGGTAATCCCCCTGCAGTGCCATGTCTAGTGTCTAATGGGAGGTAATCCCCCTGCAGTGCCATGTCTAGTGTCTAATGGCAGGTAATCACCCTGCAGTGCCATGTCTAGTGTCTAATGGGAGGTAATCCCCCTGCAGTGCCATGTCTAGTGTCTATAATGGCAGGTAATCCCCCTGCAGTGCCATGTCTAGTGTCTAATGGCAGGTAATCCCCCTGCAGTGCCATGTCTAGTGTCTAATGGGAGGTAATCCCCCTGCAGTGTCATGTCTAGTGTCTATAATGGCAGGAAATCCTCCTGCAGTGCCATGTCTAGTGTCTATAATGGCAGGAAATCCTCCTGCAGTGCCATGTCTAGTGTCTATAATGGCAGGTAATCGCCCTGCAGTGCCATGTCTAGTGTCTATAATGGCAGGTAATCCCCCTGCAGTGCCATGTCTAGTGTCTAATGGGAGGTAATCCCCCTGCAGCGCCATGTCTAGTGTCTATAATGGCAGGTAATCGCCCTGCAGTGCCATGTCTAGTGTCTATAATGGCAGGTAATCCCCCTGCAGTGCCATGTCTAGTGTCTAATGGGAGGTAATCCCCCTGCAGCGCCATGTCTAGTGTCTATAATGGCAGGTAATCGCCCTGCAGTGCCATGTCTAGTGTCTATAATGGCAGGTAATCCCCCTGCAGTGCCATGTCTAGTGTCTAATGGGAGGTAATCCCCCTGCAGTGCCATGTCTAGTGTCTAATGGGAGGTAATCCCCCTGCAGCGCCATGTCTAGTGTCTATAATGGCAGGTAATCGCCCTGCAGTGCCATGTCTAGTGTCTATAATGGCAGGTAATCCCCCTGCAGTGCCATGTCTAGTGTCTATAATGGCAGGTAATCGCCCTGCAGTGCCATGTCTAGTGTCTATAATGGCAGGTAATCCCCCTGCAGTGCCATGTCTAGTGTCTATAATGGCAGGTAATCCCCCTGCAGTGCCATGTCTAGTGTCTAATGGGAGGTAATCCCCCCTGCAGTGCCATGTCTAGTGTCTAATGGGAGGTAATCCCCCTGCAGTGCCATGTCTAGTGTCTAATGGGAGGTAATCGCCCTGCAGTGCCATGTCTAGTGTCTATAATGGCAGGTAATCCCCCTGCAGTGCCATGTCTAGTGTCTATAATGGCAGGTAATCCCCCTGCAGTGCCATGTCTAGTGTCTATAATGGCAGGTAATCCCCCTGCAGTGCCATGTCTAGTGTCTAATGGGAGGTAATCCCCCTGCAGTGCCATGTCTAGTGTCTAATGGGAGGTAATCCCCCTGCAGTGCCATGTCTAGTGTCTCTAATGGCAGGTAATCCCCCTGCAGTGCCATGTCTAGTGTCTATAATGGCAGGTAATCCCCCTGCAGTGCCATGTCTAGTGTCTAATGGCAGGTAATCCCCCTGCAGTGCCATGTCTAGTGTCTAATGGCAGGTAATCCCCCTGCAGTGCCATGTCTAGTGTCTAATGGTAGGTAATCCCCCTGCAGTGCCATGTCTAGTGTCTATAATGGCAGGTAATCCCCCTGCAGCGCCATGTCTAGTGTCTATAATGGCAGGTAATCCCCCTGCAGCGCCATGTCTAGTGTCTATAATGGCAGGTAATCGCCCTGCAGTGCCATGTCTAGTGTCTATAATGGCAGGTAATCCCCCTGCAGTGCCATGTCTTGTGTCTAATGGGAGGTAATCCCCCTGCAGTGCCATGTCTAGTGTCTATAATGGCAGGTAATCGCCCTGCAGTGCCATGTCTAGTGTCTATAATGGCAGGTAATCCCCCTGCAGTGCCATGTCTAGTGTCTATAATGGCAGGAAATCCTCCTGCAGTGCCATGTCTAGTGTCTATAATGGCAGGAAATCCTCCTGCAGTGCCATGTCTAGTGTCTATAATGGCAGGTAATCCCCCTGCAGTGCCATGTCTAGTGTCTATAATGGCAGGTAATCCCCCTGCAGTGCCATGTCTAGTGTCTAATGGGAGGTAATCCCCCCTATAGTGCCATGTCTAGTGTCTAATGGGAGGTAATCCCCCTGCAGTGCCATGTCTAGTGTCTAATGGGAGGTAATCCCCCTGCAGTGCCATGTCTAGTGTCTAATGGGAGGTAATCCCCCTGCAGTGCCATGTCTAGTGTCTAATGGCAGGTAATCCCCCTGCAATGCCATGTCTAGTGTCTAATGGCAGGTAATCACCCTGCAGTGCCATGTCTAGTGTCTAATGGCAGGTAATCCCCCTGCAATGCCATGTCTAGTGTCTAATGGCAGGTAATCCCCCTGCAGTGCCATGTCTAGTGTCTAATGGGAGGTAATCCCCCTGCAATGCCATGTCTAGTGTCTAATGGCAGGTAATCCCCCTGCAGCGCCATGTCTAGTGTCTATAATGGCAGGTAATCCCCCTGCAGTGCCATGTCTAGTGTCTATAATGGCAGGTAATCCCCCTGCAGTGCCATGTCTAGTGTCTAATGGGAGGTAATCCCCCTGCAGTGCCATGTCTAGTGTCTAATGGCAGGTAATCCCCCTGCAATGCCATGTCTAGTGTCTAATGGCAGGTAATCCCCCTGCAGTACCATGTCTAGTGTCTAATGGCAGTTTATCACCCTGCAATGCCATGTCTAGTGTCTAATGGCAGGTAATCCCCCTGCAATGCCATGTCTAGTGTCTAATGGCAGGTAATCCCCCTGCAGTGCCATGTCTAGTGTCTAATGGGAGGTAATCCCCCTGCAGTGCCATGTCTAGTGTCTAATGGGAGGTAATCCCCCTGCAGTGCCATGTCTAGTGTCTAATGGCAGGTAATCCCCCTGCAATGCCATGTCTAGTGTCTAATGGCAGGTAATCACCCTGCAGTGCCATGTCTAGTGTCTAATGGCAGGTAATCCCCCTGCAATGCCATGTCTAGTGTCTAATGGCAGGTAATCCCCCTGCAGTGCCATGTCTAGTGTCTAATGGGAGGTAATCCCCCTGCAGTGCCATGTCTAGTGTCTATAATGGCAGGTAATCCCCCTGCAGTGCCATGTCTAGTGTCTAATGGGAGGTAATCCCCCTGCAATGCCATGTCTAGTGTCTAATGGCAGGTAATCCCCCTGCAGTGCCATGTCTAGTGTCTAATGGGAGGTAATCCCCCTGCAGTGCCATGTCTAGTGTCTAATGGCAGGTAATCCCCCTGCAATGCCATGTCTAGTGTCTAATGGCAGGTAATCCCCCTGCAGTACCATGTCTAGTGTCTAATGGCAGTTTATCACCCTGCAATGCCATGTCTAGTGTCTAATGGCAGGTAATCCCCCTGCAATGCCATGTCTAGTGTCTAATGGCAGGTAATCCCCCTGCAATGCCATGTCTAGTGTCTAATGGCAGGTAATCCCCCTGCAGTACCATGTCTAGTGTCTAATGGCAGTTTATCACCCTGCAGTGCCATGTCTAGTGTCTATAATGGCAGGTAATCCCCCTGCAGTGCCATGTCTAGTGTCTAATGGCAGGTAATCCCCCTGCAGTGCCATGTCTAGTGTCTAATGGCAGGTGTGCATGTTGTTATGCACATCCTGTCATCGAGCTGCATTACTTACCTTTGTGATCCTGGGGCATGTACCGAGATGTATTTTAAGAACAGGATTTTACAGCACTGAAATCTAATTTTCCTGATCATACATCTAGGGAATACGCTTTTTTTACCTTTAAATAGGGACAGACTAACATGTAACTGACATTCGGATCCCTCCAGGTGACTGAGTCACTTTTATTTTGAGTAGAAAGCAAACCGACAAAACAAGTCTACCACAAGCCATTTTACAATACTGCAAACTGCACACTCCACCTCAGATTCAGTCCAATCTGCAAGACCAGTTACCCATTTCTCCTCTTCAGAAATCAAAAACATCATCCCCATCATCCTCAACGTCATCCAGGGACCAGTCCCAGTTTTTAAAAGCCAGATCAAGAAGTCTGCAAGACGAGTTTCGAGGTTTAGGAGAGGAAAGCTTGTAATGCAGACCCCTCCTTGGTTACTGAAAACCCAGATACTGTTACCTTCAGGACTCGAAATCTACAACTAGTCACATACAGAACAGTGGAAAACCAGAACATGTAGAACATGATTATGTTGTTAAAGTGATCCTGTAACCAGAAAGGAAGTTTGTGTCGTCACCTTCTATCCCCAGCCCAGTGCCCCAAAACAGCCTGTGTTTAATATATTCATAAAAACACGAACCGCATGCAGTCTGCTGGTCGGCCAAATTGTTCCTCTGTGCTTTTCAGGGATGATACATTCAGTTAAACACATCTCAGCATCGGGGGTCAGTTCTAATAAGGCAACAAATCTAAAAGCACTACCAGCTCATTTGTCATTATGTGGCAGTTTACCTTGGAACTCAAGGAATTAGCAGATGGCATTCCATTCAACATCATACTGCTTTTATGAATATTGAGCCAAAGCTTTAGTGAAAAACAGAAATGCAGGCTGGTTCAGGGCACTGGACTGGGCACGGAAGGTGATGACAAACGTCCTATCTGGGTATAGGAACACTATGATTTTGAAGTATCTAAATGTGAATCCCCCATGGGCGATTGTTGAAAGAGACTTAGTGGCATCTTTGACTGGAGGTCCACTTTAACCGTCTCCAGTAACTATTTACAGCCTGGAAAGACACTCCATCTGAGCAACCTGCAGCGAGCAACTTTACCTAAGACTTCTGATATTCCAAACCTCCAATAATGCGCAGAAGAAACTTTTCTTTAATGAAATAACTCTGCAGAGTGGTTTATATTTTAAACAAAAACTCACACTTAGCAAAAAATAAGAGACTGGATTTTCATAGTCCCACACAGCAGGTCACTAAAACCATGGGTATGGTAATTCCAGTAACAGGGTTTACACTAGGGTCACTAGTGTATTTTGTACCATTGACTAGTTAATTGCTTTAGCAAAAAACAGGTTAGTGAGCGACAAAAAGAAATGCATGCTGGGAAAGGAGATGGCCACACATGAGAATGTTTACTTACGGTTGCATTTATTATAGAAAAATCAGTGGAGAATGATTCGAAGGGGAGGACCAGAGCTAGAAACAGAATTAGTAATAAAAAGGTGGAAAGATGAAAAGGGAAGCCATGGCAGTAACATGCTACCAGGAAGGGTGGCCTATAGCAGAGGAGAAGCTAGGCTTTCTGGCACCCGGGGCAAAGATTCAAAATGGCACCCCCCCCCCCCCCACCTGTGCTCAGGCCCCCCTATGGCGCCCATGTGACCTGCTGCAACCGGCCCGAGTGCCCCTCCTGGCCCCCCCAGTTACACCCCTGGCCTATAGTTTATGTTGTTGTCTTGTGGCAGCTGTTCTGGGGTAAGGCCATGCAATAAGTAAGGTCAATCCATATATCATAACAAGGAGGTGGAATAAAAAGAAACCATAAGGAATAATCACAACATTTTCAGATTTTACAGGTTTAGCAAGGGGCAGTTTTCTAAGGCTGTGCCCCACACATGCCATAAAGCTGATATAAACAGTGAAAGTCTGATCGTCTACAGGTTTCAGACAGATTTTAACCTCAAGAGCAGCATATGTAGATTTTGCTTTCTTTATTGGCCCCAAACATTTTATTTTAGTTTTGGATTCAGTTTCTGTTCATGATCCAATTTTTTACAAAGAACCTCACTTCATGTTTGAGCAGGGAAGTATCCCTTCCTGTGCGTTTCTAAATACTGAAAAAGTGCTCCCCCCGTGGAATGTAACTTTGTACTTTAAGGCTGAAACACACGTCAGTCCATCTTATTAGATCCAAGGAAGGCATCCAGGCCAATTTTGAACTCTCAGTGTATTCCTTATGACTACCTCCTCTGGCAGAGAGTTCCATAGTTTCACTGCTCTTACAGTAAAAAATCCCCTCCTTTGTTGATGAAAGAAGAGTCTTTCCTCTAGCCCTAGTGGATGCCCTTGTGTTACGTTCTCGATAAAAAGAGATAATGGGACAGATCTGTGTATTGAACCTGGATATATTTACACATAGTTATTGGATCACCCCTCAGGCGTCTCTTTTCAAAACTAAATAAAACTTATTTTCCTAGTGTCCTGTTCAGATCGCTCCATTCTTGACAAGTGGGTTATCCGCCACAAGGTGGCGCAGTGACTGCAAGATGAAAATCGTGGCTCCTCCCGGCCTATATATATATATAATCTGTCTCCCTAAAATTCCCCAAAGTTCTACTTGCAGTCTGACTGCGAAGATGGCGCTATCTCGCTCTATGGATATCGCAGCCGGGCGGGGCATACCAAGCCTGTCGGCCACTGCAGCCCTATTCCCACCTTTTCCGGGGACCCATTCTGCCTCCCAGCCTTCAGCTACGGATAAGGTGACGGTAGGGGAATGCCGGGGTCGGGCGTTCATAGAGCTAGGCTCTGGTCCGCAGACCCTCTCCAAAAGGGTAGCCGGCCACAGGCAATGGTGAGCCTATATGGGGGGGGGGGGGCACCTAGGGACCCCTTATTCCGTATGTCTCCTACAAGCTTTATATTATTGTTGTGTGTGTTTTGGTACATGTTTTACTTTTACTTTTTACCTTTTACTCACCTCCTTCCTTCTCCTCTTTCTCCTCTCCTCCCGTCCATGCTGTGAGGGGGGGGGGGGGCTGTCGGGCAGTGTCCTGGGGATGGAGGAGTACGGGCGCCGGCCAAATACGCTGATTGGCGCCATTGCCCCTGGCTGCATGGGGACAGGCGCATTGCTCTGCGGGTGCTCCTCTTCTTCCGGGATTCTCCGGGCGGTCCTCGCACTGCGGGCACCTTCCTTCCTGGATCGGTTGCTGCTCCTGGCCTCTCTATTGTTGTTGCGGTTCGTGAGTCAACAGGGTTTTTTTCAGTTGTGCATGCGCTGTGGGATGCTTATTTTTTCTTCATTTGCGTCTTCCAGACGGGTCCCAGTTTACT
The DNA here is from genome assembly GCA_027917425.1 of Gastrophryne carolinensis. Taxonomy (NCBI): domain Eukaryota; kingdom Metazoa; phylum Chordata; class Amphibia; order Anura; family Microhylidae; genus Gastrophryne; species Gastrophryne carolinensis. Next base: position 91,611,629 of record CM051237.1, read on the forward strand.
CATAGTGTGGTTCCTCCCGGTCTCATTCAATCCCCCTCCCCCCCCTCTATGCTCCAATTTTTTATGGGTTTTAGAGGGACAAATTTAGGGATTGTCCGGGTTTGGGCCGTTAGTGCCTTGTGACCCGTGTTTTTCCTCTATGATCACCATAATTATGAGGCCTTTGGTGGCCGAGACTCCATGGAGGAGGGTGAGTTATTTCATGATTCTGACTCCTCAGGGGACCGACCGGGTGGCATTGACAGTGACCCTGGTTCTTCCTCGGATGAGGACATGGGGCTTACCTATGACACGGAGAAGTTGTTGTCTGGGGTATTTGAGACCTTGCGCATTGACCCCGAAGGTGGCAAAGAAGAAGCAGGGGGACCTTTTTCGGCAAGACACTGTCTTGTTTTTTCTGAGCAAGGCCACTTGCTGAGCAAGGAATGGGAGAGGCCTAATAAATTGCCATCGGTGCCTAAGGGCCTGGACAGACGGTATCCCTTTTCGGAGGAGTTGGTTCGCCTCTGGTCCCATCCCCCGGAGGTGGATGCTCCTGTTTTGGGGCTCTCCAATACCATGGTTATGCCTCCTGATACTACTTCCTAGCGCGATCATGCTGACAGGCGCATGGATCAGCTGGCATGTCACGCTTTCACCTTTGTGGGTGCTGGTCTTCATCCGGTCTGTGCCACGGCCATTGTCTGCATAGCCATCAAAGAGAAGGTGAGACGCCTTGTAGATATCGCCAGATCTCGCAAGCGAGCGGAGGAGTATAAGGACCTCTTAGCTTGCTTGGACTTAATTGCCTTTGTAATCACGGCAATGGACGATACCGTCCGGCTTGGCGGCAGGGCTTCGTCCCTGCTGGTTGCTATTCGTTGTTCTATCTGGCTGCGACAGTGGGTGGCTGACACCGCAGCCAAGAATTCTCTTACTCGTATTCCCTTCCTGGAACTTCGGCTGTTTGAGGAGTGTCTGGATCTCCTGGCAAAAGATGGGAGGCTCCCTCAGCGTCGGAAGCCTGTGCGGCCCTTTCGGGGCTCATCGCCCCTTCCTTCTCCTCTTTCTCCTCTCCTCCCGTCCATGCTGTGAGGGGGAGGGGGGCTGTCGGGCAGTGTCCTGGGGATGGAGGAGTACGGGCGCCGGCAAAATACGCTGATCGGCGCCATTGCCCCTGGCTGCATGAGGACAGGCACATTGCTCTGCGGGTGCTCCTCTTCTTCCTGTGGGCACCTTCCTTCCTGGATCGGTTGCTGCTCCTGGCCTCTCTATCATTGTTGCGGTCCGTGAGTCAACAGGGTTTTTTCTGTTGTGCATGCGCTGTGGGACACCAAGGTGTTGGCGGGTGTTATGGCCCTGCTGCAGGGCCAGGGCATTCGTGTTCTTCCCTATCTGGATGACTTGCTGATTGCTGCTCAATCTCTTCAGCAGGCCGAGAATGACACCCAGACGGTGTTGTCCACTCTCGAAGACTTTGGCTGGGTGATCAATTACCCCAAATCCTCGATCACTCCTTCATTGGTGAGGTCCTTCCTGGGCATGACGCTGGACACCTCTCAGGTCAAGGTGTTCCTCCCCCAGCTGAAGGTGGAGGGCCTTCAGGCAAAGGCGCGGGCCTTACCGTCGTCAACGTCCATCCATCCGTCTGGGGATGCAGTTGGTGGGTCTCATGGTGTCTTGTTTCGAGGCAGTGCCCTTCGCCCAGTTCCACATGAGACCTCTTCAGTTGAATCTCTTTTGGGATCGGACACAGGAGTCCCTGGAGCAGGAATTTTCTCGGTCTCCCCTGGCCAGGCGGTCCCTCTCGTGGTGGTTGGATTCCAAAAATCTTCTAGTGGGCAGGTCCTTTCTGACTCCTTGTTGGGAGATTGTCACCACGGATGGCAGTCTGACCGGCTGGGGAGGTTTTTGGCAATCGCTGAAGTTCCAGGGCCAGTGGGGCCCGCAGGAGGCTCTTGTGCCTATCAATCTCCTGGAGCTGATACCGACCCGGTTGGGCCTGTTTCATTTGACCCCCCATCTACGGGGTCGAGCGGTCCAGGTCCGGCGGTTGCCTACATCAATCATCACGGCGGGACTCGGAGCAAGCGAGCCCTCAAGGAGGTGACCCAGATCCTGTCTTGGGCGGAGGAGAATGTTCCCTGCATCTCGGCGGTTTACATCCCCGGGGTGGAGAATCAGGAGGCAGACTCCCTGAGCAGGGGGACTGGTCTCTCAGCAACAAGATTTTTCACGCACTGTGTCGCCGCTGGGGTCTGCCGGACGTGGACCTGTTTGCGTCCGTCACAATCACAAGCTTCCAAAGTTCGTCTCCCTGTCAAGAGATCCTCTGGCTTTCGCCACGGACGCGCTGGCGATTCCTTGGACGGAGTTCCGACTTCTTTACGCCTTTCCTCCTTTTCCTCTCCCGGGTCGAGTGCTGCGCAAGATAGCCCAGGAGGGGGTGCCAACCATTCTGGTGGCTCCTCGTTGGCCGAGGCGGGTTTGGTTCGCAGACATAGTTCAGATGTCAGTGGATCGCTACGTCATGCCCGATGATCCAGGGCTTCTCACTCAGGGGCTGTTACGCCACCCCAATTTCCAAACGCTAGCTTTGAAGGCTTGGCTGCTGAAACCTCCATCTTGACGGAGAAAGGGCTGTCTGCTCTGGTCGTACGTACTATGATTCAGGCTTAGAAGAAATCCTCCTCCATGATTTATTAGAGTCTGGCACGCTTACATTGCCTGGTGTGAGTCTAGGGGTCTCCCCTGTCGCACTCTCTCCTTTTCTAGGATTTTGGTGTTCCTACAACACGGTTTGGATTCGGGTCTCCAGTTGAGTACCCTCAATGGTCAGGTTTCGGCCTTGGCTATTTTCTTCCAAAGATCTTTTGCCAATCATAGACTTATCAAGACCTTTTTCCAAGGAGTTACTCGTGTACGTCCACTGCGTAAAAATGTTACCGGTGTGGGATTTGAATTTGGTGTTTTCTGCTCTCCAGGGTCCTCCTTTTGAGCCTTCGTGCGATGCTGCCTTATCCATTCTGACTCTGAAGGTGGTCTTTTTGGTAGCTATCACTTTGGTGCGTCGCATTTCAGAGCTGGCGGCGCTTTGTGTGAAGCCTTCTTACTTTGAACGACATCAGGATAAGGTGGTTTTTCGACTTAAACCGGACTTTCTACCTAAAGGATGTTTCTGCCTTTCATCTCAATGAGGACATTGTCTTGCCTTCCTTGTGTCCCGCGCCTTCTAATTCTAAGGAGAGGACTCTTCACGCCTTGGATGTGGTCAGAGCCATTAAGTACTACCTGGTTGCAACGGAACCTTTCAGGAAGTCTGATTCTCTATTCGTCCTCACTGACGGGCCTAGGAAGGGTCTGCCCCCAGCCAAATCCACTCTCAGCAAGTGGATCAGGCAGGCAGTGGAGCAAGCGTTCTCTGCCAAGGGGAAAGAGCGTCCCTTCTGTGTTACTGCTCATTCTACTAGGGCTATTGGTGCCTCCTGGGCTTTCAGCACCAGGCCTCTGTTGAACAAGTTTGTAAGGCCGCTACTTGGTCTTCTGTTAGTACCTTTACTAAGTTTTATGATGTTAGGGCCTCAGCTGACGCTGTTTTGGCCGTATGGTGCTTCAGGCGGTAGTGTCATGAACTACGTGCTGTTGCTCACTGGGGATACCACCCTTCTTTGGACACTGCTTTTGGATGTCCCACTTGTCAAGAATGGAGCGACCTGAACAGGACACCAGGAAAAATACAATTCTGTGAGTACTCAACTGTAGAATTGATTGTGGTGGTGTCCTGTTCAGGTCGCTCCATCCCACCCTTGTTCTGTTATCCTCTTTTGCCAGTTATGGTGATTACTGTTGTATTGTTTTTTCTTGCGGGAGTTCATGCTGAGGCTGTGTGAAGTAACATGGACTCTGGCCTCCCGGTACGTCTCTTTTTTTACTGCTTTTCAACCACTGGGGAATTTTAGGGAGACAGATGCCTTATATGGGCCGGGAGGAGCCACAATTTTCATCTTGCAGTCACTGCGCCACCTTGTGGTGGATAACCCACTTGTCAAGAATGGAGCGACCTGAACAGGACACCACCAAAATCAATTCTACAGGTGAGTACTCACAGAATTGTATTGTTTGACAATCTTTCAGGGTACCCTTGTTCCCTCATTCCATTTATTAATTTAGTTGTCCACCTTTGAACACGCTCCAGTTGTGTCATGTCCTTATTCACTGGTGCCCAGAACTGTACACAATATTCCATATGGGGTCTAACCAGAGATTTTTAAAGTGGGAAAATGATGCCCCTTATTCTGATGCTTGCCATTGGTTGTTACATTTAAAACAGACTGGAGGGGGGTTCTGGAGCCCCCCACACACATAACCCCCCCAGAATAAACATAATCCTTACCTTAGCCTCAAATCTCCTCCGGAAATACAGCGCTGCGTTGCGCTGCTGGCGCTCAGCTGGACGGGGCTGCTGAAACATCACAACCCACGTGAGCGCCGGTGGCCAATCGCAGAGCAATTCCCGGCAGGGGATCAAGGCTAAGGGTTACGGGTGTTCTGGGGGGGTTATGTGCTGGGGGCTCCAGCAATCTGGATGCCCCCCAGACTATCTTATAGCAGGAGTACCAACAACCGCACCCAAATGGGTGTTGATCCGCATATTGTCATCTAAAACCCCTAGGTCCTGTTCCCTTTTAGTTTTGTCCAGTCTTGTTACATTTAGTATGTAATATTGACTACACACTACAACTTGTTCTAAATCCATTTGTAGCTGCATGCTGTCCTCTTTTGTTGTAATAACTTTACACAGCTTAGTTTTATCTGCAATGGTTGATATTTTAAAGTATAATATCTTCCCAAATATTAGTTATTTGTTCCCAGTACTGACCCTGCAGTCCCCCACTAATAACCGAAATCCAATTTGAGTGCGTTATGTTGATGACCACCCTCTGTTTCCTACCAATTTCTTATAGGGGAAAACAGGCAACAGCTTAAACGAAAATTGTTTTACATAGGCATTATTTCTAAAAGTAGCCAACATCTTCTCAACATCTTCTCGGTCATTTTAGTTCCTGAACGTTAAGACCATGTTCTATGCACTACAATGTGGAGTTTTCTATTATAACTCCAACTGGGCTTTCATAAGCTGAAATGCATGACATAAGTGGTAGCGGGTGATGACAATTATCAAGATACACTATATTAGTACACTAAGTATATTAAGCTTGGAAGCATGCAATGTAATAAACTGGTATACGCTTGATTATATAAGTCTGACATGTGTGCAGTAATCTGGATCAAGGCTGGTAATGTGCTGCTGCCTTAACCATGTCTCTGTGCACATTAATATTACCTGGGTTTGTTTGGAGGAAGTTGTCGACTAGGCCGCCTCATTGACTGGTTTGGCTGTACCTTCATGGAAGTTCTTGGAGAAGATCGGGCAAAGGGGTCGGGTGCAGGCGGCTTTTTGGGGATTTTCTTCACCAACCGACTCACCCACTTCTGCTGTTCTTCTGTGGAATTTGCTAATAATAGTAGATTCTTTGCCGTAGAAATATCATAGTTTACTAAAAAAAATATATATATATATCAGAAAAAATGTTCAGATGGCCATAAGTACATGTGAAAAAGTTGATGTATTTTATATATATATATATATATATATATATATATATATATAAATAAAACATGTTCAAAATGTTTTTCTTATTACAACAATGAAAAGTAATCATAACCTGATCTAAATGAGAGAGATTCTTCACGTCTCTCTATTTAATACACTAAACAATAGCTAGGATTGGCTACGAGACAAAGATGCTGATAGGTAAATGTGATCACTTAATGACGGATTCTGATTACATTTAGCTCTTGTTTCACGGCCACCTAAGACTGGACAATTATAAATATGAAAGCTGATCACACATCCACCACGCGTACAATTGCTGTTATTTTGCTTATATATTGCTTCAAAGTGAAAAGAAAATGGCAGTCATTAGTAGCTATGGCTCTAGGCTGTCCAGCAACAGTTATGCAGCCCTATCAATGATATAACACACAGGAGAAGTACAAGATCATGCTATAGCATGGTATCAACTAGGGGTGTGAATTGGCAAGAATCTGGTGATATGATACGTATTGTGATACAGGTATGACGATACGGTATATCCCGATTACATTTTAGTTTTAATTTTTAAAAATGACATAGGGTCCCCCCTTGCCGGGGGGTGAAGGGGTAAACCCCATTTTTTGGGGAATTTTAAGGGTTAGAAACCCTTAACAATCCCCCCCCCTCCCCCCCCCCCAAAAAAAATGGCGTGAGGTCCCCCTTACTCAGCATAAACAAGCCCATACCAGCTATGGGGGATTTTTGGATGCTCTTATTACAAGAGTGGAAGTAATTTTGGTTTTTGCATTACGATTAGCTGGCGGGTTGATCTGGCTCCTTGTGAATCACAATCCTTATATTTATACCCAGATTGAGTGGGGATTTTTTTGCTGCTCTACTTTAAAAAGGAAACCCTTCTAGTCATGCAGAACAGTGAATTAAAACAGACAGCTCACAGAGTCCTTTCCTCCTTCCTCCACTCAAACTTACAATAGTAATTCTGCATGCTGTGCTGTGTGTCATATATGCACCCTATTTTATTTACATCTAGAGTAAAGGTCCTTAAGGTGCACCTATACTCAGAGAGAACTTTATCTTGTCACCTTCCATCCCCATTCTAAAGCCTTTTCCCAAAGTTCAATACACAAACTGGATTCAGTAGGCCATATTGCTCTCGCCCCCCCAGCTATGATGTGTTCAATCACAGTACACACAGCTCAGCAATGCGTAACACTTCAACCTAACTGTCATTAGGGCTGATTTGGCACCGTGATTATTTTTTTACCTCACAATTTTTTTTCCTCAGTGCAATTCAGCTCCATATTTAGCTGCGCAAATGTTTTATAAATTTGCACAGCTAAAAAACATGCTGACTTGCTCTGTGGTAAACAAAAACATTTTTTTTCTCATCTTTTTTTGTGAGGAATACATTTTTAAATGGTTCTTTTTCTTTTCTTAGTGCAATACAGCTGTTGTATTTAAAAATGTACACAGCTAAAATGGTGCTGAATTTCAAGTAGGGAAAAAAATCATTATCAAAATGTTTTTTTTCTGACAGAAAAACGTAAGAGAAAAAGAAATCCTCACCGTGTTGAATCAGCCCTAATGTGACAGTTTAGTTGTAACTGAACTAATTAGCATATGAGTGTCATTTACCATAATACTACTTCCGGTTAGTCTTTATATCAATATTGGGCAAAGGCTTTAGTAAAAAAAAAAAGAAACACAGGCTGCTTTGGGGCACAGGGCTGGGGATGGAAGGTGACAACATAAAGTCCCTTTCTGAGTATAGGCGAACTTTAAATCCACCACTTATCATTTATATGTAGTAGAGCAACTCAGTGGCAAATCATTTCAACCCTGTAAACAAACTGAACTCCTAACTTCTCTCAAAACTGTTATGATCACCATCAATTTCAGTGACCACTGGTAACCATTCTTCTTTTTTTTGCACACAGCACAGTGATGTTACCTTTGCAAGGTGCTATCATGTCCTCTTTCTTATCCATGTGGTCTTTATGGCATTTGATATGGCAACGTCGACACTCTAAGGCAGGAGGGGGTTTGAACATGTGCCACAGGGGCTTCATACAGGCATCACAGGTGGTTGGGAAGTGGTAGAGGGTAGGGATAAACTCGTGACCCTTGTGACAAATGTAGTTTGATTTCTCCACTGGATCCACAGGAAATTCTTGCTCCTTCTTGCTTTCTCCTTCATTATCATATAATATCTACAAAAGCAGCAAAATGCTTAACATTAGAAAGTGCAGGATGCATTGAAGAGCTGAAAAACGTATGACTTTCAATTAGACAGACATGCCAATAATAATAATAATACATTTGAATAATGGTTCTGAGTGCTGGCTATCAGAGTCCATGTAAGGCATTTTATGGGTTGGCAAATGACTGGCCAGCCATTTTAATATGTAGAATTAAGGCTTGCTTTAAAGTGGACCAAAAGCCAGATTTTCAAGTCACCTAGGTGTTAGTCTACTTCACAGGGGCATCACGATTTAGGATGCTCCCATGTGAAACCCCAGATCACCAATAAAACTTACCTAGCTATTGATCCAACTGCGAATGTGCAGACGAACAGCCAGTATCATTGGCTTCAGTATGCTTCTCTCAACCAATATGCCCAAGGGTCAAATATAGTCATGCCTGCTAGTGAATGCACCGGTGGATAGGCAGACAGGTAAGTTTACACCGTGATCCGGGATGGGGGTGGCTGTCTTCTCGAGTGTGTGTGTGCTCCCACACCCAGTCAGGTGGAGAGCAAACTCCACAGGGGATCCCTAAGCCAACGAACCAACTATGCCAAACAATTTGAACCAAACATCGTCTTTATTCTGTACATGAGTATGAACGTCATAATCCGCGGATTAAGGGGATGAAAACTATTATGTTATAATGTTATGTTTTCATTTGCAGTTTTAGGTTACTGAAAACCCATAAGTAACAACGAAAATGGTTTCCTGAAATAATTAGAAAATAAAAAATTAATTGGGAATTCCTATTTTAGACCATGCTCAAGTCAAACTTGCCTGAAATATCCTAGGTATCTCCTTGGCATCTGCTCTATAAACATCTGTCTGCGTCACCTGTCGCACATGGAAAACTTTGCTGTAAATATAAAACATACTGTGTTAATAAAAATAAAATGCATCAAGAAGCATAAAAATGATTTAACATATAATACACATTTCTTTCGCCTTGCATGTGTATGCACTTTAATCAGCATCTACCTCACTAAAAGAAACTGCACCTCGTGGAAAATGTTTACAATTTAAAAACCCATGATGTGTATTGAATTAAAAAAAAATTGCACTTTATTGACTTCAATTTAAAATGCATTCGAGCAGGTTCCTTCACTGGAACCTGGGGGCCCAGCAATAGGCTGCCAGGGATTTGAATAGGAGGATTTTTGGTCTCTTTTAGTCCACTATATTAATACAACCATGGGTCTCACTTAAGTGGCTTGCTCCTTTGTCACATACATATCTGTATTTAGTCATTTGAATAGAAAAATTTAAGTTCAATATATTTTGTTATCAGCAATACTACTATGACCAGTGCAGACATGCTCCACATTTCACAATCAGTTAACAGTTATTTTCTTATAGGGGGATGTAGAAGAATTTGACCAGATCTAAATTCCATAGCTTTAAACCTATGGAAAGATTATCATGTTAAAAATACTTAATGCCAATACACTTCTTTCTTTTTAACTCTCATTACCCCTTGTTCTTGGGTGCACATTTGCTCATTTATAGCCACCCTGTAAAGAGACCATAAAGGTTGCAGCAGACTCTAAATTGTTCCAGGCCTAGTGAGTGGGTTGGGAGGGGGTGGCGTAATATTGGACTTTAGGGTCCCTTTAAGGAGACAAGTGGATTTTATATTCTTTTGTGTGCTCAATGTTCTTTGAATTGTAAATACCGTGATGCTTCTGTGCATTAGGGAAATAGTACTTACTCAATATCTAGAACCATGTATGGATTAGACAGCTCTTTGTCTTGCTCGCTATCATAAAACAGGATTTTCTTGCTGCTAACCACCACATACTGTATAAGGAAAAGAAAAGAGGATGTCAGCGTGGAAAACAGATAAATGGAATATTATCACAAATTGGAGATACTCCATATATACCCATAATGTTATTAAGCTATCCAACTAAAGATAGGAACAAAACCCACTGAGGACAGCGCTGGAATTGAAAGATTCCAGGGTAAGCCGCTGGACTTCCCAGAGGAACTCCCAATCTGGATGCCCCGCTGTGTGAAACCCCACCAGGACGCCGTAGAACTCACCTGCTTCCTGGCACCCTCGGCAGTGTAAACAACTGGCGGCCACATGCCCCCCATCTGCAGGCTGCGAGCGCACTTCCGTCCATAGCCATTCAGATAGACTGGGGGCGGGAAAGCGCGCACACGCTGCTGGTGATGCGCCCACTGCGCTCACGATTGCCGAAGTTCTGCATGTAACAGAGCTGTTTGCCAAGCATTACATATGCACAGCAACTGACTCTGATTGGACAAGAGACAGCTCATGCACCATAGGACCGTGGAAAACGGAAGTTTGCATTGGTGTTCTGGTGCGTCTCCCTCAGCAGGGCATCCCAATTCAAATGTAATCAAAATCAGGGATTTTGTTCCACTTTTGAGCCCCCTCCCCACAAACATGGACACATGCTTGACCTACTCTTCACTCAACTCTGCTCTGTATCCAGTCTCTCTTCAACCCCACTTCCCCTCTCTGATCACACTCTCGTGCCCTACCACTATAATCTCTCTGCTCCCTTTTTCATCCAAGCTTCTTGAACAGCATGTCCACTCAGAACTAGCACGCTAAACTCTCTCCTAGATTCCCTCCAGTCTGGTTTCCGCTCAAGTCATTACACCAAAACTGCCCTCACCAAAGTCACCAATGATCTACTAACTGCTAAATCCAAGGGCCACTACTCTGCTCTCATTCTCCTCGACCTATCCTCTGCTTTTCAATATTCTTTCTTTTCTTGGTTTCGCTCTCTCTTGGTTCTCCTCCTATGTCGCTGATCGCACATTTAGTGTATCTTATTCAGACACAATTTCCTCTCCCCGCCCTTTGTCTGTTGGTGTACCACAAGGCTCTGTCCTATGACCCCCACTGTTTTCAATATATACTTATAGTCTTGGCCAACTAATAACCTCACTGGGCTTCCAATATCACTTTTATGCAGATGATCTACCTCTCTGGTCCAAATCTCTCTTCCCTCCTCTCTCGCCTGTCTAACTGCTCACTTATACTGAACATGGACAAAACAGAACTGATCATTTTCCCACCATCTCACTCCCTTCCCCTCTCTAACACCACAATCTCTGTAAATAATCTTACAAAAACTGCAACTCATCAAGCTCGGTGCCTGGGCATCATTCTGGAATCATCTCTCTCATTCACACCTCACATTTACTCCCTAGTCACCTCCTGTCGCCCCCAACTTAGAAACATCTCCCACATCCATCCCCTTCCTCTTACCCGACACCACTAAAATGCTGGTGCACGCCCTGGTCATATCCAGACTGGACTACTGCAACACCCTCCTTTGTGGTTTGCCAACAAACATACTGGCACCCCTGTAACCTATTATAAACTCTGCTGCTCGCCTCATCCTCCTCTTCTCTCGCTTCTCCAGCGCTGCTTCTCTGTGTCAATCCCTCCACTGGTTACTTGTATCTCAGAGAGCAGAGAGTTCAGTTCAAACTTCTAAAACTAACCTACATAGCTCTCTCCAGCCAGCCCGCCCCCCACACATATTTCATCTCTGATCCAGCGATACCAACCTAAGCACAACCTCCGCTCAGCCTCTGACATAGTTTTGTCTGCCTTCTTAGTCACCTCCTCGCACTCCTGCCTTCAAGACTTCTCCTGTTCCCCCCCTACTTCACTCGAATGCACTGCCCCACTCAATCCATCACTCTTCAGCGTTCCAAGCCCTTAAAAGTGCCCTCAAAATTCACCTCTTCAGACAAGCATATAACCTGGCTTAAGCAACTCCTATAACTTTCACCAAAACATGCCGCCCAACTCAAGCTGTGATCCCGCCCATATTCTTTAGACTGTAAACTCGCAAGGGCAGGGCTCTCTTTGCTATTGTGCTCACAAAATTTGGTTTGAACCTCTTAGCATATAGTTTGTATTGGTTTCTGTACTATATGTTTAATCTTGTCTGTAATTATACCTTGTAGAGCACTACAGATTACAATGTCGCTATAAAAAAAAATAATAATAAAAGTCTCTTTTATTGGTGACATCATAAACAAACCTTTTTAATCCATCCAAACTTTTTGGTGTTGCGAACCGGAAGCGATAACCAGCCCTCCAGTCTGGATTCTGTCGGGATGCAGATAAGACAGGTTAGCCATACACAACACAGGCAGACAAGACATTTGCTAGACATTTGCAAAACATGTATCCGAGAGACACACAGTCCAAGCTACAAGCATTCCAAGCAAAGCAATCCTAGGGTGAGGCTATAGTCTGACTCCAGTGATTGTGGCTTTTTAGCTTTGTTTGGCACCAGCCAGTTGTGTCAACCAGAGCGCGGTGAGCTTTGGTGAGGCAATGCTGCTACTGGCGATATCAGATTGCCACAGCCAGTGGAAAGCAGTTACAGACTGATCTGGCCGCCATGACCGGCTGATCTGCCACAGAGCTCAATGCCAACTCAACGATTGAAAGATTTGCGTTACCTCTATATATTGGTAATGTGTCTCTATCTGTGTGTGTATATATTTTAGCAATTATGTTTATTGTTATGCGGTCATTGTTATTATTACAATGCAGTTTCTATACAATACCATTTCCCTGTGATGTAACTTCCTCCCTAGTCATTGTGCACTTCCTGCACTCGGATGTCGGAGCATAAAATTCTTTTTTATTTCAATGGACCTGCACAATTCTTCAATCAATCTCACACTTGGGGGTGGTAGCAATGCACTCATCATCGGCAAACCAATCATTGCCAATAATCCTGACAGTTATAGCCTACAACTCACATGACGTTCACCATTATTTGCGAATCAGTAGAAAAACAATTGAGTCCCTTTAGAAGTTATATTGTATAAATGTGTGGAAGCACGTTACAGATAATATGGCTTAGGACTTCAAAAGCTGTCCTTTTCAGTCTGTTGGGGTAACGCAATGGATTACACAGTACACCTACTTTTCCTTTATTTGGTAGTAAATAGTGACTTAGACTACTGCAGAATATTTTCTTCTACAACAGCCCGGGGTTTTCTGTTGTTGGTCTGCACATATAGATACTATGGCTTTGATTCAGTAAGAGTTGAAAAAAATCATCACGGTAGTAAAAAATTCCCTTTATGAGAAAAAATAACGGGAATTTCTCTGTTGCTGAATCACTGGCCAGGTAAATGGTACTGATATCGGAGGGTTGGTCTCGATTTGGAGGCTCAGATTGCTGGGAACCCTTAAATGTCCCACTTTGCTGGGGACTGTCTTGCCGTATCCCCCAGGTACGGCTGTGGGTAGTGCCGGGTGTAGAGATGGCTGTCAGTGGCTGCAGAGCAATAATATAGCTGCTGCAGATTGCACCCGACGTCAGTTTACAGAGTGAGCAGGTTAGCAGAAAGCGCACTGGATACTTGTCTACAGGTGTAGCGACCTCTGCTTTGGCTCCTCCCTGCTGCGCGACCCAGCTTAATGACACAGGTGTCACATGACAGCCTGTATCATATTCCTGGGTCATGTGGAGGCTGGCGTGAGCTGAACACAGAACTGGACACAGGACTGGTGAGTCACCTACGAGCCACCCCTGTCGCATGGCGCCCTCTCTTTCCCCCTCTGTCAAGCTGAAACCTCTTGGTGGTGCTAGTAGGACAGGTCTGGGACATCGCTTGAGGTGGAGGAGTCGTCCTATCAGTGTCCTTTGTGAGAGTTTCACCTGAATTTCTCACCCTGCTAACCGACAAACACCACGTTCACTCATCCTGCACTCAGGCCTCCATGGTGATAAACTTCTCAATCAATACTTTACTACCCTGAGAACTACTGAGAACCCTGAGAACTACTGAGAACCCTGAGAACTACTGAATTGAGGCCTATGTATCATTGATCAGTGTTAAGTTTGTAGAAAATGTAAAGTCAAATATGATGGTTTGCATACACAAGGCTCAGGGTTAAAAGTTAAAGCACAGAAAACTAACAATATAATCAATAATCAGGAACAACCACAAGCATTTCACTAACATAGTAATATCATGGTTATAAAGCAAAGAAAAGCATGGTTACAAAGCAACGAAAGCAACCTAGGTTTTGAAACTAATTAGACTTCATCATTAAAGTGGACCAATCACCCCCAAGCGGCTGGCGTGGAATCTAATAGATACCGGATGCCCCGCGGGGCGCCGCCAATCTTACCTGATCCTGGCAGCTGCATCCCCGGCTTCTCTGCAGTGGTGTGCACTCCCTGCCATTCAGACAGGCCAGGTGCGTGGGAGGGCGCTCTCCACAGTTCAAATCAGTGGCATAAAGCACTGATTTTACAAAAGCCATGGGAAAGGGTGAGTGACACTGGGAAATCTGGGGGGTTTCACATAGAGGGGCATCCTACATTGGGATGTCCTCGGGGTAGGGACCAGTCACCAGTATAGACGAAATCCTGGCGAATCATCCACTTTAAGGCAATGTTGAAAAAAAGATATATCTTCCCCTCTCCCTCCAGGCTTGACACCTCTCTTTAAAATATGAACCTGTCTATACCGCATCTTTAGAGTCCCTTCCCCATCCTTGATTGTTCTCTCACACTAACATTAAACCTTCCGGACTTTCCTTCTTCTCTACACATCTTAGCCTGCATTTGTGCTATCTACTATTTGGATTAAGGCCCCCATCAAATGGCACCTTGGAATTGAATGGTGCCTGGGTAGGAGGCTGCTAGTTCAGAGCACACCCTCCTCTTCTCTCTAATCCAATCTTGGTTCTCTACTCCTACTGCAATTCCTTAAATTGGGACCCCTTTATGTTTCGCCTTGAATGTAATGGCTGCCTGGGTAGGATGCTCCAGATTCAAGAAGATCCCTTCCTCTCTAATCCAAACTGGATTCTGTACTCCCAATAACTATTTCTTATCTTCATTTCCTTGAATCAGACCCGCTTCACATGGCACCTCAGCATTGGCTGTCTGTGCAGTGGCTCTTAGCACTGACCCACGATTCCTAACCCTGTATATGCAGTCCCCTATTCTTTATTACACTTAAGCTGGACGTGTTTAATCCCAAACATGTTGTACTCGGACTCCTAGCCACAACAAATTCCTAGTTTGCATGCAACGATAAATCTGAATTTAATTCTGCTATATAAATTGTTCTGCTTGTAAGCGATTCAGATTTTTCTTAGCACTGACCCACGATTCCTAACCCTATATCTGCAGTCCCCTATTCTTTATTCCACTTATGCTGGAAGTGTTTAATCCCAAACATGTTGTACTCAGCCTTCCAGCCACAAAAAATTCCTAGTTTGCATGCAACGATAAATCTGAATTTAATTCTGCTATATAAATTGTTCTACTTGTAAGTGATTCAGATTTTCCCACTGGTGACACTGTCCTGTACATTTTATCTTGAAAAAAGTGATAAAACATGCGGTCAATACTCATGCCATGCTGATCCCACATCAAAAGCTAGAAAAGTGAATTATTAGAGAAAAGGGTTAAGACAGTGGATAGTGAGCAGATGTTGGGGGCACACACAGTGCAGCAGGTCATTGCACAGCGATGTCACCTTGGTTGTCATCGCTATCGGGATCGGAATTGGCTTGTGCACAAGGGATAGTCTCCTCCTCTGAGTCCGAATCAGAATCAGAGTCAAAAAGCAAGCGAGAACGGGAGGGCCTAGTGCCAACGCGAACAGAAGTAGAGGAACGCTGGTAGGTGAATGACATGGACTCCGAAGTATGGGTATGGGTGAGGCGGACTAAGAAGCCGGCACAGAACCGGAAGAAGAAGAAGTGCATAAAAGAAGTTAAATATACAAGGTCAGTAAAGAAATTGGAAGAAATATTACACAAGTAAAAATACAGAACATTGAAATGTTTTTCACACAGGTGAAGGTGCAAGGATTCTACAGTACACACCTACTGTGGTTTATAACTAGTTAGTAATAAAAATGGTGATGAAGGTAAAACTATAAATAACCAATTATAACATTTATAATTGTATATATTATAATTTGACTCTTGCAAGTTGATCTATAGCTGGCAAGAAAACACACTTGGCTAAAATAATAAAGCCCAGGCAAAAACAGGGCCATCAATTTTCTTAAAAATGGTGGACAAGCACCCAACGAATCCCTGGAGGCGGCTCCCTAGGTAAGGCTCTTCTAGGGGACCCAATCCTGGGAAAAAGTGAGATTGAGAAAACAAAGCAAGTGAATTAGATGTAGGATGGGTGAAGAAAGTTTTTTTTTGTTTGGTGTGTCCCTTTTAAGAACACATGTGGGCTACTTTTATTACCACAGTTTAGGGCAGTGGTCCCCATCCCTGTCCTCAAGGCCCACCAACAGGCCAGGTTTTGCAGATCTCCACAAAGATGCACAGGTGGAGTAATTAGTGCAGCTGCAGAGCAATAGAGCTGGCTATTTGGAGATCCAAAAAACATGACCTGTTGGTGGGCCTTGAGGACAGGGTTGGGGACCACTGGTTTAGGGTACTTCCAGAAACGCTGCCGTTTCCAACTCATGATGGCAACTCCACACTTTCCACAAGGTAAGAGTAGAGGTGTTCTGGCAACAAAGCTGCCAAGACTCTGATAGACTCTGTTAGCAACTTTAGCAGGACAAACTTTTTAATATTTGGCAAGTTTTTTTTTCAGTGGACTGATGCTAGTTGTTCCATGTGGGAGCAAAGCTCAGACTCTGGGTTCATTGACGGTGGACAGTGTGTTTTGTCTCTGGAGGGGAGGGTGCCCAACCTGCTCACTCCTCTTTTCTAGAGGTGGGGCTCTACTGGAGAGCACAGCCTTTTTTCTCAAGGGGTGGCGGGGAGAAATTTGAGGTGTGACATCCTGCAGTCTTCCAACATAAGGCAGGGCCCCAGGTACTATAGTGTCATTTAAAATAACTAGTTATTATGATTATCCCAAAATAATAATAGGCTGATGTATGCATGAACAGGACCCTTACCTGGGAAGCCATCATCATTCTCTGCATCACCATGCCCACTACCAATGCTGGTGCTGTCCAAACCAATATGGATGGTCTGCAGTTGACATCGAAGTTGCTCAATGTCACTATCTTTGCTGTCCAAGGCCATCTGTAGCTCAATACGGACCTGGCTCTCATCTGCTATTTGCTGTACAGAATGAAAAAAACAGGCACAGGATATAAGCATTTAAGTATACACTAATAAAGCACACCTACCACTATATCAGAACTACAGCTCATACGGGAGTCTCCGAATAGACCTAAATTTTCATTGTTGGTGGAATCCTTCTGTGGAGCAAACACATTCACCTTACCAGCCGACTGGACCCCCCCATACATACACAGTTTTAATTAATTGATTGTGCAATATCACCCCGTCCCTTTTATCCTAATATAGCAAACGTTTTATTGGTGGCAGATGTTGCACCATGTTTATTTCCTGAAAGACTCATGCAAGCTTTTTTGAGGAGTATTTTTAGCTGGTGAGGCGTACAACATTTTTAGCAATTTTAAATAACAATACAAAGACCTTATTGGCGTTACAAACCTTAATAAATATGCAAGGAAGCTTCTTAAATATAACTAATATATAACTTCCAACATCCATATTTAGAGAATTTCTGGGTGGTTTTGTCATTGTGTGTGATGTATATCAATATCACTCAGGGCCCATCCTCTCCTATTACATATTGACATTTTGTCTGCGAAGGTTCTCATTCAATTAGGTCCCCATATCCTTGCTGTGTGTCACACACCAATACTCCCCCCCCCCCCCCCCCATCTTTGTTTTTTGTTACACCAAGACTGGTCCCCCTGTCTCTGCTGTGTGTCATACCAGTACTGGTCCACTTATACCTATTGTATTTTTTAACCTTTGAAAAAGCTGGTGACCCAGCGAAACGCGTTAGGTGGAAGGTGAGGGGAACAATTTTGGAGACCAGAAGGACCCGATTTTTTTTTTATCACTAGCAGCCGCAGTGTGAGGGATTGGGGATACCTTCAGCTTTATTGGATGCGTGGTTTAACAAAGAGTGTTTTGTAAGTGCATTTTATGAAGTATTAAAGTGTGATTCTGCTGTACTTACAGAGTTGCACTAGATGTGTTTCTTTGTTTTTGCTTCCTATACGGCTTGTGCATGGACATAGGCAAGTAACTAAGAAGCAGTTCAAGCTCATTAAACTTTCGGGTGCTCATAATCATCAAGTAATCTGTCGGCAGTTTAAATACCCTGGAGTTGGTAAGAGTACCTTCAAGTGGTGGGCACAGAAAAATGTTGGTGCATGCACAGTGGGACTCCATCTAGAAGCTCATTTTACCAATTGAATGGACTAGAAAAACTATTATTCTGCTCTGTGCCTTTCTGTTGTTGTTTATTGTTGTTTTTTGCGAAATAGAAGTCTGGCACGTTGTAGCATTCGTTCTGAGAGTCGCCCTTACCTAAGCGCGGTGTTTTTCTATTATTGTATCTATACCTATTGTATGTCACACCAATAATGGTCCCCTCATCACCACTGTGTGTTAAACCAATACCAGTCCCTCATCACAGCTGTGTGTGTCACAACAATGCTGCCCCCCTTCTTTGCTGTGTGTTACACAAATACTGCCCCCTTGTCTCTGCTGTGTGTCACACCAATACTGGACCCCCAGCCCTACTGTGTGTCACACCCATAATGGTCCCCAATCCCTGTTGTATTGTGCATCAACGCTGGCCCCCCATCAATTTTGTATGCTGCACTAAATCTCTAAAGTGAATGCAATCATATGATAATATCCGTAGAAACTATAACCAATATTAATCAGTCAAGGAAACAATGATTGATAACAAAAAACTCCTCATTTGTCATGTGGAAACAGGAAACTACCACAAATAGAACGTGCAACGCACCACACAAGCGATCTGACAAATGATTGCCAATTTCCAACAAATCCTGTGCCCATTCTAACATGAGTCATATGCTCGCTCAACGAACGATCAATTAATTGGTTCATGGAAAGAGTTCATTATACCTATACCACTGTGTTATAGGAGCCAGCAGGCCCTTTTATTGGTGGCGCCCTAGAATGTTTTCAGCAGTCTTGGAAACACAAAGCAGATTCAGAGCAGACTACATCTTGTAAATGGTAGAAATCAATTACGGGTATTTGACCTGTGCTATCAAAGGTGGTAACAGGGAAAGTTGAAAGGCTACATAGTCCATAAATATGTTGGACACCACTGACCCAGAGATCGCATTAGGTTTAATGAACTGTTATGGGTCAAAGCAGAACAATACACCCTTCTGTAAGATAAGCTGTGCTGCTTGACGTGTCAACAAGCATCTATGATGTAGATCTAATATGGCTACCATTTAACGCAAAACAAACTTAGAAGAATAAAACATTACTAAAAGAATGGTAAGATAACTGTGTTAATACTAAACATTGAGACAAGAAAAGCAAAGGAAAGTTTGTAAAAACTGTGGGTTCGCCATGTTGTAACGACATAACCTGTGAAATCGCCAAAATACCATGACAACACAAATATAATGGCTTACCGCCTGCATCTCATTCAGTTCCTTCTGATACTTGATGATGAGCTGACTGTGTTTCTCCCTCTCAGACTTCAACTCTAGCTGCAGCTTCCTATTCTCCTTCTCTTTTCTACGCACATCGGCGCCACCTTTGGTGCTGGGAATTCTCCTGTTCATGATCTCAGCCAGCTTGTTCACCGCCTGCAAAAAGGATGACAGGCAATTGTCAGGGAAGTAAAAGAGATGTTCTAACCCCTTATATAAGGTGGTTTCTAGAGCCAGAGAACCTGTTCAGGACAGTGAACCACTTTTGATTTCAGTACCTGAGTCTTTAGCGTCCTCTCAGTGAGCAGCTGCTTTTCGAATTGCAATTTGACGCACGAGATGCTGTTTTCTTCTTCTTTAAGACGTTGAATTTCTGAACAGAAAATTAAGAAAAGATGCAATATTAAAAAGAAATGAAAAAGAATATCAAGTCAAGACTGATGGAAAGTTAATATAAAAGTTAATTAGGAATTACCAGGGAGTGAAATCCCGGAGCCATCCCCCTTTCATCGCTCTTCACTCACTTCCATGGCAGTTCATTTCTGCAGTCTGAGCTTCCTGGTCTGCCAGGCCGCTGGTTATTTTGAGTCACTAACAGCGGCTGCAGCCACTTATTACCTTCAGCAGTGATTGCTGCTTATGGCAGGCCAACCACTCCAGAGGAGCAGGCAAAAAATCAGGACCAGGTGAGTTTTTTTTAAAAAATAACCATAATCGTGCTGGACCCAGATGGTGGAAAAAGAGAGACCCCACACTATTAGGGACTTTAGAGCCCAATAAAAAAACTTACTAATTAGAGTAATTAAACCGTCTAATAGTTTATTTGCTCTCCTAGGTAGACCAATCAATTCACCCTAGCTGTCCATAGCCTTTACTAAATAGTTTCCTCTTTAAACTTCAGACAATGCAAAAATAGAAGTGGAAACATCTTATTTAAAGAATCAAATTGAAAGATCAAATAGGACGCAGTGGTTGTCACTTGCTTCCATTTTTTGATAAATGTGGAAATGCTTTCAGAAGGGCAATAAAACTTGGAATTTATCATGCTACGAAGACCACCATCATTAAAAGGAGAACTATCGTGAAAACTGGCCCAATGATAAAAATCCATATAAATATGCTGGATGGCGGGAGGAGGGGGTAACTTATACACTCAGCATCAAGGAATATCCAGCCAGGCTTGGTTTTCTTTCTTTTAATGGACTATAGACTAAACTTGATAGACTTAACCTGCCACCCCTGGATTTTATTCCTACTATGATAGAAAAAACCACAAGCTTGGCAGGAGTTTTATTCAGTTCGGGTGTATAAGTGACCCCTCCTCTTATTAGCCAATGTGTTTATCTGTATTTTTAATATTACACAATTTCACAATAGTGCTCCTTTAACAACTTGATCTCCCAACACCCTCCCCCCTTCTCCCACCCTTATGGGATTAGATTTGCATGAATACTGTAAAAAAGTTTATGGGAAAAGCACTAAAAACAAGTCTTGTTCTCCTGAACTAGGCACTTTATACTGGGCCGGAAAGCACGTTCCCCGACCAGGTAGTCACTTACCTCCTGGTCTTAATGCTTGAAAGGTCCACATATCCCCTGGGCAGGCTTGCACAGTGCTGTGTGCCCACCCAGCAAACGCCAACTATTCACAGGCAGACAAGTAGGTTTGTGATCAGGCAGATGCCAATTGCAATCACAGAAGTAGAGAAGTATAGGCTGAACGAGTTTGAGCATCCCAGGTTGGTAAGCGGAGACTGGCATCCAGAAATCAGATGCCATCTCGCTGCTTATTTAGGGAGAACTCCACTCATTTTGAGAAGCAGTTCTGTACTTTAACACTTACGTTCCTGGGCCTCCTTCAGTTTGTTGTTTAGCTCCTCCTTCTCATTAGCCAGGTTGGCCACATCAGTAGTTAGTGTCTTGTTAGCATCTTCAAGCTGTGACAAAAATAAAAACTCCATCAAACATTGTGTAACGCCATACATGTATTTAGTAAATACATGCATGTTGAGGAGGCTGGGACCCTATGGCAAACCTGCAGCGCCCTTATACATATTATAGTTTCAGTCTGTAGTTAAGGTTTAGAAATGACACAGATGCTGTTCATTAGAACGTAAGGGGTTCCTGTGACAGCACATGAGCATTTATCACCCCAATGGGGTTGCAAAAAAAAGAGGGATAAAGGGGCTCTAACTAATTCACCTACAATACAAATGAACATAAAGGACCTGATGTTACAGAAGATGCCAGATAACCAAAAGCACAAAAATAAACCCCCTCAAATTCCAGGCATACACTAGGTGTTTGACCACATATATTCACAGTAGACACAAATCTTAAAGGAGCCACAGCACTTGGCTCTGTTACCTCTCAACCTCGATCCTATGATCTGTCTCTAAGGCCCTTATTTAACAAGGGATAGCGCCAGGTAGCGAATGGTGAGCGACCGGTAATGACGGTCACCGCCACGAGTACGCCGGCTCCCCACCACAATCACACATTTATCAAGCTGATCCTGCTTACCGACTGACAGGGCGCCAGATAGCGAATCATTCATCATTATTCCAGCCTCACCCCACAGCGCCAGCGAGCGACCTTGAACAGCGACAGGTATGACCTCTCGCTACCTGGCGCTCTCCAATGCATTTCAATGGAACAATCTTTAAATATTCATAATTAATTGCTATTAATGTTTTTTTTTTTTTTTTTTTTTTTTTTTTAAATGTCAAAAATTCTGTGACCACTTCTGCAATGTTAGATATTTTTTTTAAGGTTAAAAAAAAAAAAAATTGTGCAGAATTGATATTACAGGTCTGATATTAATGTATTCATATTACAAAATGTTTTGAAAAATATGTTTGTTTTTTTTTTCAAAAAATATGGTTGTTTGGGGGGTAAAAAACTACTTTTAACACATCGCCGCCAGCGCTCTGGGGTTTAAACAAGCATTTCACAGCGCGAGAATTTTTTGAGCGTGATTTGTTAATGAATATGCTGGGAGCCGTTCGCTATGGCCGTTCGCTGTCATGCACTCCCATACAGCGCGGAACCTGTCAAACAGCGACTCCTAACCCCGTATTCAACATTACCGCACACCGACTGAGTCGCTGTCAACAGCCGAACAACGGCCAAGCACAGTGAATACTAGCGGGCGCTGTGAAAATACTGGCGCTCATCTGTCGCTACCTGGCGCTATAAATGAATCGCCTCTAAATCTTTAAAAACAGAGGTCTTGGCACAGATCTGCAGAAGTATGCTAAACGTACACCTCCCATGTTAGTTATAAATTGGTCTCAGCAGCCGCCCCCCAGCAGCAGATTTGGAAACAGATCCCAGGACCAGTTGTGAGCCAACAGGGTTGTGTGCTGTGGCTCCTTTAAGATTTGTGTATATTAATTGTTCTGCTCATGTGCACCTCCCAGGTTGGTTATAAATTGGTCTGAGCGGCTGCCACCCCTCCTTTATATTCACAGTAGCACTAGTACACAGATGGCTATAGGTTCAAAGAGGCAATCCAAACCCTCATATCCAGAAGCACATAATAGCCGATACATTAAAACCATAACCTACACTTGGTAATAAATTCTAGAAATTGTCATAAAACATCAACAACACGCCCTGCTCTCCCTACATATAGGGCAACGGCTGCTTGTGTCTCAGCACATACCGAGTTGATGGTGGCGTATTTCTCTGCTAGCTCCTGTTTGTGACGAGCCATCATCTCTTTGATCTCAAGCTCCTTCATGATCTTCTCTTTCTCCAAGTCACTATATTGCTCTTCAGCGATAGAGCGTGCCAGCTGCTCAGAGTCTGCCTTTGTCAGTGTGATCTCCAGCTGAGCTGCCAGAGAATCCCTAGAAAATGAAGATTCATTTATTGTAGTGATCGGAGAATACTGGTTGTACATAATGGTATACGAAGCAAAAGCTCTGATGTCGGTCTCGGCGTCCTGGGCGGTCTCACACAGCTGGCCACCCCTGATCAGGGTGCCCCCAGGGAAAGAACCAAAACCCAGGATAGTCAAAATGCACTGCTATCTCTCAAAAAGAAATAGTTCAGAAGAGCCCCCCCCCCTCCCCAACAATGCTTCCCTATAATGAAGCCTGGCACTAGCACTTGCCCCTTCCAGTGTAAGGAGCGGTGATCAGGGAGTTTGGGTTTAAGGCAATAGTGCAAAAGCCTTATTGTATTTTGAGCTCTAAAACAGTGTTTAGCGGGGATGTGAGGACCTCAACAATATTCCCTAACCTAAACAGGCATTAACATGTAACAACTGTATTCTAAATGCTATTGTACTATACTTCCACTGCTGGCTGTGAATAATTGTGTGTTAACATGTAAGTACCACCCCACTAAATAAAATATACTGCACTATTTCTTTCACTTTGAAAACTACCTAATCTGCATACCAAAAAACTTAAAGCGGAAACTACAGTCAAAAATGACTCTAGTTCCACAGTACTACTTAGCAGTGGGTCAGTACAATCCAGGCTGCCCCGCTGCATAACGCTGCAAGGATACTTATCACTTCCAGGGCTTTTCTGCAGTGCAGCGGTGCGCAGCCAATCAGCCTTGCGGCAAGCACTGATGGGTTTGCGCGCTGGCCGTGCCGATAGGCTGCTCGCGGTAACGTTCCTACGTGAACACAAGCAGCCTATCAGTGCGGCCAGCGGAAGGGCCTATCAACACTGGCCGGGATTCTGGCAGACTACACTGGAAGTGATTAGTATTCCGACACACAGCTTCTTATTTTAACAGCAGTGATAAGCAGTGGGGCAGCCCGGATCGTGATGACTCCTTGCCAAGTCGTACTGTGGAACTACGGTCATTTTGCTGCACATATAGAGGTGAATGATTACTGATTTGAACAATAGATCATATTTTGCACTGGTCACTTTAGGTATTGGCACTTTATATTAGGTAATAGGTTTTTCAATATAGGGGTATATTTGGGTATATGGGATAATATGGGGTTTGCTCCTGCTGGTGCTATATTGTAGATATGTTGTGTATACATATATGTTTTTAAATGTATGGTATGATGTTGTATGGATTTTTTGTATATTTTTTATATACTCTTTGTAGATGAATTGATTAATTTAAAATGAATACTTAGATGAGTTGGCATTATTGATTAATTTGGTGTGGGTTACAGTGGTGCCTCTCAAGTAATCGTGTCTATAGTAGGCTGGAGCTATAGAAATTGTATATATGTGTTGTGGTGGCAACTTGGGTTACTGATTTGGCACACTACCTATCCCCTCATTGACTAACAATCAGGTGGTGCTATATAGGAAAAATACTGTTGTTCTCACATAGTTCCGTTTTAACAGTTTCTTAATTTCTTAAGAAATGTATACATCCTGAGCTAAGAAAGGAGGAGACCATAAATACATATTTCCAAAGAGCTTTGTCTAATATAAATGAAAGCACAGACTAGAAACACAAAAGCAAATATTGTATTTACCATGTGTGAAGGGATAGTCTAGACAAAGGGTTAAATTCACGTACTGGCTGTCAGGGTTCAAGTCTTAAAAGGATTGTCCAAACGAAAAAAGCCTATACTGACATTCTGCCGCCCCCCCCCCCCCCCTTCCCAGCTTCTCATGCCTACTCCATTCAATGCAATGCAATGAAGTAGGTGTACCAAGGCGGGTTTGGCACACCCCATCCATTGTGATCAATGAAGTTGGCGTGCTAGGGTAGCATGAAGCCAGCATGGTTGACGTTGCCATGTCTGCCCGACACTGGAGGAAGGAAATTGCTTGTTCTCCTTCATCCACATTTAAACCAGACCTTCAGCATCAGTTAATGAAAAGCCCAAACCCTTAAAAAACTATTCCCCAGCATCTAAAATTAATATATTTTACATTTTTAGTCACGGTCAATCTGTATCTGTATGTACGGCGGGGGGGGGAGGGGAAATATAAGACAGGCTCTTATTCAGGGTGAAGGGCCTGTTTAAGAAGAGGAGGAGCTGCGGGGACAAGGGGGAAGTATATTCTTTTTTTTTTTAATGCCCGGACCACAGGGACTTTGAATTCCCAAGCACTTTGCATTTCCTGATAAACACTATTAAACATGATCTTTCTGGTGAGATTGTCAATGCTTTCCCCATTCAAATGATTATACTTGTCAGGAGTGTTCAGCGACTGGGCGCAGCAAAGACAAGACTCCCATGACCTCAGAAAAGGTGGGAGAGTTCACTAGGGCTTATAAAGAAATGTAAAGAATGACTGAATTAAAGATGCAGTCCGCCCCCAGCAAGGGGAGAGTACATGGCAGGTTAAATTAGCCCTTTGCCTGGCATATCCCTTTAAAGTGGACCAACACCCGATGCTGATCTATAAGATTCCCAGGCCGATCAGCATCGGGCCCCGCTGTGTGAAACCCCCCAGAAAGCCCCGAAATCCCTACCTGCTCCTCGATCCAGCGGCGCACCTGCGCCGGCCGTTTGTGAATGGTTCGCTTGTCCGGCGATGGACCTCACTTGTCCGTCGGCGGGGATTGGCTGCAGCGGTCACGTGGGAGCAGGGACAGGTGAGTTTTTGGGGCTTTCTGGGGGGTTTCACACAGCGGGGCACCCCCGATCGGGGTGCCCCACCGAAGTGGACCAAAACCCAGGATAGTCAAAATCCTGGGTGTTGGTCCACTTTAAGGATACACACACAGTGTAGTGAGTTCTTCTACATGAGGTGGCCGGCTCACTACATTTTAGTGAATGAGCCACTAAGCTAATAAAAGGAGGAGCAAGCTGAAGAGGCAACCATATGATTTAGAAGAGGTCAGTGATAGCAGCCCATGGCAGCAGTTCTAGACGCAGTCTCACCTCTCATCCTGCAGCTCCTGCACTTTCTGCTGTAAATCCTTACACAGCTTCACTTTCTCTTCACACTCCTCCTTCAGCTCCCGCACCTGAGTCTTGTACAGGGTCTTCAAAGCGACAAAACATAATGGTTAGTCAAGTCAACAGTCAACAAAGTACAAAAACGCTATTGTGAAACCCTGAAGCTACAGAGGTTTCTCCAGTAAGGAGGATAGATTTGCCAGTCAGTGGTGTTCTTAACCACCACGTATACCATGCAAATGCAGGGGGGCCCCAGCTGCCAGGGAGGCCGTAGAGGCAGAGGAAACTTTTTGTTTAAAATAAATAAATAATGGCACCCAGAAAGTGGGCAGGCGGGGTGCAGGGAGTGAGGGGTGCCGTGTAACCCAATGCAGAGTGTGCACTGTACACTTACATGAACCAGCCGCTGCAGTGCCAGTTCAGTGCTCAGTTCCATTCATTTATGCAAAATGCTGTGACATCAGGGTGCAGAGCGGGCCACTGGTTGCATCCCCGCTCACCTCTAGCTGGGGGCGTGCCTGAGCTGGCCAATCACAAATCGCTGGCTCGGGTATGTATCTAGCTAAAGGTATAGCGAGGCTGTGACCTTTGCATGCAACATTTAAAGTGGAAATGGCACAGACTCAGAAACAAAAGTTTTCAGGAAATACAACGTTTATTCGGTCGACCGGGGACTAGCTTATTTTGATTGGCAAGTGCCCAAATTACTGGCTCTTTTTGCTTGCTTAAATACAGTTCAGACAAAGGAGCTTAAATTGATCATCCTTATTGGATGCCTGGACACATGTCACACTTCGATTGGACATAAATATATACGTCGTCAGCAGCCTGACGAAGTGGTAATGTCCTGACCACGCAACGCGTCGCTTGCTATCGGTCCGATATCGTTGGATGCTGGCCATTTTTTGATTACGGTGATGTAAACTTTATATATTTACTATAGATTAGTTCCCATACAAAATGTTCAACACTTAACACTTTACTCAGGGAGTCGGACATGGGTTTGTGTGTACAGATCCCAAAGCATAGCACTTAGCACTTTATCTTGCAGAAGTTTTGCACATTGAATTGTATATATTCCATACTTTATAACCATATTTGATGTCACACTGTTTATGTATAACACTGTTCCACAGGTTGATTTTTCATTTTTATTAGCACTTTCCTTTTTGGGGTAGCATTAGGGAACTCATTATATCAATCTTAATTGCATCATATTATATTTATAATTAGCCAGCTTGGATATCCCGATATCTAATGTTTTTAGTGATGTTTTTTAATTTCATGTAGTGTGTTTTTCTATGTTGTGGTGCATGTTTGCAATTAACTTAATAAAGATGAAAGATATATTTTACAATTGAGGTGGTGCGGCACCATTTTTCTGGACCATTGGGGGCTTGGTCTGGCGGCTCCAATTTTGCTGTCCATGAAGAACATTTGTTTCTCATTAAACAGACATAACATTCTTTAGCAATAGTCATATGAGGAGGGAAGGGTGAAAACCCCTCCTCACACTGAGAATGTGAGAGATGGCATACTGGAGGCTAGAACTAAATAATTCATACTAATTAAAATATTTGATTTTCCACCTCACATTGGAACGAGGGTAGGTGAGTGGGTGAATCGATTTAATGGGGCTTCACAGAGTGGGGCATCCTAATTTGGGATGCAAGAGGGAGTGGAAATTGGACGGCCATATGGGCAATTCTCAGACAATTCCCTATGTCATGGATGGACAATTCCCTATGCCAGGATGCTCCTCTGTGTGAAACCCCCTGGGTTCGCTGGCGCTTCCACAGCGCATGCGCTGGCTGCAGCTATATAAATATTGTATTTCACTATAAAAAATTTGCCTCTGATTAGGGCCCCAAAAAATTACAAGCCCAGCCCTGGCCATAGTTTAGTAAATAGCTTTTTTTGTCTATTAAAGGGGGAATTAATAAAATATCTTCTCTTCCAAAGCTCAGACTGTCTTATCACCATGTTTACCCTAACAAATGTAGAGTGAGACATCATTTACACTTAAGCTTCATAATTACAGACCCAATTAAGCTTGTTATAATGATCCTCTTTGTGATGCCAGCTTAGCCAGCAGACACAGCATTGACACTAAGGCTGAGCTACATAGCCGGGGCTGCTATAAAAGGATGCGGTTATCTTTACACTTTTAAATGGTACTTAAAGGGTTATTCCACTTTTAATGGCATTTGTAAAGGTTTCCAATCTAGTGTGTCAATGTGATGTGCTCAAGGCGCTGTGCTTATATGTATATTTTTTTTCTTTTCCAGGTGTTTGCAACTCCGTGAAAACAGTTTTCCAATACATTTACCTTAGCAACGTACATCAAAGTGTTATGCAGATGCACTTTTTATAAACTGCCTTACTCCGGCTTGCTAATCATCTGATTGGCTGAGGCAAAGACGAAACATTTAAGGTATGAGGGCGCAATCCTAACACAAATGTTTATTTTACATCCCAGAAGAGGAAAGTAATAAGACGGGACACCAAAAACCTGACAAATAGGGAGTTTTCCCTTAAAGTGGACCAACACCCTGGGGTGATCGGCCCGGGAATCTATAAGATTCCCGGGCCGATCACCCCCCTCACCGCGGGACATCAGAGATCGGGATGTCCCGCGGTGAGGAACCCCCCCGAAAACCCCCCAAAAACTCCCGCGCGCCCCTCTAGCCGTGCGCGCGCCCGCGCCGGCCATTCACAAACGCGCGCTGTCAGAGGGACGTGCGGGAGGCGGCGGCGGACGCGCTGGCTTGTCCGTCGCTGTCAGCGCTTGTCCGTCGCTGTCACCCGGCCACGTGGGAGCGTTTTGAGGTGAGTATTGGGGTGTTTCTGGGGGGTTTTACACAACCCTAATCGGGGTGCCCCCCTGAAGTGGACCAAAACCCAGGATAGTCAAAATCCTGGGTGTTGGTCCACTTTAAAGCAAAAGTCCACCTCCCACCCGCAACATTGAGGCAGGACGGGTTACCAAACAGAAATTAACACATTGACGCAATCCAGCGGCTTTTCCTTGGACACTGCCATCCCACTGATGCTGCACAAAGTGCCATTCCGTGCCCTGTTTTGGGTCTGCTAATTCACTTGAATTACTGATGCAGCAATCACCGGTAATGCAGCAAAATATTCTCATGTTTCCCTGCTGTGTGCGCCCCTGACTAAGCAGCCTGGGTTTAATTATATTCTATACTATATTAACTTAAAATTACATTTTGTTTTTGGGAAGAAAGTAACTACTAAGATCAGCAACCATAAGGGCATCACATTAAAGTGACCTAAACTAGTGTTGAAATGTGTCCCTCCTCTAGATTGTAAACCATCCTTTGCTGGTCTACATAAGTGTCTTCACTGTCCTAAACTCCTTGTCCAGGCAAACCAAAGAATTTGGCTCACTACCTGACAGGTCCAATAACACACAGGCAAGCGGGGCTGCAGAGGTCATGGCTTCAGTGCTGCCGGCTCTGGGGCCAACAACGTGCTGCTCATCCAGTCTTGGTATGCGGCCCTTGCTGCCAGTCACAATAAGAGAGGCTACCTTGTATACCACGAGGTGTGTGCACCCCCAGCATGAACTTAGAACTAGAATGGATTGGGCATGCGGGATGGCAAGTAATTTTTTTTCCTTTGCCTGGATTGTCCTCGCATTCACATCCAATCCAACATTCTGGAAAGTTGCGACTTTATCTCTGATCATCTCTCCAGAATAAACGGATATTATATAGTCTAGGTTGCAATTTGTAACTGGGTCTTAAACTACTTTTTCCAGCCACTGTCTGCTAAGCGTTAAGCTGTGGTGTTGTGTAGTCACAGCATAGGATCACTCCATTGTGCACACTATGTGCAGATGGACTCCTAAGGACTGGGGGGGGGGGGGGGGGAGGAATCTACTGAATCAGCATAGAAGCAATGGACCAGGATAGATGAGCAGCCAGCCAGGAAATGAGAGTAAACCTTGTTTTTGCCCACAAGATGCCCTCTAAGCTTTCCCATAACGTTGGTCATGAGTAAGAACCCGGGGGGTTCGAAACGCGTATACTACGTGTATTTTACTATTTGTGTCTGCACCATGCTTTTTACTATTGAATTGGTATAAAGGTTTCTGGATTTTAATGAGGAAACGCTTTTGGCTGGCAATACTGCCGAGCCGATTGGATTTTCTACTTGGATTGTGACTCCCTAATCAAGGTAGAGCTGACTTTTTTCACGCTACTTTTCCATAACGTTGACAAACTTCTAATGAAGATCCTTTGTGCTCGGTTCTGTGCTTTTTCCATATCCAAGGTGTATAACATATCATTTAAATATATACACCCTTCCTTTCTTTCTTTAGTTTCGAAAATCACTATTAAAAAGGTCACCTCTGGTAACAGTTACAGTTTCTGCATAATAATCTTTCTGGTATCCTAAACTATACATGACGGGGGGGGGTATAAAAACAGGCAATACATACAGAGAAATACTGCTCTGCCTCAAGCTGGTCTTGGAGTTCCTTCATTTGTCCATCTGCATCTTGACGCTCTCTGTGTGAGGAAAAAATAAATATATATAAATCCATATGTGCACATTATAAAACAGTGATAACACAATGATAGGTAATAACCCTTTGAAGAGTGCGAGCCATTTAAGGCTACCTTCACACCTGTCCAGTTTGCGGCAGGAACACCTGTCCAGTTTGCGTTTTTATTTGTGTTTGCGTCTGTGTGTTATTATATCCCCATTTCAAGTCATGCCTTTGCGGCCAGGACTTTTACGGCTGCATTTTTCCCCTCTGTGCCACACCAGAGAGGTGTGAAATGGGCCATACAGGTGCCATTGATGGATATTTTTTATGGTACCGCTGCGTCTGTCGCAAACACAGAAACGCATGCGCTACCAGACAGATGGGAACAAGTGATTTGGTAACTGGTTGAGGGCCACCATGAAGTGAAATGGTTCTCAATTCTTTTTTTATTTTGAATACCATAATGAATCTAGATACCTACATTTTGATTACTAAAACAACCACCAAAATTGGCCCCTCGTACGCCCCATACACTTATCCAAAACATATACAAATCACATATGCCTACTAACTCTCACCACAACCCCTACAGACAAACAAACGCACATACATAACCTACCAGCAACTCCCACATCCTCACCTAATCCTGACTTACCCCATCATCACAAACATTAATCGCTCTAACATTTTATTTGACATTTTAAAAACAATATTCCTGAAGATCTCACTAGTCTGCCTCCATTAGCAGAGATAGACCCAAGCACAAAGGTTCTGGCATAAAGGCTGAGCAGGTTTTTGAGCAGCAGAGGGCAGTATGGGTCAGGTGTTTGCTAGGACAAAACTCTATGGAACATCGGACCAAAAATAAAAAGGGGCCAATTCCCCTCACCCTCGGCCCCTTCTTCCCTTTTGGATGTCGCGCAGCCTGCTGCTGTGACATCTGGCTGCTTCGGGGGCCTGATCCTCAGCCTGCCTAGCAGTCTGTTAACGACCAGCCTTAGCCGTGCTCGTCAATGTCCCGCGGCGATCTCGCATCTCAGCGAAGTCTCGTGGGATTTTGAGCAGCCCCATTGCATCCCATTAATGGGCACTGCACGGGCACGAGATTGAGGGACGTGCGCAGTGCCTGATGGGCTGCAAGATGGTGCCTCCGGGAAACCAAGAGACCTAGAAGATGGATCCCTTGGCGAGGTGAGTAAATAATGGCCTAAGGTAAAACTGGAGGGGCGCAACAGGTCGGTGAAGCTTGGAGTTTTAACCTCCCCTGATGTTCTTCTTTAAGGTGATTAAAGGGATTCTTTACACTATTATGTCCTTCTAGTACACCACCCCATTTACCACATTCATATGTAACATGTTAGCAATACACAATTGCCTTAGTCCTCTTATTATATGGGTCATATATTTATAGCCCTTTCCTCATTAGTCCCATAACCCAACCATAGTCCCAGCATCCAAGACTGGAGCGCTCCTAATTCTACAGATGCAGCCAGCTGGCTGGTCACATCAGCTGGCACTTTTTGGATCGGCCAATCAGCGATCTCAAAAATGTAGTGTGGGCGTGGCCCTATTTGTGGAAAAACACACAGGCGGAGGGAGATAGCAGGTGGGGGAAAAAAAAAGCGGAGGCCAGCATCTTACTTGCGCAGCTCAGAGTTTTGCTTCTCCAGACTGCCTCGGATCTCAGTCAAGTGGTTGATCTCTTGCTTGAGTTGCTTCTCAGACATCCGGAGACTGTTCACCTGCTGCAGCTGCATCTTCAAGTCATTCTGCGTCAAATTACGCTTCTGCGTCTCCTGCTCCGTTTTTAGTGTTAAATTTTTGACCTGGGGAGAGAAAAAAGGAAAATGGAAATAGCCAAAGAGTTGTAGAAAAACCACCCCAGAGTCTCTAGTCTCCTGGTATAAACACAACGAGCAGCAAAACCTTCTTAACGCTGATGGGACCATGGCAGGCCTGCAAGCTTAAAAACTGTTCTTTTGCCATTAGGAGTATGATTTCCGAAGATCTCAGGTAAGTAACGAGGCCGAATATCAGGCTCCCCAGACTGTTATGTGGTGCGGGGCATTTAATGAATCAATCGAATGCCACCCAACCACCCCACCGTGAAGTGCAGTGAAGTAACTGAAAGAATCAAAACTTGACAGTTCAGTGAGCACGCAGATATCCTTGTTCCCAAAAACACATGCCCCACATGAGTGGATCCCCCATGCCCCAATAGGTCAGGCCACATAGCAAGGCTCCACGTGTGGCTCCAGTAGAAAAAAAAAAAAGCAAGTTTACTAAAATGCACCCCTAAAGCCACACTCTGGTAATCAGTGACAAACTATTTGAGAGGGCTTAACTCCATGCAGATGTTATGGAATAGCAGGCAGATTATATGCTGAATAACTGCATGGGAGTGGTCATCTTGCCACATACACAAGTCCAGCTTATGGAAAACCCAGTCCCATAATCAAAATTGCCTCACATATCAGTGGAATACTCCTTTATTTCTACTAGAAAGCCATCAGCTGTGATGACTTATTGCTCTGAGGCACAGCTGAAAGGATTGTAACATTTTAGAAGATACATATGTTTACACTGACTGAATGGGCTGTAGTTAATCCAGAGTCTGCAGTGAACAATGATAAAGATACTTTGTTGCAGGCTAACCTTCACACACACAGTCCCTCTAGAAGTTAGTTATTCGGTGTGTGTGTGTTTATATAACATAATACATAAGCTGCCAGTGTTTGAGTCATTTATCTCTCTATCAGTTTGGTGTGGGTTGCAGCTGGCACCGTTCACATGCTTATGTGTGTGACAATAAGGCCTCTCCCATGCAGTTCTGCATCAAGGAAGAATTGGCCTGTTATTTCAGATCAGCAGCATGGAGTTAAGAACTCTAATATAGTTTTTGCCAGAGCGGGGCTTTAGGGGAGCAATTTACTAAAGTTTTTTTTAACTTTTGGTCCGTTTTAATGATCAAATTACCACAAAATTAATAATAATAAAGACAAAATCTGCCTTTTCACTGTCAATGGAGTCCATCAGCATACGACTTACTGACCTTAATGTACAACACTACGAGGTCATGATTTGAGGATTTAACAGTGATATACACTGCACAGGGGCTATCCTTTATTTTCTACTTACATCCTCTGTGAGTTTGTCCTTGAGGTTTTCAAGCTCGTTGATCTTTTGCTTAGCTTGTTTTAGGTCACAGTCCAGTATGGAGCATTGCTTCTCAGCTTGCAGTAGGTTGTCCTCC
The DNA here is from genome assembly GCA_027917425.1 of Gastrophryne carolinensis. Classification (NCBI taxonomy): domain Eukaryota; kingdom Metazoa; phylum Chordata; class Amphibia; order Anura; family Microhylidae; genus Gastrophryne; species Gastrophryne carolinensis. The sequence goes on from CM051237.1 coordinate 91,645,573, forward strand.
AGCCTCTGTTTGGACATTCGTTCCTCATGCAGCTTTCTCTCTATGTCTGAGGATAATTAGAGACCGTTTTAGCAATCACCAAAAAACTATTATATTATATCTAATGCACACTGGTCTCCTAAACTACACAATGGTACACATGGCTCCTTGTTAGAGAGCTTCTTATGGGTTATTTCAATAGAACGACTTGCGTAAGAATAATCGCTAAAGTGAACACATTCACATGATAACTGATCCGTAGAAATGCCCGATGTGATCACATGATTAACGAGAATTTGTTCATTGGTTAAGAGCCATATAGTTTTGAAAATAAACCGTTCAAATAAGCTCAAACCTGGAATAGGGCCTTTAAATTAGGGAACCTGGCTGGCTTCCTTCGCCATTGTATGATGATATAGGAAAAGGAAATCCAATCGTATAGTTTTGTCGGACATAAAATTTCCCATTCATCGCGTTACTGAAACCATGTGGAAACAGACTGCAAAATAGACTACAGAAATATAGATTGCTCTAACGAATGTTTATCCAACAAATCCCGCTGTTTAAAACTCCCCAGAACTTTTCATTCGCCTCTTCATGGTTCCAACGGCGCATGCTTGGGCTCTCGTCCAATGAGAGCCGTCTGCCATGACCTGTCACTCAGCAAACTGCTCTCTCTGACTAGAATGGAAGGTGCGTACTGTAGCATTCCCGGCCTATCTAAATGGCTGGGGCGGCAGCGCATGCTCTCCATTCACAACAATGAGAAGTTTTCGAAATTATGCAGTCAGGGCAGATGGCTCTCATTGGACGAGAGCCAGTGCATACGCTGTTGGAGCAGGGAAAGGTAAGGTTGTACGGGCACCACGGGAGGTTTCACATAGCGTGGGGTTTAACACAGCGGCACATCTCATTTCGGGACCCCTCGGGGGGAAGGCCAGCGGTTGGCTCTAGAATCTTTTAAGATTTCAAGGCTGAGCAGGGCAGGATTTGTTCCACTTAATTCTACATTTTACTACTGAATATTTGCTTTGACTTTTTTAAAGAATTTTTCTGCATTTAAATCTTTTCCAAACCCATATAGTTACCTAAAAAAACATTTTGTCAAATCAGTCTAAAATGAAAAGGAAATCTGGAGAAATGAAGGTGATTTTAGTCCAGCCTCCATGACTTTATTTGGAGTGACCAGGCCTGAACCCTGCAGACGGCAGGCAGTGTGTATTTTGGCAGAGGTATAGGCGGACCTGTGTCTCCTTCAGTGTATCCTGTGTGGGGGGTCCTGCCATGGCAGAGAAGGCCGGATTAAGATCACAGGAAATAGCCTGTCCTGATCTTAAACGGCCTTTCAGACCCCCTCTGCTCCCCTTCGTAGCTCTGGCATGTTGTGAGTCACAGATATGGTATTACAACCATCCACCCCTTACATGAAAGGCCTTTCAAGGACAAGAAATTAACCGCCACACTGCCAGGAAGCACAGAGACAGAGTTGTCACCTCAAACTCATTGTTCTGTGTTTCCTGCTCTATAGGTTTACAACCTCATTGCTTTACAATCTGGTCCCTCAGACTGATATGAGAATATATAGAGCATCACAGACAATGAGAGGGAATATATAGAGCATCACAGACAATGAGAGGGAATATATAGAGCATACAGGCTTGGCAGCACACCTAGCCCCATCTAACCTAACATGATTACTAGAAACAGATAGATAGGTAGAGCTTGGGGCTCCCAATAACTATGTATTTATAGGCCATCTGTGGAATCCTGAAGAATGGGAGGCAGCAGGTGATCGACCGCTCTTTCTTACACATTCTAGACCAGCAATGCTGAGAAAAAGGCTCTCAGCGTGGCAGGTCTGAGACTGTGTTTAAGAAACTGTGTATGTGAGGGATCAAGACAATGGGAAGGTTATTTTTTGGCTTTTATCTCCCATGTGGCCTTTAAAAGTCCATGCCCAGCTATATACCCAAAATGTACCTTCCTGTTGGCAATCCTGTGGGAATCAGTGCTCTAGTTTCAGTGATGTTGGTTCTGGTACCGATAACACACTGATATGTTATTAGAGGTGGGCATTCATATTTGTGCTAGGGGAGGCTGGTTCGGAACATGCTAACCGATCCGAAACGGGACCACTCCAGCCCAAACTACACACTGCCTAAGCTTAGTTTAAGCTGACCTACACTGTACAGTGTGTTGAGAGGAAGCCACCCTCTACTACTGCCACTCCAGGCCTCCCAGGAAGACATATTATCTTATCAACTACTGGGTCTACGCATGACTGGAAGCTGCTATCTGCACTGCAGCAGCCAACTACTACAGTTTATCTTCTTCAATAATTGCCCAAAGTCCCTAATTTGTAGAGACTGTCCACCCACTAAACCATTATCTCTAGCTTTCTTCTTCTGCTGACCAGGTCCGATATGTAGAGCCTTATTAGCAAATGTCAAATTTACAATGTAGGTGCCCCATGAAATTATCACAGACCAGAAGAGAGATCTAATATCTCCAGTGGGAACAAAAAAAGTCTCTAATCCTTGCCCTTTCTGTCCAAGTTTGAAACAGTTAAGAGTAAGGACTCCAGTCTCAACTGTAAAATTCAGAAACCCTATTTACCTGACTTGACCATTTCATACCCATTGAGTCCAGTACACGGTGGTTTGCCATAAAGGCAAAGGAATAAAAATAAGGAATCAGTAGAGCTTCTTGGTAAGCAGTGGACCTGTATAAATCAGTGATACCTTTCATAGCCTCCGACTTGGTTTCCTCAATTGACTGGTAGATTTTGTTCTTGTCAGCCAGCCGTGCTCTGGTGGCTTTGTGATCGGCCTCCTCCTTCTCCACATTCTGCTGTAGAGCTTTCAGCTTATAGGTCATGTCAATCTCAAGGTTGTTCTTCTCCTAAAATCACAAAAATATGTAGACTGTTCATAAGCAGAACACCTGAATTCAGATGAGGTCATCAAACCACACACAAGTCTGGGAATAGGTCTAAATCTGACGGATAAGTGGGTCTATGTATGGACTCACAATTACATTTGTGTCACCACTTTTGTGATTTCGAGATGCCTATGTCTCTAAGGGCTTTTGTAAACTGAATTTGATGTGTATTACTATTCATTTGGACTTTCACTTTGGCTCGTAGAATGTGTCAGTGGCGGCACTAGGTGCAGTGTAGATGGGCTTTATAGAGCCTCCATAGAAAATAAACATGGATGAACCAATTCTGAATGAATAAAAATGTAATTGTCCTTCAAAGCCTTTCTACGCAGTCCAATAAAACCTTAGGTCTGCTTTGGAACCCCACTCAGGAGCATCCTGATCTGTGATGCGCCATAACCTAATTCTAGAAGGTTGAAAATGCCTAGATAGTCATTACTTTTGGGTTTCAGTGATGAGCCAAGCTGTAGCTGTACCGTAAGAGGAGCAACCATTTCAGAGCTGCAGAGAAGTGCACCCCGTGCTTCACACTCTCGGCTTGTAGCCACCGGTAGGTGCAGGAGCACTACCCCCCAGTAAGGATATTAGCCAGGTCTCATTTTGCAGGTCATCCTAAAAGTTTTATTCAGACATATCAAGCATGCCTGTTCGCTAGGAATAATACACACTGGGTGATTTAGGCACATGCAGACAAAACATCACCTTTTCTAAAACCACATATCTCTCATGAAGTTGCCTCTTCTCCTGTTCTGTCCGAGCAACAAGATCTTTCCCTTTCTTCACATCCTCCTCTAGTGCAGATATCCTGCCTGCAGAAGGTAGAGACATTTATTAGCAAATACAATCACTCAACGTCTGGAGTACTACACATTCCATCCTGTGAACCAGTTACCTACATGTGTACACTTAGGGCCATACAATAATTCAGGCTACGCAGCAAACATCTTAATGAGCCAATGAGATTCTCCTCAGAACAGATATAAAATGGAAAAGGCCACTGCTTATGTCATCAACTATTACGTGTCATCAGCATAAAGTAAGTGCTTTTGGAAGCCTAGGGTTTTATAACATAATGTGCTTATAGGATGTGTAATTTGAGCAATTCTGTTTGTTTTATTGTTTTATGTTCACCCCTCCTATAATTACAATTCCTGGTTTAATAGGAAGTGTGTAAGTGAGGGGAAAAATATATATATCTTGGACATAAATATATATATCCCACGGACCATATACATCACAAAAATTAAAAGGATTTTATGCAAATATTTAAAAAACATAAGCAACATCATACCTTGCCAAAAGTTCCTCCAATGATGAGCCTCCTCTCAGCTTTGCTCCCTGACAGAGGAAATATACTTCCCTGCCCTCAGTGCCACCCTGCCAATGAGGGCTACCAATACTAGCCTAAGGAGCTTTAAAGCAGAACTTCAGTTAAAAATGAGCCCCACCCCCTTCTACCCTTGCAGGGCGAGGGGTCCTTTTTAACTGAAGTTGCTTTAACGGCATTCTTCAAGCTGCCATGAAAGTCCAGCTAAATCCTCCCCCTTCTCCACCCAGCCTCCTCCTAGCAAGCTTTCCCACACCAAGCGCTGCCCACCCATTATGCCGATTATTATGCAGCATCACGGCTCCAAGGGCCACATCCACTTGCTTCAGAAAATAAATCATGAGGTAAAACTGTAAACATTGGCATCTCCACCATTTCTGCTTCAATTTAAAATGGAAAAACAGTTTAGGACAGTGCCAAATGTAGCCTGACGCAATGGTCCAACAATAACTTTTGTCAAATATATCACTTTAAAATCAATGAATGACATCTAAATATATTATATTGTACTGGAAATCTTTAGCTGAGGGCTAAAATCTGATTTCCCACGGACCAGAGAGAGAATTTTTTTTAACCTCTATGTGAAGGTTCTAACTCATCCAGTTCACGGTATATCTATAACAGTAAATCAAGGCAATACTAATTAGAGTATTTTTCTTGAAGGTCATTAGCCATCCTGACTAGTCATTTTAAACAGAGAAGGCCCGTCTGATGGCTAGTCCAGTTGCCTTGATTAACTACTATAGATTTTCTCATTCCTGAGGCATCCACAATCATATGGAGGCTTCACGTTTTGCCCTCCCACAGACCCAAACGTACTCAAATTCTGGTGGACAGGGTTCTTCTGCATTAAATTAAAAACTCTGTCAAGGAAAACAAAAAACAAAACCTACCTCACCATTTGTCCAGCTCAGCTGTTCCAAACTGCTCTGGGTAAATAATACTTACCTGGTCCTGAGATTGAGTCTCATGGGGTGACTGCCTGTCCTCCATTCACTGACTAGCAAGGGGACAAGTGGCTGCCCCCACCAGTCACAATGTCTGGAGCACGCCTGCTCCTTTCACTGCAATGGAGAAGGCGTGTCAAGACCTGACATGCCATGGAACTTGAGCTCAGGACTCCATATGTTTGACCTAGAACTGTCGAAGGGGGCAAAAGGTGAGTAAAGTTTATGTTTTTTTTGGGGGGGGGGGGGGCTGGACAGACCCTGTAAATGAACAGTTTCCTACTTACTCAATCTAAATGCATGGATTACAATTCAGTGCATGTTTGGTAATGGCAAAAATTGGGTCATATAACGTATCACTACCTTGAAGGTCGGTAATGACCTCGGAGCCTTGCGTCCGGTCCCTCTTCTCAGACTCCAGAGCTGACTGCAGGTTGATATAGTCTTTCTCTAGTTTCAGTTTGGCATTCTCCAGCATACACGTCTTATCTTGGAGCTCACGATTATTCGTTTCCAGCTGCTGGATTTGTTTGGACATTTCATTTTGAGTTTTCCGTAACCGCGCTGCTGTATCAGCCTCAGTGCGTGAAAGAGCATTGGCTTCATCCAGCTGGAAACAGAGGCAGGGTTGTTAGGTGCCAAACATAGGTGCGGAAGCTGATAATGCATATATATATATATATATATATATATATATATATATATATATATATAGAGAGAGAGAGAGAGAGAGAGAGAGAGAGAGAGAATAATTCATAACATTTCTTACTTGTCTTTGGAGCTGATTTATTTTCTCATTGGAAATCTGGGAATTTTGGTTTCTCCTCTTCAGGTCCTCAAGTTGATCCTTCAGACTGTTCACTGCAGAAGAGACACAAAAAAGTTACACAATGCAAAAAAGATGGCCGACACCAACGATTATGTGGACGGATATTGGGACACAGGGCTACCAATTGTCTAATCCATAAAGACCTCAGGAAACCATAAAGGATCGGTGTTGGTCCCGTTATCTATATCAAAGACCATGCACTATACAGGGTGTTTGAAAAAGATGGACCCGACTCCCCCGACTGGACTGGAACCTTTACCATTTGAAAGAGCGATTTATAAGAGTTTCAAATAATTACCTTGCTTGATGCCTTTCTCAACACAAACAGCCCCTAGCCTCAGTCTTTTGTAAGATAGCAACACAAGAGGGCTGATGAATTATTATTTATTATAATTATTATTTTCAGCAACATTTTTAGCTGTGCAATTCCATCTGCAGATCAGAAGGATATGGAAGTTTGCATGGGGCCTCATAATTTGATGTCCCCAACATTACATCCTGTGAAATTTTCTTGTGGGGTACCTTAAAGCAGAACTTCAGTCTAAAACTGAAAAAGCTCTGTGTCATTTCGACAAGATGGCAGCTCCCAGGATCCAAAGCGCTGGAGGAGTAGCAGTAGCTCAAGGGTCAGGTGAGGGTTTTTTTTTTCTTTGTAACCTCCCAGGGTAGAGTGGCAGGGTGAAGGGGGGTGTGATTATAGACTGAAGTTCCGTGTTTACGTGCCACCATTAAAGCGAATTCCAGTCAGAATACAACACTACAATACAACTCCCCCCCTCCCCCCCCCCCCCCCCGCCAACCTTTCCTGGAAACAGGAAAAGGATAGTTACAAAGAAAAAAAACCTTACCTCAGCCTCGGTCCAGTGCTGTTCTCTCAGTTCTGTACGGCCGGAGGCACGGCACACAGAAAAGCACAGCCCTAGCTCTGTGCACATGCACCACCCATTAGCTTGAATGGGCGGCAGGCGCGCAATGGAGCCGAGGGATGGAGCTTTGTGGGGAGCTGCTGCTCTCGTGCCTCAGCGCCAGGAGAAGGGTGGCAGGCCAGGGGGTTAATTTGACAGGACTTCTGATTTAAGAACCAATCTAGGTGACCTTCAAACCAAAATTACAACAGTGGTGACAAAACACACTGAGAAGCATTTGGGATGAATTAAACTTGAATGATGGTGTCATAGCAGGTGGAGGGCACGTGGCGCATTAATACTTCATAAAGCATTACACATTTCTGTTTTGTTTTGGTGCATTGTAACACCACCACTGTGTAATACCCTACTTTAAAACTAGGCCCATCTTTTAAAAATGTCCTCTCGTATAAGGTATAAGCCATTCACAAGTCTATATGTACAAAAAAGCACCAAGTTATCTTGAAGCTGTTGCTTACAGTGATATTTATTCCAATGGTTTTAAAGTGACAACACGCTTTTTGTAATATTGTTGGATATCTGTGTTTTCCTTATGTAGCTTTTTAAGTTTACGTTGATGTTAGTGATGATCTCCATAAGGAAACTCAGTGACCAGTTTTTTTTTTTCTTTTACTATTGCTGGCAAAGTTTTTGGACTAAGTTTCTGACTGTGAATGTTAATCTCTCTGCAGTATGGAGCACACCTTGCCAGCATGCTCCGCACACAGCCAGGGGCAGCCATTATTCAACTCCCGGGTGACTGAAAATTAGGTGTCTAAAGCTCTAGTCGCAGAACAACAGCTGGCGCACACATAGCGAGTGCTCACCAACCTTCATTTTCCAGACTGCGCTTCTTTTCCGCTTCATTTTCAGCCTTTCTTTGGTACTCGGCATTTTTGTGCTGCAGCAGAGCCTTTTCTCTCTCCATCTGCCGGCTGGTGGATTCCAGGTTTTTCCGGGAATTAGCCTACAGAAAGCACAAGCAAATGTACATTCATGTTTTCCTTTCCATAAGCCAAATACATATCGGCCAGCCAACTGATATAGGACTAAAAACTCTCCACAGTGTATATGTGTGTAGTTTTAGTTTAGGATATTAGTCTGCAATTAAAGCAGACCAAAACTCAAATTTTTAACTAGAATTGCTCCCCCCATGAGGAGTACCATTTGCCAGTTTTCCCTGCTCCTGCTTCACTTTAATCCCAGATATTGACACCTGTTTTAGCTGAAAAGCTCCGCCTCCTCTATTCATATCCATTGTTGTGTGACGCAATAAAGTCATTGCCACACCTATTCAATTACGGATCACCTGCCATCTTATAGAGAGGATCAGCCCAAAAAAATCAGTGTTCCAGGAAGATTTGAAAAGGGAAAAATATCCGTTTCTAGTTCTATACACTAAGAAGGGAGTATCTTTGGCCAAATGTATTTCGCAAGTTCAGTGGGTTTTGGTCCACTTTAATTATTACATTGACATCATCCTCATCAGATTCAACTGCTAGAGTGCAAAAGCAACTTCAAAAGGGAAAGTCCATTTTGATGGTGTTTTCAAAGGTTTATATTATATAAAGTGTATATTATTATATAAAGTGTACATTAATGAGTGACAAAAAGCATATTCTTATGGTGCTGAGCTTATCTGGCAATTGTTTGCCATTTTATGTTTTTTAAATGTGTGTTTTACCTACAGTACCTACAATCTGCTGCTATTAGTTACTGCACATCAAGATCTACAAGAAGAGAGACGTTAGCCCTGTACACACAGAACATTGCTGCTATGGCTGTTGCTGAGGTGAGGGAGCGTATTTTGACTATCCTGAGTTTTGGTCCTTTCCCCCGGGGCACCGCTGTGTGAAACCTCTCAGATCGCCCAGCGCAACTCGCCTCTTCCCAGTCCTACGGTGCATGTGTGGCTGCTCATCCAATCAGCGCGCTCGGAGCCGATGGCGTCACACCGTCTAAGCCAGCATCCCTTGCTTCCCTCTAACAGGGAGCATGCCCGCGCCGGCCATTCACAAATGCCTGACACGTGCACGCACTCTGCTAGAGGAATAGTGGGGATGCGACCGCAGCTCGCGCATGCACCGTTGGACCGGGAAGCTAAGATAAGTGAACGGGGTGACCTGGGGGGTTTCACACAGCGGGGCCACCCTGATTTTGGATGCCATGGGGGAAGGGGATCAAACAGCACGAGAATCTTATAGATTCCTGGGCCAATCGCACTGGGCTTTAAACCGGACCAACAGTCTTACAAGAAACAGTGCTCATATTTATTCCTTCCCCGGGCAATTTCAGATTGCAGAAGGCCACCTGCAAAGAGGAAGTACTGCTGGGTTTCCTGCCACTGTGCATTGTGGGGTTATGTCAATTGAATTCAGGAAACAGCACAACTGGGATGCCAGGAAAGGAAGCTCCAAACTGGCTGCTTCCAGGAAAAAAATTGGTGAGGCAGGGTGCATGCCAAAGCAAATATAAGTGCCGACAATGATTCAGTATCATGCATGCATATGGGGCAGGGGAGTTATATTCCCAACTGTGCAAGGCTGTTGGACCAAAACCCAGGATTTTGACTATCCTGGGCTTTGGTCCTTTCCCCTGGGGTACCCCCGATTGGGGTGCGTGAAACTTCCTAGATCGCCAAAGCCAGCTCACCTCATCCCAGTCCTGTGGTACATGCGCGGGCGCTCGGCCAATCAGCGTGCTCGGAGCTGCTGATGCCACGTCATCTAAGCCTTCGTCTGAGGCCAGCGGCTCCGAGTGCGCTTACGGCCTCATCCCCCGCTACCGTCTAACAGGGAGCGTGACCCAGCGTGACCCAGCTTGCCACTCACAAATGCCTGACGCGGGCATGCGCCCTGCTCAAGGCATAACGGGCATGCAGCTGCGGCTGGGAAACAAGGTAAGTGTATGGGGGGACCTGGGGGGTTTCACACAGCAGGGCATCCTGGTTTTGGATGCCCAGGGGGAGGAGAATCTACCGGCATGGGAATCTTATAGATTCCTGGGCCGATCACCATGGGTTCTGGTCCACATTAAACATACCCAGCAATGGTGTTGTGTGCATACAGGGCTCGCTTCTCTTTTCTTGTCGATGGTGGTGTACAGTCGCTAATAGCAACAGATTGCAGGTAGTGAAAACTTCTTCCATGAAACAAAACACATTTGGTAACATGAGAAAAACAGTGAGTGATAAGCTCAGCACATCCTTTTGGCACACAGTAACATTCACATATGCCTTCAATAGTGGAATCCCCCTTTAAGTACACCTGTCCCGTAGCATGGTTCCATACATGTTAGGACAGCTACCATTGTGCGGCTGCAGAACAAAGGGGAAAGTACAGGCAAACAGCGCAGCTAATACAATACAAACCTCTTCATCCAGATCCTTCATAGTCTTCTCCAAGCGAGAATTTATCAACCTGAAAGAAAGAAAATCCTTTAAATCACAAAAGTATGAACTTTAAGGGTTAACCTTGTATACAGTCCTATAAATGTGCTGCTACTGAACACTCGACATAGAGCGGTCAGGACGGAATCCCCTCTTGGGTTTTGTTTCTCTCTGGCAGGGCATCTGGATTTGTAATGTCCCAGTGAAATACCCGGGATTGCCCACAGCTTCCCTGCCCAGCGCTGACATCTGCGTACTTACCACCGAGTGCTCCAAGGTAAGTATGCAGATGCTGGTATGGGACAGAAAAGCTGCGGGACAACACCAGAGCCACACAGAGGACCTATTTTTTTGGCTTTTTTTTTTGTGCCTGAATAGTTTCTTTAAAGTGGACCAAAACCTACCCTGGACCGGACGAAAGGCTGCGCATGCGCCGTAGGACCGGGGAAGGGTGAGTGAGATCGGACGACCTGGGGGTTTTTACACAACGGAGCTTCCTCAATCAGGGTGCCCCAGGGACCAAAGCGCAGGTCAAAATCCTGGGTTTTGGTCCATTTTAAGTGATGGAGCTTCTTTAAAGTCATTCAGCGGGCAATTAAAAAAAAAAAACAAAAGAGTACTTACCTTATGTCCCGCACAGCTGATCTCCCAACTGGAGAAGACAGAAGGTCGTGGAAGAAGCAGACAACAACACTGCAAAGAGAAGTCTGGAGGGCAAGGGTGAGGGTACTTTTCTCTTTTTAAAATGGACCAAAACCCACGGCAATCGGATTGATTCCCTCCCCCCGGGGCATCCAAAAATAGGATGCCCGCTGTGTGAACCCCCCCCCCCCCCAGGCAGCCCCATACACTTACCTTGCTTCCTGGTCCAATGGCGCATGTGCGAGCCGCATCCCCGCTATCCCTCTAGCAGGGTGCGTGCCCGCACCGGGCATTTGTGAATGGCTGGCACGGGCTCGATCCCTGTTAGAGGGGAGCGGGGGATGCGGCCGCCAGCGTGCTTGGAGTCGCTGGCCTTAGACGGCGTGATGTCAGCAGCTACGAGCACGCTGATTGGACAAGCGCCCATGCATGCGCCGTAAGAGGCGTGTTGACATCACCCGATCAGGGGTAACCTGGGAAAAAGGACCTGGGGAAGGTGAGTGAGATCGGGCAACCTAGGAGGTTTCACACAGCGGGCATCCCCGATCAGGGTTCACTGGGGCAAGGATAGTGAAAATCCTGGGTTTTGGTCCACTTTAACCCACAATAGTCCTTGCAGCAGATAGAATGTGGTCCATGAAACAGTCCTATACCTGTACTTGCTGTCTAGCTCATCTTTGGCTTGCATCTCATTTTGGAGCTTCTCCTCCAGCTGATGGATGGTTTTCTTGAGCTGCTCAGATTCCTACATACAGATAAGTTACAGACATGGATGAGGTCAGGCGATGGCACAATCTTCATTACAGTAACTTTACAAACACAATTTATAAGATTTCATTTCAGAAGCAAGATGGGAATATCGGTTGTACAAAGGAATGTTTACATTTTTCATGCCTTAAACATGAGGTGGAGCTCCAGACTCAAACAATATTAAAGCATAAACCTAAAAAAAGTCCTCGTCTTTAAAGCAGGCCAAAAATTCATATATGAGTAGGCCCTTTTTAAAGCAGACCTTTACTCTGAATAAGAGCCTATATTGTATGTGTCCCCCCCCCCCCCCACCCTGTACATACAGATTGCCCACATTAAAAATCATCCTACCTGCACCTATTTTTTACTTTTTAACATCCAAAATGGCGGCCCGTGGAGTCTCAGGCTGCCTGCAGACAGGAAGTGTCTTCTGACTGTGCTGCTCTGGGATTGCTGTCCTTTTCCTGCTCTGTCTGTGCAAAACACAGCTATTACCACACCCTCCTGTACTTTTCTTCCCTGTCCTCAATATGTGACGCTTTTGAGGCAAGATGGCAGCGCCCGTATCCTAGAGTCTTGAACAGAGTTAAAACCGAGTGGGGGAAAGGATAATAAGTAAGGGACTGAAAACTTAAAATATATTAATTTTAGATGCTGGGGACGTTTTTTTAAGGGTTTGGGCTTTTCATTAAATGATGCTGAAGGTCCGGTTTAAGAGATTTTCCTGGGGAATCTGCACAGTGTGAAACCCATTGGTTTCCCCATATACTCACCTTGATCCTCAATCCCACAGCTGTGGCCAAGCTTACCAACACCCCGCAGCATCCCGGCCCTGTTGGCAGACAGTTAAATCTGCCAGGCGCAGCAAGCGCGCAGAGAGGGGATGGCACCAGTGACCCATGCATGCGCTGTGGGGTTGAGGTGAGGGTATGGGGAAACCAGGGGGTTCCACACTAGGGGGAAGGCCAAATGTCACATAGGGAAGGATTTAATATGGACTAGAGTCTTTAAAACTCTAGTCTGGGTTTTAGTGTACTTTAATGCTTTGTTCAACAGGTTTATCAACCAGGAGATATTGGCACCACTGGACATAGTAAGCACTATGTGGATTTTCATATTTCCACTTTATTACAATTAAGCCAGTTATCACTGCAAGTCCCCTCAACAACAGCATAAACAACATATGGGATTAATTGCACCACAAGACCCAGTTTAGTGCGTCCTATGGGACGAATGCTACCAAGAAAATACGTACAATTCAGTTGCTCCCAATTAGCCGACCTGCATCTCCTGTAGCTGCCACCACACACGTTTCCTAGGGCTAGCACTGGTTCCTGGCGTGGGTGGTCATGGCCTGTATAGGGTCGGCTTCTACGCAGTCACAGGCCACACCCACCCCTCAGCCACACTGGCCGTATTGGGGTGATTAGGAGCTAATGGTGAATTATCTTTCGTCCAGCGATCAGTAACTCACCTGTAGACTGTAAGCTCACAAGGGCAGGGCTCTCATTCCTATTGTCTCCTGCGCTCACAACACTTGGTTTAACCTCGTGGCATCTAATTTTGTAGCTAAAAGATGGGGGGATGCCCCACTATGAAAACCCCCCTGAGTGTATGTTGGACTGAGTCTTATAATTGCACCACAACACCGGACATAAGTAAAGTTGATATATAGTTTTATTAATCTCTAATCATCTTAAAAAGTTTTTTTCTCTATTTACATCTAATACAGACTATTAAAACACATGTAAGACAAATTAAAATTCATACTGCCAGGAGGGGGCGCTAATCCGCATTGCTGCCATACAAGAACATATATACATATAATTGTGAAAAAACTGTGTGTACAAATACTCAAACTAACTCTATAATCAATGCTAATACGTCCAATCAATAAAGTGCTACGTGCTTCATACAAAATACATCAATGAATAATAGAAATGGGTGCAATAAAGATAAGGCTGATCACATATGGCAGCCTAATACAAATCAAATAGTGCAAGAAACAGAGCATTTACTTATCCATCAAGATATATGAACCGGCTGCGTGCGTCCCCCCAAAACAACGGTCTCCGCAAGCCCACGCATTCCGAGATGTGGGTCTCTTTCTCAAGGCAGAGTGCGTCTAATTTTGTATTGTTCCCTGTACTTACCTTGTCTGTAATTATACCTTGTAAAGCGCTACGAAAGATGATGGCGCTATATAAATAAACAATAATAATTGCTGGATCTGAATCCACAAATCAGCCACAGCATCCCGTGTCATCCAGGGCCCGAACATGTAGAGGGGGTTCCATAGTGGGTCAGGATCGCAACTTACCATCAATCGCAGAACGCTGCCCCGCCTTCTCTATTTATTGTAATTGAGGTAGTGGGCCAAAGCCTGACACACATGCCCCCTGTAGTTAATGCTTTTCTTTTTTTTATTGCTCTGTGGATGACTTCAAATACTGACCCCAGTATGTCTTGGAAAAATTCTTTGAAGTGACTGAATCAGTATGGGGGACTTTCCTGAGGTGAGGCCTTTTTACTGAGCAGACATGAGCAGCCCATATGTAAAATGATATTCTAATTTACTCACAAATACCCTTACTCACAGGCCTAAATTCCACTTAGCTGTGGGGGCTGCTGTGGCTCTGGTTCGGGAGCTGGAGCCCAGGCCAGCCTTTGCATTGGCTACCCGCTAGAGCTATTACAGATATCACTTGAAAAAGAGAAAAAGAAGAAAGTTCACTAGAGTTTAAAGCGGACCTTCACTCTGAATAAGAGTCTATCTTAATTGTTTCCCACACCCTGTACATACAGATTACTCACATTAAAAATCATCCTACCTGAATCTACTGCATGTTATGAGCCTTTAAACATTCAAGATGGCGGCTCATGGGACATCAGGCAGCCTGCAAACAGGAAGTGTCTTCTGACTGTGTCGCTCTGCATACTGGGATTGCTGTCCTTTCCCTGACCCCAGCTCTGATCTGTCTAAGCAAAGCACAGCTATAACCCACCCCCCCTGTACCTTATCCCACTCTCCTCTCCTCAGTAAATGTGATGCTTCGGAGTCAAGATGGTGGCGCCCGTATCCTAAAGTCCTGAACAGAGTTGCAGCCCAGTGGGGGAAAGAATAATAAGTGACTAAAAACGTAAAATATATTAATTTTAGATGCTGGGGAATCATTTTTTAAGGCTTTGGGCTTTTCAATAAATCATGGTGAAGGTCCGGTTTAATGAAATGCATGCCTGACCTTTTCAAAGGAGATGAAAATGAGACCACCTAGCCATGTGAAATTAAAATACAAATCCGTCTGATATTTTCTGTAGTAAAACCCATTTTTCTGATCACATGCACATACAGTCATGCATACACAAGTCATCCTATGCAGCTCTCGCAAAGTGAAGGTCCATGAGAAGTGTTAATCATAGAGGGGGCTTTGTATGATGAGTTCAATAGGGCCGATTTAAAAAAATGCAAAGTGCTGGTAAATAAAAGTCACAGACCATGACATTCAGCATTAAAGTGGACCAACACCCAGGGGTGATCGGCCCGGAAATCTATAAGATTCCCGGGCCGATCACCTCCCACCCCGCGGGACATCCGAGATCGGGATGTCCCGCGGGGTGAAACCCCCCAGAAACCCCAAAAAGACCTTACCTGATCCGCCGCCGCCTCCCGCGCGCACGTCTGTGAATGGACGGCGCGGGCGCCGAGAGTGACACGCGGGAGGCGGCGGCGGCGGCAGAGGCTTGTACGTTCCTGTCCCCCGCCTAGACGTTGGCGGGGATTGGCTGCGGCGTTCACGTGGGAGCGCGGAGAGGTGAGTTTTTTGGGGTTTCTGGGGGGTTTCACACAGCGGGGCACCCCCGATCGGGGTGCCCCACCGAAGTGGACCAAAACCCAGGATAGTCAAAATCCTGGGTGTTGGTCCACTTTAAGGGAGCTGGGATGTCCTTTTAAGAATTAGGGAGACTAAAATGTAAGTTCTTGTTATGAAAATGTGAAAATTCCCAGCTTCCATGAACAGCCGCCGTCATTTTATTTTGTATATTTGAGGCCTGAGTCACAGAGAAAACAGTTAGATTATAAAAAGCAGTGACCACCAGACACACACTCACCTCTTTGGTAGGCTGGGCTGAGGAATTCTGCTGCTCTCTGAACTGGGAAGGGTCGCTTAGCAATCTAACAATAGAAATAAGAAGCAGGGTGAATAACAGCCATGGACAGAGCTTTTAGACAGTTTGTAATGTGTGATCCAAGACTGCGGCATAAACATATGTAGCTAAACAATGGGGTCATGGGATGATTCAGGGCAAGCATGAGAGGTCTACTCTGAAAGGACTGGACTTCAACAAGGTTTACGGCCTCCAACCTCAGAGGGACAGAATGCTTTGAAGGATGATCTATGACACTGAGCAGATCCAGCTGGCAGCTTTCTAGGCAGATATTTTCTGCCCGGTGACGCTCTGTTCAACACATGTGCCGATGTCCTGTGATAGTGATAGGACTCTGATCTAGAACAATCCATGCCACTGATGCTAAAAAGTTGAGAGCCATCAGCCATTCTAAATTGTTAATTCGTTGTGAAGTTGGGACGTACATCAAAAACTGGCCGGCATCCCGTCCTGCAAGCACAACGTCCGCATCAGTGGTGGACAGTCATGTAGCCAATCAATGGGTGGGGGGGGGAATGCACAGTGTGCTGTCACCACCAGAGCAGACAGCATGGTATATGCTGAAACTCACAGAACTCCATGCGAGTCCAGATAAACAGTCCAGATAATGGCCATAAAAAGGCAATAAGAAGCTCATCTGTCCTATGGGCCTCTCGTTCATTTCCTGCAGCACACTGTAGATACTGTAGGTAAGGCAAAGATTTGCCCTTGCTTCCCCCTCCATTTTTCCATGACCACAGTCCAAATTTGGCTGCGCGGCTGCCTCATCCCTCATTGCTCCTAAAGTAAGCAAGCAATGAAAACCCGAGTGATCACACTTGCCAGGCTTGCTCACGCACAACATACAGGAGAGCTCCTTGCTTCCTTGCTATTGCCATTACCTGGACTGTCCCATTAATGTCCGGACAGCGACAATGAGGCAGGGCAGGGCAGCTTACCTCACTGTTCTCCTGGTGTTTCGGGGTCCTGGCTCAACATCTTGGACAGGATGCACAGAGCCAGAACCTCCGCTCTGTGCCCAGCCCTGTCTGCCCATTCACTTGAATGCAGAGAGTGGGGGACGTCCATAAAGCTGCACTGGCAATGTAACTTCCCCACCCAGCCTCAGCAAGGAGTAAATAGCTCAGTATACAACGCATACGGTTTGTCTAAGGTGTTGGCTCCATAGCAATTTTTTAATTTTATTTATATCCCTTGGGATGTATACGGTTACAATACATCTTTTGCAGCACAGAAACATCAGGGTGCACTTTCTTTTTTAAATTATTCCACTTGGAAGCGGACCTTCACCCTGAATAACAGTCTATCTTTTATGTTTCCCACACCCTGTACATACAGATTGCCCACATTAAAAATGATCCTAACTGCATCTATCGCACTGAGACTTTAAACATCCAAAATGGCGGCCCATGGAGGTGCAGGCTGCCTGCAAACAGGAAGTGTCTTCTGACTGTGCCGCTCCGCATTCTGGAATTGCTGACCTTTTCCTGACCCTAGCTCTGCTCTGTTAGCTATAACCCCGCCCCCAGCACTTTATCTTGCTCTCCTCTCCTCAGTATTTATTATGCTTCTGAGTCAAGATGGTGGCGCCCATATCCTAGAGTCCTGAACAGAATTGCAGCCCGGGGGGGGGGGGGGGGGGAGAATAATAAGTAAGTGACTTAAAACTCAAAAATACAATTCTGATTACTCACCTGTAGAATTGATTTTACTGTGTACAGCACGGCCTGTTTCATTTCAATCATTACTTCTGGGTATTCCGCCACTAGGTGGCGCAGTTGACTGCAGAAGACTTGTGGCTCCTCCCGGCCCTATAAAAAGCCAGGAATCACTCAAAGACTCCTAGTGTTGAAAAGCAGTTATGCAAGAAGACTGGAGATAAACCAAGATAAAAGAATACACAGCCCCAAAAAGGCTAACACTAAAACAAATCACCATAAAGAGGCAACCGAGGACAACGATAAACGAGGGAGGGATGAAACAAACCGTGCTGTACACAGTAAAATCAATTCTACAGGTGAGTAATCACAGAATTGTATTTTTCCAAGTGTACAGCACGGCCTGTTTCATTTCAATCATTACTTCTGGGACATCCAATAGCAGTGTCCTTAAAGTAGGGTGGGATCCCCAATGAGTAACGGCAGGCAGTTCAGACCACCACCGCCTGAAGCACCTTGCGGCCAAAAACAGCATCAGCTGAGGCCCTAACATCAACCTTGTAAAACTTTGAAAAGCCTTACAAACTTGCTCAACAGAAGCCTGGTGCTGAAACGCCCAAGAGGCACCAATAGCCCTAGTAGTATGAGCAGTAACACGGAAGGGAGGTTCCTTCCTTTTGGCAGAATAAGCTTGCACCACTGCCTGTCTAATCCACTTGCTGACAGTAGATTTGGCTGGAGGCAAGCCCTTCCTAGGTCTGGAAGGAAGAAAAAAAAGAGAATCAGACTTCCTAAAAGGCTCAGTGGCGACCAAATAATACTTGAGCACCCTGACCACATCCAGAGAATGAAAGTTCCGTTCCTTGGAATTAGCAGGGGCAGAACAATAGGGAGGCAAGACAATGTCCTCATTGAGATGAAAGGCAGATACAACCTTAGGCAAAAATTCCGGGTTAAGACGGAACACCACCTTATCTTGATGCCGCTCAAAATAAGGAGGTTTAATGGAAAGCGCCGCCAGCTCAGTGACTCGACGCACCGAAGTAATAGCGACCAAAAGGCCACCTTAAGAGTCAGGGCTGGCTTGCTCCGAGTCCCTCCCTGATGATTGATGTAGGCAATCGCTGTCTGATTGTCCGAGCGGACCTGTACAGCACGACCCCGAAGGTGGGGGGTCAACTGGGAGAGAACCAACCTGATCGCCCAGCCGGTCAGACTGGCATCCGTGGTGACAATCTCCCAGCGCGGAGGCAGAAAGGACTTGCCCACTAGAAGATTCCTCGAGTCCAGCAACCAGGAGAGGGACTGCCTGACCGGAGGGGACAGAACAAACTCCTGATCCAGGGACTCCTGATTCCGATCCCAAACCGACAAGAGGAATAACTGAAGAGGTCTCATGTGGAACTGAGCAAAGGGAACCGCCTCGAAGCAGGACACCATGAGACCCATCAACTGCATCCCCTGACGGATAGAGGGGTGAGGGCACGCTGGCAGAGACCGCGCCTGCATCTGATGGCCCTCCACTTTCTGCTGAGGGAGAAATACCTTGACCTGAGAGGTATCCAGTGTCAAGCCCAGGAAGGACCTCGCCAAAGACTGAGACAGTGAAGACTTGGGATAGTTGATCACCCAGCCGAAGGACTCGAGAGTGGACGTCACCACCTGAGTATCCTTCTGGGCCTGATGAAGAAACTGAGCAGCAATCAGAATGTCGTCCAGGTAAGGGAGGATGCGAATGCCCTGGTTCCTCAGGAGAGCCATTACGCCAGCCAGCACCTTGGTGAATACCCGAGGTGATACCGAACGGTAAGGCCACAAACTGGTAATGCTGATCCTCCAGAGCGAACCTCAAGAATCTCTGATGACCTGGGAAGATTGGTACGTGAAGATAGGCATCCTTGATGTCCACAGTGGTCATGAAGTCGCCCGGCAGAAGAGAACTGACAGCCGAGCGTAGCGTCTCCATACGAAAGTGCTTGAACCGGACAAACTTGTTGAGATCCTTTAAGTCCAGGATTGGGCCTCAGAGAACCATCCTTTTTGGGCACCGTGAATAGATTGGAGTAGTACCCCTGACCCTGTTCCTGGTGAGGTACCAGACAAATTACTCCTGACACTAAAAGGCGTTGAACGGCTAGGCACAAACCCTGAGCTGACAGAGGATTTTGAGATATCCGGGATCTGAGAAATCTTGGGGGCGGCCAGGCCGCAAACTATCTTGTAACCGGAGGACACCACCTCCTGAATCCACCGGTCTGAGACGTGAAGCCTCCAGACGTGAGCAAAGAGCCGAAGCCGTCCCCCACCCGATCGGGTGAGGACGCCTCCTCATGCCTGAGGGGCCTTGGGAGGGGGTTTAGGCTTGGATCCCCATGAGAGACCGGGACGACCATGGGATCTGCCACGGCCCCAAGAGTCTCTGCGACTACCCGAGAAGTGGGTGCCACGACCTCCTTGAGAAATGAAAGGAGGACCCCCGAAAGGGCCGAGACTGCTTCCTACGCTGCAGTAACCTAGCATCCTTGGCCAGAACATCCAGGCGCTCACCAAAAAGACGGAGACCCGTGAAGGGAAGCCCGGTGAGGGACTTCTTAGCTGCAGTGTCAGCTTCCCACTGGCGCAACCAAACAGACGGGCGCATAGCCACCAAGAGGGCCGAGGCCCTACCGCCCAGACGGACGGCATTATCCATGGCGGCCAGCACAAAGGCTACAAAATCAGAGCAAAGCAAGAGGTCCCTATAATCCTCCTTTCTCCTCTCAGACATAGCGCCTTCAGCAAGACGCTTGAGCTTCCTCCTAATGGCAATGGCTGTAATGGCCGCGGCGCAGACCGGACGCAAGCCTGCCCCTACAAAGGTGAAAGCATGACAAGCCAGCTGATCCATACGCCGGTCCGCACTGTCACGCAATGTAGTAGTGTCAGGGGACGGCATGACCAAAGTGTTAAGACAATCCCAGAACCGGAGCGTCCACCAGGAGGGCACGACCAGCGCTTAACCAAATCAGCCAAAAAGGGATACCTTCTGTCCAATCCCTTGGCCACTGTGGGTAACCTGTTAGGACGTTCCCACTCCTTGAGCACCATATTGGAGAAATGGCCCTGTTCCGGGAACTCCAAGCGTTGCTTGCCAGGGCGAAAGAGCTTACCCTGCTTCCTCTTCGCCGCCTTAGAGGGGGGCGATGTGTAATGTCTCGAAAATAGCCGACAGCAGACTGTCAGTGTCATCCGGGAGCCAGGTATCCTCATTAGAGGAGGACCCCAGGTCACTGTCATAACCTACCTGATGACCCCCAGAGGAGTCTGAATCACGGAAAAGCTCCCCCTCCTCGACAAATAGGGACAGCGTGGCGTCAAGATGCCGCTTCTTGCCGGAGGCCTTGCCCGCCACCGGTCGGGCCAACTGCCTTTCAATGCTGGCCATGCGTAGTGCCAGATCAGATTGGGACCCCCTGCTAGTATCCCCCTCACTGGGGGCTAAATGCAGGCGCGGGGGAGTAGGAGATGCCGGAGGGAGCGCAGAGCTGGAAAGAGAAGCGCTCGCCCCAGCCTGGTCCGCAATAATACTTTGGGCGCACGGCACACAAACCGCGCCACCACCACTCAAAGGGGATGCTCCGCACATGACACATAGCCGAGGCTGCCCCGAAGGGCCCCCAAGCTCGCTATCCCCAGAAGCCTCCATATGGTGATTATCACAGGTACAATAGGCCAGTACAGGGTAAGGGCTAAGAAAAGCCACCCGGGGTGCCCCCCAAGGGATGCCCACTGAGAAGGCCAGGAGGGAAAAAGGGGGGGAGAAACCACAACACACTGTTATCCCGCCTGAAAGACATAATCAAAAAAACACCATAGGTATCCCGCAGCACATGCCCCAACGAGAATCCCCATGGAAGCTCACGGACCGAGAGCGCAGGCGGCAGGAGTACAGGCTAAAGATCCGCGGAGGGTAGATCAGGAAGAGCAGAGTCACCGCCGCAGCTCACACTGAATGGATCCTCCGGAGCCGAGTCCTGCGACGCAGCGTGCCAAGCAAGATGGTGCCGCAACAGAGCACCTCGAGGGGCGGGCAGCGGGGAGATGACGAGTGCGAAATGCCGCCCACGTGACCAGGCGCCCAGCGCCATGACAGATGCTTCCGGAACTGTAGCAATAGCCCCGCGGCGGCAGTGAGAAACAGTAACAGGGGCACCTCTCCGCAACCGCGATGAAATATATTCGTGAAATATATTCATTTTAGATGCTGAGGAATAGTTTTTTAAAGGTTTGGGCTTTTCATTAAATCATCCTGAAGGTCCAGTTTAAGTAAGTAAATCGAATAACTCTAACCCGGCTAATATCTGAACAGAGCTTTATGTTTAATCTTATTTTATTAGGTTTTCAGATAGAACACATTAACACATGTGCATACAACATACATCATAATAGCAAACAAAGTGCTATCTCTTCATCCATCTGCACAACCTTCTAGCCAGTGGTTCAGTATTCTTCACAATACTGGTTATATCTAGCTTCTATAACCCTTTTAGTTTCTTATCTCGTTCCTTGGTTCATCCAGGCAATCCTCTCCACTCTATTTGTCCTACTACCTTTCGTCTGGCGCACATTGCCACCTAAAACCTGAACAGAGCTTTAGAAGCCATGTGTATGCTCTGTTGTGGTCAGAGACAGTTGCACAACCACTGACTTGCCTCAGAGTAGCTGTTAGACCACTTTTTTGTGTGGTCCTGGAGAAAATAAATTAGAAGGCAGGTAAACTTTGGGGACCTGCTACGACTTCTATCGCTGCAAAAAAAGGAAGTAAAGGCACACGAGACAGACATCAGGCGAGCTGTTTGCTGCCTTATTATTGTGGTTGTCTGGACAATCCCTTTAACTATGGGGCCTGTGCAGCAGGGGTTGTTCACCCATATACCTCTCAAAATTCTATCTGCTTCTATGGCGGATCAGTTAAGTTGACAGTCTAAACCTTGCAAAATACCAAAACAAACAGTTGCTTCTTACAAATATGACACTTACAAGTTTTCACGATAAAAAGTGAAGCCGATGAAAGGAAGCTGATTGCCAGCATAGGCTTTTGGGACTGGGAAGGTTTCTGCGTCGCCCTTGTCATCTTCAATGTCATCAAAATTACTGGTGTCAATGTCACTACTCAACTCAGGGACCACAGGGGCAGCCGCTAGGAGACAGAAAGGTTAAATAAAATAAGTCACTTTACTATTCCAGACTATTTCACTGAGGAGCAACATCAACATCACATAGTAAAAAGCACAGAAACACATACAGTCAGTGTCACTCAGCAATTTTGCACCAGGAGCAAAGATCAGATGCCACTATCCAAATCCCATGTGACATGATGATAGGCCATAGTCTAATCCAAGGATCCCCAATCTGCAGCTTAGGAGCCGCATGTGATTTGGGTTCTCCTATTGTGTGTCTACATGAGAAGACTAGTGTAGTCCTAGAACACTGCTAAGGCATTGTCACACCTGTCCATGAGGGTATTGCAGGGACACGCAGATGGAGAAGGGTATCCGCTTGCCTGTCTGGGCAGGTTCCAGTGCCACTTCTCTGTTTCTCAGATTCCCCACAATGCTTGTGCCACCACATTCCAGCATCTTCAACCTTCTGCCATTTAACCTCTTTGGGGCTGGGGAATTTGCTTATTTAAAGGGACAGGGATATCCACATGCACTATATATATTGTTGTTTTCTTGGGGGTGGGGGAGGGGGGAGTCTAGGATCACTGCATAATTCCTGCATTATTGGAACCATTTTAAAGTGGACAAAAACCCAGGATTTTGACTATCCTGGGTTTTGGTCCTTGCCCCCCAAGTCGGCGAAACAAACTCACCTCTTCCCGGTCCTACGGCGCATGCACGGCCGCTTGGCCAATCAGTGCACTCGGATCCACTCACGTCAGCGCTTCCAAGCCTTTGTCTAAGGTGAGCAGTTCCAAGTGTGCTGACGGCCGCATCTCCCGCTATCCTCTAGCAGGGAACGTGCCCACGCCAGGCACTAACAAATAAGGGATAGCGGGGATGCAGCCGTGGCTCGCACATGCGCACTGGACTGGAAAAGAAGGTAAGTGTATAGGTGACCTGAGAGGTTTCACGCAGCGGGGCATCCTGATTTTTGATGCCGGGGGGGGGGGGATTGATTAGCTGGGGAATCTTATAAATTCCTGGGCCGATCACCATGGGTTTTAGTCCTTTTTAATAAATGGATAAGCATCCCCCAGGCACTGTGGCAGGGGTGGGAGCTCGCCCACCAGTTCGCTTGTGACCAATGGACAAGTTCCAGAGGAATCCTCAAATGTGTGCCCTGCTATGGAATGTCCGAATCAGGTAAACTGCATCTCATTGGAGACCATGGGGGGTACAGAGGAAGATAAGATCCGCATATAGGCTTTTCTTTTTTTTTTTTTCTTTTTTAGCTTTAAGTATGGCCAGTCTCTTCAGTAAACTGCATAATTACGTTTATTCTGGTCACATCTGTGAAAGGTTGATAGCTGGCATGTGTGCTCGGCCTAGCCCCAGGACATTATCCAGGACTGTGCAATGTCTATTTCAAAATCCGTAAATAAAAACAAGGGAGATTGAGTAACCCTGTGACGGTCTCATCGCAGCATCCACCCTGCGCTACAGTCACGGGGCTCAGGAACACAAGCGTGATTCTAATGGACGTAGAATACTGGGGGCTTTGTATGATGTAGCACCAACAACCTCCTTATTCACTGAGAGGGGAAGTCAGACATTCCTCTGCTGGGACAGGAGGCTAACTCCACAAGCAGGGCCAGTGTGGCTGAGAGCAGAGAGAGGTACAAATATCAGACAAATCACAATCATTAGTTTTACTGGGTTTGGCCTTGCAGCATTTTATTCGTAAAACGACCATTTTCTTTTTAAACACGTGGTAGAAAGTAATCTTTGCCTTGTATACAACTTGCAATCATTTATACTATAACTAATATTCCATACGTTACTACAAGTGACGAGCCGCACAGCCCGCAGCCAAACACATCTATGAGGGCTACACCAGGCATACGGGTGCCCGGCCTCTGACCCTGGGAACATACTTGGTCAATAACAGCTCTGGAACACTTGGGTTTATGGCCACTCCTAGCTTACCAACAGACTGGAACCTCTCCAATCTATTTTGAACTAAATTCTACTCTATTCTGAAGTCTTCTGCTCCTTTCTGTCAGTCTCTACACTGGTTGCCAGTCTCACAGAGAATTGCATTTACATTTCTAACTCTTACCTACAAAGTTCTCTTCTAGGCCCCGCTTTACATTCAATCTGTAATCTATAATCCAACGCTATCAACCCAGACGAGACCTCCGCTCTGCCTGTGACCTTCGCCCATTCTCCAACCTGGTCCTGTCCCATCAGCTAGTAACCCTAGGTGGCGGGGGGGGGGTCACTTTTTTTTTTTAACTTCAAAGATCACAACTAGTTACTACATTCATAAAAGAATTAAAGAGGAAGTCCAAGCATTTTGTAACATTTCCCACTTCCCCTGTGCCAAGGCCATTTTAGCCAATAACATGAAAAAAAGATATCAACTCACTAGGAGGTGGGCAATCAGCACAAAGCTGAAGCTGGGATCTTGGATGACAGGTCAGTCACCCAATCCTGTGCAGTAGTGTGACTGTACTGTCACTCAAGTCCACGGCTGTCATGCAGAGCCCTGCCAGCATCAGGGGACTATTGTGGCGATCAGGTAAGTGTTTTTTTTTTTATTTTAATGCTCAAATTGGGCTTTGCCCAGTGGGGGGGGGGGTCTGAGACAATTGGAAGAAATAGCGGATATTGAAAGAGAAGCAACCAACTCCCTAGAGTCTCCAAGACCAGTGGTGTCACTCTTTATGGGGCATCTGGAATTGGGATGCCCTGCTGTGTGGATGACCAGGGATTAGCTTGTCTGTGATCCCTCAGCACATCCTCTCTATACCTTTAGCCTAGGCACATACCTGTGCCAGGCATTTCCAAAGTGAGAAGGAGATATGGCTGGTGGGAGCTTCACTCAGGAACATGAGCTGCTGATCAGCTCAGGAGGCCACGCATGCGTCATGGGAATGAAGGAGGGGTGATTTTTATGGTGATCCCAAGGGAATACACACAGCAGGGCATCCCAAATTAGAATGCGCCGGTAAAGATTAAAGACCTTGTCCAGGCAAACACAAAAAAAGCTTTTTTTGCCCCCTGGCCATCAGTCACAGTATCTCTGGCACACTGTCTGCAATGAAGGGGGGGGCGTGTCAAGACCTGGCACACCCCCCTCCACTGAATGCGGGACATGGATCTGCCAATCAGGTAAGGCACCCAACACCAGACTAGGAACAATATTCTGTGAGGAAAGAAAGTTTTTTTGTGTTTGCCTGGGCAATGATTTAAAGCAGAACAAAACCAATGTGAACAGCCACTGGCTGCCCCCTAGAGCATCACAAATTTGGGCACCATAAAACTCTGCTCTTTTGAGGGCTCCCTTAGTGATGTAGACAATGGGGAACAAGGGCCCAAAGGCATGCTCCTGCCCCCGGCCATTCTGATAAGCTGGGGGGGTTCCACGTCCGATGCTGGAGATGTGGCCCTTCGCACTCCCGATTGCCATAAACAGAGCCATTTGTCGGACATTAAATATGCAGGACAAAGTACTTTGTCTGTAGAAGCAGGGAAAGGTAAGCAGTTACTGCCGAGGGCAAGGAACAGAACCCGGGAAAGTCAAAATCACAGGTTTTGTTCCGCTTCAAGGTTTTCCAGGCGAACCTTAGGGAAAATAGACATGACCTATTACCTATCGTAAAGCAGATGGAAACCTATTTCTGGGTCCACCACTCATCCTATGCCCCACCCCCAAGCAGCCACTGTTGGCTTGGCGGTGGACTGGTTTTCACAGCCGCAGGGAAGTCGTAACTGTGGCCACCAGCAGAGAGTGAGTTGCGGGACTCACTGGGATCAAGAAAGATTACCAGTTCCCGGGGGTTGGGGGGGTTCACACAGCAGGGCATCTGGTGTAGGGTTCCCCAGAGGCAAGCTAGCATCCGGGCCCAGCCACGCAGGTTTTGACCTGCTTTAAGATCGGAATATCACAAAGTTCCCTCAAAAAGGTTAAAGTGAACCTAAACCCTCCCTAGTCCACCTACTACCACAGCCGGTATGCCCTGAATTTCAGAGATGTTTCATGTTTCCTCATGATATGTTTGATGGGGAACCAGGAAGGAGCTACACACGGCAGTGAAGAATGCGCTCTATTAGAGGTTTAGAGATAGCGGCAGGCATGTGCAGATGTTTTCTGCCCCCCTCCTCCTTGCTAGGAAAAAGGTGAATATCTTCTTTAATATAGGGCTCACTAATGGTGTGAGGGGTGGATTAGGTTAGTTTAGTGTCCCTGTGGAAGTACACTTATCCAAAGGGATATTATCTAGTGACCTTGTTAATATTAATAAAAATAAATCCTTGTCAAGTTCTTGTCAAGTGTTTTGTGTATGGAGGATGACTGAGAATTTTGAAACAATAGGGGGTCATGCTTATTATTTGAGGAAGCAAGTTTAATTCTGGGGGCACATTTGGGTGCGCATTGCAATCCGCGTTGCAGTGAGCCTTCTTACTCACAGACAAGAAATAGTATTAAGACAGATTTATTTTTGTGTCCAAGATCACTGCAGCTATGTGGCATTATTAGAGGTGAGGTACAGTACATCATTTAACCAGATAAATTATGTTTTTTTGTAAATATTTCTGCTTATAAAATAATGTACATGTAATGTTAGTAGAGTAATAGAAAGAACAGACCAAATAAATAGGATTGCTGAGCGCTCAATCTAAGTAACTGACTCCTTTATTTAAATTGGCATTTTCAAAATAATAGCAGTGAGGTGTTACACTGGTGATGTCATTCATTCTGTGGATTTCCTTGTGAAGTACTTGGGAAAATGGGTGGTTTCACACGTTGTTCTAATGAAGAACCTACTTTGGTTAAACAGCTGACAAGCAGCAAATTATAGTCTGCTCAGCCAAAATGCCTTGGTAGGAGCAACCAAAACCCTAAAGAGATGAAGGAACAAAAGAAAATATTGTTCGAATACTTTAGGAATAGCCAAAATGTGAATGGTTTAGCCAATGATCACCTCCAGAAGGATCAAAGAATATTTCAATTACCCACTGAGCATTGCTACAATCAACAAACAAAAAACAATTAAAGGGAAACGCTAACGGGTGTTTATCTACTTTTGGCCAGATTCCGAGCATCGTCCCCCTTAGTGCCCGCAATTTACCTGTCCCTCGATGGGGTGGTCAGGGTTGTATCCATGATTCCGGCTGCCAAAAGGTCCCTTCCAGGAGAACGCCGGTGGCAAAATGCGGGGCTGCATTCCTGGTCAAGGATTGAAGGTCGGGTAAGAGTTGCAGACAATGTGTGGTTGGAGGGGCTCCAGCATTCTGTAGGGCCCCCCAGCCTGTTTGAATGCGACCCGTTAGCGGGCCAACAAGTGCTGGCCTGCTTTAAGTGAGGCCAAGTGACCAGCAGTAACTACCCATTGTTGGAAGTAATGGGTAGTTTTAACATGAATAGCTTAAAATTTACAAAGCAACAAACTGACTGGCCCAAAGAGAATCAATGCAACATATCTGAGACTGGTTAAAATAAAAAAAAAAAGTATTTTTCGGGTCTAGCCGCAGACAGTATGTCAGATGACCCCCGAGCACTAAATTCAAGCACTGTGAAAACGGAAAAGCATAGTGGTGCTAAAATCATGATATGGATAGGTTTCACATGCCGTGGTGTTGAGCCTATTTATTGCATATGATGGCTCATGCATCAGTTTATTATGTCATATCATATACTGTAGTTTATCAAAATATTTGAGATAATTTGCACTATGCTTAGGAAGAAATACCCTAAACACAACAATGCCCCAAACACACCAGTAGGGGAACAACATCTTGGCTGCAGACAAACAGCATTGAGGTAATAGAGTACTCAGCCGAATGCCATAGAGAACTTGTGGGATGACATCAAAAATGTGATTTATGAGGCAAAACCCCAAACTGCAGAACTGTGGAAAGCAGCCCAATAGTCCTGGACCAGAACACCTGGTTGATTCCATGCAATGCAGAAGTAAAACCATTCCCAGAAACCATGGTTATGCCTCTAAATATCGGTTCAGACATTCAAAGTAGAATCAAACATTTTGTTTTCAGTCGATAAAGTATTTAAAGCTGAACAGCAAACAGTCTAATAAACATTTTTCTTTTAATTTCTATAAAGTAGTAACACAAACTGAATAAATCATATGGTTTCACATTGGAATATATAGGATGCGTTGGCATCCTTTTATAGAAATAAAATTAATCTTATCTTAATTACCTCATGGCAATTTACACTGGTATATTAACACTACTATATGTATAATAATATTCTATTAGTACTAGCTATATTAATTATTGGTGTTAATTATGACATACATATAAAACACAGAAAATGATTAGATTATATCGTATGTAGCATAATATTCTATTAATACTATTAGATGCAGCTTATAGTACTATTAGATTATTGTGACATCCAATTATTATGACAGACATAAAAACACAGAAAATGATTAGATTATATTTAAAATATGAACAAAGTAGGTAATGCATATAGAAAACAGTCACTCACTCTCTCGGATGGTGTCCCAGGACCACTGGTCGTTCTTGAAAAACGCGTGCTGTTTGATCTCCTCTATGCCGTTCCTCCCGAGTCGCACCTCCCTGTACATAGCAGAGGATTGACAAGTGACATGCGTTATACACAATGGTTCATTCTGAAGATCTTGCCCTTCCCCGTCCTCACAAGCGTTCTCATGGCAAGGACCAGCCCAGCAAGCGGCTCCTCGGCTTGCTTCTAGTGCCTCACATCACAAGGGGGACGAGAAAACAGTTTGAAACTTGTTACTATGCCACGTGTGGAAGCAGAGTTTTCCATCCCCGATTCTACGTGCAAGGGGAAGTTCAGAAAACGCAAGCCAGCGTTTTAAATTAAAAAAAGGATCCTTTCAAAGCAGGCTGCCAAATCCTGTGACAAAGGCTACATATGGCAGCTTAGGAGAGCAATGCCAGGGCTCTTTAACCCCTTCCTTTGCCTACACACCCATCCTTTGCAGAGCCCACGCTGGGTAAATAAACCTTCCGCGAATTAACAGATTACTTACTACTGTACATAGGTGTCGGATTCTGGAGCCCGGACGAGCACAAATATTTGCCTTGGCCACAAGACGCTCTCAGCTCGAGCTGAATAAGAGGGCTCAGTGTGACCCAACAGGAACAAGGTGTGGAGGTAAAAGCCCAGCTCTGCTGTCTATTCTAAGTAACAACTCTATACAAACATCTTTAATAAAACACAACTGAGATAAAGTAGTAAAACTAAATATTAGAACCTAAAATCATACTGCTCTCATAAGCCAACATGCAGCCAATTATGACAGACACATGCCAAACCCTTAGCCACACTTAACGCGGACCTCCAGTCTAGAAAATAAGCCCCCCTTTGACGATCCGTGGTATATGCTGTTTGAGAAGGCTTAACCCCATTGAGATGGGATAGCTGCGGTCCTAGAATTATATCAGAGTGGCCATCTTGAATCACACAGGAGAGCCCTGCTTACACACGAGCATGAGTGGGGGAGATGGGGGTAGTTTTTTTTGCTAGTACACAGACACTGCAGTTGAGATGGGAGTTCCTTATGTTCAGCCCAACCAGCAACAGATTTTTCCGTTCCCACACATTATTAGCAGGAGAGAAAATCCTTCTCTAGCTGGCTGCATCAAAATTAAAGTGGAACTTCAGTCAATATTAACCCCCTTGCTAAGGCAGGACAGGGGGGGTTACAAAGAAAAAAAAACCTTACCTCAACCCAGGGGCCTGCACCAATCCAGATCCTAGGTCCCACCATCTTTGAAGTAAAACACAGAGCCCCATCTCCTGGGTCTGTGCGAACTTTGCATGTGAATCCGGGGGATGCAGGTTTCTTGTTTTTCCTGCAATGGCCTGGGACACCTGGAGAAGTGGCGTGGGCCCCTGGGTTAAAGTATGTTTTTTTTTTGTTTGTAACCCCCCCCTCGTCCTGCCTTTAGCAACAGGGTAGGGTAGCAGAGGGGGGGTTAATATTGACTGAAGTTCCGCTTTAGGATCAGCATGGCTGCTGTGTACCTGTGTGATATTGTTACGTCACACAAGGCAGGCTGGCAGCAGCTTGGATTTTGCTATAAGCAGCCCACACCAAACTATGAGATAGATTTACCTCAGAAAGGGAATCAGCATGTCTGTCATGTCACACAATGAATCACCATCTGCTGGAGGGGATAGGTGTAACTATGTATCAATATAAGTCAATTGCCTGGGCAGCTGCAGAGCATTGCATCAATGTTTTAATGTTTTAGGAGCTTAAGAGTCATTACAGCTGATGACTTCTTACTCCTGCTAAAGCATTACTTTAATGAGATTTAGGGTGATTTGACTGTGGGACTGGGTTTGTCAGAAGCAGGGCTGTCGAAAATTGTGGCAAGATGGCCGCTCCATTCAGGAGCACATAATCTGCCTGCTATTCCACGATATCTGCATGGCGTAAAGCCTGGTCAAATAGCTTACATCACTGATCATGAGGGGAGGGAGGTTAAAGCAATTTACTAAAATGTAATAAACTAGGGTCTAGGGTTGTGGCAGATACCTGGAGCACCACAGTGCTCTAAAGCAGACTCATAAGGCCCTTTTTTCCCCCACCATCTGGGCATCCTGACTTGATTGCCTGTCCACATAAATCAAGTAGAATATATTCTTCGACATTGTTGGGATCTTTACAGCCTCATGGGTGCAGTGATGGAGACACACAAGGTTTAAAGGGCAAGCGTGCGTTGCACTCCCCATCAGACACCTGTAGTCATGTGGGACACACCCACCACAAGGATGGCAACCTGACCTATTCCTGCAGGGTGATTTTTCAAGTTCAGCACTTCACAATGACCATTTCCCTCAACACACCTGGACTTGGATAATAAGAACTCCAATTCAAGCCAGTTAATTGGCTGAGCCCAGGTGTGGTCAGTACTAAGTACATATGTACCTGCAGGACTGGGTCAAGTTGGTTGCTCAGATTTTCGGGTTCTCTAATGGGTTTATGCAGCTATGCATTAACAAATCAGGATGAATCGGAAAGGCTGGATGCAGAAGCCTTGAGGCTGCTGCACTTGAATGGGTGAGCAGGAGCGTGCACGGAGCCAGGGGGATGCGGCTCTGTGCTTTCAAGCAAGATGGCGGCACCCAGGATCCATAGCGCGGGCTACTGGATAAGGTAAGGGGTCTTTTTCTTTCTAACCCCCCATCCTGCCTTAGTGCCAGGGGGGGTGGTTACCTAGGGACTGGACTTCCACTTTAAAGTGGAGCAAAATCCCGGATTTTCACTATCCCGGGTTTTGGTCCGTCCCCCTGGGACACCCTGACTTTGGGTGCCCCATTGAGGGAATAAGCCAGCCCTGAAGACTCAGACTCCAGGGTCGGTTTTGGTGCACTTTAAGGAGAGTAGTGCATCTTCTATGTTCCAGATATCCATTAGCATATACAAACCAAACATTTTCCACTCAACAGATCAATATGTGACCACTGCAATATTGTAAATGACTATAGCATGTTCATCAGACCAGGATAAACCGGTCAGTTATTAAAAATCCACATTAATACACTAGACAGGAAGAAAAGTTGCTAACCCTTCGTGCCTCAAGACATTTGCCCAAGCTTGTTTATTTCTTTTACTAAAAGGATGAAGAAACAGGGGTGCAATTCTTCTCATGTGTGTAGATGCTTTTGCCACATTGTGCAATGCTTCAGGCAGATATGAAAGATTGTCCAGACACAAATAAATAAAAACTATTGGATAATGGTATATCCAATATTCCTCCTGGACAGTTAGTCACTCACTTCCTCCCACTAAACAGGAAACACAAACTGACAGAGTATTAAAGCCCTTCCCCTCAACCCTCACCCTTCAGTGTTTTAGGCAATCATACAGGAAAAATCCAAGACCCGAAAGGGGAAAAAGTGACACCCGTGCAACAAAGCCTAAAGAGATATGAAAAACTGGGGTGGGGTGTAGGACGCCGTTCTGGAGGACTATTGGAAATACCGTTACGGTAAGACTAACTGGGGTTGTCCCCAGGTGTACTCCACAGCGGCTTAGCCACAGAATGCAAGAAAACACACAGCGTCCTACCTCAGGATGGGCAGACTGCCCGAAGAATCTTTCAGAAATTCTGCTGGGTGAGCTTCTACAAGTCCACCTTGAAGTGTCTCAGGAAGGTGTGTGGTGAAGACCAGAATACATATTTCCACAAAGGAGATTTTGCAATTATAAGTGCAAGAAACTGACACTGCCCTAGTAGAATGGGCTCTAACACCTAAGAGGGTGGGGCACCCATTGCTTGATAGGCCAGAGCTATAGCATCTCTGATCCATCTCGCTATGGATGCCTGCAACCCCTTGCTCTTCCCCCGAAAGGAGACCAATAAATGATCCTACTTTCTACATTCTGCTGTAATCTCAAATTACCTTTCTGGTATCTAGGGGCTCTAAGGACCTGTCCTCCTGATCTAACTGAGCCAGCTCTATTGCTGGCAACATGGCCTCCCGTGACCTGCAAAATATTTAGGTCATTTTAGGTAAATATAAAGGATCTGGTCTTAAAAGAAGTTGGTCCACTAACTTTCTGAGGTAGGGTTCTTTAATAGACAGGGCATGGAGGTCACTAACCCGTCTGGCCCATGTAATTGCCTGATCCAGAACGCCATACTTAGCTTGCTGCAAACCAGGTTCCAAATCGTGTTCCAAAGCAGCGCAAATTGTCCGACGTCCCCCACCCTGTCACCCGCCAGGGAACACCATACCTTGGAGCTCCTGTGTAGGCAGCCCGGCCAGAACCTATACTGGATATTGGGGGGACTCAGGAAAGAAGAGATGGTGCCCACAATGTTCCACCCTCCCCCTATAGGGGTACAGAAAAATCCTACAGCGTGTATCCAACTTAGCTGAGGTTCTGTAATAAAAAAATAAGGTTAACACATGGGCACCAGAGAGACCCAGACGAACCATCAACCCTCATTCCACCAACATACTCCATCACATGTTTCCCAGGGGAAACACCAAAACATTGAGGGCTGAGAGGAAGGGGCGGGGCTTTAATACTCTGTCAGTCTGTGTTTCCTGTTTAGAGGGGAGGAAGTGCGTGACTAGCCGTCCTGGAGGATGCCTGGGGAAAAAAGCCTATCCTCCCCCCTTTTTCCCCTCGCAGGTCTGGTGTTCCCATACAGCTCCTCCATTCAGTGCCGGGAACTTCATACTTACAGAGGGAGATTATTTGTCTGCCAAAGCTGGAGGCCCGGCATGGCGGTATTCATGGGGTCTTGTGTCTGCCTGGTGCTGAAGGAAGGGAAGCGCTCTTTCTCCTTCTTCGGTAAGTATGAAGATGGTGGCGCTGCACAAAGGAGCTGCGGGCAGGGGTAAAGGGAGGGGAGTATAGATTTTTTTTTTATGCCTGGACATGGACTTACTGCAATGGATGGGGGGGTGCCATAGTTCCTACGACGATGGCGCATCCCGCCCGCGTCTACAACAACATAGTGGTGTCCAGTTTCGAGGCGGTTAAGAAGGAGGGATCAGCGTGGGACTGGAATTGGACATTCCTTTGTGTGTCTGCACACCATTTACTAGGGACAAGCAGCTAGAGGTCAGCTGTTCTCCCTTGTAAAAGTGGCACAATATGCTCAGAAAATGGTTACTCCTGAAAGATTATCTTTTTAGTTGGGGTGTAAAAGTAAAAGTCTCCGTGGCCAGCTCAATCCTAATTAATGGGGAATAGACTGCCGAGGCTTAGGACATACCAGCAAAGTCCACATGAAGAGAATCCATTGTCCAGAACTCAGGTGTAGTCTAAAATCACTGGTTTATTATTCCCTTTTAAAATATACACAGATTCCATAAGAAGACGATTTACATGTTCCACTTCACATAACGCATTTCAGACTATGCACAGAGCCCTTAGTCAATGGATTCTCTTCTTGGGGTGTAAAAAGACAATTCTGTGAGTACTCACCTGTAGAATTGTTTTTACTATGCATGGCACGGCCTGCTTCAAGAAGTCCTTACATATGGGACATCCAATAGCAGTGTCCGTAAGGTAGGGTGGGATCCCCAAAAAGTAGCAGCAGGCAGTTCAAACCACTACTGCCTGAAGTACCTTGCGGCCAAAAGCAGCATCAGCTGAGGCCTTAACATCAACCTTGTAAAACTTGGAAAAGGTATGAACAGAAGACCAAGTTGCGGCCTTACAAACTTGTTCAACAGAAGCTTGGTGGTGAAAAGCCCAAGAGGCACCAATAGCACGAGTGGAATGAGCAGTAATCCGGAAAGGAGGAACCTTCCCTTTAGCAAAATAGGCCTGAACCACCGCCTAGCGTATCCACTTGCTGATAGTGGATTTAGCCGGAGGCAAACCCTTTCTAGGTCCCGCAGGAAGAACAAAAAGAGCATCAGATTTCCTGAAAGACTCAGTAGCTACCAAGTAAGAATTTCAGAGCCCTGACAACATCCAGAGAATGCAGGGTCCGTTCCTTGGAATTAGCAGGGTTAGGACACAAGGAAGGTAAGAATATCCTGATTGAGATGAAAAGCAGAAACAACCTTGGGCAAGAAATCCGTCTTAAGCCTAAACACCACCTTATCCTGATGCCGCTCAAAATAAGGGAGGACTAATAGAAAGCGCCGCCAACTCAGAGACTCGCCTGACTGAAGTGATAGCCACCAAAAAGGCCACCTTAAGAGTCAGAATGGGTAACGCCGCCCCACGGATAGGCTCAAAGGGAGGACCCTGCAGAGCAGACAACACCAGATTCAAGTCCAAAACCGGTAGCATAGGTTTACGCGGCGGACGTACATGAGTAACTCCCTGGAAAAATGTCTTAACCAGCTGGTGATTGGCAAAGGATCTTTGGAAAAAAAAATTGCCAGAGCTGACACCTGTCCCTTGAGGGTACTAAGTTGAAGGCCCAAATCCCAACTATGTTGTAAAAATTCCAGAATCCTGGGGATTAAAAACACCCGACAAGGAAGAGACTTGGACTCACACCAGGCAATGTAAGCATGCCAGACCCTGTAGTAGATAAAGGACGAGGACTTCTTCCTAGCACGAATCATAGTATCAACAACAGCGGCCGGCAACCCCTTATCCATCAAGATGGAGGTTTCAGAAGCCAAGCCGTCAAAGCCAGCGTTCGTAAATTGGGATGGCGCAGCTGTCCCTGAGTGAAAAGATCTGGGCAAAACGTACCGATCTACAGCCAACTACACGACGTCTACGACGTCTACGAACCACACCCTCCTTGGCCAACAGGGGGCCACCAGAATGGCTGGTACCCCTTCCTGGGCTACCTTGCGCAGCACCCTGCCCAGCGGAGGAAAGGGAGGGAATACATAGAGGAGCTGAAACTCCGTCCAAGGAATGGCTAGCGCATCCGTGGCGAATACATAGAGGAGCTGAAACTCCGTCCAAGGAATGGCTAGCGCATCCGTGGCGAAGGCCAGAGGATCCTGCGTCAGCGAGACAAATCTTGGAAGCTTGTGATTGTGGCGTGACGCAAACAGGTCCACATCCGGCTGACCCCAGCGGTGACACAGGGAGTGAAATACCTTGTTGCTGAGGGACCATTCCCCCAGCCGAGACATCCCCCTGCTCAGGGAGTCTGCCTCCTGGTTCTCCACCCCCGGAATGTAGATCGCCGAGATGCAAAGGACATTCTCTTCCGCCCAAGACAGTATCAGGGACACTTTCTTGAAGGCCCGCTTGCTCAGAGTCCCTCCCTGATGATTGATGTAGGCAGCCGCCGTCTGGTTGTCCGAGCGGATCTGAACAGCCCGACCCCAAAGGTGCGTGGTCAGCTGAGAAAGAACCAATCTGATCGCCCTCAGTTCCAGGACATTGATGGGAGCATGGGCCTCCTGGGGGCCCCACCGACCCTGGAACTTCAGAGACTTCCAAAAGCCCCCCCAACCGGTCAGACTGGCATCTGTGGTGACAGTTTCCCAGCACGGAGGCAGAAAGGTCCTGCCCACTAGAAGGTTCCTTGAGTCCAGCCACCACGAGAGGGACTGTCTGGCCAGGGGGGACAGAGCAAAATCCTGATCCAGGGACACAGGGTCCCGATCCCAAACTGACAAGAGGTGCAACTGAAGAGGTCTCATGTGAAACTGAGCAAAGGGGACCGCCTCGAAGCAGGACACCATCATGCCCACTAACTGCATCCCTAGCCGGATGGAGGGATGGAGACACAAGGCCCTCCACTTTCTGCTGAGGCAAGAATACCTTGACCTGAGAGGTATCCAGAATCATGCCCAGAAAGGACCTCACCAAAGACAGAGGCAGTGAAGACTTGGGGAAGTTGATCACCCAGCTGAAGGACTCGAGAGTGGAGGTCACCACCTGAGTATCCTTCTCAGCCTGATGAAGAGACTGAGCCGCAATCAGAATGTGGTCCAGGTAGGGGAGGATGCGAATGCCCTGGTTCCGCAACAGAGCCATCACACCCGCCAGCACCTTGGTGAACACCCAAGGTGCCGAGGTGATACCGAACTGCAAAGCCACAAACTGGTAATGCTGATCCTCTAGAGTGAACCTCAGGAATCTCTGATCACCCAGAAAGATTGGCACATGAAGATAGGCATCCTTGATGTCCACGGTGGTCATGAAGACCCGTCCTTTTTGGGGACCGTGAAAAGATTGGAGTAGTACCCCTGACCCTGTTCTTGGGAAGGCACCAAACAAATGACTCCTGACTCCAACAAGCGTTGAACCGCAAGGCGCAAACCCTGAGCTGACAGAGGGTTTTGAGACATCTGGGACCTGAGGAATCTTGGGGGCAGCCAGGCTGCAAACTCTATCTTGTAACCGGAGGACACCACCTTCTGAATCCACCGGTCTGAGACGCGGAGCCTCCAGACGTGAGCAAAGAGCCAAAGCCGTCCCCCCACCCGCATGGGCGAGGGCGCCTCCTCATGCCTGAAAGGCCTTAGGAGGGGGTTTGGGCATCCAGACGCTCCCCAAAGAGCCGTAGCCCCGCAAAAGGGAGCCCAGTGAGAGCCTTCTTGGCTGCAGTGTCAGCTGCCCACTGACGCAACCAAACAGAGGGGCGCATAGCCACCAAGAGGGCAGAGGCCCTACCACCCAGCCAGACCGCATCCTCCATGGCAGTAAGGACAAAGGCAACAAAATCAGAGCAAAGCAAGAGGGCCCTATAATCCTCCCTCCTCCTACCAGCCATAGCGCTATCAGTTAGACGCTTGAGCTTTTTCTTAAGGGCAATAGCTGTAACGGCAATGGTGCAGACCGGACGCATCCCAGCCCCCACAAATGTAAAAGCATGGCAGGCCAGCTGATCCATACGCCGGTCCGCGCTGTCCCACAGTGTAGTAGTGTCAGGAGAAGGCATGACTGAGGTGTTGGACAGCCCCAGAACGGGAGCATCCACCTCAGGGGGACACGACCATCGCTTGACCAGGTCAGCAGGAAAGGGATACCTCTTATCCAACCCTTTGGGCACCGCTGGCAATCTATCAGGACGTTCCCACTCCTTGAGCACCATATTAGAGAAATGGCCCTGCTCAGGGAACTCCAGACGTCGTTTATCAGGACGAAAGAGCTCACCCTGCTTCCTCTTAGCCACCTCAGGGGGGGCAATGTGCAAGGTTTAAAAAATGTCAGACAGCAGTCTATCAGTGTCATCGGGGAGCCATGAATCCTCCCCGGACGCAGACCCAGGGTCACTGTCGTACCCCTCCTGCTGGTCCCCAGAGGAGTCAGAGTCCTGGAAAAGCTCCCCCTCCTCTAGGGAGTGATGGCCACCAAGGGCATCAATTCCCTCATCCTCCTCAGCAAAGAGGGAGGGCGTTGGAGCCAGGTGCCGCTTCTTGCCAGAGGCCTTACCTGGAACAGGCCTGGCAAGCTGCCTTTCAATGCTGGCCACGCGAAGTGCCAGATCAGATTGTGACCCCCTGCTAGTATCCCCCTCACTGGGGGCTAAATGCAGGCGTGGGGGGGGGGGGGTAGGCGATGCCGAAGGGGGCGCAGAACTGGGAAGGGAAGTGGGCAACCCAGCCTGGGCCGCAATGATATATTGGGCGCACGGCACACACACCGCAGCACTGTCACTCAAAGGGGATGCCCCGCACATGGCACACAGCCGGGATAGCCCCGAAGGACCCCCAAGCATGCTATCCCCAGAAGCCTCCGTGGTGATTAGCACAGGCGCAATAGGCCAGCACAGGGTAAGGGCTAATAAAAGCCACCCGGGATGCCCCCCCCCAAGGGATGCCCCCAGAAGAGCCAGTAAGGGGGAGATGATGGGGGGGGGGTAAGGAGCAGGACCGGGAGAAACCACAACCCACAGTTGTCCCGCCTGAAAGACATAAGTAAAAAGCACATAAGCATCCCTCAGACCATGCCCCAATGAAAAAAAAACCCCAAAGGGGACTCCCGGACCAAGGAGACCGAAGGAGCACCAAGCCGCCAGACTACGGGAGGAAGCGACTCAGTAAACGGTGACCGCCGCAGCTCAGGAAGGACGAAGGGCCCTTGACGCGCAGCAGGCTCAAAATGGCGCCGGCAGAAGAACCTCGAGGGGCGTGAAAGCGGCGCTCACGTGACCGCGACGGCGCCATCACACACAAGAAACGCCTCATCACCATAGCGCCGCCCAGCGAAGTACAAAGAAGCGACGTAACAACGTTAAAAACACCATTTCACTTAAAAAACACCTCGCCACTGCCACCCGCCCCCCAGGGGTACAAGGGCTATCCAGAACACAGTCCCCAAAACACTCACCCCCCAGAAGCTAGGACAGGAACTCCGCATCCCTCATTAGGCACACCATAAAGCCTATGGCCGGCTACCCTTTGTGGTACAGGGTCTGCGGCTTGGAGCAGCGCCCCTTGAGCACTTGAACCTAGTGCTCCTCTACCCTCACCCGATCCGTCAGCCAAGGCTAAGAGGCACAGAGGGTCCGGAAACGGGTGGAAATAGACCTGCAGGGCTGCAGGCTTGGTTGCCCCACTCACCTGCGCAACATAGAGAGCCATCTTCTATCTTCGCAGTATCACTGCAGAGGAAAAACTGGGGAGGTCTATTGGTGATCCTGTTTTTATATGGTGCCGGGAGGAGCCACAACTCTTCTGCAGTACACTGCGCCACCTTGTGGCGGAATATCCCATACGTAGGGACTTCTTGAAGCAGGCCGTGCCATGCAATAGGAAAAGTAACCTTTCTTAATATCCGGCATTTTTAAAATCCAAACATTTTGTGTTAGAGCTCCTTTAAGCTGCCCATCCTCTAGGGATCTGATGCGCCGTTTCCTATCCACATCCCAGCATGTAACCTAGCAATAATGCTCTCAACCCCAGAAGATATATGAAGGAGGATCCTGCCAAATCCAGCTCATAAAAGCTCTATTGTTGTTTTCAGTTATCAGCTATTTACAGCAATAGTCTGAAGGGTAACACGATTCCCATACCTGTCTGTTAAGAAGGCACAAATGAGGTTCTTGGCGTGTTTGGAAATCTCCACATCTTCTGGGAAATGTAAGGAGTTCTTGTGATCCATGATCTTGCTGTAGGTGCCCACCAAAGAGTCCGCATAAAATGGGGTGTCACCTGAAGAATAAAGCGAAGCATGCAATGTGAAGAACATATGGGCTGGTGAGCACTTGTGTCAACAACCAAGGCCTGACCAAGAAGGGGCACGTACTGTGAAAACTAAATCAGGAGTAGGGACAGGTGGGGAGGGAATGTTTTTGATTCATTTTAATCTAGCATTTCTCATTGAGCACTCCATGCAGATGCCAGATGCTTAGGAATAATGTGTTTTCAAAGTACAGAGGCATTAGTATGGCTCTATCCCTTAAATCTAAAAGACTCCAGATCCAGGTGAAAGTTCTTTCCTTTGTGAAACTCTGGGGATTGCCTGCAATCTTACCCCGATTCCTGTTCTTCATGGCACATGTTCAGAGACCCCTGCAGCATCCCTAGCACCCCTCCATACGATACATGAACCAGACATATCTGAATGGCTGAAATGGAATAGGTGTGTGGCAAGCAGGAGGCACTCCATTTATAATAGATTGCCTGGGATCAATATGCACGGCAATCAGGTATGATATGAGGAGAACCTGCACATTCTCTGTGGGAGCGTGAATCCAGGTCAGATTCTGTGCATTCACGGGGGATTTACACACAGGGGCATCCTGATTCCTGCAAAGCTGACTAAAACCCAATCAGGGTGAAAAACGTGTTTTTTGATCCACTTTAAAGAGTTATATAAGTAACACTTAAACCAGAACTTCAACCTGAATAAGAGTATATATATGTCTTATAGGTTTCCCCCACATCAAAGGAGCACTATCACAAAATTGTGTAATAATAAAACTCCATATAAACACGTTGGCTAATGAGAGGAGGGGTCACTTATAAACCCAATCTGAATAAAACTCCCACCAAGCTTGTGGTTTATTCTCTCATGGTAGGAATAAAATGCAGGGTTTACAGGTTTCGTCTATCTGGGGAGACAGAGCCTGTCACCCCCAGATGTCCTCTTCCTTCCATTCAAAAAATGAAAAACAAGCCTGGCTGGATATTTATAATTGGGCCATTTTT
The DNA here is from genome assembly GCA_027917425.1 of Gastrophryne carolinensis. Classification (NCBI taxonomy): domain Eukaryota; kingdom Metazoa; phylum Chordata; class Amphibia; order Anura; family Microhylidae; genus Gastrophryne; species Gastrophryne carolinensis. The sequence goes on from CM051237.1 coordinate 91,686,829, forward strand.
TCGCGATAGTGCTCCTTTAAAAATCATCCTACCTGCATCGACTGCATGTTGTGAGCCTTTAAACATCCAAGATGGCGGCTCATGGAGCCTCAGGCTTCCTGCAAACAGGAAGGGTCTTCTGATTGTGCCGCTTTGCATTCTTGGATTACTGTCCTGTTTCTGACCCCAGCTCTGCTCTGTCAGTGCAAAGCACAGCTATAACCCCACCCCCTGTACTTTATCCCACTCTCCTCTCCTCAGTATGTGATGCTTCTGAGTCAAGATGGTGGCCCCCATATCCTAGAGTCCTGAACAGAGTTGCAGCCCAGTGGGGGAAAGAATAATAAGTAAGTGACTAAAAACGTAAAATATATTAATTTTAGATGCTGGGGAATAGTTTAAGGGTTTGGGCTTTTCATTAGTTCATGCTGAAGGTCTGGTTTAAGAGTAATTCATAAAATGAAAACTCTTAGTAGAAACAACATATCTTGGTTCCTAGCAAACTTCGTTTGCTCCAATCATCGTTTTCTTAGATTAGGCTAGATTAGACCTTATGTCCAGCACAGCATCACTGCCAAGATGGCATCCATGGTCGAGTCTAGTTTGCGCCCCACAGCATGGCCACTTCAGCTGGTGCAGGTGTTGGAGCCGTGCTGGAAAAAAGGCAAGTATAGCTGAAATGCTGCCCTACGATTGGTCACTGGTGGCAAATCACATAGGCCAGCCTGGACCAGCGGGCAGGAAAGAGAAATTGAAATTAAGGGGAGCTGCAATTCCTGCCATCTGGATGTCCTCTAAACTGTCACAATGCGACCCCATACCTATTATGTACACTTTAAAGTGGACCAATCACCAGGATTTTTACTATCCTGTAGATTGGTTCCTGCACCAGGGGGGCATCTCAATTTGGGATGACCCTGCTGTGTGAAACCCAGATCAGCTGCTCAACTCACCTTTCACAGCATAAAGGCACTGTTTTAAATGAGAATCAACATATGGTGCGGCCTGTTTCCCTGTGTAGTGCGTGCTCCTGCCCTAAATGGCTGGGTGCAGGGGAATGCACACAGCTGCAGGGATTCCGGGGATGTGATTGCAGCGAGAGACCGGCAGAAAAGTAAGTTGATTGAGGGCAATCTCGATGCCCCAGGGGCACCTAGTTGACCGGCCCTGGAGTTCCTTATCCCTGATGCACAGCTTTTGGTTACATGGACAAATACACTGCTAGGTGAGAGGAGACCAGTGCAGATACCTTACAAGTCTAGGATATACATGAGGCAAATGGACAGTGGAGTGTGGGGAAACATAAAGACAAGGAAAAGGGTAGGCAAATATGGAAATGAAACGAGAAAAAATACAATTCTGTAATTACTCACCTGTAGAATTGATTTTATTGGTATCCTGCTCGGGTCGCTTCAGCTTCATTCTTCCCGATTGGGTTATCCGCCATAAGGTGGCGCAGTTGACTGCAACAAGACTTGTGGCTCCTCCCGGCCCATATAAGGGCAGCAAAATCCCCATAATTCCCAGTGTTGAAAAAGCAGTAATACAGAGAAAGTCGGGAGGTCAGAGACCATGTTACTTCACACGGCTCCCACAATAAACTCTCTCAACGGTAATCACCATAACAAGGCAAAAGAGGATAACAAAACAAGGGTGGGATGAAGCGACCCAAGCAGGATACCAATACAATCAATTCTGAGGTGAGTAACAGAATTGTATTTTTCCTGGTATCCTGCTTGGGTCACTTCATCTTCATTCTTCACGATTGGGACATCCAAAAGCAGTGTCCAAGAAGAAGGGTGGGATCCCCGGTGAGCAACAGCGCGCAGTTCATGACACTAACGCCTGAAGCACTTTGCGACCAAAGACAGCATCAGCTGAGGCCTAACGTCAACCTTGTAAAACTTAGAAAAAGTATGAACTGAAGACCAAATAGCGGCCTTACAAACCTGATCAACTGAAGCCTGGTGCTGAAAAGCCCAAGAGACACCAATAGCTCTATTGGAGTGAGCTGTAACACGGAAAGGGGGTTCCTTCCCCTTGGCAGAATACGCTTGCCCCACCGCCTGTCTGATCCACTTGCGGATAGTGGATTTGGCTGGAGGCAAGCCCTTCCTAGGTCCGTCAGGAAGGACAAACAGAAAGTCCGACTTCCGAAAGGACTACGTAGCGACCGAACAGTGCTTAAGTGCCCTGACCACGTCCAGGGAATGGAGGGTCCAATCCTTAGAATTAGAAGGTGCAGGACACAAGGAAGGCAAGACAATGTCCTCATTGAGTTGAAAGGCAGAGACAACCTTGGGCAAAAAATTCCGGTTTAAGACGGAAAACCATCTTAACCTGATACCGCTCAAAATAAGGAGGCTTCATAGAAAGCGCCGCCAGCTCAGAGACGCGACACACCGAGGTGAAAGCTACCAAAAGACCACTTCAGAGTCAGAATGGACAGAGCAGCATCGCACAAGGGCCCAAAGGGGGGACCCTGGAGAGCACAAAGCACCAAGTTCAAATCCCACACCGGTAGCAAAGGCTTACGCGGCGGACGTACATGGGTAACTCCTTGGAAAAAGTCTTGATAAGTCTATGATTGGCAAAGGATCTTTGGAAAAAAATTGCCAAGGCCGAAACCTGTCCCTTGAGGGTACTCGGTTGTAGGCCTGACTCCAGGCCATGTTGTAGGAATTCCAAAATCCTGGGAAGGGAATAAGTGCGACAAGCAAACGACTTACGACTCACACCAGGCAATGTAAGCGTGCCAGACCCTGTGATAAATCGCGGAAGAAGATGTCTTCCAAGCCTGAATCATGGTATTGACGACCGAGGCCGGCAGCCCCTTATCCATCAGAATGGAGGTTTCAGCAGCCAAGCCGTCAAAGCCAGCATTTGTAAATTGGGATGGTGCAGCAGTCCCTGAGTGAGGAGCCCTGGATCGTCGGGCATGATCCAGTGACCGCGAACCAGAATCTTCTCGGCCAGCGGGGGACCACCAGGATGGTCGGTACCCATTCCTGGGCTATCTTGCCCGCCACACGACCCAGCAGAAGAAAGGGAGGAAAGGCATAAAGGAGTCGATATTCCGTCCAAAGAATTGCTAGAGTGTCCGTGGGAAGGCCAGAGGATCTCTTGACTGAGAGGCAAATCTTGGGAGCTTGTGATTGTGACGGGACGCAACAGGTACACATCCGGCTGACCCCAGCGGCGACACAGGGCGTGAAAGATCTTGTCGCTGAGAAACCATTCCCCCAGACGAGATGTCCCCCTTCTCAGGTAGTCCGCCTCCTGGTTCTCCACCCCTGAGACGTAAACCGCCGAGATGCAGGGAACATTCTCCTCCGCCCAGGATAAGATCAGGGACACTTCCTTGAGGGCTCGTTTGCTCCGAGTCCCGCCCTACTGATTGATGTAGGCGACCGCCGTCTGATTGTCCGAGCGGACCTGGACTGCACGACCCCATAGGTGGGGAGTCAACTGGAAGAGAACCAACCTGATCGCTCTCAGCTCCAGGAGATTGATAGGCACACGGGCCTCCTGAGGGCCCCACTGGCCCTGGAACTTCAGCGATTGCCAAAACCCTCCCCAACCGGTCAGACTGGCGTCCGTGGTGACAATTTCCCAGCGTGGAGGCAGAAAGGACCTGCCCACTAGAAGATTTCTCGAGTTCAACCACACGAGAAGGACTGTCTGGCCAGAGGGGACAGAGCAAATCCTGCTCCAGGGACTCCTGTGTCCGATCCCAAACGCACAAGAGATTCAACTGAAGAGGTCTCATGTGGAACTGGGCGAAGGGTACAGCCTCGAAGCAAGACACCATGAAAACCACCAACTGCATCCTCAGATGGATGGAGGGGTGGGGGCATGACAGCAAGGCCTGCGCCTGAAGACCCTCCACCTTCTGCTGAGGGAGGAACACCTTGACCTGAGAAGTGTCCAAAGTCATCTCCAGGAAAGACCTTACCAATGACGGAGTGATCGAAGACTTGGGATAATTGATCACCCAACCGAAATCCTCGAGAGTGGACAATACCTTCTGAATGTCGCTCTCGGCCTGCTGAAGAGATTGAGCACCAATCAACAAGTCGTCCAGGTAAGGAAGAATGCAAATGCCCTGGCTCCTCAGTAGGGCCATGACAACCGCCAGCACCTTGGTGAACACCCGAGGGGCCGAAGAGATTCCGAACGGCAGTGTCACAAACTGGTAGTGTTGATCCTCCAAGGCGAACCTCAGGAACTTCTGATGTCCCCGGAAAATAGGAACGTGCAGATAGGCATCCTTGATGTCCACTGTGTTCATGAAGTCGCCGGGCCGAAGGGAACTCACCACTGACCGAAAGTGTGTGAACCTGACAATCTGTTGAGACCCTTCAGGTCCAGGATAGGTCTAAGAGAGCTGTCCTTGGGCACCGTGAAAAGATTGGAATAGAACCCCTGACCCCATTCCTGAAGAGGCACAGGACAAATCACTCCAGGCGACGGAAGCCGTTGGACAGCCAACCTCAGGTCCTGCGCCAACAAGGGATTCCGTGAAATCCGGGACCGAAGAAATCTTGGGGGTGGCCAAGCTGCCAGCTTTATCTTGTAGCCGGAGGACACCACCTCCTGAATCCACCGGTCCGAGACGTGCAGTCTCCAGACGTGAGCAAAAATCAGAAGCTGTGAGGGCGCTCCTCATGCCTGAGGGGCCTTGGCGGGGGGCTTGGGCCTGGACCCCCAGAAGAGACCGGGATGACCGCGCGATCTACCTCGTCCCCAGTAGTCCCTGCGACCACCAGGGAAGGAAGAACCTCGTCCCCCTCGGAAGGGAAGTAGAGCCCGAAAAAAGCCGTGCTTGCTTCAGGCGCTGAGGGAGCCGGCCATCCCTGGCCAAAAGATCAAGATGCTCTCCAAAGAGATGAAGACCCAAGAAGGGAATCCCTGTAAGAGATTTCTTGGCGGCAGCCACAAAAGGCAATATGGGACCAGCCTGCAAGACATAAAAAGAAGCATCCCACGGCGCATGCACCACAAAAATATAAGCACAGCATGAATAAGAAACTGACTCACAGACCACACGGCAGCGACAGCCCAGGCCAAGATGGGAAGACTCTGGGTGCAGGGGATGAAGCGGCCAGCAGCAGACCCGGAGAGGAGGCACAGCAAGGCTCCCTTGTGGAGTGAAGATGCCGCCGAATGCAGCACCTCGAGGGGCAGGCTGCAGCGCGATGACGCTAACCGCGTCATTGCGTGGCTCCGCCCCCCGCAGTGCGAAAAAACAGGGAGGGACCCCCTTCCCTGCCGCGGAGCGCGAGAGGGCGCCCCCCCTGACGACGGAGAGGAGAGAGCAGGAGCGAGGAGAAGTAAGTAAAAGAGGCAGTAAAGCAAAGTAAAGCACAACAACACTGATCCACAGACATCTTATAATAAAGCAAATGGGAAAAACAATCAGCAGGCATAAAGGGTCCCAAAAAGGTTCCTTCCCCCCCTCTATATAGGCTCACCACAGCCTATGGCCGGCTACCCTTCGGGTACAGGGTCTGCGGCCCAGAGCATAGCTCTGTGAACACCCAACCCCAGGTGTTCCCCTACCGTCACCTGAACCGCAGCCAGGGCTGGGAGACAGGATGGGTCCCGGAACAGGTGGGAATAGGCCTGCAGGGCCGACGGGCTTGGGATGCCCCGCTCGCCTGCGATAATCCAGAGAGAGACAATCTTCTGTCTTCGCAGCCTAGACTGCAAGGAAACTCTGGGAATCATGGGGATTTTGCTGCCCTTATATGGGCCGGGAGGAGCCACAAGCCTCCTTGCAGTCAACTGCGCCACCTTGTGGCAGATAACCCAATCATGAAGAATGAAAGGCAACGGGGAGCAAAAACAAGGCAACGGGGAGCAAAAACAAGGCAACGGGGAGCAAAAACAAGGCAACGGGGAGCAAAGACAAGGCAAGGGCAACGGGAAGCAAAGACAAGGCAAGGGCAACGGGAAGAAAAGTCAAGGCAAGGGCAATGGGAAGAAAAGTCAAGGCAAGGGCAACGGGAAGAAAAGACAAGGCAAGGGCAACGGGAAGAAAAGACAAGGCAAGGGCAACGGAAAGCAAAAAACGAGGTAAGGGCAACAGGGAGCAAAGATGAGGTAAGGGCAACAGGGAGCAAAGATGAGGCAAGAGCAACGGGAAGCAAAGACAAGGCAAGGGCAACGGGAAGCAAAGACAAGTCAAGGGCAACGGGAAGCAAAGACAAGGCAAGGGCAACGGGGAAGCAAACACAAGGTAAAGACAAGGCAACAGCAACGGGGAGCAAAGACAAAGCAAGGGCAACAGGGAGCAAAAACAAGGCAACGGGAAACAAAGACAAGGCAAGGGCAACGGGAAGCAAAGACAAGGCAAGGGCAACGGGAAGAAAAGAACATAAAGCAATGGGGCGCAAAGGCAGGGCAAGGGCAACGGGGAGCAAAGGCAGGGCAAGGGCAACGGGGAGCAAAGACGAGGTAAGGGCAACGGGGAGCAAAGACAAGGCAAGGACAACGGAGAGCAAAGACAAGGCAAGGGCAACGGGGAGCAAAGACAAGGCAAGGGCAACGGGGAGCAAAGACAAGGCAAGGGCAACGGGGAGCAAAGACAAGGCAAGGGCAACAGGGAGCAAAGACAAGGCAAGGGCAACGGGGAGCAAAGACAAGGCAAGGGCAATAAAAAACGAGGTAAGGGCAACAGGGAGCAAAGATGAGGTAAGGGCAACAGGGAGCAAAGATGAGGTAAGGGCAACAGGGAGCAAAGATGAGGTAAGGGCAACAGGGAGCAAAGATGAGGTAAGGGCAACAGGGAGCAAAGATGAGGTAAGGGCAACAGGGAGCAAAGATGAGGTAAGGGCAACAGGGAGCAAAGATGAGGTAAGGGCAACAGGGAGCAAAGATGAGGTAAGGGCAACAGGGAGCAAAGACAAGGCAAGGGCAACAGGGAGCAAAGATGAGGTAAGGGCAACAGGGAGCAAAGACAAGGCAAGGGCAACAGGGAGCAAAGATGAGGTAAGGGCAACAGGGAGCAAAGATGAGGCAAGGGCAACGGGAAGCAAAGACAAGGTAAGGGCAACGGGAAGCAAAGACAAGGCAAGGGCAACGGGGAAGCAAAGACAAGGCAAGGGCAACGGGGAGCAAAGACAAGGCAACGGGGAGCAAAGACAAGGCAACGGGGAGCAAAGACAAGGCAACGGGGAGCAAAGACAAGGCAACGGGGAGCAAAGACAAGGCAACGGGGAGCATAGACAAGGCAACGGGGAGCAAAGACAAGGCAACGGGGAGCAAAGACAAGGCAACGGGGAGCAAAGACAAGGCAACGGGGAGCAAAGACAAGGCAACGGGGAGCAAAGACAAGGCAACGGGGAGCAAAGACAAGGCAACGGGGAGCAAAGACAAGGCAACGGGGAGCAAAGACAAGGCAACGGGGAGCAAAGACAAGGCAACGGGGAGCAAAGACAAGGCAACGGGGAGCAAAGACAAGGCAACGGGGAGCATAGACAAGGCAACGGGGAGCAAAGACAAGGCAACGGGGAGCAAAGACAAGGCAACGGGGAGCAAAGACAAGGCAACGGGGAGCAAAGACAAGGCAACGGGGAGCAAAGACAAGGCAACGGGGAGCAAAGACAAGGCAACGGGGAGCATAGACAAGGCAACGGGGAGCATAGACAAGGCAACGGGGAGCATAGACAAGGCAACGGGGAGCAAAGACAAGGCAACGGGGAGCAAAGACAAGGCAACGGGGAGCAAAGACAAGGCAACGGGGAGCAAAGACAAGGCAACGGGGAGCAAAGACAAGGCAACGGGGAGCAAAGACAAGGCAACGGGGAGCAAAGACAAGGCAAGGGGAAGCAAAGACAGTCGAGAAGTAATCTAATGAAACTGCCCAGAGAAAAATATCAAAATTTGAAATACAAATTCTCAATTTTTCCAACTCCTTCTGAGGTCAGATTTAAAAACAAGATGGCAGTTCCTGCAAACAGGAAGTGCTGCTGGGCTTCCTGTTACTGTATATTGTTGGTTATGTTAGTTGGGAGAAGGAGACCCAAAATGGCCACTACCTTTCTTTTCCAACTGTACCAGGCTGTTGTTCCGGCTTAACACATTAGTCTGCACAAGTCCAGCCTCGAATACCAACTGTAATGAGTTTCACGGAGTTTGGCTAGCTAAGTAGTCAGTCAGAGAGACCACCCTGCAGCATCTGACAATTCTTTGTTTCCGATTAGTGGGGCCTTGCTGAGCACCATGGGAGCATTTGGTTAGGTCACTTTAAAGTGGAACAAAACCCTGGCTGGCCGGCTCTGGAGTCCAAAAGACTCAAGGGCCAGCCTCTGGCCTTCCCCCTGGGGCACCCCAAATTAGGTTGCCCCACTGTGTGAGAAACCCCCTTTTCGAGTCACTGCAAAACTCGCCTTTGCCCCGGCTCCCAAGGTGAGGTAAACAATGCTGGCCGTATCCCCAGCATCTCTGGGCTAAGACGCTCTCCCGTGCCCAGTTATTCAGATATGCTGGGGTCAGGCGTATGCCCCAACCTAAAGGGAACTGGGGAAGCGGGCGCTCTCCCTCCTGGCTGATAAGCATTAATATGCACTACATACAGTGCTGATTAGATGAGAGCCCACATATGTGCTGGGGACAGGAACATTTTTATGGGCGATCTAGGGGGTTTCACTTAGAAGGGCATCCCAAATCAGGATGTTCCCGGGGCAAGGATCAAAGCCTGGGAAAGTAGAAATGTCTGTTTTTTTGCCCGCTTTAAGTATTACTCATACCCACTGCCACCAAGCGACCCAGCACCACACATATTTAGGGAAATTTTGTGACTGATGACACTGCACAGCATATTCAGCAGCTTTTTCCTTTCCAGATTTTTACAAAAGGTAGCAAAGCTCAAATATTTATGAGCACAGAGAGGAAGTCTTGATATTAGGAGGGATGTAACGTTATACAGGGGGGATTTTAGATGGTATGAGGGGAAACTAGAGGAACACATGTATAACCAGTCAAGTCTGGATGGGCTTATCTAACCTTTTGATAACCTCTTCAGTCACATGACACATGGGTGTGATTTACAGTGGCGATCAGATTCCTTCTTTGTCAGTAGGGACCACTATGACATTTGAAAAACCCTGAATAGGATTACTATGTAGGTTTTAGAGAACCGCTTGTGTCTATGCCACCATGGTCATAGCCCTGAGGACACCTGCAGTTTTGGCAGGCATTACAATTCATGAAGATTTAGTTGATTGGGCAATTATGCAGCTCGTATTAGCAGCATTCAGTACCTACTCAATTGTTATCAGACTTATTGCCTAATAGTAATCCGTATTAAAGCCATAAAAGACTAAACGGGATAGAAACAGAGAAGACACCATGAAAATATACTTGTGCTTTCTTTATGATCCTAAATGGGTACGGCTGATGTACTTCCTTTATGATCCTAAATGGTTGGCTGATGTACCATTGACTGGCACCTTGAGGAAGTGGTTTATCACCACGGAACGCAATGGTAAAGATATTCCAGCGCATACAGCACGGACACCTGTTCTCATCTCTGTTTCACTGAGGTGAATTCACCTTATGTAGCTGGCTTTGTCCACTGTTTGGTTTTTCTCTCTTTTTGATTGCATATTCCGCATTGGCAATATATTGTGCACTTTATATAAGCACAGGTTTTTTTTATAATATTTATTGACACTAATTTATTTTGAATATATTAATTTCTGTATATGTGTATATTATAGATGGATATACATAGATGGGGTGCCCCTGCTGTGGATTTGATTTTAGCTTGATGTGGTTTGTCATGTGTTGAATCTAATACATTTATGGTGATGATTAAATATGATTATTATGTGACTTATTGGGGTGATAGGTGCTGACTTTGGCTGTTGCCCGCTTTGTGGTAGCTGGGGGCGCAGTACTTTGGTTAATGACTTTTTCTGGTGCAGGGGCACTTTGCAGGCACATCACATTCATTTGTATATTGTGGTGGTGCAGAGTCGCCTTTTCTTTGTTTGAATACTGGGTGCCGTTGATGTACAGAGAGCCATATATCGAGACATGAGTCGAAACCTTGGGATGGGTTATCTCTCCCTCTTGCTGGGGCTATAACAAATACGAAGAGTCATTCTGAAAAGCCTGGCGAGTTGTCCATTGTGTTACATTGTTAAAGTTAAATAGCAATTTGTTCATCTTAATTGTTTCTATTGTAATCAGCTGTGATACTTTCATGAGCCTATAATTGGAATGTAGATAGCTTACAATGCATTGCACTGTGGGTTGGGAAGGACTCTCTAAAAAGCTTCTCCTTTGTATTAATCCAAAAGAGAGCTGAAACTACTTACCAACCAGCATTTCAAACAAGAAGACTCCCACAGACCACCAGTCACATTCACGACCATAGTAGCCATCTCCTCCCTGCGACTTCAGCACTTCTGGCGATATGTAGTCCGGAGTTCCCACAGCCGTGTCACAGCGCACCATACCTGTCTGGAAGAGGATTGCACATAAGGGTACTGAACAGAACATACAGGGGATTTCTTTTTTAGGAGTTGTCTTTCCATCATGTGATGACATGAAAAATGTAAAAAGAAGTTTACAGTATAGTTTAAACATGTTCAATAAAGTAAACAAATTTGCTTTAAGCGTCCATCTTCACTAGGTAGGTTTATAGCAATCAGACATTTTATACATAATGAGATTTGCTTAAAGCCTGGCACACCCCCAACCTCAATTCTCTCTCACCTGCTCGTCCCATTGGCAAAACCCCTTGATTGGTTACGGATGGTCACATGATCTGGCGTTATCTTCCGGGTTTCCAGTTGCCAAAAGCACTACAGACTCAGTTACCATTGACAGCCAATCACAGACACAGGTTTTACCAAGAAAGTAAGAAGCAGGCATGAGGGGACAATAACAGGTCCGGTTTAGGAGTGGGGGGCTAAAGGGGAGTATAATTTTTTTAGCCTATAACATACCTTTAAAGTGGACCAAAACCCAGGATAGTCAATAATTTTGACTATCCTGTGTTTTGGTCCTTTCCCCGGGGGCACCCCGATGGGGGGGGGGGGGGGGGGGTCACACAGCGGGGCATCGGGGTGCCGCCAGGGAAAGGACCAGCTCCCAGCATAGTCAAAACTATTGACTATCCTGGGTTTTGGTCCACTTTAACTCTCAAACACACCATAGTTAGGAGCTAAAATGTAATTTAGTTATTCCCTAGCTCCTCCTCCTGCTACAAAATATTATGTGCAGTTTGAATCCAGGCAAAAGTCTGACTGTAGCAGCAATATATGTAGACAAACTAGCAGAACAGTGTCCTGCTTTGGGCCAAACCTCTAAGCCATGTACAGAGCCTCCTGAGAGCTTGTGTATAGTCTATTGACACTGAATGTTGCTGCCTTCCAGCTAAAGAAATGCTATTGTTTCCCAAGACAACAGATCCCAGCTGCTTATCTTGTACTGGAAACCACAATATTGGCTTACGTAATGGCGCCACGGCCTACACTTACATAAAACATTAGGCGTGCCAGAAGGCGTTTGTGGCAAACCAGTAAAACACCCCGATTAATGACTTGCCATGCTCATTAAAACATTTGACACCTTGTGAAATAGCGCTAAACTTAATTCCAATGTTTGCGTTCGCCATGCTAAAAGGAATGCCCTTTCCTACAATAATATGCAGAGGGAAGTTGGGTGAATCCTTAGCAGGCAGTGTATGGCACACTATTAAATTTGACTATGTAAAAAGAGAAGTAAAGCAAAATTAAATACCTTCAAGCCCCGTGAAGACTTAAAAAAAATTATTTTCAATATACAAAAACAAATATTACTTATTTGTACATCTGGAGACATGGCTATTCTATTAATCTTTTGATTTACATGTGAAATAGACCGAAGCAGTGTGAGGTAGGGTATACAAGGATATCCCAAGTACAAAAAGCCATGTGACAAGTTTCTTGCCCAAAATGGGCATATTGATCCATATTGTTATGGGGTGACTGTGTAGTCTCTTCTTTTCAACTGTGAGGCAAGGGAACCACCCCTGCACCGAATAAATAAACGGAGTAGACGAAAAATTAAATGGCTTACACAACTGCAGAAATAATAGCTGTAGACTAGCTCACGACTTAACCATAAAGAAAAGAACAAAAGTTTCACACTTCAGGGAAGAAGAAGGAAGACTAAGGAAGAAGGAAGACGAAGGAAGAAGAAGAAGAAAGAAGAGGGAAGAAGAAAGACGAAGGAAGAAGAAGAAAGAAGAAGGAAGAAGAAGAAAGAAGAAGGAAGAAGAGGGAAGAAGAAGGAAGAAGAAGAAAGAAGAAGGAAGAAGAAGAAAGAAGAAGGAAGAAGAAGAAAGAAGAAGGAAGAAGAGGCCTTCTTTACTGGTAAAAATGGCCTAGCTGGGGAAATGCCCAGACCCCCAGATTTGCCAATACCATCCAGATCTCTTAAAGCAGACTCACTTGGGATGCTCTGCCACTTAAAGAAGCACTATCCCAAAACAGTGTAATGTTAAAAATCCATATAAACATGTCGGCTAGTTAGGGGAGGGGTCATTTATACACTTGAACTGAATAAATCTCCTGCCAAGCTTGTGGCGGATTCTCACATAGTAGGAACAAAATATAGGGGTGACAGGTTTAGTCTATGAGGGGTGGCAGAACCTGTCACCCCCTATTTCCTCTTCCTTCCATTAAAATAAAAGAAGCAATCGTGGCTGGAAATTTCTTGATGTCGGGTGTAAGTGAGCATCCAGCATATTTATATGGATTTTTATCATTGGGTCATTTTTTCGCGATAGTGCTCCTTTAAACTTTTAAGCAAACACTCCACAGCCGTCTGGACATTAGCCCGGCCAACTGAAGAGATCCAGAGATAGAAGAGACAGATAAAAAAGCAGGACCTAATGAGGGAGGAGAAAAAAGGAAATAAGGCAATGGATTTGGCCATTCACCAATTCGCTCAGAATACAATCTTTTCTTCTTAAAAATTTGAGCTCCAGAACCTGGTCTCTAATTTGCCACTCAGCCCTAGCCTTCTTGTGAGACCAAAAGGACAACATTTCTCATTCTAGAAAAAAACGTCCTGGTTGCATAAGATTTTAAACGGAAGGGATTCAGCAAAGGCCATCCTAATCCAATTCATGACCGGAAGTAAGAATATATAGAAGAAATAAAACCAATCCGTTTGCATAAGACCGATGAACTACAACCCCTCAACTGGTCAGTCAACGAGCAATTTTGTGAAGATCTGCTTTAAAATGCTGCTACAGTGGGTAAGGTGCATACAAGGCTCAGTAAAGGGAAAGGCTGGTCTTCATTAGCTCTCAGGGGGCAAGTGAAAAATAAATGAAGCACTTTGCTGAAGACAAGGAAACCCAAAAAATGAAAAAACAACTAAAATTAAATTTGGAGTGGCGATACAAGGCCCAACCCCACTAGCTGAACCAGTTCTATTCTAAGAAACGGCCCCAAAGCAGGAGGTTTCAGGAGAGCCCCCAGAATGTGAGGTACATTTTCCAGTACAACACTAACTAAGGCTCCTTTCATACTGCATTTCCATCACATGTTTGTAGAAACGCACAGGTGAAGCACAGCACCATGGCCTGCCCTCCAACTCCCCTAATTCTCCAGTTCCCCAGCAGTGGCAGGAGGCATAAGGATCCAGGCATCAAGGTAGAAAGGCGGAAGGCCGAAACACCAGGCATTACTAGAGGGAGGAGGTGCCAGCCCTTGGCATCGCTGGAGGGAGGAGTTGTCGATACCTAGCATTGCTAGAGAGAGGAGATGCTGATACCCAGCATAGCTGGAGGCATCTAGCACTGCTAGAGGAAGGACGCGCCAGCACCGAGCACTGCTGGAGGGGCTTGGGTAACCCAGCATTGCTAAAGGTGGGGGTACACAGCATCGCTGGGGCGGGAGGCACCTGGCATCGCTGGAGGAAGGGGGTGGAGGCTCCCGGCATCGCTGGAGGGAGGGGGTGGAGGCACCCGGCATCGCTGGAGGGAGGGGGTGGAGGCACCCGGCATCGCTGGAAGGAGGGGGTGGAGGCACCCGGCATCGTTGGAGGGAGGGGGAGACAACCAGCATCACTGGAGTGAGGTACCAAACATAGCTGGAGGGAGGGGGTGGAGGCTCCCGGCATCGCTGGAGGGAGGGGGTGGAGGCACTCGGCATCGTTGGAGGGAGGGGGTGGAGGCACCCGGCATCGCTGGAGGGAGGGGGTGGAGGCACCCGGCATCACTGGAGGGAAGGGCTGGAGGCATCTGGCATCACTGGAGGGAGGGGGGAGACAACCAGCATCACTGGAGTGAGGTACCAAACATAGCTGGAGGAAGGGGGTGGAGGCACCCGGCATCACTGGAGGGAGGGGGAGACAACCAGCATCACTGGAGTGAGGTACCAAACATAGCTGGAGGAAGGGGGTGGAGGCACCCGGCATCACTGGAGGGAGGGGGAGACAACCAGCATCACTGGAGTGAGGTACCAAACATAGCTGGAGGAAGGGGGTGGAGGCACCCGGCATCACTGGAGGGAGGGGGAGACAACCAGCATCACTGGAGTGAGGTACCAAACATAGCTGGAGGAAGGGGGTGGAGGCATCTGTCATCACTGGAGGGAAGAGGTGGAAGCACCCAGTATCGCTGAAGGTAGAAGGTGGGAAAGGCACACGGCATAACTGGAGGGAGGAGATGATACCATCCAGCATCGATGGAGGGAGACGTGGAGGCACCCGGCATCATTGAAAGGAGGAGGAGGGGGAACCTGGTATTGCTGAAGGAAGGTGGAGGAAACCAGTATTGCTGGAGGGAAAAGATGGAAGCACCAGAAATTGCCAGAAGGAGGAGGGGGTGGCACCCAATATCACTGAAACATGAAATATAATATATATACGTCAATCATCTTACTATAAATAAAGTAATAGTTACAATTGGGGAAGGCTGTTCTTGTGCTTCCCTTTAGGGGCAAAGTAACTGGAAGTTGGGTGAAGAACTAGCCACAAAACAGGCAGCCTAGGCAGTGCATCCTGACCAGGATTTCTCTGCATGCTGGACCTTTATGAATGATATAAAGAGATACTGAAGGATGGCCACTAGCTGGTGCTGTAAGAAATATAATCCTAGAAGCAGCTCATCATCCAAACATAACAAAGTTCCAAATCTTCCCGGATTCAGCTTCATTCCACACATATATTGTGCTCCTATATGGCAAGATGTGAGCGAGCTGGCACATTCTGTTCTTCCAGAAATGAGCAGAGCCGCTGGGAGCGGAAGCTGTGACCTGTTCTGGAAGAATTTCATACAAATGCTCTGGCATCGCTAAACGGAACGCTCAGAAAGCGGCCTGTCATTGCGACACTGCAGTGCTTATTTACCATCATGCTGCCAGAATACAGCAGCCAATCAGAACCAGGACGCCCAGATTTAACACTTACATGCCTACATTTGAAAGTTAAAGAGGACCAAAACCCAGGATTTTGACTATCCTGGGTTTTGGCCCTTTCCCTGATCGGGGGTGGCCCTCTGTGTGAAACCCCCAGATCGCCGATGGCAACTCACCTCTTCCCGGTCCTACAGCGCTCATCCAATTAGCGCGCTTTGAGCCACTGACGTCACATCATCTAAGCCTTCATCTAAGGCCAGCGGCTCCAAGCACGCCGACAGCTGCATCCCCCGCTTCCCTCCAACAGGGAAGATATGTATACTATGAGGGATATGTACAGCCAATTGTTACTATGGGTGCAGGCCAAGGGGTTCTAGAAATACACCAAACGCCCCTTATAATATTTTAATATATATTATAAGGGGATTTGGGGTATTTCTAGAACCCCAAATAGTGTATATATTCCCTCTAACAGGGAGCATGCCCGTCCTGGTCATTCACAAATGCCTGGCACGGGCCCTCCTAGAGGGATAGCGGGGGTGTGGCCACGGCTCCGAGAGAACAGAGCAATGAACTCACTCCCTCCTGCTGATCTCCTTGAGCTTTTTATGCTGCTCTTGAACTCTGAACATCCATGACAAGTGTAATTTTTTTAAGGGGACCCTCTACATGAGGCGTTCTAAAGTGTGGCTGAATGAAAGACACAGCACTGACAAACAGTATGAGGTGAGCAGAAGTCCCTGTCCAGCCACGTTACCCCCCCCCCCCCCCCCTCCATCTCCCTTGGACACAGTGTAATATTAGCCTTTTTAGCATCACAAATTCTCGGATTATATGCAAATAGCTTATACATAAGTGAAGCCTCTTTCTTTGCTTCGAGTTCTGGGTCATGGATGAGCTGAGAAGGGGGTGTCATTTTAAGTTTTGAGTCACTTTCTTTTTATTCTTTCCTTCACTGGGCTTCAACTCTGTTCAGGACTCTAGAATACAGGCGCCATCTTGCCTCAGAAGCATTACACACTGAGGAGAGGGGAGGGGAGTAAAGTGCAGAGGGGCCGGTTATAGCTCTGCTTTGCACAGGCAGAGCAGAGCTGGGGTCAGGAAAAGGACAGTAATCCCAGAATGCAGAGGGGCACAGTCAGAGGACACTTCCTATGTGCAGGCTGCCCCGATGCTCCATGAGTGGCCATCTTGAATATGTAAAGGCTCAGAATACGCACTAGGTGCAAGTAAGATGATTTTTAATGTTGGCAATCTGTATGTACAGGGTGGGGGAAACATACAAGATAGGCTCTTATTTAGGGTGAAGGTCCGCTTTAAAGAATCACAATCTCAGAATTGGCATAGGGTCTGAGGAGGATTAAGAAATATACCTATGTCGCTCTTTATCAAGCACCCAGCTGAGTTTGAAAACCAGCTAGTTGTTTCGGCATCATCCAACTAAAAAAAAAAAAAAATGATAGGTGACAGATCAAGACAAGTATGATATTTATCCATACTTTTTTTCTTCCCCTGCAGTTGCAAGGGATGCTGCCATTGGACCAGACCATGGGATTGTAAGAAAGGCAAGATTCCAGGCAGGGTTCCACACAGAGGGACAAAGACTCAGCAGTTTCGGACCTCTTTAGGAACGGGGTAAGATGATAAACCCAGCGACAGACATAAGTAAAATATTACTCCTCTAACTCTTCTATTCCCCCATAACTAGGAAACACAATGCAGAGTACAGTAACTAATGATCTTTATGTAAGCTTACCTCATCCATCTTCATACAGGTGCCAAAGTCTGCCAGCTTCAGGTGGCCATGCTTGTCCAGCAGCATGTTGTCCGGTTTGACATCTCTGTGGATCATGCCCATGGAGTGAATGGCGTCTAGGGCAAGGACCACCTCAGCAGTGTAGAATTTGGCCCATTTCTCAGGCATATCGTAGTTGCTCATGAGGTTAACAAGATCACCTCCTGGCATGTACTCCATAACCATGTAAAGGTACTTGTCATCTTGAAAGGCACAGAACAGCTATGGGGGGGGGGGAAAATGGGAAAAATCAGATAAGTGACCCATGAAAATTAATAAATAATATATATATATATATATATCTTATCTGCCAGGAATGAGAACTAGTTACAAAATGATTGAACCACAAGTTAATGTCACCCAGTGTAGCAGGCCTGATCATGTGGACTCCTCTCTAACCATCTGGTCATAGCTGGGCTTTACTGCACTAAAAACATCTATGAAGCGTTGTAGAGCACTTTAAAAAAGGAACGACACAGGAATTTCACTTTGCCGTCTGTTGTTCCTCTGAGTGATGGCATCCCTAATCGGAATGCGCCACTGTGTGTGCCCCCCCCAATGGCCCTGTTTCACTCACCCTTATTCCACAGTGCAGACTCAGGCGAGAGCAAGTGTCCTGACGGGATGAGCGGTGCATTTCGCTAATCCATGCAATTGCTGTCACTTGGCTCCCTTCGGCGCTGCTGGAACCTAAGCTGCCAGCTGCCTCCCCCACCCACCTCGCAGCCATGGGGGGGGGGGGGGGGGGGGTCACACAGTGGGGCATCATAATGCCCCCAAGAAGTGGAGTTTGGATGGTCCTGGAGTCTAAGACTCAAGGGCCTCAGATGTTCCTCTTTAAACAGGTCTTCTGGGACACTTTGGAGAAATGACCAAATGTATAGAATGTGAAACGGTTTGTGTACCTGAATTTCGTCAAGGCCCACCAACAGGTCCTGTGTTGCAGACCTCCACACAAGTCAATTCAATTTATTGTTCGCCAACTACATTGTGAGATGAACAAGGAATTCTTTTTGGCATATACACAGTGCAACAATCAACAGTTAACTACAGTTTACATAGAAAAGGGAACAGAGAAACAGAGATACAGATACTCTTCCATAGTGCAATTGATACCAACTTTGAGCCTGGGCCTATGATGCTTGGTTATTGTTCAGGATGCGGACAGCCAAAGGAAAGAAACCACTCCTAGATCTAGAAGTCCTGCAAGCTGGTACCGCAAGACGCCGCCCAGATGGTAAATACTGGAATAAGGCGTATCCAGGGTGGGAGGGATCCCGAAGGATCTTTTCTGCCCATGTTTTTGTAAAGTAAGAAAGAAAATGACTGCAGAATCAGATCTATAGAGCCATCTGTGTGGATATGCAAAAATACCATTTAGTGATTACTCACCTGTAAAATGGGTATTACAAGTATGTCACACACCCCGCTTCCGAATATTCATGACACTTGGGAAACTGACCTGTAGAGGGCGATCTTTGCAGAGATGACATGAAAAAAAGGAGCCCCTCCCGGCCCATAAATACCTGGGACCTCCCACCATTCCCCAGTATAAGACAGCAGTAAAGGGACCAGGAAGAGCCAATTATAAACAGTACAGCAAAAAAAGGGTTCACCATTTAAAGGATCCCAGAAAACCAAAAAGGGCGGGGTGAAGCGGGGTGTGTGACATACTTGTAATACCCATTTTACAGGTGAGTAATCACAAAATGGTATTATTCCCAGTATGTCACACACCCCGCTTCCGAATATTCATGACACTTGGGACATCCAATAGCAGTGTCCATAATGGGTGGGGATCCAAACAAGGCAATAATGCACAACTTAAACAACTGCAGCTTGCAGAAACTTTGCGTCCCAAAACAGCATCCGCTGAGGCCCGCACATCAACCTTAGAAAACTTAGAAAAAGTATGAACGGAAGACCAAGTAGCAGCCTTGCAAACTTGTTCAACAGAAGCCTGATGCTGAAAAGCCCAGGACGCTCCAACAGCACGAGTAGAATGAGCAGTAACACGAAAAGGGGGAACATTCCCCTTGGCAGAATAGGCCCCAACAATGGCCTGACGTATCCACTTACTAATGGAAGACTTGGCGGGCGCCAAACCTTTCCTAGGCCCAGAGGGCACCACGAAAAAAGCGTCAGTCTTACGAAAAGAAGAAGTAGCCACCAAATAGTACTTCACACAGCGAACCACATCCAAGGAATGCAAGACCCTCTCCTTGTCATTGCTAGGCTTAGGACACAAGGAAGGGAGAACTACATCCTGATTGAGGTGTAAGGCAGAAACCACTTTAGGAAGGAAATCTGTCTTGAAGTGAAAAACAACCTTGTCCTCATGCCTCTCAAAGTAAGGGGCCTGAATGGACAAAGCCGTCAACTCTGAGACACACTGAATTGAGGTGATAGCAACCAAAAAGGCAACCTTCTGAGTGAGCATAGAAAGAGCAATATCCTGCAACGGCTCGAAAGGAGGACCCTGAAGAGCAGAAAGAACCAAATTTAAACCCCAAACTGGGAGCAGAGGTTTCCTAGGAGGCCGCACATGCGTAACCCCCTGGAAAAAAGTCTTAACCAGAGGATGAAGAGCAAAACACCTTTGAAAGAAAACCGCCAGGGCAGAGGCCTGTCCTTTCAACGTACTAAGCTGGAACCCCAAATCCAGACCGTGTTGTAGAAACTCCAAAACCCTAGGAATAGAAAACACCCTGCAAGGCAAGGCCCTAGCCTCACACCAGTCAATATAAGACCGCCAAGTCCTATAGTAGACGTTAGAGGAAGACCTCTTCCTAGCCCTAACAAGAGTCTGAACCACCGCATCAGAAAGACCTTCCTCCTTTAAGATGGAGGTTTCAGCAGCCACGCCATCAAAGCCAGCGTTGGTAAATTGGGGTAGCGTAGCTGACCCTGGGTGATAAGATCCGGAAGAAGAGGCAGATAAAACTGATCTACTGCCAGCCGCACGTTGCCCACCATGGAGAAGGGGGGAAATAGGTATAGGAACCCCAGGTCCCCCCAGGCCAGAGACATGGCATCCACTGCCAGGGCCAGAGGATCCTGAGACAGAGACACAAAGGCAGGAAGCTTGTGATTGTGACGAGAGGCAAAAAGATCCACCTCCGGAGTCCCCCACTTGAGACAAAGGGACCGGAATACCTTGTGATCGAGGGACCATTCAACAGATTGCTCGACAGTAGCCACCACTGACGGGACTGCTGAACCTGGGGAGACAACAGACAAGACCGATCTAATGACAGGGGACACCTGTCCCAAGTCGCCAGAAGATGGAGCTGAAGCGTCCTCATGTGAAACTGGGCAAAAGGGACTGCCTCGAAGGAAGCCACCATTAATCCCACCAGTCTCATCCCTAGCCAGATAGACGGACGAGGGTTGGATAGGAGAAACCGAATCAAATCTTGAATCAGATGAATCTTGGGCTGAGGAAAGAAGACCCTGGCCTGAAAAGTATCCAGAATCATGCCCAGAAACGAAATCTCCCTGGACGGGGAGAGGAAGGACTTGGGATAGTTGATCACCCAGCCGAACCTCTCCAGCGTGGATACCACAACTCTGGTGTCTAGCTCCGCCTGGCTGAGGGAGGAAGCCGTAACGAGAAGGTCGTCCAGATATGGTACAATACGAATGCCCTGGACTCACCCCCGCCAGTACCTTGGTGAACACCCTTGGAGCCGAGGTAAGCCCGAATGGAAGGGCCACAAACTGAAAAAAATGCTGATCTTCCACAATGAACCTGAGGAATCTCTGGTGTGCCGGGAAGATTGGTACATGCAGATAAGCATCCTTGATGTCTATGGACCTCATGAAGTCCCCTGATGAAGTGGTTTCCAAGGTTTCCATGCGAAACTTCCTGAAGCGGATAAACCGATTGAGGAGCTTCAGATCCAAAATGGGTCGAACGGAGCCGTCCTTCTTGGGCACCGTGAATAGATTGGAATAGAAGCCCAAGCCCCTTTCCGCGGAAGGCACTGGGCAAATGACAGCCATGTCCAGCAGATTCCTTACTGCCGCCCGGAGCCCCTGTGCGGCCAGTGGATCCGAAGGCACCCGAGACCTGAAAAATCTGGGAGGAGGCTGGATCTCAAATTCCAGCTTGTAACCGGAAGACACCACTTCCAGAATCCATTTTCTGAGACCTCCCGGTCCCAGACCTGGAAGAAGTGCCGCAGCCATCCCCCCACCTGCAAGGGTGAGGGCGCCCCCTCATTGCTGAGCTGGCTTGGCAGCGGGCTTGAGCTTGGAACTCCAGTTGTGACCTGGACGGGCACGTCCTCTGCCTCTATTCCAGGAATCACCTCTGTGGGTAGAGAAGGCCAAAACTCTGGCAGTTCTGGCACCACGAAAGGAAGGGTTAAAGGAGGCCGTGATAGAATCTAATTTTTCTCCAAAAAGCCGCAACCCCACGAAGGGAAGAGCTGTAAGCGACTTCTTGGCCATGAAAACAGCCGCCCACTGGCGCAACCACACCGACCGACGAATAGCCACGAGCAAGGCCGAGGTTCTACTACACATAACCATGGCGTCATCCAGAGCGGCTAGTACAAAAGACATGAACAACTCACACCGCTTAAGGGCGGCGAACTCATCACTGGCCGGGTCAAGCCCGGAAGTACTCAAAAGGGCCCTAACAACAGACCTGGTAGCCACCGCCGTAAGCGCCGAAGCACAAACAGACCGCAAGGCTGAACCGACATTAGCAAAAGCGTGGCAAGCCATCTGATCAATGCATTTGTCCTCACCATCTTTGAGAGTGGTGGAGTCAGGAGAATGCAAAACAGCAGAATTAGATAACCCAAGCACCGAGGCATCAACCTCGGGAGGGGACGACCAACATTTTACCGCGTCCACCGGAAAGGGATATTTCTTATCCCAACCCTGCGGAATACCTGGAAGCCGAGTAGGCCTCTCCCATTCCTTAAGAATAATGCTTTTGATTTGGGAATTCCAGGCGCGGTTTAAAAGTCCCAAAGAACTCCCCCTTCTGCGGAGGAGCCTCCTCTGGGGGAGAGATCGCCAGAACCTCAAAAAGGTGAGCCAGGACCTTCGGGGTATCCACAACATCCCCCTGCCCCTGCTCAGTATCAGCACCAACAAATTGCTGATCGTCAGAACCATCAGATTCCTCAAATAATTCCCCCTCTTCCAGCGGGGAATAATCAGACCAGTCAAGTAAATCATAATCATCAAACTCAAAAGCCGGTACGGCTGGAGACAAATGTTTTCTCTTAGCCGAGGCCTTTCTGGCCACAGAGCTATAAATAAATTTCTCAATATTAACCAATCTGGCACACACATCAGATTGCGACTCCCCACCTGTGTCAACATCACTAGGGGTACGGATAAGGCAGGGTGGGGTAGGGGAAGAGGCCGGGGGCCACGGACCCAGATGCCTGGGCCCCTGACTGCTGCGTTATGGCCTACTGAGCACAAGGTATGCAAACAAGTACATTATCCCCCGCAAGGGATACCCCACAACCCACATACTGCCGGGATTGCCCCGAGGGGAGCCCAAGCCCGGTATCCTGAGAAGCCTCCATATGGTGATTTTTAAGGTAATCGCAATGACCAGAGGGAGTTACGCTGATAAGCAACCCGGGATGCCCCTTTAAGTCCCAAGTGGAAGGATTTTATATTCGTTTTTATAATATATTTTAGGAAACCCTAATTTAAAATTTCAAGGGACCCTAGGACCGGGAGAACCCCCTTCTTAACATCAAAAAAAACAAAGGGATTCCACCTGGAAAACATAAGAACAGGGGTACATAAGTACCAAACATACACACCCCAACATCTAGCAATATGCCAAAAATAACACATCTTGTAACAATGTAAATGCAACAGAGGAAAGCACAGCGCAAGGTTCTAAGTTACTCACGACCAAAAATGGTAAATGGTGACCGTCAGCCCTCGCAGCAGCGAGGGAAGAGAAAGAGACAGAGGGGCGGGCCAGCGCGAGTACGCGCCGCGCCTGGCCCCGCCCCCTCATGAAGGACTCGGCCCCAGCCAGAACGCAAGCTCCACAGTGGAGCCAATCATTGAGGGAGGCGGACCTGACGCAGCGTGCCCGACCCCGCCCCCTCCTCAACCGCACCTGAGAGACAGCTCCCTGACTCCAGGGAGAAAAGCCCCCCCCCCCAAGGGGCACAGAGGGACACGGAAGGGGGGAGAATCCACACCAATAGGTGCAAGGGCAAGAGGGACGGGGCATCCCAAGCCGGGATCACCAACCCGGACACCGCCTACCCCTTTGTATGGGGTCTCACGGGGGAGCTACACCACAAGGTGCAGCCTACCATTGCCTGGACCTTCAGCCTAGGCTGGGAGGCATACTGCTATAGTTTAAATTAAAAAAGGTTCAGGCAGCAATAGAAACAAAAAGGCCGGGGGGTTACCCCGGGTACCTGCAAGGAGGAGACAGCCATCTTCTGACTTGCTCGCCGACTGCAGAGACGAAAGACTGGGGAATGGTGGGAGGTCCCAGGTATTTATGGGCCGGGAGGGGCTCCTTTTTTTCATGTCATCTCTGCAAAGATCGCCCTCTACAGGTCAGTTTCCCAAGTGTCATGAATATTCGGAAGCGGGGTGTGTGACATACTGGAAATACATGACCTGTTGGTGGACCTTGAACAGAGGGTTGGGGACCACTGGGCTAGAGGATCCAGCTACATGCAAACATACATACGTTCATACATAATGCCACCTCACACCATAATCTTAGGAGTAGGACCTGTGTCAGCTTCCCATGTGAAGGCTTTTCTATTCTATGACATTTCCCATAAAGTGTCCAGAGGAATCTCTATCATTGAGATAACAAAAGGGCACTTCTTTCTAAAGATGATAGACCTCCATTCCTTCACCGCCAATGAGGTCTTGCTGTGCACCATGGTAGCCTTTGAAAATGGTGGTGTAACGCCAATGGAACAACTGAGGATAAGCATCTGGCTCTTAGCCCAGTGTTGTACAAACTGATGGTTTCTGTTTACCACCCTAAGCTTGGGATGTGACATCCATTTTCATTTGCAGTCCAGACTGGTCACTCTGCTCCATTCTTCCATTCAGACAATCCATTTGTGCAGAGGTTCATCTTAGCACAGCTTCTGCATTACTTCCAGTTCACACAAGCAGTACTGACATCTCGTACTAGGAGCGTGGTGACCTTGAAGTCAGTTCAATGATTTTGTTCCTCAAACAGGAGGCATCACACAATCTTACATCACTTGATCTTATCTTTGTGGTTTCATGTGGGTAAAAAAATTAAAAAAAATGTAACACTACTTCCTCGATTGCATAACGCAGTATCGAGAAAGTTGAGGGGTGTATGAAAGGAATGTTACAAGAAGGAAAATGGGGACTTGCACTACACCTTATTAAATCTGTAGGAGGTGCCACTCCTAAAGCTGCAAAAGAGCTCAAACCAGGAACAAACAAAAGCATGTAGGGAGGCACTCTCAACTCATAAATTGTTTAAAAATATATATTTTTAATTACATATTTATAATCACTACATACAATACACTCAACATATTAAAATCCCTTAAAAAATACACAAATGGGACAACACACAGGACAAACCAACATGAAGGTGTGTAGGCGATGGGGAGAGTCTCACCACACTAATTGATATCAAATGCCTAGATATATGTGCTAAATCATTCAACAAAATGTTCCAACAGTGCAACTAAACATGTGCAAATCCTGCCTATGATCCGGATCACTACAAAAGCTATAGATTTATAAAGTGCAAGTGCTACTAGTCAAACAATGAATTAAAAATTAATATTCCCAACCATAACAACTCATAAACATATCAATCTACTATATTCGCCAATGAAAATATAATCACCTGTATATATTATTTAGGCTTTCCAAAGGGAAACCACTGATATATATCACAATACCAATCAAAAAATAATATCACAAAAAAACATCAACAGAAATAAAGCCAAGGTATCATGAAAATAACATGTGTGAAGTCTCCCCACCGTGCCTACCACACCAGGAGCCACGCGTTCCGTGGGCACATCACCCACTTCATCATATGAAAGGAATGTAGAGGCAATTTCAATGTTGAGGGGTGTATGAAAGGAACTCGCTGCTTCAGTTAAATGAAGGAAGGAGACCTGGATTCAAATAAGGGCCCTTATTGCTGGAAACACCACCAGTGCTGCAAGCTGCTTTGTGTTGTGTGCTGGAATGTTTGATGCTGGATACGTGGGATATACCAAGGAGAGCAAAAGATAAGGAGGACCACGACATAAAACAAACTGACCACCACTAATAAAAAGTGAGAGAGTAACTCCGGCTGCCCTGTCTATCCTATTTCAGTCAGGTTAATGGCAAGCTTTACTTTTAGTAACTCTCCTAGGACAAGTATCCATTATTAGTATTAGAATAAAAGGCACACTCATAAGAATCCATTTTAGTGTTACCTGAACTACCCAAGGGCTGTTTGCAAAGGCCATAATATCTCTTTCCTCCCAGAAAAAAGCAGAATCCGATCTCTTGAGCATTTCAAATTTACTAAGCAGTTTCATTGCATATACTTGTTGTGTGCTTTTATGCCGAACCTGGAAAAAAAAACAAATTTAGTTAACAAAGAACACAAAAATACCTGATATGCATTAAACAACGCAACAGCAAGATCAGTGCCTCTGTACCCTTATTTCTGTGTTAGAACCAGGGCTGTGGAATCGGAGTCGGAGTTAGTTTTGGCTGGTGTCAGAAAAAATGTACATTTTATGTTCTCTCAATCTTAGGTCCTTGTTTAGAACAATCAGTGAGCAACAGCGCCCGGGTGTTCTCCCTTGGTGTTAATGGGGTGGTTGGATGCAGTAAAAAAGGGAAATTTGTGTACTCACTGGTAAATTTCCTTTCTTGTGCGCTTTAACCAAGGCGTTGCTACCGGTGGTGCTCTGGCAGTTAAAGTGGATTTGTGCCTGGCCGGTGTGGGCACGCTCCCTGTTAGAGGGAAGCGGAGGATGCGACCGTCAGGACGCTGAGAGCCGCTGCTCTCAGAGGTGCCGTGGGACCGGGAAGAGGTGAGCTGGTCTTGGCATCTTGTGGGGATTTCACGCAGCGGGGCACCAAAACCCAGGATAGTCAAAATCCTGGGTTTCGGTCCACTCTAATCTCAGCCGTAGGCACGTTAGAAAAAAACTAGCTCCTCCCAGCCTATATAGTGCAGGATGTGTGGACAAGGCCAAGACCTGGCCCTTAAGGGTGTTGGGCTGTAGGTCAGCGTGCAGGCCTTGCTGGAGTAACTCCAAAATTTTGAGTACCGAGAACCTCCTACAAGAGTGGTTCTTAGATTCGCACCAACACCAGTCCAGTAGTGTATTTAAGAGGATGACTGTTTCTGTGCTCGAATCTAGGTCCTAATTACCACGGAGGACAGACCCCTCTCCTCCAATATGCTGGTCTCAACAGCCAAGCAGCTAAAGCCAGCGCTGGAGAATTGGGTTGCCGCAGAGGACCCTATTGCAGAAGATCTGGGCGGTTGGGGAGTCGCCACGGGGGCTCCACCTCCAGGCTGACCAGATTCATGAAGCACACCCTTCTGGGCCAGTGCTGGGCAATCAGGATGATCTGGATGAGACAGACGTCGAAGACCCCGCTCAGCATCGTAACTAAAAAAAATCCAGGCAAGTTCACAGTTCCTTGTGGCTGCAAGAAAAGAACTGAGGAGATCCTGCCACAGCCTGCCCTATATAGGCAGAGAGGAGCTATTTTTTTTTCTTGCAGTCCCCATCTACGGCTGAGATTATGAGATTAACCCACGCATTGCTAATGGTGGTGCCCCAGAGAGGAAGAAATGAGAAAAAAATCTATGGAATTTGTGTGTCGGAAGGGGGGGGGGGGGGTCCTGATTGTTGTAGAAAATCTTTTTATGTTATTTAAAATAAAAAATGTGATTTCCAAATCGCTTATATGGCCCCCGCTCTTCAAATAGCCCTGTGGCTTATATAATGGTGAGAAAAAGCCTGATGTTACAATTTTACTACAGGAAATGTATTACTAATTATTGGTTATTTATGAAAGAGTTGGGGCCTGATAAAAGCCGGGCTTTGGCTTAAAGACTCCACAGCCCTGGCTGGAACCCATCATTTTTAGCATTTGGATGGTATTCCAAAATGGCACTAGAGGGCTTTTAAAGCATTTGTTGGGTAGGAGGCTGAAATACATATGGTTCATGAGGTTTTAGTTTTTCTATCACTGCATCCTCCCTTCCTCCCCACATAACACACACATCCCCAGGGTAAAAAGCTTGGCCCAGGAAACAAAGGAGTGGAAGGCTGCAGTAGGTATGGAGCCCCCAGACTCTCTGAAAGCATGGGAGAAGGCAAGAAGTCATAGGTTTGCCATCAGGACCAGCAGCTACCCCACTCAATTGACCGGGCCCCATACAAGGATCCTGCCCTAATGGCAGCCCTGTATATATCGATTTATAGGCCCAGGGAACTGCCTATAGGATCAACCTAGACATGCTGCAAATCTACTCAGTTAAAACTTACCAGCTGGACTTCTCCAAAGGCTCCTCGACCAATGACTTTCACTACATCATAATCTGCTGCTTTCATCTGTAGTTGTCGAACATCACTAACAACCTTATCATCTGAAAACACACAAATAATTTATTGGAGAAGATACCAATTCATTTTTCCAAAGCCTCAAATAAAGAATTTTGCTTTTAACTTTGGAATATGGCAGCTTCGGATTAGCCAATCAAAGCTTTTGTTTGCAGCTGGAGACCTCGATGAGAAGAATAAACCTCACTCCCTATTTGGGCACCAGAGGCAGGACACTCATTTACTAAAAATGAGTTTCATTAATACAGAAAGACCAAATGATAAGACTTCTGGTGAGTATTAGCTTGATTTGGGGTTTCCTAAGGATTTCATATTAACTAGACAGTAATTTGTCTTGCCTTGTGCTTATCACTTTGTGCAGATATTTCACATTTACGGCATATACAGATATGGAGGACTAACATCTATTGAGATCACTTTGTGCAGATATTTCACATTTACGGCATATACAGATATGGAGGACTCACATCTATTGAGGAAGTTGTCGATATTTTTGTTCTTCCGTAGTGCAGGGAAATCCAGATCCAGCACCAGAGAATTGAGGCCATCCTGAAAAGGAAAACACATTGGTTACATGAAAAAACATGGCAATATTTTAAGCCATATATTCCTCCTCTTCATACATGGTGACTGACATGTCAGGGATTACCTAGAAACTATGCACAGTGATTCCTAAATCTAGGCCCAAGATCAGTCACCCACTAACCCAAAAAACAATTGTCCACATAACCCCCAGTAGTAATGAATTCTATTCACCAACTTTATCTTATCATGCCCAGTATGCTGCTATAGGGCCGATTACCCTTATTCCAGAATTACAAAGATTCAATTGCATCTCCAATAGGATTCTAAGGCTTAAAGTGGACCATTCACCCCCTACGGCCGGTTTGGATACTAAAAGATTCCAGGGCCAGCCACTAGCGTGACCCCAGGACGCCCTACACCGGATGCCCCTCTGTGTGAAACCACCTGGGGCACCAGTAATCTTAGCTGATCCCGGCGTGTCCCGCGACTCCGTTTTTGCCGACGGCCAATCATTAGTATGCGCCTCTTAAAGCACTGATTGGGCGAGCGCCCAGGCATGTGTCGTGGGGACAATAGAAAGGATAGTGAAAATGGGCGATCTTGGGGGCTGCTACATTGGGATGCCCCTGGGGCAGGAACCAATCACCAGGATAGTCAAAATCCTGGTGATTGGTCCACTTTAAATAGTGACAGGTTACCAGTGAAAATTAAAGAGCAGCTTTGTGGTACAAAATATTCTGCAAGGCCAATAACCGTAAAAAAAAAAAAAAAAAAGTGTCAAATCACATATTTTCACCCATTAAATTTTTATTTGCTTGCAATTTTTTAATTCTTACATACATATCTTAGCAATTATGGTTTGATTGAAAAAAAACAAACAAACATACTATTTACATCTGCCTAGAGCACATATACCATGCAGATAACAGCATCTGGCCTGGTGCTGATGAGAGCCTAAAGCTCGAAACACGTTTCCAATAGTGGATGTGTTTGCGCCAAGCTTATCCTTGGCATTGCACACACTGTGGCTTTCAGTGCCTTGGATGGCTCAGCGACATAAAGACATGATTTACATAGCTCCACCCACTGCAAGGAGTGATGGGTAATTTTACCATTCCTTGTGTTTGGCGCTGTGCAAATACTTTCCATACTAGGAAAGCACCTCTTTTCCTTAGAGCACATATAAAAAGTCCAGTGTGTTTTTTTTTTTTTTTTTTTAAACAAAGTACAGCTGCCCGTCCTGGCGATGTACCAGCCCCTATGCCCTTCAGGTCATATCCAGGGGTGCATATTATTTGGAACACCCCTGGATATGACCTGAAAACTACTGTCTATGTCACTTGAAGGATTCCCAGCTATGAATGCCGACACAGAAGGCGTGGTGCCGACCCTTTTTTGACTGCCAACTGCAGCCCCATGTGACCTCCTGCAACTAGTGAAGTAACAGCACGGGTATGCACAGTGGGGCATCCCTCAATACCTTGCACTGCCTAGTTCAGTAACTGACTGGAGAGTCACTTTAAAAGATTGTGATCCCAAGCCCAGGGTTGCTTTAATAAGCAACCAACTGAGCAACAGTGGGGCATCCTAAATCAGGACGCCCAAGGGACATGGACCACAAACCCAGGTTTTGGTCCACTTTAACAGTCCTGCTGTTCATGTTTCTCTCTTATTTCTGCACCCGAAGCATTTGATAAGGGAGCAACATGAACAGCAACATGAACAGCAGATGAAGCATCATGGTAATGACCACAAAGTATACCACAAGAAGTGCATTTTCTAGCCAACAGAATTTTTGGTAATTTCTAGAGGGACTTAAAATGATAATTGGGATAATTTTTTCTCACACAGACTCGCTCTGTTAACTTCTAGAACATTGTTGTCTATATTTTGTTTCTTCTTTCTTGACCACGCCATGTTTTTTAATATATATATATATATATATATATATATATATACAAACACACACAGCATGACGTCATACTGATCCCTAAAACAAACAATGTGCATTCTGATGAAAAGCTTAGATGTTCGATCTCATCTCAAATAGGGTGTATAAAAGGTGAATGGAGGTGTGCAGGAGAGCGGCTATCAGTCACGCAGTCAGCTGACCTGCGGCCATCTTTCTACTATAATCATTGTGTGGGCTGTGCTGGGAGATTGGAAGAGACGAGGTCAGCAGGAAGCCAGTCTGTCTCTTCCCCAGCTGTCAGGAAGCCTGTTGCTGACATGATTTCATGCTCAGCTTCCTCCATGCTATGACAGCATTGTGACACAACATCCCCGGTAAGCGCAGGTCCTTCCCATACAAATATCATGGGGTGGCATTGGGGGTAATACGTGCTCACGCTGCAGCTTACCATAGAACTCATACACCTCATGCACTGCAGGTCTTCCCAGGTTTAACGTTAGACTGGCATGGAATGTCCCCTGGCTGTATGAATGTACATTATTCATCGTACACTGGTACACACATACCACCAGTGGTAGAGAAGATCCTATTGGCTTCTGCCCCATTACAGCCAGTGGGCAGCATGCCCCTATTATAGCCAGTGGGCAGCATGCCCCATTATAGCCAGTGGGCAGCATGCCCCATTACAGCCAGTGGGCAGCATGCCCCATTACAGCTAGTAGGCAGCATGCCCCATTACAGCCAGTAGGCAGCATGCCTGATTACAACCAGTGGGCAGCATGCCCCATTACAGCCAGTGGGCAGCATGCCCCATTACAGCCAGTGGGCAGCATGCCCCATTACAGCCAGTGGGCAGCATGCCCCATTACAGCCAGTGGGCAGCATGCCCCATTACAGCCAGTGGGCAGCATGCCCCATTACAGCCAGTGGGCAGCATGCCCCATTACAGCCAGTGGGCAGCATGCCCCATTACAGCCAGTGGGCAGCATGCCCCATTACAGCCAGTGGGCAGCATGCCCCATTACAGCTAGTAGGCAGCATGCCCCATTACAGCCAGTAGGCAGCATGCCCCATTACAGCCAGTAGGCAGCATGCCCCATTACAGCCAGTAGGCAGCATGCCCCATTACAGCCAGTGGGCAGCATGCCCCATTACAGCCAGTAGGCAGCATGCCCCATTACAGCCAGTAGGCAGCATGCCCCATTACAGCCAGTGGGCAGCATGCCCCATTACAGCCAGTAGGCAGCATGCCCCATTACAGCCAGTAGGCAGCATGCCATATTACAGCCAGTGGGCAGCATGCCCCATTACAGCCAGTAGGCAGCATGCCATATTACAGCCAGTGGGCAGCATGCCTTATTACAGCCAGTGGGCAGCATGCCCCATTACAGCCAGTAGGCAGCATGCCATATTACAGCCAGTGGGCAGCATGCCCCATTACAGCCAGTGGGTAGCATGCCCCATTACAGCCAGTGGGCAGCATGCCTTATTACAGCCAGTGGGCAGCATGCCCCATTACAGCCAGTAGGCAGCATGCCTTATTACAGCCAGTGGGCAGCATGCCCCATTACAGCCAGTAGGCAGCATGCCTTATTACAGCCAGTGGGCAGCATGCCCCATTACAGCCAGTAGGCAGCATGCCCCATTACAGCCAGTGGGCAGCATGCCTTATTACAGCCAGTGGGCAGCATGCCCCATTACAGCCAGTGGGCAGCATGCCCCATTACAGCCAGTGGGCAGCATGCCCCATTACAGCCAGTGGGCAGCATGCCCCATTACAGCCAGTGGGCAGCATGCCCCGTTACAGCCAGTGGGCAGCATGCCCCATTACAGCCAGTGGGCAGCATGCCCCATTACAGTCAGTGGGCAGCATGCCCCATTACAGCCAGTGGGCAGCATGCCCCATTACAGCCAGTGGGCAGCATGCCCCATTACAGCCAGTGGGCAGCATGCCCCATTACAGCCAGTGGGCAGCATGCCCCATTACAGCCAGTGGGCAGCATGCCCCATTACAGCCAGTGGGCAGCATGCCCCGTTACAGCCAGTGGGCAGCATGCCCCGTTACAGCCAGTGGGCAGCATGCCCCATTACAGCCAGTGGGCAGCATGCCCCATTACAGTCAGTGGGCAGCATGCCCCATTACAGCCAGTAGGCAGCATGCCCCATTACAGCCAGTGGGCAGCATGCCCCATTACAGCCAGTGGGCAGCATGCCCCGTTACAGCCAGTGGGCAGCATGCCCCATTACAGCCAGTGGGCAGCATGCCCCATTACAGTCAGTGGGCAGCATGCCCCATTACAGCCAGTAGGCAGCATGCCCCATTACAGCCAGTGGGCAGCATGCCATATTACAGCCAGTGGGCAGCATGCCCCATTACAGCCAGTAGGCAGCATGCCATATTACAGCCAGTGGGCAGCATGCCCCATTACAGCCAGTAGGCAGCATGCCTTATTACAGCCAGTGGGCAGCATGCCCCATTACAGCCAGTAGGCAGCATGCCCCATTACAGCCAGTGGGCAGCATGCCTTATTACAGCCAGTGGGCAGCATGCCCCATTACAGCCAGTAGGCAGCATGCCTTATTACAGCCAGTGGGCAGCATGCCCCATTACAGCCAGTAGGCAGCATGCCCCATTACAGCCAGTGGGCAGCATGCCTTATTACAGCCAGTGGGCAGCATGCCCCATTACAGCCAGTGGGCAGCATGCCCCATTACAGCCAGTGGGCAGCATGCCCCATTACAGCCAGTGGGCAGCATGCCCCATTACAGCCAGTGGGCAGCATGCCCCATTACAGCCAGTGGGCAGCATGCCCCATTACAGCCAGTGGGCAGCATGCCCCATTACAGCCAGTGGGCAGCATGCCCCATTACAGCCAGTGGGCAGCATGCCCCATTACAGCCAGTGGGCAGCATGCCCCATTACAGCTAGTAGGCAGCATGCCCCATTACAGCCAGTAGGCAGCATGCCCCATTACAGCCAGTAGGCAGCATGCCCCATTACAGCCAGTAGGCAGCATGCCCCATTACAGCCAGTGGGCAGCATGCCCCATTACAGCCAGTAGGCAGCATGCCCCATTACAGCCAGTAGGCAGCATGCCCCATTACAGCCAGTGGGCAGCATGCCCCATTACAGCCAGTAGGCAGCATGCCCCATTACAGCCAGTAGGCAGCATGCCATATTACAGCCAGTGGGCAGCATGCCCCATTACAGCCAGTAGGCAGCATGCCATATTACAGCCAGTGGGCAGCATGCCCCATTACAGCCAGTAGGCAGCATGCCCCATTACAGCCAGTGGGCAGCATGCCCCATTACAGCCAGTGGGCAGCATGCCATATTACAGCCAGTGGGCAGCATGCCCCATTACAGCCAGTAGGCAGCATGCCATATTACAGCCAGTGGGCAGCATGCCTTATTACAGCCAGTGGGCAGCATGCCCCATTACAGCCAGTAGGCAGCATGCCATATTACAGCCAGTGGGCAGCATGCCCCATTACAGCCAGTAGGCAGCATGCCTTATTACAGCCAGTGGGCAGCATGCCTTTTTACAGCCAGTGGGCAGCATGCCCCATTACAGCCAGTGGGCAGCATGCCCCATTACAGCCAGTGGGCAGCATGCCCCATTACAGCCAGTGGGCAGCATGCCCCATTACAGCCAGTGGGCAGCATGCCCCATTACAGCCAGTGGGCAGCATGCCCCGTTACAGCCAGTGGGCAGCATGCCCCATTACAGCCAGTAGGCAGCATGCCCCATTACAGCCAGTGGGCAGCATGCCCCATTACAGCCAGTGGGCAGCATGCACCATTACAGCCAGTGGGCAGCATGCCCCGTTACAGCCAGTGGGCAGCATGCCCCATTACAGCCAGTGGGCAGCATGCCTTATTACAGCCAGTAGGCAGCATCCCCCTTACCGCCAGTAGGCAGCATGCCTTATTACAGCCAGTGGGCAGCATGCCTTATTACAGCCAGTGGGCAGCATGCCTTATTACAGCCAGTGGGCAGCATGCCCCATTACAGCCAGTGGGCAGCATGACCTATTACAGCCAGTGGGCAGCATGCCTTATTACAGCCAGTGGGCAGCATGCCTTATTACAGCCAGTGGGCAGCATGCCCCATTACAGCCAGTGGGCAGCAAGACCCATTACAGCCAGTGGGCAGCATGCCTTATTACAGCCAGTGGGCAGCATGCCCCATTACAGCCAGTGGGCAGCATGCCTTATTACAGCCAGTGGGCAGCATGCCCCATTACAGCCAGTGGGCAGCAAGACCCATTACAGCCAGTGGGCAGCAAGACCCATTACAGCCAGTGGGCAGCATGCCTTATTACAGCCAGTAGGCAGCATGCCTTATTACAGCCAGTGGGCAGCATGCCTTATTACAGCCAGTAGGCAGCATGCCCCATTACAGCCAGTGGGCAGCAAGACCCATTACAGCCAGTGGGCAGCAAGACCTATTACAGCCAGTGGGCAGCAAGACCCATTACAGCCAGTAGGCAGCATGCCCCATTACAGCCAGTGGGCAGCAAGACCCATTACAGCCAGTGGGCAGCAAGACCCATTACAGCCAGTAGGCAGCATGCCTGATTACAGCCAGTGGGCAGCATGCCTTATTACAGCCAGTGGGCAGCATGCCTTATTACAGCCAGTGGGCAGCATGCCCCATTACAGCCAGTGGGCAGCATGCCCCATTACAGCCAGTGGGCAGCAAGACCCATTACAGCCAGTGGGCAGCATCTTCCACCACTCACCCACATCCTGCAACTCCTTTAAAGTGGACCAAAACTGGACTAAAAGTCTAGGTGCGGTTAAATACTTACCCCCAAATTGGGATGTCCCACTGTATGAAACCATGAAGGTCACCCATTATACCATGCTGTCAATCCCACAGTGCATGCGTGGCCAGTGGCAGCATCTCTTGCATGCCCGTACAGCCACATAGGAATGCAGGAGGTGCCCCCAGCAATTGCAAAAGCAGCCAAGTTTCCACTTCAGCTTTCTTAGCCACTAATTTCAATTCACAGAAGAAAAAAAAAAGAGCCGCACCTGTGGTGTCGCTGGAGTATGTATACCAGGCGACTGGTAGTGTTTCACAAAGCGGGGCAACCCAAATGGAGATGTTCCAGGGCTAAAAAGCAACACCCAGGATAGTGAAAATCTCAGGTTTTGGTCAGTTTTAATAGAAAAGTCCAAGCATTTTGTACCCCCACCCCACCTAGGAGTGGCTTGGGGGTTACAAAAAGCATGGACTTCCTCATAGGTTTTATGATTTGGGGGGGGGGGGGTACAGGCAACTTATATACTGATAGGAAAAATGCAGAGAGCGTCCATATTGGGATATGAGTCCATGACATACAACAATACAGTGACAGTGCACGCATAGGCCGGCATGACGAGTACATCCCGAGCAGCACGTACAGCAGCCATGCACATTCCATGCTAATGAGATATATATATATATTTTTTTTTTTCTACAGACATAAAACTTCCAATAGATCTTAAACCGGTCATTTACCTTGACTAAGAGTCTATCTATATGTTTCCCCCACCCTGTACATACAGATTGTTCACATTAAAAATCATCCTACCTGCACCTAGTGCGTTTCCTGAGCCTTTTAAAATCCAGGATGGCGGCCAGTGATGGTATTTCAGGCTGCCTGCAGACAGGAAGCCTCCTCTGACTGTGCCGCTCTGCATTCTGGGATTGCTGTCCTTTCCCTGACCCCAGCTCTGTTCTGCCTGTGCAAAGCACAGCAATAACCCCCCCCTGCAGTTTCCCCCTCCTCAATATATGATGCTTCTGAGGCAAGATGGCGGAGCACCTATACTAGAGTCCTGACCAGAGTTAAAGCCCTGAGGGGGAAAGAATAGTAGGTAAGTGACTAAAAACTTAAAATGTATTCATTTTAGATGCTGAGAAATCATTTTTTTAAGGGTTTGGGCTTTTCATTAAATGATGCTGAAGGTCCGGTTTAAAACCGTTTCAGCTCTGCGTCACAATGAGCCTGCCGTGGTGGTTTCCAGAAATAGACACATTTGTCATCAGCGCTATGAATAAAACGCACAGCTAACCCGGCCTGAATTGCCACACCTGGAATAAACATGCGGGGTGTGCACACACATATAGGCGGCCATACGTCAAGGAGGTAAGTGCAAGCACATGTGCCCCCGGCAGGACCTGCGCCCCACATGTAGGGGGATGCACTGTGACACCCACTTAGTGTCACTTGTAATTTGTG
The DNA here is from genome assembly GCA_027917425.1 of Gastrophryne carolinensis. Lineage (NCBI taxonomy): Eukaryota > Metazoa > Chordata > Amphibia > Anura > Microhylidae > Gastrophryne > Gastrophryne carolinensis. The sequence continues at coordinate 91,723,246 of CM051237.1, forward strand.
CGGTGTGTGTGTAACACAGATACACACGGATCAGAGGAAACACATTGCCAGCATGAGGCTAACACAAAACACACACACTGACATTCAGGGGCGGCGCAGGTCCTCGGGATCAAACACAATCAAATGAGAAACATAGGTCAAAGCAGAGGAAAAAGGGTTAATACATTGATTGATTGGAAGAATTGGTGTTCTGTCCCTTTTGTCGTGTGTCTATCCCCCACACATAAAAGCTATAGACTATAAAAACAGACAGCAGGATAAACAATTAAGATACAATGTGATACATGATTCAAGCAGAGATATCCATAATGACCCCTAGGTGGCGCTGTGGAATTAACCAGCACCCAGAGTGTGTGCACACCTTTATACCACCAAAATATTGCTAAATCAAAGACCTGGTTAATATTAGTAGCAGAAATAGGGTACCAATAGGCCAGAGATAAAGTCTGGTTACTCCCTATTGAATCCCACATAATACAGCATCAGTAATCCAAAGCATACAAAACAATAGCAGGAGTGACACCAGAGAACCCTCGACGTTTCGGTTTGTTAACCTTTTTCAAGCGGGAGAACGATGCCATGTCTGGCCTAAAGGTGTGCACACACTTTGGGTGCTGGTTAACGCCACAGTGCCACCTAGCGGTCATTATGGATATTGATGCTTGAATCATGTATTGCACTGTATCTTAAGTGTTTATCCTGCTGTTTTGACCAGCACTATTGTATTTTGTACACGTCCTTATTAAACACCTCTCACTATTTTTTTCATTTAAATCGGACCTTCAGCATGATTTAATAAAAAGCCCAAACCCTTAAAAAAATATTTCCCTGCAATTTATAATTAATATTTCTTTTAAGTTTTTAGATACTTATTATTCTTTCCCCCACCAGGCTGCAACTCTGTTCAGGACTCTAGGATACGGGTGCCGCCATCTTGCCACAGTAGCATCACATACTGAGGAGAGTGGTCAAAAGTGCAGGGGGCGGGGATATAGCTGACAGAGCAGAGCTGGGGTCAGGGAAAGGACATCAATCCCAGAATGCAGAGCGACACAGTCAGAAGACACTTCCTGTTTGCAGGCTGCCTGATGCTCCATGAGCCGCCATCTTGGATGTTTAAAGGCTCATAACATGCAGTAGATGCAGGTAGGATGATTTTTAATGTGAGCAATCTGTATGTACAGGGTGTGGGAAACATATAAGATAAGCTCTTATTCAGGGTGAAGGTCCGCTTTAATAAGGTTGTTTGCCCCTTTAATCACAATAGTCTATGATCAAACACAATCAGAAGTAATGAAGCCCAGTACTCTGCCCTGTGTGTATGATGCTGTATGACGCTGTAGTCATGATACCCTGCAGGTGAGGATATAATAATAATAAAATAAAAAGGAGGCTCCTCCCCTGCTTTGCTAGGAATCTGAAACATGGCAGCTCCCAGCAATCACTGACCCAAAAGGGTCACTTACATAAAAACAAACCCCTTACAGGGGGTTACTTTAGTAAAATAAAATAGTAAAATAATCCCAACACCTGCTTGATATGTGCAGTGAATGATCAATACAATTTGACAGTTTGTCTGTAAATTCATTGAATAATGGAGACCTAAATTGTAAGCAGAATTTTAATAGTATTTATGCACACATGGTTCTATATTTACTCTATGTATATATATTGAGATCCACCCCCTGTAGTTTATCCTGCTCTCCTCTCCTCAGTATGTGATGCTTCTGATGCAAGATGGCGGCGCCCGTATCCTAGAGTCCTGAACAGAGTTGCAGCTCAGTAGGGGAAAAAATAATAAGTGACTAAAAACTTAAAACATATTAATTTTAGATGCTAGGAAATAGTTTTTTTTAAAGTGGACCAACACCCTCACTGCGGGACATCCGAGATCGGGATGTCCCGCGGGGTGAAACCCCCCCCAAAACCCCAAAAAAACCTTACCAAAAAAACGCCGCCGCCGCCTCCCGCGCGTCCCTCTAGACGTGCGTGCGCCCGCCGTTTGTGAATGGCCGCCGCGCGCCCTGTAAGAGTGACATGCAGGAGGCGGCGGTGGACGCGCTGTCTTGTCCGTCGGCGGGGATTGGATGCCGCGGTCACGTGGGAGCGTGGTGAGGTGAGTTTTTGGGGCTTTCACACAGCGGGGCACCCCCAATCGGGGTGCCCCCCCCGAAGTGGACCAAAACCCAGGATAGTCAAAATCCTGGGTGTTGGTCCACTTTAAGGGTTCGGGCTTTTCGTTAAATCATTCTGAAGGTCCGGTTTAAGTATTATAAGCTGCTAGTCATCATTACTATTATATTAAAATGTATATGGTATGCGGGGGGATAGACAAAGTTTTCCGTTGATATACCGATATCAAGGATCTTTCAAAGCTTGATTTCTATCCTGAACCCTCAGTACCTTAAAGAGGACCCAAATTGAGAGTAAGACCTGGGCACTTTAGATTTTGAGAATACCAGCACCAGATATTCAGCTTTACTCTTGCAATAATAAGGGCTGGCTCCAGGTTTATGCAGGCACATGGATGATAAAGGTCTCGGTGGACCCTCTTGCCGGCTGAGCGCAAGCAAACTTTCACAGACCACGAATTGTTTATACAGTGGGACCCTCACCCCAGACCCCGAGGTTCTGCAGAATGTGAGCATCAATCCCCAGCAATGAAGAGCAGAATGCAATGCATGGCCTCCAGGTCCCAAAAATAAAAAAAATAAAAAAGGCTCATTGCAACATCCCCCAAATCCATATACACATGCTGGATAGGGAGATCAGGAGTTACTTAGTTACTTACTTAGGAGTGAGTTAGTTAAAGTGGACCAATACCCAGGATTTTCACTATCCTAGGTGTTGGTCCACTTCAGCGGGGCATCCGAGATCATGCCCCGCTATGTGAAACCCCCCAAAAGCCCCAAAAAAACTTACCTTTTCGGCGGTGGCTTGTCCGTCACCGCCTCCCGCGCGTCCCTCTTACAGGGCGCGCACACTGCTAGAGGGGCGCACGGGAGGCGGCGGCGGCTGATCCGTCGCCGATAAGGTAAGGTTTTTGGGGCTTTTGGGGGGGTTTCACCCCACGGGACATCCCGATCTCGGATGCCCCATGGTGAGGGAGGTGATCGGCCCAGGAATCTTATAGATCACCCCCTGGGTGATGGTCCACTTTAACCTAAATCCAAGGGCAACAGCTTTCCGAGCTTACAGAAATGTAATAAATGGCCGACTGCTCATCTGAATGATGAAAGTGCTAACTACATCCAGGGGGAAGGTGCCAGGCAAGGGTTACTGCAGACACCCACATGAGAACTAAGTCCAAAGAAAAGATGTAGCTAGTGCCTCCCTGATAGATAATAATAGAAGTTAAAGAGTCCAACTTCCATGGAATTTGGGTATATTTTTTGTGTTCAATGTGTTGAGATGATCTAGTTGTTTTTATTTTGTCCTATGTTAGCAAATGTGAGTTTTATAGAAGCCGTTTTCATTACCTGCAACCTGTTGGTTGCTATTGGCGACAGACACCAAGATGACAGGACTGAGCCCTGTACACACAGAACACTGTGGCTATGGACGCTGCTGAGGTGAGGGAGCTCTCCCAACCTTACACATGCCCAGCAGCCATGTCCTTTGCAACTATCTGTTGCTATTGGCAACGTGCACCAAGTCTGCACTTGGTGTATGTTGCCAATAGAAACCGATTGCAGATAGTGAAAACGGCTTCCATAAAACACATATTTTCTATGAACAGAAAAAAATAAAAAAAATGCTAAATCAGCTCAGCTTCAAGACATTTTGCCACATAAAAATATACACTTACAAAAAATCCATCGAAAGTAGACTTAATCTTTAAAGTGTATCTAAAATGTGACTATACTAGGATTTGGTTCTTTCCCCCAGGGCACCCCCCCCCCCCCAGATTGCCGAAGCCAACTCACCTCTTCCCGGTCCTGCGACACATGCTCGGCCGCTCGTCCAATCAGCGTGCTCAGAGCTGCTGACATCACGCCATCTAAGTTCGTCTAAGTCCAGCGGCTCCAAGCACACTGAAGGCCGCATCCCCTGCTACCCTCTAACAGGGAGTGTGCCCGCACCGGCCATTCACAAATGCCTGGCACGGGCATGCCATTTATGCCTCAAAAGTAGGGGAGTTCTGGCTTTGTGCATGTCTGTGTGTATGTGTCGCCTTCTCATTCTCTCACTAGCATAATAACCAGGTCCTTTTTTTTTTTTTTTTTTTTTTTTTACTGCGGTGAGTGAAAATCTGTACCCCAACTCAGAAGCAAATAGAAGACAAACAAGCAGAGACGAGGGCAGACACAAGAGATGGAGTGCCCCACATAGGGGTCAATTTAGAGCCTGGTAAAATAAAAACCCACTTTTTTGTAGGAGAGAAAATGGTCATTCACTTTCATTGTCTACCGGGTTTAAATTCTCACCTGGCTCTGAACCAGCCCCATAGTGTGACGCCAGAGGGGAGGGATCACAAAATTGAAAAAGGTGGTTGCGCATAAATAATATCTGGGGGCCTAGTTATAGAAGAGGGGCTGGATCTTTTCTCTAGCAGCACAACAGGATTCATCAGCTGCATAGCGGGTAAGCAACTAATAATGGGATTTCACACCTAGCCTTTACAGTCCCTTTATCTACAGAGACAGCAACATAAAACGGCTAAATATGTTAAAAAAAAATATATAATATATAATATATAATATATATATATATATATATATATATATATATATATTAAACATACTTTACTACTGCGTTATATGAGAGAGTTGGGGGATTTTTAGAGGCAGGGTTTTCATTTTTGCCCAAGATGGTCCTTGAAGCAGGGACTGCTCAGTTCTAATAGGAGCTTGCTGTGTAATGTTCAGCTGCAGCAATCTGGCAGGGAGCCAACAAGCCTGCTATTATAGTCGGGCAATAACAACAGCTTATAAGAAAGGTGCTTTAGAGAAACTCTTGAGAAAAGTAACAAAGTGGGGATATGGAAGGCAAACAGCGCACTGAGCGTATGGCGGCGAGATGCCAGAGCCGAGTGTTAATCAGCCCTGATGAAGCCGGTCTAGCAGGTTTAGTTTCTTTAGTGAAAGCTCTCTTACATGGATGACTGGCACTGCCGGGTAAGCCGCTTTCTTCCTGTCCCCAGCCTGGCAGAGCTCCAGTAGAAGTGCCAGCATCAACAATGTGCTTAAACAAAAAGCCAAGTCCACAGGAATGTATCGGCCAAGCTTCTGCTGGCTGGAACAGTACAGATGCCCCGGGGTAACATACCCCATACACATCCTGAATGCAGGACACATGCCCAATCCCCTCCGACAAATGCCATGATAGGGGTGTCAAAGGAAAACCCTGGTCGAACAGATACAAAAATAGGCATATGGCATAATATGATTAAGGCCCACAGTGGCCCGAAACGCGTTATGGGTGTATATTAACAGGATACAGTGGCATCTGGATCTTTACTGCTTATATGCACGCTGGCACTTTTTTCCACGTTTGGCTATTTTAGCTATGGATATTGAAAGTTACGTTTTATCAAGAGGCTGGATAAGATACTGACTTGGAGATACAAAAATACGAACAGAGCAGACACCGTAAAATTGAGGGAGAACATGCTCCCCCCCACCAGTATTTCAACTACCCTATTGCTCCATCACAGTGTAGGAGTGCACATGCTGCAGATGGAGACGGGCATCGATAGGACAGTTTGTGAGTGCATGGCCCCCCGGCTGCTCTTCCATTATACACACTGTTAGCCATATAGAGCCACAGCTCTGCTCTTAGCATAACATAACTAGACTCCAGTGACGTGGAGGATATAACAAGTGATTATTCGCTTAGTTCCGCCTTTATTCTCAAGGCCATTAACCAAAGTGGGAAAGAGGTGGCTGTGCAACAACATTTGGGATGAAATGGACAGGAAAGGAGGAGCCAACTTTTGATAAAGCATTCACAGCGCACTGCAGGAGATGGAACGCTACGAAAGAAGATGGCGCTATATAACTAAAAAAAATACAATTCTGTGATTACTCACCTGTAGAATTGGTATTATGAGTATACAGTACGTCCTGCTCCAAATCGAATACTTTCAGTTGGGATATAGTCCGCCAGATGGCGCTGGACTGCAGAGACATCGAAAATAGGCTCCTCCCGACCCCTCAAATACCTGGGGACCTCCCACAAATCCCCAGCATTGAAAAGCAGTTAATGAGAAGCCAGGAGAATTAAATAATCCAAACTATCAACTATAACAATGATAACAATCACCATACAGGGGATCCAAGATAATGCAAAACCAAGGGTGGGTTGGAGCAGGACGTACTATATACTCATAATACCAATTCTACAGGTGAGTAATCACAGAATTGTATTATTCTTAGTATACAGTACGTCCTGCTCCAAATCTAATACTTACAGTTGGGACATCCAATAGCAGTGTCCATAAAGTAGGGTGGGATCCCCAAGAAAAATCAGCAGCAGACAGTTTAGACCACTGCCGCCTGCAGAACCTTTCGGCCAAAAGCAGCATCAGCTGAGGCCCTAACATCAACCTTGTAAAACTTTGAAAAGGTATAAACAGAAGACCCAAGTAGCGGCCTTGCAAACTTGTTCAACAGAAGCCTGGTGCTGAAAACCCCAAGAGGCACCAATAGCACGAGTGGAATGAGCAGTAAGGCGGAAGGGAGAATTCTTCCCCTTAGCAGAATAGGCCTGAATCACAGTCTGACGAATCCACTTGCTGATAGTAGACTTGGCAGGGGCCAAACCGTTCCTAGGACCAGAAGGGACCACAAAAAGAGCATCAGTTTTCCTGAAAGGTGCAGTAGCCACCAGATAGAACTTCAGATTCCTGACCACATCCAAGGAATGCAAAACCCTCTCCTTAGTGTTACTAGGATTAGGGCACAAGGAAGGTAGAACAATGTCCTGATTAAGATGAAAGTCAGACACAACTTTAGGCAGAAAATCTGGTTTGAAGCGAAAAACCACCTTGTCCTGGCGTCTCTCAAAGTAGGGGGGCTGGATGGAAAGCGCCGCCAACTCAGAAACACGCCTCACAGAAGTGATAGCCACCAAAAAGACAACCTTGAGCGTAAGAATGGCCAAGGCAGCCTCCTTCACAGGTTCAAAGGGAGCCCCCTGCAAGGCAGAAAGGACCAAGTTCAGGTCCCAGACAGGCAACATAGGCTTACGTGGGGGACGCACATGAGTAACGCCCTGGAAAAAGGTCTTGACCAGAGGATGCTGCAGCCAGGGCAGAAACATGACCCTTCAGAGTACTGAGTTGAAGCCCCAGATCCAACCCATGTTGAAGGAATTCCAGAACCCTGGGGATAGAGAACACACGACAGGGAAGAGACCTAGACTCACACCAGTCAATGTAGGCACGCCAAACCCTATAGTAAATGGAAGAAGAAGACTTCTTCCTATCCCAGATCATGGTGTTAACAACAGAGGCAGGCAACCCCTTTTCCATCAAGATGGAGGTTTCAGCAGCCAGGCCGTCAAAGCCAGTGTTTGTAAATTGGGGTGGCGTAACTGTCCATGAGTGAGCAGATCTGGAACCCTGGGCAGAGCGTACTGATCTACTGCCAACTGCACAATGTCTGCGAACCACACTCTTCTTGGCCAACTGGGGGCCACCAGAATTGCTGGCACCCCTTCCTGAGCTATCTTGCGCAGAACCCTGCCCAACAGGGGGAATGGAGGAAAGACATACAGAAGCTGAAATGCCAGATATGACATTGCCAGAGCATCTGTGGCCAAGGCTAGAGGATCCTGGGACAGGGAGACAAAGGCTGGAAGCTTGTGATTGCGACGGGACGCAAACAGATCCACATTTGGCTGACCCCAAAGGTGACACAGAGAGTGAAACACCCTGTCGCTGAGGGACCATTCTCCTAGGCGAGAGGTCCCCCTGGTCAGAGAGTCTGCCTGCAGATTCTCCACCCCCGGAATGTACACAGCTGAGATGCAGGGAACATTGTCCTCCGCCCAGGACAGAATCAGAGACACTTCCTTGAGGGCCCCCTTGCTCCTGGTCCCTCCCTGATTAATGATGTAGGCAACCGCCGTCTGGTTGTCCGAGCGTACCTAAACAGGCCGGTCCCGAAGGTGTTGGGTCAAGTGAGCCAGAACCAACCTGATCGCCCTCAGTTCCAAAATGTTGATAGGGGTGTGGGCCTCCTGAGGGCCCCACCGCCCTTGGAACTGTAGGGACTTCCAGAAGCCCCCCCCAACCGGTCAGACTGGCATCTGTGGTGACCGTCTCCCAGCAGGAGGCCAGAAAAGATCTGCCCGCCAACAGGTTCCTGGAGTCCAGTCACCACGAGAGGAACCTCCTGGCTAGGGGGGACAGAACAAGGACCTGGTCCAGGGACGCAGGATCCTTGTCCCAAACTGACAAGAGGTGGAGTTGCAGAGGCCTCATGTGAAACTGGGCATAAGTAACTGCCTCGAAGCACGACACCATCAGGCCCACCAACTACATTCCCTGCCTGATGGAGGAATGAGGGCAAGATAGAAGGAACTGGACCTGTGCTAGCAGACTGTCCACCTTCTGCTAAGGAGGAAAGATCCTTGCCTGAACTGTATCCAGATTCATTCCCAGAAATAACATCACCAAGGAGGGAGACAGGGAAGATTTGGGATGGTTGATCACCCAGCCGAAAGACTCCAGTGTGGACACCACTCGCTGATTATCCAGCTCTGCCTGTTGGAGGGACTGAGAATTGATGAGAATGTCGTCCAAGTAGGGTAGAATGCGAATGCCCTGAGCCTGGAGCAGAGCCATCACTCCTGCCAGCACCTTGGTGAACACTCTGGGAGCTGAAGTGAGACCGAAGGGCAAAGCCACAAATTGGTAGTGCTGATCCTCCAGAGCGAACCTGAGGAATCTTTGATGACCTGGAAAGATGGGAATATGGAGGTAAGCAGGTCCTTTATGTCCACAGAAAACATTAAATCCCCTTCATGCCTGAGGGGGCTTGGAGGAAGGCTTAGGTTTGGAGCCCCAGGATGGACCAGGGCGTCCACGTCCTCTGCCTCTTCCCCAGAAATCTCCTCGGACCCCTGAAAAAGAGACCCCTCTCCCCGCTCTGGGTCCACGGTAGGGGGAAGGAAAGGAGCCTGAGCTCTGAAAGGGCCGAGACTGCCTTCTGCGCTGGGGTAACTTGCCTCCCTTAGCAAACAGGTCCAGGCGGTCCCCAAATAGGTGCAGACCCTTGAAAGGAAACCCAGTGAAATCCTTCTTGGCGGTGTTGTCAGCTGCCCACTGGCACAGTGGCACCAAGGCAGAGGCTCTGCCACACATCCTAATAGTATCATCCAGGGCAGAGAGGACATAAGCAACAAATACCTCACAACGTGAGAGTGCATTATATAGTTCACTAGAAACATCATCAGGAACTCCATCTAGGACACTCCTAAGCAGAGTTCTAATAGCCACACCTGTAATGGCAGAGGCACAGACCAGTCGCAGTGCCGTCCCCACACAGGCAAAGGCATGAGAAGCCAACTGATCAATACGCCGGTCCTCCCCATCCTTCAGAGTAGTCGAGTCAGGGGAATGCATGACGAGGTGTTAGACAAACCCAGAATTGGGGCATCCACTTCAGGAGGGGATGACCAACACTTAACCACATCAGCAGGAAAGGGATATCTCTTATCCCAACTCTTAGGGACTCCGGGGAGCCTGCTAGGACGCTCCCATTTCTTGAGCACAAGATTATTAAAATGAGATTGCTCAGGGAACTCCAACGTGACTTAGCAGTATGAAATAATTCCCCCTGCTGCCTAGGAGCCGCGACTGGGGGAGGGATAGAAAGCTCTGAGCCAACAGCCTATCAGTATCATCTGGGGCCCAGGGATCAGAGCCAGAATCAGTATAACCCTTAGGCCGCTCATCAGATGATTCTGAGTCAGAGAACAATTCCCCCTCTTCCAGGGGGGTATAGCCAGACAGATCAAAGAACTCTTCAGCCTCCATAGGGAAAAGAGTGACATCAGGCGCCAAATGCCGCCTCTTAGCAGAGGCCTTCCTCGCCATAGTATTGGCAAGCAACTTTTCAACGCAAGCCAGTCTAGAAGACACATCAGGCTGAGACTCCCTACTGGTATGCAGCTCACTGGGAGTCATATGTAAGCAGGGGGAGTAGGCGAAGCCATACGGGGAGCAGGCCCAGCTGCAAGAAGGCCAGGCTGCAGTGCAAGCACCTGCTCGGCACAAGGTACACACACACGCACATTGTCATCACTTGTAGGGGACACCCCACACGCCACATACAGCCGGGCTTTTCCCGAAGGAACCCCGAGCACATTATCCTGAGACGCCTCCCTATGGTGATTATAGCGGCACAATCGGCTGATAGGGATTCACGTTTAAGAGCAACCCGGGATGCCCCAATAGCCCGCTAGGGAAGTGGGAGGAATTAGTATACCAGGCCTCAATAATTTTAATAAACTAATAGAGGGGATAGGGCCGGGAGAAACCAATTGAGTTTCACCCGCCTGAGAGACAAAAGGTAAAGACCCCATAAGCGACAGTCATACATGACATAAAGAAATGAACAAAGCAGCCCGCAGGGGCTACTCACGGACCGCGGTAGGTAGGCGCCAGGCACGGAGCACGAGGAAGCAAGATGGCGACGAATATACATCGAGGGGCGGGCCGCGGAGACAGTGATGTGGAACACGCCATCCGCAGGGCCCGCCCCCCCTCCGAAGAGCGCAAAGCCGCACACGTGACAGAATCAACCAATGATGGCGCAGCAGCGCCCAAGGTAATGTCGCCGCCGACCACGGAACGCCATACAAGCGTGCGTGGCGGCGGCATATTTAAAGAAGCAACCAGTGCAACCAAGCTGTAAAGGGACAGGGAAAGGCAACCAAGCACACAATACCAAAGGTGAATGTTGAAAACACACACTCACACCCCCCCCCCCCCCGAGAACTACAAGGCAGAGGGAGGGAGGGCAGCGGCCACCTAACATGGGGCCCACCGATAGACAGGGGCAATAGTGCGGGAGGGGCATCCCATAAAGGCTCACCATGTGCCTATAACGCCTACCCTTTGGCGGGGGATTGCGGTGGAGCAACGCTCCTAAGCACCTGACAGCGGTGCTGCCTACCATCACCCGAACCAGCGCAGCCAAGGCTGGGAGGCAAATTAGAAAAGGAACGGGTGGGAATAGCTCTACAGGGCCGCAGGCTAATAGCCCCGCTCACCTGCAAGTAGAGAGCCATCTTCTTGTACTATTCGCAGTCCAGACTGCAGAGAAAATCTGGGAATTTGTGGGAGGTCCCTGGGTATTTATGGGGCCGGGAGGGAGCAATTTCGCTGTCTCTGCAGTCCAGCGCCATCTGGCGGAGTAATACCCAGAAGTAAAGAATCTTCATCTGGAGCAGGACGTACTGTATACTAAGAATAACTATATGGCTAAGCATGAATTATTGGACATATATATATATAAATATATATATTTTTTATTTTTGGGTTCTGTATGCTTGTGCGATATTTCCTCCACATTTGTGCAGGGAGACAAACACAAGCAGTGAGTGCACACATACTCGGGGACCTTCACCCTGAATAAGAGCATATCTTATATGTTTCCTCTACCCAGTACATACAGATTGCGGACATTAAATATTATCCTACTTGCACCTAGTGACTTTTCTGAGCCTTTAAACACTCAAGGAGCCCCAGGCTGTCTGCAGACAGGAAGTTTCCTCCGACTGTGTCGCTTTGCATTCTGGGGTGCTGTCCTTTTCTTGACCCCCAGCTCTGCTCTCCCTTTGCAAAGCACAACTATAACTCCGCCCCCTGAACCTTTACACCCTCTCCTCTGCTCGTATCCTAGAGTCCTGAACAGAGGTTGCAAAGAATAATAAGTGAGCAAATACAAACTTAAAATATATTCATTTTAGATGCTGTGGAATAGTATTTTAGAGGTTTGGGCTTTTCATGAAATGATGCTGAAGGTCCGGTTTAGAGGGGACCAATCACCAGGATTTTCACTTTCTTGGCGATTGGCAGTCCCAGGGCATCCTGATTTGGGATGCCCCACAGTGTAAAACCCCCTGGATTGCCTTTCCACCTGGTAATGGGTTTGTTAGAGATCTTCCAGGGAGGGGGGGTTCACGCAGTGGGCGCCTAGTGGGCCAGCCCCGGAGTCTTTTATTTGTCCGGTGGTGTTTGGTCAGCTTTAAGAAAAATTTAGTCATGTCCCAGCTGGGAATCAAACCTACAACCATCCGGTTGAAACACCGCCAATGACGGTCAAATATATTTTATTTTACTTGGAGATGGGCACTTCCCTGGTGAAGTAGTGTGGCACGAGGAGAATTTGATCCACCGGCAAAACCATATGAATGTCATCTGATCCCGAGGCTGTTCTGTGCTTTTAATTGACTGTTTGTAAGAGACTAATTCAGGGGTTTTCAGCTTTTTGCACATTGAGCTTAGCCATTTTTTCCTTGTTCTTTTCATTTCGGTTGGGCAAGAGGGCATCCCCGCGGTTGGAATGCCCTGCTGTCTAAAATCAAAGGGGGAACCCGAGATTGCATTTACATACTCACCCCTATCCAGCTTAGCTGTACCATACAGTATGGGCTTCCCTAGGGAACATGCTCGTCAGAATAGAAGTTTAGGGCAAGAAGTGGCAAAGCAGAAACCTGGTGGAGCCAGAGCTCCCCTTTAATCCCTCTCTGGATCTGCAGTGCGGCTCCCTGGCAAGACTTGGAAGCCAGATGATTTAGCTCAGCTCCTCTGACGTTACGACCCAGCAAAAGTCACGCCACTAGTAAGAGCTGCGTCAGAGTATACGGAGCGTTCTGGCGGTAACGCACAATATCCTGCGAGGAGCAGGCTGATCCGTGACTCAGGGGATTTACCACACGGAATCTGCTCTCCGCTTCCAACCATATTTAGCAAGCTGAGAATTAACTGGGAATGCACCTCACTGCCTATTCACCAAAACTGTTTAGTCTGTGCGACGATTCCTTGAAATACACCGCTTCATTCCACGTGAAGAAGCCGGGCCCAGCAAGAGGCTAGATAGTCGCTAGATGCCATTTATGCGACGACAGCACGACAGGCGTGATTAAAGTACACCGTCAAGAAATTAGCCCCTTCTTGTTAAAGCGGAACAAAACCCTGTGTCTAAAAGACTCCCAGTCCACTGGCCTTCCCCTAGGGTAGCTTAAATTGAATGCTCTGATGCGTAAAAGCCCCCAGGGTCGCCACGAAACTCACCTTTGCCCTGGCTTCCACAGCGAGGTAAACAATGTCGGCTGCATCCTTATCATCTGGGGTTTGCTCCTACACCAAGTTGATCAGATTGGTCTGGGGGCAGCAGCACTCCCAAGTCTAAGTCCTCGGACACTGTGGTACCGCAAAAATAAAAACAATGGCACCTCTATGACCTCTTTCACATCCCTTCAGTGCGGCAAAGAGGAGGAAAACAAAGCCACAAAAAGTCCTGCCTGCTGTGTCCTGGCCGCAAACGCACCCCACTAAAGTTTATTTAATAGGATTCAATAGGAAGACAGGGCATAGGACCCAGAAAAAGGGACTATTATAACGCAGGCGATAACACAAACAAAAACGCAATCAAAAAGGAATTCCTGCCGCAAACGCAGTCGGACAGGTGAGTATGTAGCCGCAATGGAACTGGGGATGCCGCTGCTCTCGCTCCCTATTGCCAAACTCTGGGTCTAAACTGACGAAACATTAAGAGGAGGCGCGTGATTGGGATCCCCCTAGGGAAAGCACTGAAACCAGGAAAAATTCAAGGTTTTGTTCCACTTTAAAGGGTATCGAAAAACTGAACATTAAAGTCTCTGTAAAGGTCTCCAAAAAAAAGGGGGCCCTTCCCTTCCAGCCCACAGACTTACAGACTTGATCCCATTAGGTCCTGCGGGCTGCAGCCCTCCGGTTTCACAAGAGTCTCTCCAGGATTTTTTTTTTCCGTCTGGTATCCGCTTTATATCACTTGTGAGAAAAAGAGCTTTTCTGCATAATGGCGGCTATGTGCTTGCCACTTACTGCCCCTATTGAGCATTAAAGTCCAGCTAAGGGCCCCCGGGGGAGGGTGGGCGCTGGGCTGTCTCCTCTCAGTCTCATTATTGTGCGTCCCCACAAATCGCGCTTGTTTTCTCTGAGTTTTCAGGAGTCTCTGTGAAAAGACTTTTCTTCCCGGCTGCTTTAAATAAACTAATTTTTTTTTTTTTTATAAAACACATGTCCCAGCGAGGTGCAATAAGCAGCAACACTAAAGTGCTTGGCTTGTGGCGGCCGATAATCTGGCCACATGTTTATAACATCACATTCATATATCAGGATCAGAGGGACTCTGCGTTCCCTCAGCAAATGCCTCTGTGTGAGCCGAGCTGTTCCATAAACAATGCTTCGTTTTTAGTAACCAGATCCCCTGAGACCACTACCAACACCATGGCCCCACTTCATACAGGCTTCTAGTGTGACAGGACTCTGCTCGGGCCTTGTGTTCCCTCCAGGCCTTCCCTGGTGCTTTATACAGCCTTCTAGTGTGACAGGACTCTGCTCGGGCCTTGTATTCCCATCCAGGTCATCCCTGGAGCTTTATACAGCCTTCTAGTGTGACAGGACTCTGCTCGGGCCTTGTATTTCCCTCCAGGTCATCCCTGGAGCTTTATACAGCCTTCTAGTGTGACAGGACTCTGCTCGGGCCTTGTATTTCCCTCCAGGTCATCCCTGGAGCTTTATACAGCCTTCTAGTGTGACAGGACTCTGCTCGGGCCTTGTATTCCCCTCCAGGTCATCCCTGGAGCTTTATACAGGCTTCTAGTGTGACAGGACTCTGCTCGGGCCTTGTATTTCCCTCCAGGTCATCCCTGGAACATTATACAGCCTTCTAGTGTGACAGGACTCTGCTCGGGCCTTGTATTCCCCTCCAGGTCATCCCTGGAGCTTTATACAGGCTTCTAGTGTGACAGGACTATGCTCGGGCCTTGTGTTCCCCTCCAGGCCTTCCCTGGTGCTTTATACAGCCTTCTAGTGTGACAGGACTCTGCTCGGGCCTTGTATTCTCATCCAGGTCATCCCTGGAGCTTTATAAAGCCTTCTAGTGTGACAGGACTCTGCTCAGGCCTTGTATTCCCCTCCAGGCCTTCCCTGGTGCCTTATACAGCCTTCTAGTGTGACAGGACTCTGCTCGGGCCTTGTATTCCCCTTCAGGTCATCCCTGGAGCTTTATACAGGCTTCTAGTGTGACAGGACTCTGCTCGGGCCTTGTATTCCCCTCCAGGTCATCCCTGGAGCTTTATACAGGCTTCTAGTGTGACAGGACTCTGCTCGGGCCTTGTATTCCCCTCCAGGCCTTCCCTGGAGCTTTATACAGGCTTCTAGTGTGACAGGACTCTGCTCAGGCCTTGTATTTCCCTCCAGGTCATCCCTGGAACATTATACAGCCTTCTAGTGTGACAGGAGTCTGCTCGGGCCTTGTATTCCCCTCCAGGTCATCCCTGGAGCTTTATACAGGCTTCTAGTGTGACAGGACTATGCTCGGGCCTTGTGTTCCCCTCCAGGCCTTCCCTGGTGCTTTATACAGCCTTCTAGTGTGACAGGACTCTGCTCGGGCCTTGTATTCCCATCCAGGTCATCCCTGGAGCTTTATACAGCCTTCTAGTGTGACAGGACTCTGCTCAGGCCTTGTATTCCCCTCCAGGCCTTCCCTGGTGCTTTATACAGCCTTCTAGTGTGACAGGACTCTGCTCGGGCCTTGTATTCCCCTCCAGGCCTTCCCTGGAGATTTATACAGGCTTCTAGTGTGACAGGACTCTGCTCGGGCCTTGTATTCCCCTCCAGGCCTTAACTGGAGATTTATACAGGCTTCTAGTGTGACAGGACTCTGCTCGGGCCTTGTATTCCCATCCAGGCCTTCCCTGGAGATTTATGCAGGCTTCTAGTGTGACAGGACTCTGCTCGGGCCTTGTTATTCCCCTCCAGGCCTTCACTGGAGATTTATACAGGCTTCTAGTGTGACAGGACTCTGCTCGGGCCTTGTATTCCCCTCCAGGCCTTCACTGGAGATTTATACAGGTTTCTAGTGTGACAGGACTCTGCTCGGGCCTTGTATTCCCCTCCAGGCCTTCACTGGAGATTTATACAGGTTTCTAGTGTGACAGGACTCTGCTTGGGCCTTGTATTCCCCTCCAGGCCTTCCCTGGATGTTTCATTGCAGCAGCCATGTTCCGGATCAGGGTGTCGCAGGGGAAAGGACCAAAACCCAGGATTGTCAAAATCCTGGGTTTTGGTCCACTTTAAAGAGGAACACCACATATGATTTTCACTTTCTGTGTGTTGTTCCTCTCTTTGGTGGCATCCTAAATTGGGATGCCCCGCTGTGTGTAGCCCCCAAGTCGCCCCCTTTCACTCACCTTCCTACTGCTCCCACCGTGCAGACTCGGGTGAGAGCGAGTGCGCCGATTGGCTCCACCGTCACTTGGCTCCCTATCGGCCAGCCACATCCCCCGCCAAACTTGCAGCCATAGCTAGACCATGCCCACCATTCAGGAAGGTTGGGCGCACGCATGGCTAGACTCGAGCGAGGATGTGGCCGGAGTGCTCAGAAGTGGTGAGGGCTCTGGGAGAGTGTTTCCACGTTAATGGGGGTTTCACACAGCGTGGCACCCCAATTTGGGATGCCCCAAGGACTGGTTCTCTGGAGGCCCTGGAGTCTTTTAGATTCCAGGGCCGCCGAAGTTCCTCTTTAAAGGAGCATGAGCGCAAAAAAAATGCTTAATGGCAAGATGAGAGATCACTTATTCCCCACGGCATCCAAAAATTCCAGGAAAGCCAGTTTCTTTAAATGGAAGGAAGAAGAAATTGGGATGACAGGTTTGGAGCAAACCATTCTGCTTCTGCAGGAGAGACCTGCCCCCCCACTTTGGGTTTTGGTCCACTTCTCAGGGGAATCTTGAATGGCCGCTAGTGGGCAGCTGGAGGCAGTGAGGTGCAGCAGCAGAAGAAAAATGGATCCACATAAATGGCAATAAAAAAAAAAACAACTGGAGCATATGAAGTGGGGTAGTTTGAAGTTGTCCCCTCAGGTAATACTCTGCTTTTATTGAGGAGCCTGCAGGGATGAGCAGCAGGGGAAGAGCTTTGGGGAATGGAGCCGGTATGAGCAGAGGTGGTTCTGGCAGAGAACCAACCGGCCACTGAAGGAATGTTACCAAACTCGTCACAGCCGCAATTACCTGACCTCACAGCTCACCCCAGACACGTTCCTCACAACATGTGCAGAAAAAAGCAGCAACATACAGTGTATTCTGACTATTCACAAAGACACAGAGCTGGGGGGTCCCATCATGTACCACTTCCCATATTCCAATCATATTAAAGCGGACCAACAGCCAAAAATGACTTAAACCGGACCTTCACCATGATTTATTGAAAAGCCCAAACCCTTAAAAAACTATTCCCCAACATCTAAAATTAATATATTTTAGGATTTTAATCACTTTCTTATACTCTTTCCCCCACTGTGCTGCAACTCTGTTAAGGACTTTAGCATAAGGGCGCCTCCATCTTGACTCAGAAGCATCATCAGCAAGGAAAAGAGAGTGGTATAAAATACAGGGGGGCAGGTTATAGAGCAGAGCTGGGGTCACGAAAGGGTCAGCAGTCCCAGAATGCAGAGCAGCACAGTCAGAAGGCACTTCCTGTTTGCAGGCCGCCTGATGTTCCATGAGCCGCCATCTTGGATGTTTAAAGGCACATAACATGCAGTAGATGCAGGTAGGATGATTTTAATGTGAGCAATCTGTATGTACAGCGTGGGGGAATCATATAAGATAGACTCTTATTCAGAGTGAAGGACCGCTTTAAACCAGACCCAACACAGCCAACAGCACTCATATGCCCCCTCTCCAGGGCAATTTAGATTGCTGCACATACAAATTAATTTACCATTTTATAACTCCTGCTAAAATTTGAGTAACAAAATGGCAGCTCATGGATCTGCAGAACACCCGCAAACACGAAGTGCTGCTGGGCTTGCTGTTACTGTGCATGGTCAGATATGTCAGTTGAATCCAGGCAGCAGCATGGCTGAGATACTGGGAGAAGAAGCTCCAAAATGGCCACCACTTTTCTTTTCCAACTGTGCCAGGCTGTTGGGTGGTGCATGTGGGTTGTCACTCACCTAAACCCCTGGCTAAAAACACACAAAACAGCCATTTAAAGTGACTAAAACACACAAACACACATAAATAGGTTTGGATCTCTGGAGCAAATCCTGGGTGAAGTATATAAACCGCAGCAGATCAGGTTGGGATATCAAGGTTTACAGGTTCGCCTTATGATTTCTCCTCTGTGGTAAGTGGGCGTGGCTCTTGGCTTTGTGATGCTGCATAATAATCAGCATAATGGGCAGGGTCTGCCTGAAATCCTGCTTCAAACACAGGCATTTGCTACACCTTGCGGTCTCCTTCCTTCTCTCCCTGTTGCTAGGCAACATTGGACGCCTAGACCAGCACCCCCAGATGCACATGCGTGCACCCCTAGACGCATATTTGCATGAACGCCCGCAGGTGCATAGGTGCACTCTCACTGGTACATGTGCGCAACCCCGGCCATGCATGCATCACCCCACACGTGCATGTGTGCACCCCCAGATACACATGCGCACTTCCACAGGTGCGTGCACACACAACCACAAGCACACTTATACAGGTGCGCGCGTGCACTCCCACATGCGCACATTTGTGCATCCCGGCACGCGGACGCTCCCACTTCTCCGGCGGCTGCCATCCCACGGCTTCCTTGGCTGCTGCCCCACAGCCACCCGCAGTCCACTGAAGGTTGAGTAATGGACCAGGTCAGCAGGATGGGGACTGACAGCTGAATGAGGAAGAACAACACTCAATGAAAGGTAAGCTACAAAGATTTTTTAACTTTTGACTTGCCAATCACGTTAAAGTACATTAAAAAAAAAACTTCCCTCCAAACATACAAATAAAAGCATGCGTGCGCCACGCACAGACTCTCAAATACCTGGAGACGGAGTGACAACACCACCTGCCCATAAACAGGGCAGGTGCCGCGTTCCTGTGTCTACTTTTTGTACGTACCTAGACAAGACACAGATTATAAAAAACGCATCTCTATATATATGGCTTACCAGATCCATGCTTTTTAAAGAGACACACACCATATCCACCTAGACTGTGATCTGCCATCAGTACCAAGGTAAGCCTGTGACTTTTTCCTTACATAATACACACTGTTTAATAAACTAACAAAGCTTAATAAGACCTTATCAAAAACAACAGGTGGCCACAAAATAAAATCAGACTGCTGAAGACAGACATTCCTGTATTTACGTACCAGCAAGTGCACATGGTTGATCATACTTTTTCTCTGTTTGGTATAATAATTCTAATTACTGTAATGTATATCACAGAAGCTAAGGTACTTAGGAAGCGGGAAACTGCGAAATGCGTTTACATGAATGTTTATGTGCATGTTACTGCCAAACCAATGAAATGCTTCCTACAAACAGCTTCCTACAAACAGCTTCCTACAAACAGCTTCCTACAAACAGCTTCCTACAAACAGCTTCCTACAAACAGCTTGCTACAAACAGCTTGCTACAAACAGCTTGCTACAAACAGCTTGCTACAAACAGCTTGCTACAAACAACTTGCTACAAACAACTTGCTACAAACAACTTGCTACAAACAGCTTGCTACAAACAGCTTCCTACAAACAGCTTCCTACAAACAGCTTCCTACAAACAGCTTGCTACAAACAGCTTGCTTCAAACAGCTTGCTACAAACAGCTTGCTACAAACAGCTTGCTACAAACAGCTTGCTACAAACAGCTTGCTTCAAACAGCTTGCTACAAACAGCTTGCTACAAACAGCTTGCTACAAACAGCTTGCTACAAACAGCTTGCTACAAACAGCTTCCTACAAACAACTTGCTACAAACAGCTTGCTACAAACAGCTTGCCACAAACAGCTTGCCACAAACAGCTTGCTACAAACAGCTTCCTACAAACAGCTTCCTACAAACAGCTTGCTACAAACAGCTTGCTACAAACAGCTTCCTACAAACAGCTTCCTACAAACAGCTTGCTACAAACAGCTTGCTTCAAACAGCTTGCTACAAACAGCTTGCTACAAACAGCTTGCTACAAACAGCTTGCTACAAACAGCTTGCTACAAACAGCTTCCTACAAACAGCTTCCTACAAACAGCTTGCTACAAACAGCTTGCCACAAACAGCTTGCCACAAACAGCTTGCTACAAACAACTTGCTACAAACAGCTTCCTACAAACAACTTGCCACAAACAGCTTGCTACAAACAGCTTCCTACAAACAACTTGCTACAAACAGCTTGCTACAAACAGCTTGCCACAAACAACTTGCCACAAACAGCTTGCTACAAACAGCTTCCTACAAACAACTTGCTACAAACAGCTTGCTACAAACAGCTTGCTACAAACAGCTTCCTACAAACAGCTTCCTACAAACAACTTGCTACAAACAGCTTGCTACAAACAGCTTCCTACAAACAGCTTCCTACAAACAGCTTCCTACAAACAGCTTCCTACAAACAGCTTGCCACAAACAACTTGCCACAAACAGCTTGCTACAAACAACTTGCTACAAACAGCTTGCTACAAACAGCTTGCTACAAACAGCTTGCTACAAACAGCTTGCTACAAACAGCTTGCTACAAACAGCTTGCTACAAACAGCTTCCTACAAACAACTTGCTACAAACAGCTTGCTACAAACAGCTTCCTACAAACAACTTGCTACAAACAACTTGCTACAAACAGCTTCCTACAAACAGCTTCCTACAAACAACTTGCTACAAACAGCTTGCTACAAACAGCTTGCTACAAACCGCTTGCCACAAACAGCTTCCTACAAACAACTTGCTACAAACAGCTTCCTACAAACAACTTGCTACAAACAGCTTGCTACAAACAGCTTCCTACAAACAACTTGCTACAAACAGCTTGCTACAAACAGCTTGCTACAAACAACTTGCTACAAACAGCTTGCTACAAACAGCTTGCCACAAACAGCTTCCTACAAACAACTTGCTACAAACAGCTTCCTACAAACAACTTGCTACAAACAGCTTGCTACAAACAGCTTGCTACAAACAGCTTGCTACAAACAACTTGCTACAAACAACTTGCTACAAACAACTTGCCACAAACAGCTTCCTACAAACAGCTTGCTACAAACAGCTTGCTTCAAACAGCTTGCCACAAACAGCTTGCTACAAACAGCTTGCTACAAACAGCTTGCTACAAACAGCTTGCTACAAACAACTTGCTACAAACAACTTGCCACAAACAGCTTCCTACAAACAGCTTGCTACAAACAGCTTGCTTCAAACAGCTTCCTACAAACAGCTTGCTACAAACAGCTTGCCACAAACAGCTTGCTACAAACAGCTTGCTACAAACAGCTTGCTACAAACAGCTTGCTACAAACAGCTTGCTACAAACAGCTTGCTACAAACAACTTGCTACAAACAACTTCCTACAAACAACTTGCTACAAACAGCTTGCTACAAACAACTTGCTACAAACAGCTTCCTACAAACAACTTGCTACAAACAGCTTGCTACAAACAGCTTGCTACAAACAGCTTGCTACAAACAACTTGCTACAAACAACTTGCTACAAACAACTTGCCACAAACAGCTTCCTACAAACAGCTTGCTACAAACAGCTTGCTTCAAACAGCTTGCCACAAACAGCTTGCTACAAACAGCTTGCTACAAACAGCTTGCTACAAACAGCTTGCTACAAACAACTTGCTACAAACAACTTGCCACAAACAGCTTCCTACAAACAGCTTGCTACAAACAGCTTGCTTCAAACAGCTTCCTACAAACAGCTTGCTACAAACAGCTTGCCACAAACAGCTTGCTACAAACAGCTTGCTACAAACAGCTTGCTACAAACAGCTTGCTACAAACAGCTTGCTACAAACAGCTTGCTACAAACAACTTGCTACAAACAACTTCCTACAAACAACTTGCTACAAACAGCTTGCTACAAACAGCTTGCTACAAACAGCTTGCTACAAACAGCTTGCTACAAACAACTTGCTACAAACAGCTTGCTACAAACAGCTTGCTACAAACAGCTTGCTACAAACAGCTTGCTACAAACAGCTTCCTACAAACAGCTTCCTACAAACAGCTTGCTACAAACAGCTTGCTTCAAACAGCTTGCTACAAACAGCTTGCTACAAACAGCTTGCTACAAACAGCTTGCTACAAACAGCTTGCTACAAACAGCTTCCTACAAACAGCTTCCTACAAACAGCTTGCTACAAACAGCTTGCCACAAACAGCTTGCCACAAACAGCTTGCTACAAACAACTTGCTACAAACAGCTTCCTACAAACAACTTGCCACAAACAGCTTGCTACAAACAGCTTCCTACAAACAACTTGCTACAAACAGCTTGCTACAAACAACTTGCTACAAACAGCTTGCTACAAACAGCTTGCTACAAACAGCTTGCTACAAACAGCTTGCTACAAACAACTTGCTACAAACAGCTTGCTACAAACAGCTTGCTACAAACAGCTTGCTACAAACAGCTTGCTACAAACAGCTTCCTACAAACAGCTTCCTACAAACAGCTTGCTACAAACAGCTTGCTTCAAACAGCTTGCTACAAACAGCTTGCTACAAACAGCTTGCTACAAACAGCTTGCTACAAACAGCTTGCTACAAACAGCTTCCTACAAACAGCTTCCTACAAACAGCTTGCTACAAACAGCTTGCCACAAACAGCTTGCCACAAACAGCTTGCTACAAACAACTTGCTACAAACAGCTTCCTACAAACAACTTGCCACAAACAGCTTGCTACAAACAGCTTCCTACAAACAACTTGCTACAAACAGCTTGCTACAAACAGCTTGCCACAAACAACTTGCCACAAACAGCTTGCTACAAACAGCTTCCTACAAACAACTTGCTACAAACAGCTTGCTACAAACAGCTTGCTACAAACAGCTTCCTACAAACAGCTTCCTACAAACAACTTGCTACAAACAGCTTGCTACAAACAGCTTCCTACAAACAGCTTCCTACAAACAGCTTCCTACAAACAGCTTGCCACAAACAACTTGCCACAAACAGCTTGCTACAAACAACTTGCTACAAACAGCTTGCTACAAACAGCTTGCTACAAACAGCTTGCTACAAACAGCTTGCTACAAACAGCTTGCTACAAACAGCTTGCTACAAACAGCTTCCTACAAACAACTTGCTACAAACAGCTTGCTACAAACAGCTTCCTACAAACAACTTGCTACAAACAACTTGCTACAAACAGCTTCCTACAAACAGCTTCCTACAAACAACTTGCTACAAACAGCTTGCTACAAACAGCTTGCTACAAACCGCTTGCCACAAACAGCTTCCTACAAACAACTTGCTACAAACAGCTTCCTACAAACAACTTGCTACAAACAGCTTGCTACAAACAGCTTCCTACAAACAACTTGCTACAAACAGCTTGCTACAAACAGCTTGCTACAAACAACTTGCTACAAACAGCTTGCTACAAACAGCTTGCCACAAACAGCTTCCTACAAACAACTTGCTACAAACAGCTTCCTACAAACAACTTGCTACAAACAGCTTGCTACAAACAGCTTGCTACAAACAGCTTGCTACAAACAACTTGCTACAAACAACTTGCTACAAACAACTTGCCACAAACAGCTTCCTACAAACAGCTTGCTACAAACAGCTTGCTTCAAACAGCTTGCCACAAACAGCTTGCTACAAACAGCTTGCTACAAACAGCTTGCTACAAACAGCTTGCTACAAACAACTTGCTACAAACAACTTGCCACAAACAGCTTCCTACAAACAGCTTGCTACAAACAGCTTGCTTCAAACAGCTTCCTACAAACAGCTTGCTACAAACAGCTTGCCACAAACAGCTTGCTACAAACAGCTTGCTACAAACAGCTTGCTACAAACAGCTTGCTACAAACAGCTTGCTACAAACAACTTGCTACAAACAACTTCCTACAAACAACTTGCTACAAACAGCTTGCTACAAACAGCTTGCTACAAACAGCTTGCTACAAACAGCTTGCTACAAACAACTTGCTACAAACAGCTTGCTACAAACAGCTTGCTACAAACAGCTTGCTACAAACAGCTTGCTACAAACAGCTTCCTACAAACAACTTGCTACAAACAGCTTGCTACAAACAGCTTCCTACAAACAACTTGCTACAAACAGCTTGCTACAAACAGCTTGCTACAAACAACTTGCTACAAACAACTTGCTACAAACAGCTTCCTACAAACAACTTGCTACAAACAGCTTGCTACAAACAGCTTGCTACAAACAGCTTGCTACAAACAGCTTGCTACAAACAGCTTGCTACAAACAGCTTGCTACAAACAGCTTGCTACAAACAGCTTGCCACAAACAGCTTCCTACAAACAACTTGCTACAAACAGCTTGCTACAAACAGCTTGCTACAAACAGCTTGCTACAAACAGCTTGCTACAAACAGCTTGCTACAAACAGCTTGCTACAAACAGCTTGCCACAAACAGCTTCCTACAAACAACTTGCTACAAACAGCTTCCTACAAACAACTTGCTACAAACAGCTTGCTACAAACAGCTTGCTACAAACAGCTTGCTACAAACAGCTTGCTACAAACAACTTGCCACAAACAACTTGCTACAAACAGCTTGCCACAAACAGCTTGCTACAAACAGCTTGCTACAAACAGCTTGCTACAAACAGCTTGCTACAAACAGCTTGCTACAAACAACTTGCTACAAACAACTTGCTACAAACAACTTGCTACAAACAACTTGCCACAAACAGCTTCCTACAAACAGCTTGCTACAAACAGCTTGCTTCAAACAGCTTCCTACAAACAGCTTGCTACAAACAGCTTGCTTCAAACAGCTTCCTACAAACAGCTTGCTACAAACAACTTGCTACAAACAACTTGCCACAAACAACTTGCTACAAACAACTTGCCACAAACAGCTTCCTACAAACAGCTTGCTACAAACAGCTTGCCACAAACAGCTTGCCACAAACAGCTTGCTACAAACAGCTTGCTACAAACAACTTGCTACAAACAGCTTGCTACAAACAACTTGCTACAAACAGCTTGCTACAAACAGCTTGCTACAAACAGCTTGCTACAAACAGCTTGCTACAAACAGCTTCCTACAAACAACTTGCTACAAACAGCTTGCTACAAACAGCTTCCTACAAACAACTTGCTACAAACAGCTTGCTACAAACAGCTTGCTACAAACAACTTGCTACAAACAGCTTCCTACAAACAACTTGCTACAAACAGCTTGCTACAAACAGCTTGCTACAAACAGCTTGCCACAAACAGCTTCCTACAAACAACTTGCTACAAACAGCTTCCTACAAACAACTTGCTACAAACAGCTTGCTACAAACAGCTTGCTACAAACAGCTTGCTACAAACAGCTTGCTACAAACAACTTGCCACAAACAGCTTCCTACAAACAGCTTGCTACAAACAGCTTGCTTCAAACAGCTTGCCACAAACAGCTTGCTACAAACAGCTTGCTACAAACAGCTTGCTACAAACAGCTTGCTACAAACAACTTGCTACAAACAACTTGCCACAAACAGCTTCCTACAAACAGCTTGCTACAAACAGCTTGCTTCAAACAGCTTCCTACAAACAGCTTGCCACAAACAGCTTGCCACAAACAACTTGCTACAAACAGCTTGCTACAAACAGCTTGCTACAAACAGCTTGCCACAAACAACTTGCCACAAACAACTTGCTACAAACAACTTGCTACAAACAACTTGCCACAAACAGCTTCCTACAAACAGCTTGCTACAAACAGCTTGCCACAAACAGCTTGCCACAAACAGCTTGCCACAAACAACTTGCTACAAACAGCTTGCTACAAACAACTTGCTACAAACAGCTTGCTACAAACAGCTTCCTACAAACAGCTTGCTTCAAACAGCTTGCCACAAACAGCTTGCCACAAACAGCTTGCCACAAACAGCTTGCCACAAACAGCTTGCTACAAACAGCTTGCTACAAACAGCTTGCTACAAACAGCTTGCCACAAACAGCTTGCCACAAACAGCTTGCCACAAACAGCTTCCTACAAACAGCTTGCTACAAACAGCTTGCTACAAACAACTTGCTACAAACAGCTTGCTACAAACAGCTTGCTACAAACAGCTTGCTACAAACAGCTTGCTACAAACAGCTTGCTACAAACAGCTTGCTACAAACAGCTTGCTACAAACAGCTTCCTACAAACAGCTTGCTACAAACAGCTTGCTACAAACAGCTTGCTACAAACAGCTTGCTACAAACAGCTTGCTACAAACAACTTGCTACAAACAGCTTGCTACAAACAGCTTGCTACAAACAGCTTGCTACAAACAGCTTGCTACAAACAGCTTGCTACAAACTGAAGCAAAACTAAGGACAATAAAATTATATGTATACAGCAGTGAAACAAACTGTACTGTGAGTTTCAATATTATATTTTTTTTCTCACCTCTTTACCATGTATTATTGTATAACCATAGAATGAGAATTGCATTATTTGAGAAACTAATAGACATGGCAAGGAAAAAGGGACACCCCAATTAGGGTCACAAAAAACTCCCTACAAAGGCTTTCCCTCTCTTCTCCTGTGCGAGAGACCCCCCACATACATTTTCAATTCTGTATTTAAAGGAGTTGGGTAGATGGCAGCAGATCAGTTGGGGGTATAGATCAGTCTGCAGCCCACCCGATAGGCTCTTGGTGGCACACGTATCACTGGCTGGGAAAGCAAATTGTAGATTGTACCCAGATATACAGGTGATCATTCTGCACTGGTGATCAGGACATGAAGCATTTATTATGTAGAGCAAACAATCCATTAGCAGAGACTATAAAGTGAGGAGCAAAGCTAATGTTTACACATGGCCAGCAGCAGGGACAGCTGCACAGTATCTCTCTGGGACTTGCCGCCGGAAGTCGCCCAGTGACCTAAAACTGGGAACGCAGCTGATGAGAGCTTCAGGCCTTTAACTTGTCACTCCAGACATTCCAGGAATGGGAGGAATTCATCCCATGCTGGGCCGCAGCAGGCCAGGTCTCTCTAAGGCAACACCGGCCCATGCACGTCACGGGCATTAACCAGGAATCAGACTTTATCTGCTGGCACCGGAGTCATACATAGATATTACGTGCTAGGATTCTTCTTTGCAGCCATAATGAGGTTATTCACCTTTCACAAACGTCAGTCACCACAATATATAGGAGCTAAGACGCTAGTACAACCTTAAAACTTTACCACTGCTGCGTCATGCTAACGTCAACTTCATGGGAGCTCACAACACAGAAGACTTGTTGCAGCCAAACAGATACCTGAATATAAAGGAGGCCATTAGTATAAAACTAGGGGGGTCAATATGGGCAAGGTATTCCTCTACAATGATGTCTAACTGTCATGTCACCCTCTGACATTTACCGGACAGTGGCGGCTGGGTGGACCCCCTTCTAGTCGGTTAGTTCACCGACAGCATGCCCTTGTGTGAGGTGCTGCCGAGTGATGCGCTGGGCAAAATATTTCAGTGCCTGTCTGCATATGTCTTGTCATTCTGTGGCTGTCCT
Organism: Gastrophryne carolinensis; assembly: GCA_027917425.1. NCBI lineage: Eukaryota > Metazoa > Chordata > Amphibia > Anura > Microhylidae > Gastrophryne > Gastrophryne carolinensis. The sequence goes on from CM051237.1 coordinate 91,750,938, forward strand.
GGGCAAAATATTTCAGTGCCTGTCAGCATCTGCCTTGGGCAAAATATTTCAGTGCCCGTCTTGTCAGTCTGAGGTTATCCTGGGCAAAATATTTTTTCAGTGCCTGTCTGCATCTGTCTAGTCATTCTGTGGCTGTCCTGGGCAAAATATTTCTGTGCCTGTCTGCATCTGTCTAGTCATTCTGTGGCTGTCCTGGGCAAAATATTTCTGTGCCTGTCTGCATCTGTCTTGTCATTCTGTGGCTGTTCTGGGCAAAATATTTCTGTGCCTGTCTGCATCTGTCTTGTCATTCTGTGGCTGTCCTGGGCAAAATATTTCAGTGCCTGTCTGCATCTGTCATGTCATTCTGTGGCTGTCCTGGGCAAAATATTTCTGTGCCTGTCTGCATCTGTCATGTCATTCTTCGGCTGTCCTGAGCAAAATATTTCAGTGTCTGTCTGCATCTGTCGTGTCATTCTGTGGCTGTCCTGAGCAAAATATTTCAGTGTCTGTCTGCATCTGTCGTGTCATTCTGTGGCTGTCCTGGGCAAAATATTTCAGTGCCTGTCTGCATCTGTCTTGTCATTCTGTGGCTGTCCTGAGCAAAATATTTCAGTGCCTGTCTGCATCTGTCGTGTCATTCTGTGGCTGTCCTGGGCAAAATATTTCAGTGCCTGTCTGCATCTGTCGTGTCATTCTGTGGCTGTCCTGGGCAAAATATTTCAGTGCCTGTCTGCATCTGTCTTGTCATTCTGTGGCTGTCCCGGGCAAAATATTTCTGTGCCTGTCTGCATCTGTCGTGTCATTCTGTGGCTGTCCCGGGCAAAATATTTCAGTGTCTGTCTGCATCTGTCTTGTCATTCTGTGGCTGTCCCGGGCAAAATATTTCTGTGCCTGTCTGCATCTGTCGTGTCATTCTGTGGCTGTCCCGGGCAAAATATTTCAGTGTCTGTCTGCATCTGTCTTGTCATTCTGTGGCTGTCCCGGGCAAAATATTTCAGTGCCTTTCTGCATCTGTCGTGTCATTCTGTGGCTGTCCTGGGCAAAATATTTCAGTGCCTGTCTGCATCTGTCGTGTCGTTCTGTGGCTGTCCTGGGCAAAATATTTCAGTGCCTGTCTGCATCTGTCGTGTCATTCTGTGGCTGTCCTGGGCAAAATATTTCAGTGCCTGTCTGCATCTGTCTTGGCAAAATCATTCTTTGTCAGTAACCATACATTTGAATACTCCTGTTTTGTGACTGTTACTAACCGGCCCTTTAAAGGCAACCAGAATGCTAATGTGGGTCTTGGTGAAAATGAGTTTGACACCCCTGTTGGAAAGTCACTGTGTACTACGGAATGGCAGCAACTATAGTGGAATGCACAAATGAAGGTCCTCTGACTGTGACAATCGTAGGCAGTTACAATTGACAGTGCGCCTAGACCAGATTTCCTCTACAGCCATTTTGATACCCTAAGATGTTTACACATTAATGTCAGGGCCTTCTAATCACACATGAACAATTCCATGGAAATCATATTTTTAGACATGCAAAAATGTGGCAGGAGTCTATTAAAAGCTTGCAAATCCCATTTGCTCTGTCCGTATATTTAAGCTGCATATACAGAAAAAGAAGGGCACAGAGCACACCAAATAGGGGTGTCCATATTAAAATTACCCTAACCTTACCATGTACCGAAATACAAAGGATGAAAATAGAGCCCTTGCTATTTCAGGAACCCTCTCTACAAAGCCCACTAACAACTGCTAACTGTGTGATCTAATCCAAAGAGGAAAAAAGACTCAACATATCAGGCAGGAATACATTATAAAGCACACCCAAACCTGGCATTACAAATGTGCCAGGGAGGAACCTCGTTCACAAGGACACTAAACTAACCAACACACCCCCACCTACCATCAGCGGGCCGAACATTAAAGTGGCACTATAACCATATGTTAACCACTTCCTTATTTACGTATGGCAGGCAATCACCTGACTGCCAGTGACCAATGTGAATTTCACAGTGGGCTTGCACATTAAACATGAAAGGTTTCTGTTGGTCACCTGATTAACTGCCATGTTGCACCATACACCATGACCGAGGAAGTGATGACTTTCCTATATTTACTCTTCAAAGTGGGCCAAAACCCCTGTGCGGCCAGCCTGCAATCTAAAAGATTCCAGGACCGGCCGCTAGTCTGCCTATACCGGATGCCCCGCTGTGTGAAACCCCCCGGGGCGCCGGTAATAATACCCGATTCCAGAGGCTCGGCTTCCTTGTAGCTTCCCATGCCCAGCCATTCAGATAGGCAGCACTCCACAGGGTATCTGGGGATGTAGTCGCCAATGTGCAATTAACTGCAGTTGGAGTGTGTTCTAGTCTCAACATAGGAGACAATGGCCTCAATCAGAAAAAAAAAGTCTTAGTGAATAGAGCCCAAATGAATTGATGCTGACCTCTTGTCTCCCCAAAGTGCCCAAAAAGCTCTCCTACCCCCTAAGATTTACCCAAACACCTATCCAAACCATTAAGCACACCTCTCCAAGGTGTTGGGCTTTGCCCAAAACACCTAACCCCAGGCTTTACCCTAACAGTTCTCCTAACCCACAGCTTTATCCCAACACCTCTCCTAATCCCTAAACTTAACCCCAACAAATCTCGTAACCCCCAAAACGTAACCCTAACACCGATCCTAATCCTAGGTTTCGCTCCAACACCCCTCCTAAGCCAAAGCTTTGCTCTAACACCTTCCTATCCCCTAAGTTTTACTCTAACATCTCTTATAACCCGGGGCTTCAAACAAAACACCTGTATTAAAGAGGAACATTGGAGGCCTCTACGGTCGCATTCCTGCTCATCTCTAGCTTTGCACGTGCCCATATCCGGGATCCTGAATGGGTGGGCGGGGTACGCGGCTGGACTGCTTAGCCATCAGCGGCAGCGAAAGGAACCAAGTGACGCTGATTGGCTGAGCAGTACACTCGCTTCCGCCCCAGTTTGCACCATGGGAGCAGAAGGAAAGTGAGTGAAATGGGGTGGCTGAGGGGGTACACACAGCTGGGCATCCCAATTCGGGATGCTGCCGCAGAGAGGAACAACACACAGGAGTGATAAAAATCCATTTAAAGCGGACCAAAACCCAGGATTTTGACTATCCTGGGTTTTGGTCCTATCCCCCAGGCACCTTGATCGGGATGCCCTGCTGTGTGAAACCCCCAGTTCGCCAAGCGCAACTCACCTCTTCCCAGTCCTACGGCACATGCACGACCGTTCGTCCAATCAGCCCGCAGCCTGGAGCGGCTCACTTCAAGTCAGCGTCTAAGGCCAGGGAGTGTGCCTGCGTTGGCCACTCACAAATGGCAGGCACAGGCATGCACCCTAGATGGATAGCGGGGATGCGGTAGCGGCTCGTGCATGTGCCGTTGGACCGGGAAGCAAGGTAAGTGAACAGGGCGACCTGGGGGGTTTCACACAGCGGGGCATCCCGATTTTGGATGCCCCGCGGGGAGGGAATCAACTGGTCTGGGAATGTTATAGACTAACGGACTTTACCAAGACAAAAACATGCAATGCTGATAAGTAAATCACAGGTCTGGGGGCACAATCACACAGGATTATTTTACATTCCAGAAAAGAAAAACAATAAGGCAGAACACCAAAAAACCCGACAGAAAGGGAGTTTTCCTTTAACCCTCCTTTGACCTCTTCTAACCCTAGGCAATAACCTAACATCCCTTCTTATAAGTTGGATTAGCAAAATTCAGCAGAAACGAGTTTAGCTCTGCTTTAACCCTAAGCTTTACCCTAGTACCTATCCTAACCCCCAAACTTAATTCTACCACGTACAGCACCACAGACAAAATCCCAGCAAAACTTTCTCCATATCAAATACCTATCTGCATCCTAAGCCGAATCACGGCCAAATAACATTCATTTTTACTCGTAAACATAACATGTTAAGCACCGTAAATTCACAATGATAAATCTCATTATGAATCTCACCAAACCTAATGGACTCACCTGTGCAAAGCCTGCCAACCAAGCAACATGAAAGAAGGTCGGAAGCTTGCAATACAAAGATGGATTAAGCACCGGACAGGCGGCATTAGCACCTGCTCAACATGTTTTTCAGGTGTCGCCTATTGTCTGGGAAGGACACTGGCAGAGCATATGCAGGCTTGAGAAATTGTGGGTGTGTGTGAGTGTAACATAAATTGTGGCTGTGTGTGAGTGTAACATAAAGAAGAGCCAAATTCATAAAGACGAGCACAAGAAAGGGCCAAAAATAGTAAACATACCATCGGGTCCTGATGCTTTTTAAAGGTTTTTTGTTTACATCTTTTGACGTGTGCGGGTTTTAAGTGTATAAATGTCTGCGATTTTATGATTCCGAGAATTAGGTATTCTCGAAAGCTCGCCTTTAAATATACTCAGTTAGCCTAAAGCAAAAGGCATTACCTTATTTCTTTTCTTTTCTCCGGAACAGGTACAGCGATCACCATGCAGTATAAAGACTGCAGCCTTTAAGGGTGCTCTCTTGTAATCCGCACAGCCGGCAGCTAGAGGGAGGATCTGATCCTTTGGCAGTGGATTCATAAATATGGCCATGATCCAAGAACAATTGTGAGGGCCGGAGACAGAGAGCGAGCATTGAGAGTGTTTATTTAAAAGAAACTGAAAAGAACAATGTGCTTAAACACCGCTAAGGAGATTTTGCAAGAGCCGCCTCTGCCATCCGATACTATTAAACTACCACTACCAGCTCCACTTCTCACCACTCGCTGCCAGCCCAACCAATCCAACCACCATACCAAATCAAAAAGAACAAAAGGGGATCATTAAAGGGGTGTTTTTTTCCCAATAAGGCCAGGCTTAGAGACCTCCTATATACACTTCTTTACCCACAGAGCTACTGGCAACTCACACAAACCCGGAAATGGGGGTGTATACCAGGCCTGCTCTTCATTTCAACGTTTAGGAGGCCATTTTTAATGAAGAATTAAGTGAAGGAGGAAAAAAATTAGGTTTTTGCTTTTCACTTTTGAAAAGCGGGCCTTAAACGTTACTTTAAGCAGTTCCTCCAACTAGGGACAAAGTCTTATCTCTGACTGCCATTAAAGTGGACCAACACCCAGGATTTTGACTATCCTGGGTCTTGGTCCACTTCGGTGGGGCACCCCCGATCGGGGTGCCCCGCTGTGTGAAACCCCCCCGAACCCCCCGAACAACTCACCTCTCCCCGCTCCCAGCGCCGACGTACAAGCGAAGATCTTGAACGTCTAAGCGGCGGCGGCCGCCGCCGCCTCCCTCGCGTCACTTTGAACGCGCGCGCCCCCGCGCCGGCCATTCGCAGACGGCCGGCGCGGAGGCGCGCACGCCTACAGGGGCGCGAGGGAGGCGGCGGCGGCCGGCCGCCGCCGAAGATAAGGTAGGTGAGTTGGGGTGTTTGGGGGGGGGTTTCACCCCGCGGGACATCCCGATCTCGGATGTCCCGCGGGGTGGGGGGTGATCGGCCCGGGAATCTTATAGATTCCCGGGCCGATCACCCGTGGGTGTTGGTCCACTTTAATGTTAATGTTATCGGACTGCAGAAAAGCTTTTCCGCTGCAGTCATGGACTTCGATTAAAATAGCAAGACTGCAGCTGTGCAGAGGGATTTCTCTCCCTTGCCTTCAGGCTCCAGTGCGGATGGCGATACTAGGGCATCCCAAATCGGCGTGGATGTAAACATCAGACGGCGACATCCTGAGAATCTTTTGGACTGTGGCACGCTCCCGTCCCCAGACATTTAGATAGGTTGGGGGCAGGAGCACACTCGCTGCTAGGGATGCGGCCCTTCTCGCTCCTAATTGGCGTAAACATTGCCGCTTGCCAAACATTAAATATGCACAGCAAATGGCTCTGATTGGACAAGAGCCCACACACGCGCCATAGGAACGGGAAGAGGTGCGTTTTACTGGGTGATCTTGGGGGGTTTACACCATGGGGAAAACCCAAATCGTAATGCCAGGAGGACAAGGAACAGTTTAGTATATTTCTCTCCTAAATCGCCCCTTCCCTGATGATGTGGTGTAAGCTGTTTGGGAGGGTTTACCCCCATGCAGATGTTGTGAAGCAACATGAAGATTATGCAATCTTGAATTAATTTGGGCGGCCATGTTGCCACACAGCTGACAGTCCTCCTTAAACATGAAATTGAAGGCGGAGCTATTTTAGTTTATCTCTATGACATAAGCTGCTGCAGAGCATTCAGTCAGTGCATACAATGTATCTAGGAGCTCTCTGCTGTAAGCAGATCAATGATGAGTCATAACAGCTGATGGCTTTCTACTTCTGTCTGGAAATAAGGGTGCACAGTGATTTGAGGCTATCTTGACTGCAGAATTGGTTTTGCAGAAGCAGGTCTCATGTCTGCAGCAAGGTGGACGCTCCCATGCAGTTCAGGAGCACATCATCTGCCTGCTATTGCACAACATCTGCATAGGGTTAGGCTCTCAAACAGCTTATGTCACCAATTGGCAGAGGGGATCGATTTGCACCACCTTTTGAAAATGCCTCAGTTTGCCTACTCACATTGATCCAGCAATTCTCTGGCGCATGTGCAGTCCTCCTTTGACATCCCAAGAAACTCCTCCATCCCGCACACACCTGTGCTGAGAATATCTCAATGGCTGGAGGTGGGTGAGCACAACTACAGCACAGCAGCCAAGCGGGAGGCACCCAGCAATCAATTAATTCATGAATCATTACTGAGCATTGATAGACATGGCCATGGATGATGATTGGAGCAGAGCCGCACATGTACCATGGGATCGCCAGATCGAGGCAAGTGTAGGGCAAACCCGGGAGTTATTTTTTTCCGTGAAATTTAAAATGGACTGCTCAGAGGAGTAAAAAAAAAAATTATATTGCCCACAGCGGATCTGTCCTACTCCCGCAGTCAGAAATTTACCTTTTCACATGATTAAAGTGGACCAAGATCGCTATCCCGGCCTGTAACTCATGGGGCATCCTGATTTGGGACACCATACTGGTCGACCATTATAAATAACTCAACGGCGTTCCTACGATGCAGGTGTGGCTCCCCCTCCTTCAACTTCTGGACGCAAACATCAATGTGCAGCTCAAGGAGCTGAATTGGAGCCTAGATGCACTCCATGGTACAATCCATTGTAAGACAATAGATAACCAGCCCTAACTGGCAGATAATCAAACTTGCATAATCAACAGGCAAAGACTCTGCATAGTGATGGGTTGATGGAAAAGAATCACTTATACAAATATTCAAGCCCACGCTGTAGCTTTCCATACAAACCCAACACCTGTTAGTCCGTATGCTCCATATATATGTATATATATATTATATATAGTGACAGCTTTACATGCCTGTAATCCGTTAAAAATGGGTGTAGGTGCACAGGCCAGTGGTGGCTCTGCAAAGACCATAGTAGAAGAAAACCAACACTCCAATTTCTTAAATTACATGTGTATTTCAAACACAAAACAAGTGTCAATACAACAAACGTTTCGGGTCATAAAACTTACCCCAAAAATGTTGGTCCTATTGACTTACCTGCATGTTTTGCATTTGGAAATAACATATAAAGAAAGACATTGGAGTGCTGGCCTCCTCTGACACATATGTTAGGTAATCTGTGGCTCCTGCAGTCTAAGGAAAGGCAACGATTGGCTGGAAGGCAGATATCTCTGTGTGTATACTGTGGATGGCTGCTGGCAGTGTGTATGAGCAGACCGGTTGTGGAGCTCCATGGAATAGGATGACACTATATGAATCAATAATAATAATAACAATGAAGAAGATGAAGGCCAAGTAGGCAAAGTTATGCAACATACAAGGTCTGGAAGTGCCGTGCATATTCAATGCTGGGCAAACGCATCCCCAGCAGCAGGCACGCTCCCTCCTCCAGCCTAGCTGTCCCCAGCTGTCCAGAAGCGTGTGTACAGCCCAAAGATGTGGCCACCCAATATTTATATCGCTAAGGGGGCCAGGAAGAAGGAACATTTTTGCTGAGACTCGCATTGCTAATACCTGTGTTAATTCGCATAGCAAGGCATCCTGATTTGGGATGCGCCACAGGTCAGCACCGGCTAAAGAATGTTTTAGATTCCAGGGCTGGCCCTCTTGGGTTTTGTTCCACTTTAAGATAGATGTTGAGAAAACCTTAAACCTTAGTTAGAAAAACTTAAAGCGGACCTTCAGCCTGAATAACCGCATATCTTATATGTTTCCCACACCCTGCACATACAGATTGCTCACATTAAAAATCATCCTACCTGCATCTAATGCATGTTATGAGCCTTTAAACATCCAAGATGGCGGCTCATGGGGCCTGCAAACAGAAAGTGTCTTCTGACTGTGCTGCTCTGCATTCTGGGATTGCTGTCCTTTCCCTGTCCCCAGCTCTGCTCTGTCTCTATAACCACACCCCCCTGAATTTTATCCCGCTCTCCTCAGTATTTGTGATGCTTCTGAATCAAGATGGTGGCGCCCGTATCCTAGAGTTCTGAACAGAGTTGCAGCCCGGTGGGAAAAAGAATAATAAGTAAGTGACTAAAAACGTAAAATATATTAATTTTAGATGCTGGGGAATAGTTTTTAAGGGTTTGGGATTTTTATTAAATCATGCGGAAGCTCAAGTCTAAAGAGGAACTAGGTCAAAAATGACCATAGTCCCTCTTCTCTATACAGCAGCGGGGCAGCATGACCCTCTTCCTGGTCCTCTTCTTCCTGGTTTGGGGCAGCCGATCAGTTTCCAAGGCCGGTGCCAGGCACCGTTAATAGGCTGCCCAGGGGGGATGCACCCACGTATCCTCTTAATTTTTCTCTTTCCACTGCGTCTAACACAGTACAACTAATCCCAGCAAGGTCTGTACAGAACACAGGGCAGCTTATTACAATGGACCGAAACGGTCCCTTGCGCAATCGCTTCTCAGTGCTCCCCACACCAGCCTGTAGCACCTCTCCTCCGCTGACCAGTATAGGTCATGTCAGTTCATGCTCTGCCTGCCAGGAGAGTAACTCTAGACTAATGCCCGTCAGGGATCAGCTACTCGCCTCAGCAATGCCTTGCCAAGGGAAACCATCATGGCTGAAAAAAACTCTGATTCTCATGCTGCTCCACCAGCTCAATGCCTAACACAAAGGGAAATTAGAAATCCATTACCCATGTGACAGAGCTACATAACCTGATAACCTACTAGTCCTAGAGGCTTCAGGAGATTCCTTACCAGTCCTAGAGGCTTCAGGAGATTCCTTACCAGTTTTAGAGGCTTCAGGAGGTTACTTCCTAGTCCTAGAGGCTTCAGAAGATTCCTTACTAGTCCTAGAGGCTTCAGGAGATTCCTTACTAGACCTAGAGGCTTCAGGAGATTCCTTACTAGTCCTAGAAGCTTCAGAAGATTCCTTACTAGTCCTAGAGGCTTCAGGAGATTCCTTACTAGACCTAGAGGCTTCAGGAGATTCCTTACTAGTCCTAGAGGCTTCAGAAGATGCCTTCTAGTCCTAGAGGCTTCAGGAGATTCCTTACTAGACCTAGAGGCTTCAGGAGATTCCTTACTAGTCCTAGAGGCTTCAGGAGATTCCTTACTAGACCTAGAGGCTTCAGGAGATTCCTTACTAGTCCTAGAGGCTTCAGGAGATTCCTTACTAGTCCTAGAGGCTTCAGGAGATTCCTTACTAGTCCTAAATGCTTCAGGATATTCCTTACTAGTCCTAAATGCTTCAGGATATTCCTTACTAGTCCTAGAGGCTTCAGGATATTCCTTACTAGACCTAGAGGCTTCAGGAGATTCCTTACTAGTCCTAAAGGCTTCAGGAGATTCCTTACTAGTCCTAGAGGCTTCAGGAGATTCCTTACTAGTCCTAGAGGCTTCAGGAGATTCCTTACTAGTCCTAGAGGCTTCAGAAGATTCCTTACTAGTCCTAGAGGCTTCAGGAGATTCCTTACTAGTCCTAAAGGCTTCAGGAGATTCCTTACTAGTCCTAAAGGCTTCAGGAGATTCCTTACTAGTCCTAGAGGCTTCAGGAGATTCCTTACTAGTCCTAGAGGCTTCAGGAGATTCCTTACTAGTCCTAGAGGCTTCAGGAGATTCCTTACTAGACCTAGAGGCTTCAGGAGATTCCTTACTAGTCCTAAAGGCTTCAGGAGATTCCTTACTAGTCCTAGAGGCTTCAGGAGATTCCTTACTAGTCCTAGAGGCTTCAGGAGATTCCTTACTAGTCCTAGAGGCTTCAGGAGATTCCTTACTAGTCCTAGAGGCTTCAGGAGATTCCTTACTAGTCCTAGAGGCTTCGGGAGATTCCTTACTAGTCCTAAAGGCTTCAGGAGATTCCTTACTAGTCCTAGAGGATTCAGGAGATTCCTTACTAGTTCTAGAGGCTTCGGGAGATTCCTTACTAGACCTAGAGGCTTCAGGAGATTCCTTGATCCAGCTGCTTTAAAGCAGAACTCCAATATTTTGTAAATTAAAGGGTCTCACGTGACCACCACCAGCTAATCAGGTTTGCCAGGACATGTGCAATGAGCCATAGGGTGTGGCTGCAGCACTGCAAACCTGGCCGTGGGTTTTGGTCGTGGCGTGAGTTTTGGTCCACTTTAATGTTCATTTTAACAATCCCCTCTGGGGGATCCTTACAGATCAATTCCCTTCCCCAGGGCATCCAAAATCGGGATGCCTAACTGTGTGACACTGCCCAGGTTGCCCCATTCACTTACATTGTATCCCGGTCCAATGGTGCATGCGCGTGCCGCATCCCCATCCTCCCTCCAGCAGGATGCGTGCCCGCACCAGGCTTTTTTGAATGGCTGGCGCGGGCCAGCTCCCTGTTTGAGGGAAGTGGAGAATGCAGCGCGAGTGTGCTGATTGGACGAGCGGCCGCGCAGTGCCATAGGACTGGGAAGAGTGAGTTGCCTTAGGCGATCTGGGGGTTTCTTGCAGCGGACAATCCCTGATCAGGGTGTCCCGGGGGAAAAGACCAAATCCCAGGATAGTCACAATCCTGGGTTTTGGTACACTTTAAGTCACTTTTGACTGAAAGTCAGCTTTAACATTCTCCTCCTTTAATGCACCTGACTGCCAGTTATCATGTGCACCCAAATCACTACCTTTGATGCTGTGCATAAAGGGGGCATGCGGGCTGCTCCTATACACAATGCTGGAACCTGGAATTAGTAAGGAATTCATCCCTTCTCAGGTTTCCTGGTTAATATTACACTATTAGGGGCATCCCTTAGAGAAGCTGTTGCACAGGCTGAAGTCAGGCTCAAAGTGCCAACAGAACACGTGAATGACACACTCTGTTACCTTTTGTTTAATTGCAGGGAAAAGGTGTTGAAATGGAGAAAGCCCAGCAGCGGAGCCGTGCCCAGGCACTTCTGGAATGCTGCAGCGCAGACGCCCGTCATAAAGGTAACGGCTGCGGAGCACAGACGGGCGATTCTTTGTCCGCATGGGATTGGATGGCACAGGCACAAACATTTACAAGGTGTGTGTTCTGCCACTTCCCTACCGTACCGCCCATCTACGCAACTAAAGTACGCAAGTGACTGGAGGAATTCCTCCGGAGAATCGCCTTCAGCCACCAGCGAGCAGGATTCAGGCCAGCTGGGAAGAATGAGCAGACAGCCTCCCTCAGTGCTCCTACATCACTGTAGATAGTTAAAGAGATAACTTACCTTTCATTCAGTGGCTTTAGTGCTGTGCTTCCTCCTCTGTCTCCTTAGCGAGGAAAACCGCTTCCTCATTCAGCTTTCAGTCCCCACCCCGCTGATTAATCATCGGTGGACCAAGAACAGAAACATCCCCAATCCCTGCCCTGACATCCTGATTGACTGCCTCTCTCTGCAACTGTGAAACCCCGCCCTCCTCTCTCATCCCACACTCATCACAGTCTGCTTACATCACATCGCTGTTGCCACACCCACTGTTTCTCTGTATTATTTCTATGCATCTCCAATGCCCTAATACTTTTAAAGAGAGTCTTTTTGAAACTGGATTATAGTTTGGGACAGTGCAATGTGCAGCCCAAGACAATGGGACAACACCTTTAGTATAACTTTAAAGATGAACTCCAAGCTTTTGGTAACCCTGCAGCCACCCCACCCTCCCCCTGTACGAAGCCTAATTTGGGTACTCAAATAATAAAACAACTCACCTGATCACCACAAACTTCCCCTGAATGGCAGCCGTAGAGCAGAGTGACAGTTGGGACTTGTGAATGACCAGTAAAGTCACACAGCTGCACGGGATTGGGTGACAGACCTGTCACTCCAAGATGGCTGCACCCAGGAGTGAGACATCCACTTTATGGGTCTTGCGCTCTTGAGGAGGTGGATTTTGGTTTCCTTGTGCTAAGACTCCAGGGGCCGGCATTGACAGAGGGCATTAGAAGATCCGCTTACCTTGCCTCTGCCCCCGCACGGCCTTACAATTTCAATAGAAGTGAATGGCACGGACAGTGGGAGAGCGCATTCCATAATAAAGCAGATGGAAACCCATTTTTCCCCCTGGCCCCAGTACTTAGGCCGGTGCTGCCAGCTCAGCAGTGGCCCGGATTTAAAAAAAAAATAATATATATGTTTTCCACCACCCAGGCCACACCCATCTGGCCCATTTTAAGATTGCCGATTGGCTGATCTCAAAAGGCCAAGGTGACGTGCTTTCACGCTGGGAGGCATTCAAAAAGGCTGGTTACAGGAGCGCTGCCAGCTACAGGGAGGTTGGGGATGCGGTAAAAATGAGTTTAACAGCGTCCCAGGGGGTTTCACACAGCGGGGCATCCAACTATAGGATGCCCCGAGGGCAGACTAGTGGCCGGCCCCGGAATCTTAGAGATTCCAGGGACCAGTCGCATGGATTTCGATCCGCTTGAGGCAAAACTCCCTTTTTGTCAGGTTTTTGGTGTTCCTTCTGGAATGTAAAATAATCCTGTGTGTTAGGGTTGTGCCCCCAGATCTGCGATTTGCTTATCAACATGCCGCTTCCAAGTGTCTTATATCCCTGTGGCTCTGTCTTGGTAAAGAAGTAGCGCCTTTCCCGGCCTTTATTAAAGCTCTTTATATACTTTCTGACTACAAGTCCCAGAATGCTTCCAATGCAACAGGTGAGCTCATTAGCAGCATTGGCTAAATCACACAGCAGTAACACTTTAGCTACTAGAACACAAGACTGTGATCCACCCCATATCAGAGGAGGCCATTCTGATGATTAGCAAGCCAGTGTCAGGAAGTTTCTGAAATGTACATATGAACGCCACTTTGTTGTACGTCGCTAAGGTAAACACATTGTTGCTAGGGGAAACAGTTTTCTTTTCTAACATGGAGTTACAAACAAATAGAAAAGAAAAAATGGTGCCGATAGTGGAATTTCCCTTTAAAGTGGTCCAAAACCCAGTTCGATCAGCCCGGGAATCTTATAGATTTGATTGATTCCCTCCTTCTGGGGCATCCAAAATCAGGATGCCCTGCTGTGTGAAACCCCCCAGGTCGCCCCATCCACTTACCTCGCTTCCCGTTCCAATGGATCATGTGTGGGTCGCGGCCGCATCCCCGCTATCCCTCTAGCAGGGCGTGTGCCTGCGCCAGGCATTTGTGAATGGCCGGAACGGGCATGCTCCCTGTTAGAGGGAAGTGGGGGATGCAGGCGCCAGCGCGCTCGGAGCTGCTGGCCTTAGACTCCGTCTTAGATGGCGTGACGTCAGCGGCTCCAAGCGCGCTGATTGGACGAGCGGCCACGCATGCGCCGTGGGACTGGGAAGAGATGAGTTTCTTCGGGCAATCTGGGGGGTTTCACACAGTGGAGCACCCCCGATCGGAGTGCCCGGGGGAAAGGACCAAAACCCAGGATAGTCAAAATCCTTTTTTTGGTCCACTTCATTCATAAACTGCAGTAAATAAAAGGGAGTAAGGAACGAGGTGTAGGCTTCATTAAAGTGGACCCATCACTGCAAAAGCTGGCCCTGCAATCTAAAACACACCAAGGGCGGACAACTAAATGCCCATGGGCCACCACAAATCGGGATGCCCCACTGTGTAAACCGACCTAGATGACCTATACCCACATTGCCAGTGTCTTCGGGCAGATAGCTGCTCCTTCCCTATGGGGGGGGGGGGGGGGGGATGGAGGCAACATGTACTGAGGAGATGTATAGCTCTCCGCTCTCTCTCAATAGCATGAATGTGTATAGCAACCAGCACACAATGTATATTAAACATTATGCTTTGCTTTAGGCTAAAAAAAAATGTTTACATCCTCATAATCCCCAGACGGATATAAAAGCTCAATGAAGTTGGGTCATGTCCTTGCACCAAATCAGACTTTGCAGATAAAAGGGCTAATTAAGAACCGGGAGATTTTTTTTTCTCTCATGTTTTTTGTGAGAAAATTTTTCTCATATTTTTTTTTCTTCTGTGCAATTCAGCACCACATGTGCAATTTTGAAAAAATATTCGCACAGCTAAAAACGGTGCTGAATGGCACCAAGGAAAAAGAAGCATGACAAAAAAAAAACCTGAGGAGAAAAAGGTTCATGGCGCTGAATCAGTCCTAAAGACAGAATCACTTCGCCAGCTAAATGCATTATATATGTGCTAAGAATTTGTAGTAGATGCTCGCGGCAGCCACACTAAACATGCTTTACTTACTGTAGCCCTGATTAATATGCCGATGTTTATGTATACAGTTCATATGTATATAGTTCTCCCCCCATTAACCAGTGACCCAATTAAACCAAAATACACACATTATATATTCTGATTTTTTTTTTTCTTACGTTTTTCTGTGAGAAAACAAGGATACTGATTTTTTTTCTTAGTGCAATACAGCACCATTTATAGCTGTGCAAATTTGTATAGCTAAATATGGTGCTGAACTGCGTGAAGGAAAAAAAAATCATTATAAAACATTTTGTTCTCACAAAAAAACCTGGAGAAAAAAATCCTCACGACGCTGAATCAGCCCCTAGAGTGTAAAACTACACCTTCACAGCAGAGCACCACAATGCCCAGCTATCCCAGGCTGCTCAGTACGGCTTCAACAACAACATATAAAGGGCCAATACTTATTTCTCCATATCACACATCTAGTGCAGGCAAACAATTAAAAACATGAAAAGACGCGTCAAAAACCACATATACAAAAACAATGTTCACTACAGAATAGCAAGGTAGCTATTGTAGTCTATGTAGATAGATATAGATAGATATGGTCACAAGAAATAGATATAACAAAGTACAATTTTACTTGACTGGTTTGATGTGAGAAACCCGCCCAGTAAAACTCACCTGCGCAGGCCGTGGGGGTTGCAGCGCCCACTCCCCATTGTAACAATTAGAACCGTTTGGATTGGACAGCGGAAAGGTGATTTATTAATGGCACCCCGGGGGGTTTCACACACTGGGGCATCCCAGTTCGGAATGCCCCTGGGGGAAGCCAGCAGCTGGCCCTGGAATCTCACTGGGGCATCCCAGTTCGGAATGCCCCTGGGGGAAGCCAGCAGCTGGCCCTGGAATCTCTTAGAGTCGCTGGTGGGTGTTGTTCCACTTTAAACCGGACCTTCACCATCAGGTAATGAAAAGTCCAAACCCTTAAACTATTCCCCGGCATCTAAAATTAAATATATTTTAAGTTTTTAGTCACTTTTTATTCTTTCCCCCATTGGGCTGCAACTCTGCTCAGGACTCTAGGATATGGGTGCTGCCATCTTGCCTCAGAAGCATCACACATTGAGGAGAGGAGAGTGGGATAAAGTGCAGGGGGGGTGGGTTATAGCTGTGCTTTGCACAGACAAAGCAGAGCTGGGGTCAGGAAAAGGACAGCAATCCCAGAATGCAGAGCAACACAGTCAGAAGACACTTCCTGTCTGCAGGCTGCCTGATGCTCCATGAGCCGCCATCTTGGATGTTTAAAGGCTCATAACATGCAGTAGATGCAGGTAGAATGATTTTTAATGCGAGCAATCTGTATGTACAGGGTGTGGGAAACATATAAGATAGGCTCTTATTCAGGGTGAAGGTCCGCTTTAAGTAACTTTTTATGGTGCCAATATCCAAAGACCAGAGTTCAAAAGTACAAAATAATAGTCTATGTATTTTATGTTTTCTGTAATGACTACTTTGTACACTGCTACAGAACAGGATGGCGCTAAACAGACAGTAACATTAATGCTATATATGCCTATCAATATTTCTGGGTTCCCCAAGGGCGAGAATTATCCGTAACCCAGGCAAATCTATGTCACTTGCGGATATTCTCGCATGATTCAGGGACACACGCAAGACATTTCTGCATGTGCGTGAAGCATGTGAGAAAGCGGTGGGAGAATTCTCACTTCCATACGAGATTTGAAAACTTGCAAGACAGTTAACTAAATCACTGTCAGTGAGTTGTAAATGGCTTTTATCAATGAAAATGACAGATTTATTTTTTACTATTATAATTAAAGTGGGCTTTCCCCAGGGGCACCCCAATGGCTGTGTGAAACCCCCCCAGATTGGCAAAGCCAACTCACCTCTTCCCAGTCCTACGGCACATGTGCAGCCGCTTGTCTAATTAGCGCATTTGGAGCTGCTGGCGTCACATCGTCTAAGGCCAGCGCCGCAGCGGCCGCATCCACTGCTTCCCTCTAAGAGGGAGCGTGCCCATGCCGGGCATTCGCAAATGCCTGAAGCAGGCACACACCCTGCTAGAGGGGTAGCGGGGATGCGGACGGGAAAGACGGTAAGTGTATGGGGCGACCTGGGAGGATGTTGGAGGGGAGGGAATCGATAGTCTCAGGATTCCTATAGATTCCCGGGCAGATCGGCGTGGGTTTTGGTCCACTTTAAGTCAAAAAAAGTGTCTCCAACTAGCTCAGGAGGCAGGCATAAGGGCTGGTAACCCAGGACTCAGAGGCGGGACCGGCCCTGGGGTTGCCAGCCCTTATACCCTTCAGTATAAGCCCCATGCTTTTCCTGGGGTATCGGTGGGCACGGGGCTCTTCCTCACCCCTGGTCAACACAAATGGCAGTGTGAGTAATCAGGTGGGGTACTGCCATGTCACCTACCAATGCCTACCCTGTGCACTGGTATAAGGGTCCCCAGGAAGAGCCCCAAACCCATATCGAAGGGCATAAGGGCTAGGAAACCTGCCCAGCCTCCGAGTTACCAGCCCTTTACTATAATAAAAAAAAATAATAACTTACACACACCAGGACCCGAGCTAGTTGGCTAATTGTGGAGGGGGCAATTTTTCTTATTATAGTAAAAGATAAAATGTAAAAGAAATTGCTGTCTGTCATTATCATTTATAAAAACCCTGCTGGCTATAGTGCCATGGCGTTTATCAATGAAAAAACATGTCAGTTAAACCGGACCTTCAGCGTGATTTAATGAAAAGCCCAAACTCTTAAAAAACGGTTCCCCAGCATCTAAAATTAATATATTTTACGTATTTAGTCACTAACTTATTATTCTTTCCCCCACTGGGCTGCAACTCTGTTCAGGAATTTAGGATACCGGCGCCGCCATCTTGACTCAGAAGCATTACACTTATTGAGGAGAGGAGAGTGGGATAAGGTGCAGGGGGGCGGGTTATAGCTGTGCTTTGCTCAGACAGAGCAGAGCTGGGGTCAGGTAAAGGTCAGCAGTCCCAGAATGCAGAGCAGCACAGTCAGAAGGCACTTCCTGTCTGCAGGCTGCCTGATAAGATGGCGGCTTCCATGAGCCGCCATCTTGGATGTTTAAAGGCTCATAACATGCAGTAGATGCAGGTAGGATGATTTTTAATGTGGACAATCTGTATGTACAGGGTGTGGGAAACATAGAAGATAGACTCTTATTCAGGGTGAAGGTCCGCTTTAATGAAGCTGCATTTCTCTTGACGAAAGTCTTTGTTAAACACACTCCCTGAATCACACAGATTTACCCTTTCGGAGAAATTTTCATAAGATTTCTCGTGCCAAACGAAATATTGTCAGCTGACTCAGGAGAGAGGGGAAGGTATGCAAGAACTCATCAGGACAAGAGCAAACAGGGTGACTCCAGCTAAATTCCCCCAAGAGGACTAAATGTACCAGCAGATGCTTTCTGTCGGGAAGATATGCCTGATATCATGTGACCTGGCTGTGACACTGACCGAGTGACGCGCACCTGTGCTTCCAAATCCTTTTTTGCTTACTGCAACTCTAAATATAATCTGATAAAGGACATGCGAGCCAAACACCACCCTGCCACTGCTGTGCGGCCACCGGCCATCTGCTCACTGCAGCTCCAAAGGCCTTGGTCTCCTCAAGCTTAAAGCGGACCTTCACTCTGAATAAGAGTCTATCTTATATGTTTCCCCCACACTGTACATACAGATTGCTCACATTAAAAATCATCCTACCTGCATCTACTGCATGTTATGAGCCTTTAAACATCCAAGATGGCGGCTTATGGAAGCCGCCATTTTATCAGGCAGCCTGCAAACAGGAAGTGCCTGCAAACAGGAAGTGACTGTGCTGCTCTGCATTCTGGGACTGCTGACCTTTCCCTGACCCCAGCTCTGCTCTGTCTGAGCAAAGCACAGCTATAACCTGCCCCCCTGTACCTTATCCCACTCTCCTCTCCTCAGTAAGTGTGATGCTTCTGAGTCAAGATGGCGGCGCCCGTATCCTAAATTCCTGAACAGAGTTGCAGCTCAGTGGGGGAAAGAATAATAAGTTAGTGACTAAAAATGTTAAATATATTAATTTTAGATGCTGGGGAATCGTTTTGGGCTTTTCATTAAATCATGGTGAAGGTCCGGTTTAAGGTAGACCAAAACCCACCGCAATCGGCCCAGAAGCACTGTGGGAATGGAAGGCGAGTGTATGGGGCGACATGGGGGATAAACACAGCAGGGCATCCTAATTCCAGACGCTGCCGCACAGAGGAACAACACATGGGAAAGTGAAATTCCTGTGTGTTCCTATTGAAACTATACCCACCTCCCGCCAGCTACCGCGTTTCCTTCTTCTGCCAGCAGTAGGTCTTGGTCCTCAAGGGGGACTCAGGGCCAGCTCTTATCGATTCCCTCCCCCCAGGCATCCAAAAATCGGGATGCCCCGCTGTGTGAAACCCCCCAGGTCGCCCCATACACTTACCTTGTTTCCCGGTCCAATGGTGCATGCGTGAGCCTCGTCCGCATCCCTGCTATCCCTCTAGCAGGGCGCGCGTCAGGCATTTGTGAATGGACAGTGCGGGCACACTCCCTGTTAGAAGGAAGCGGGGGATTCGCCCGTCTGCGCCGCTCGCCTTAGACAACGTGTCAGCTCTGATCAAACGAGCGGCCGCGCATGTGCCGTAGGGCGGGGAAGAGGCAAGTTGGTTTTACGACCTAGAGGGTTTCACACAGCGTGAAACCCCCGATTGGGGGCAAGGAACAGAACCCAGGATAGTCAAAATCCTGGGTTTTGGTCCACTTTAATTGCTGACTGACTTACAGAAACCAACTCCAGGACTCCCAACAGAGCTGAGAATAATACAGCTTTTGATCTCCACCAGGCCAGCTGTTGTCCACACAAAACAGGACACTAGAGGTGGTTAATAAGTTAGTGACTAAAAATGTTAAATATATTAATTTTAGATGCTGGGGAATCGTTTTGGGCTTTTCATTAAATCATGGTGAAGGTCCGGTTTAAGGTAGACCAAAACCCACCGCAATCGGCCCAGAAGCACTGTGGGAATGGAAGGCGAGTGTATGGGGCGACATGGGGGATAAACACAGCAGGGCATCCTAATTCCAGACGCTGCCGCACAGAGGAACAACACATGGGAAAGTGAAATTCCTGTGTGTTCCTATTGAAACTATACCCACCTCCCGCCAGCTACCGCGTTTCCTTCTTCTGCCAGCAGTAGGTCTTGGTCCTCAAGGGGGACTCAGGGCCAGCTCTTATCGATTCCCTCCCCCCGGGCATCCAAAAATCGGGATGCCCCGCTGTGTGAAACCCCCCAGGTTGCCCCATACACTTACCTTGTTTCCCGGTCCAATGGTGCATGCGTGAGCCTCGTCCGCATCCCTGCTATCCCTCTAGCAGGGCGCGCGTCAGGCATTTGTGAATGGACAGTGCGGGCACACTCCCTGTTAGAAGGAAGCGGGGGATTCGCCCGTCTGCGCCGCTCGCCTTAGACAACGTGTCAGCTCTGATCAAACGAGCGGCCGCGCATGTGCCGTAGGGCGGGGAAGAGGCAAGTTGGTTTTGCGACCTAGAGGGTTTCACACAGCGTGAAACCCCCGATTGGGGGCAAGGAACAGAACCCAGGATAGTCAAAATCCTGGGTTTTGGTCCACTTTAATTGCTGACTGACTTACAGAAACCAACTCCAGGACTCCCAACAGAGCTGAGAATAATACAGCTTTTGATCTCCACCAGGCCAGCTGTTGTCCACACAAAACAGGACACTAGAGGTGGTTTTCGGTGCAAAAAAAAAAGATCAACAGCATACTCTATACCTGCTCTGGCTTGAAACATTTAGGTGTCAATGAGTGAGGTCATTCTAAAGACAACAGTCAAAGGTCACAATGTATAGAGAGCTGCTCAGGGCAGGCCACACCTGCATTGGCCAAGACCCTAAGGCTATGGTCACACCTGTCCTGATGAGGGTTGGCTAAGCATTTATGCATTCGGGGCTTGCAGGTGGGGTTCCATTTGGTGGCTAAACAAAAAGGAGTTTGAAATTAAAATAAAAAAAAAAAACAAAAGAGCACAGGGAGTGTGCAAGCCATGCCCCACCAAGATGGCAGGGTTTGTTCACAAGTAGTCACAAAAAATAAATACACCAATGTTGTGTTATATATATATAATATATTAAAATACATTAAAGAGGAAGATCAGAGGCCCTGGAGAAAGTACCTGTCATTGGGGCTTCCCGAATTGGGATGCCCCACAGTGTGAACCCCCCAGATGACCACATTCACTCACCTTCTCCCGAGTCCTCGCCGCATCGCCGCTCACCCTGCACACGCACGGTCTTACTGAATGAGCGGCACGGGCACACCGCGGCTGCAAGGTGAGCGGGGGATGCAGCTGATGACGCCCTCAGCTCCCTTCAGCGCCGCTGTCAGGCTTAGCCGTCAGCAGCACCGAAGGGAGCTGAGTGACAGAGAGCAAGCCGATTGGCTCAGCCACTCATCGCACACACTCTGGTCAGAGTCTGCGCTGTGGGAGCGGAAGGTGAGTGTATGGGGCGACCTGGGGGATACACACAGTGGGGCATTCCAATTCCAGACGCTGATGCACAGAGGAACAACACACGGGAAAGTGAAAGTCCTGTGTGGTGTTCCTCTTTGAAGTGGACCAAAACCCAGAATTTTGACTATACTGGGTTTAGGTCCTTTCCCCTGCTGCGTGAAACCCCGCAGGACAGCGAGACCAACTCACCTCTTCCTGGTCCTACGGCGTGTCTAAGAGCAGCGCTACGCTGACACTGCATCCTCCGCTTCCCTCTAACGGGGATCGTTCCCGCACCGGCCATTCTGGCGCGGGTAGGCACCCTGCTAGAGGGATAGCGGGATGTGGCCGCGGCTTGCGCATGTACCGTTGGACCGGGAGACAAGGTAACTGAATAGGGCGACCTGGGGGTTTTACACAGCGGGCATCCCGATTTGGGGGGGGGGGAGCAATCATTTGGCATGGGTTTTTGTCCACTTTACGTGAATCTGTTGCCTTAGCTGCGACTGCACTGCCCCAAAACAGCCTGTGCTTCTGTTTTTACTAAAGCCTTTGCCCAACATTCATAACAACACAAACTGGATGCAGTCGGCCACATTGCTCCTTGACCGTGCAGCCCCGCCCCCAGCAATGATGCATTTAGTCACAGTACACACAATGGGGAACACTTCAACCTAACTGCCTTTAGCGCTGATTCAACAGCGAGAGTTTTAAAGCGGAACAAAACCCACCAGCAGCATCCAGGAATCTAAAAGATTCCAGGGCCAGCCACTGGTTTTCCCCCTGGGCATCTCGGGCTGAAACCCCTCAGGGTGCCTGTAATTACTTACCATTCCCTGGTACAATGGGGCATGCGCAGGCTCTCGTTCAATGAGAGTAGTCTGTAGTGACTGCAGTGTCCCCCCTAAAAATAAGACAGGGCCTTATATTAATTTTTGTTCCAAAAGGTGCACAAGGGCTTATTTTCCGGGGATGTCTCATTTTTCCATTAATCTTCCATTTTTATTCCAAAATTGATAGAGCTACTGTAATATCAGATCCAGGTCAGTAAGGATGCCCCTAGCAAATGGAACTAAACCGGGGAAAGTAAAATTCAGGGGTTTTGTTCCACTTGAATGTATTTATGGGTACAGTATCTAGGTAGATGCAAAGTACGTTTTGATGTCGTTCCTAGATCGGTTTGTAGCAGAGTTTATGTAGGGTCTACAAATGTGTCACACCAGGGAAAGTCTCCCAGTAACACATGGCATAATGGGCACAGTGGGCATCGTGAGCAGCCTCTTGCACAATAACTCTTCTTACTCTTATTCATTAATAAACACATTCCAGAACAGGAGACCATATCCACAGACAGGCAAGTGTGTGTAATGTGGGTGTTGTGCATGGATTCCAGACACAGGACACATTGCACAACAACACAACATTCATTCACACACCGTTACTCACACATCCGTGCTCCCGCTGCAACCGGGACTTAATAGACAACAGTGAAACACTTTCTAAATATAAATGGTCCTGCTGCTTACTTCAAGAGGAATGCAATGAAAGGAGACGTGGTCAGCGGGTGGCTGAGGCCTGATTCAGGCAATGAGTGCTTAGTCTTTCTAGGGAAATGTGCAATTCAAATTGTGATCTATTTAAAGAGGACCAAAACCCAGGCCCCAAATCTATAAGATTCCAGGACTGCTGGATTCCCTCCCCCCGGGGCATCCAGAATCTGGGTGCCTTGCTGTGTGATACCCCACAAGTCACCTGGAAACGCACCTTCTTTCCCAGTCCAAAGGTGTATGTGCCAGCTGCATCCCCACTATCGCTTAAAGTGGACCAAAACCCAGCTCAATTGGCCTGGGAATCTATAAGATTTCCAGGCTGATCGATTCCCTCCCCCCAGGCAACCCGATCATGGGTGCCCCGCTGTGTGAAACCCCCCAGGTCACCCTGTTCACTTACCTTCCCTCCTGGCCCAACAGCGCTATTCCTCTAGCAGGGCACATGTCCACACCAGCCATTTGTGAATGGCCGGTGTGGGCAGACTCCCTATTAGAGGGAAGTAGGGGATGAGGCAACCAGAGCACTGGGAGCCGCTGGCCTTAGACGCCATCTTAGATAGCGTGATGTTAGTGGCTCCAACCGTACTGATTGGACGAGCGGCCATGCATGCGCCGTAGCCCCGGGAACCAGCTACTATCTTCAGGTGATCTGGGTGGGGTTCACGCAGCTGGGCACCCTCCTGGCAGAAAGGACCAAATGACCTGCGCAGTGCCCATGAATGGGATGCAATGGAGCTAGAAATCCTGCGAGACTTTGAGGAGCTGCGAGATCGGTGTGGGTCAGTTAGCGACGGCCATGCAGGCAGCGGGGTGAGGATCGAGCCCGGAAGCAGCCGTATGTCGCCCCAGCAGCGACATCCAAAAGGTAAGTAGGGGCCATTTGGGGGGGAAAATCTGCCCCTTTTTATTTTAGGTCCATATATGTATTCTGCATATGTAAGCAGAAGTCCAGTCAAAATTAACCCCCCGCCACCCTTAGCTCAGCCACAGTCCAGCACTGTACCTCCAGAGGACAGACACCAGCCACACAAAAAGACACAAAGCGCCATCCTCTGGCTCCGTGTATGCGCCCACCCCCCATTCACTTGAATGTGCCTTTCTGTGGGCTGCACAGAACCGGGAGAGCGGCTCTCAACCTAGGCTGAGGTAAGGGTTGTTTTTCCATTGTATCCCCCCCCCCCCCCCCCCCCAATATTGCCTCAGCAGCAGGGAAGGTTGGCAGGCCAGGGGGTTGTTTTCTGACTGGAATTCTGCTTTAAGGTCTCAAGTCCAGGTAATGGCAATAATAAAGCAGCAAAGGAGCTCATCTGAAGCCTGTTCAGTGAGTCTCACCTCCATTTCGCATTGTAGATGTTGTCCAAACTTTGCCTCTTCATTTTTTCACAACCATGGCCCAAATAAGAGTAAAAACCCAAAGCAAGTGCGGCGACTATAACTTGCTGCGATCTCTGAAGATGGAACACTGAGAAAGGTGGTTATGGAAGAACGCAATGGAAAGGAGAGGCAAACTTCGGAGCCCTTCTACAGCACGCTGCGGGAAATGGGACAGGCTTCAGGTGAACTCCCTGCTGCCTGGTTATTACCAGTAGCTGGACTTTAATAAACAAATTATTAAAACAAGAAAAAAAAAAAAAAAGACATCAAGAGAAGCCCCCTGTCATGTACAAAAGGCAGCCATATGGTTGGTAAATGGGGGTGTGTACAAGATTTTTTCTTAATTCAAAGGCACGGTAACAGAAAAAAAGTCTGTCCCATGGCCAATCTATCACCTCGATCAACGTGTAACCTGTCTGACTGCATCTGCCAATCACTTTTGGCCATTGATGTGATCTGACTGCCATCATCCGCAGCCCAATTCTCGGCACGAAAAGCATTATCAGGAGTTAATAACTCAAAAGATGGACAGCTTCAGAAAGAACATGGGTGTTTGAGAAGCGCCAAAAAATGGTTACCATGACAACCGCTGAACTGTTATCGGCTATTTTTAAAAAAAGAGTCCCCCCCCCCCCGCCCACAATCAGAAACAACAAGTTCTACCGATGATTCACGCACAAAATAAAAGGATCGAGGCAAAACTACCACTACCAGGATCACAAGCAAATCCAGCAGTAATAGAGGCCCATGTGTACTCTTTTACTAATTGAAAAGTGAACCGGGCAACAGACAGAGGCAACCCCCCCCCCCCCCCCACCTTCAAGAGATCTGCCCATCTGATGATCTCCACTGGCCGCAGGTGGGCATATATATGGGACAGAAGCTTAGAAGAGTTTGGATAGTCCAGGCTAACAAATCATTGTTTGCACACCTGTCATGCAGAAACATTATCCTTCTGAATAAAGCTGTTGTTGCTGAGATTCTGCAACTTTTCTGTAGCCCAGCCCCTGTATTTTATTTATTTATGACCACCTTTTTTTAGCACTAAAAGGTGGACCTATACAAAGAAGCAATGGTGTTCCCTACACTTTCTAATGCGAGAGGGTTGCTTAAAAAAAAAAACTACCGGTATGTCATGAATAAATAAGATACAGGGACTTGGCTGCTATAATTCAGCAGTACGCTCAGATGAATGCCTCCGCATAGCAAGCAAGTAATCAATCAATCATTTGTTTTTACAGGGTCGGCAAACCCTGCAGCCGCCAGTCCAGGGCTCAGAAACTTCCTGGTTTCTAAAATCTTGTCTCCCTGTCACTGTGCACGTTCCCGACACCACTTACAATGGAGGGATGCGTGCCAGGCAATGTTAGATGTGGCTGTGTGGCTTCGTGGTGTCAGTGGCTCGAGCGCGCTGACTGGACGAACGGCCGTGCATGCGCCGCAGGACCGGGAAGAGGCGAGTTTCTTCAGGGTTTCACACAGCAGGGCACCCCCGATCTGGGGAAAGGAGTGAAACCAGGGTAGTCAAATCCTGGATTTTGGTCCACTCAAAAATAACCATAGTCCCTCTTTATTATCCAGCAGTGGGACAGCGCAACCCAGGCTGCCTCGCTACGCATCGCTGTCTGTAAAACAAAAAAACGGCCACCAAGGAACTCACCTCTTCTGAATCTTCTTCTACCGCTACCATGGAGAAGCCTATTAGCGCTGACTGGTGAATAGGGACACCAAATTAACCTTAAGTTCTGGCCCATTTCCATGAACAGATAATTGACTGTTTGTTGAGTGAGCAAACGATTGTATGACTTGCATTCAGACACGGCAATTTGTCGGATAAGTATATAGTCGTAATTGCGATCTTAATATCAACGGATTTGTATAGTCCTATGTGAAGGCGATTTCTATTTCCACATGCAGACCGTAATGCAACGAATGAGAAATTCTATGTCAGCCAAAAAAAGATGAGGCTCAACCAATGAACAAATTCTCATAGATTGCTTAACTGCAGCAGGCATTTTTAATGGCTCAATTATTGTCTTAATGAATTCGCTTTAGTGATTATTTGCTCGCAAATCTTTCTGTGGAAACAGGCTATTAGACGAGTAGTAGGCAAGTGGAATCCACCTACAGAGAAGACAAAGCTCAGAGAGCCATATATTGGGATGTGAGGTAATACACCTTGAGATGGGCCATCTATTTCTCCTGCTGGGACTATAACAAACAAGATTAGTCATTCTGAAAAGCCTGCCAGCTCCTTGCTGAGAGGTCCATTGTGTTACATTAAGCCAAATAGCAATTCATTTATCTATTGTAATCATCTGTGATACTATCTAAAGTATTTATGAAGCTACTATTGGAATGTAGATTGCTTACATGTGATGCGGTATGGAAAAGATGGTCTCCTCTTTAGGGGGAAATATGTATACAGTACCATGGTGCACACAGCTTTCTATGGCGATAGTGAAGAGAGCAGCACAGCCCGGAATAGGCTCCCCAGCCTGTAAAAAAAACATTAGCAGCTGTAAAAAGGGAACCTACTCCCCTTTAATTTAATCAGTCTGGACACTACCCTGCCTTTCCATGAGGATTCATTTCCCTGACAAACATGACCTCATTTGGTCCAGAACCTCACAAGCAAAATGAGTTGCAATCTCTCCATGAACACAGGCGTGAAGCAAAGCGTGACCAGGAGGTAGAGGCGGCGGTGGCAAGACAATGAGGCAGCTGCAGCAGATTTGTGCGAGTGCGGACATGACATCGGAGTGTCAGACTGTAAAAAAATGCCGGGACTTCTCCACATTCCTCCGGCTGGCGCAGCTATTTATAAGCCTCCCGCCTCTGGCCCAGGGTCAAAGTTTTCTTTCTGGTTAGAAAAGGCAGCCAAGACATCCGACAGACTGCAGCCTGCCAGGACCCACCCATCCCAAAAAATTGCACAGTTCTGTCGTCAGCCCGGAGATGGCGAATCGCAGCTATGTCGCGATCCAAAATGTGGCCTGCAGAAGAATGTGAACAATTGTAATTGCACAATTAAATGCAAATCCGAATGCAAACTGCTAATGCTAGGCAGGGAACCTTGACTTAGTCCAGTGGTGGCGTGCCAGAGGCTGCACTCATAGTCCTCTCTTTCGGCACCCGCCATCGTTCCAGTACATGCGTTTTGATCCCCCCCCGGCACAGGAGCCATCAGGTTAAATTGCCTTGTTGGCACATAAATAAAATTTTGGGTTGTAGTATGGGTTGTAGTCATGGTTTGCCATGACTGACCAAGTCTCTGATTCAGTCTTTGATCTGATATATGATTAAAAACCTTTCCGCACAGTAACCTGCTGCCTTGCAAAAAATTATAGGCCTGGCCTTCAGGTATAACGTGTGACAGGCCTCTATAGTCTTCTGAATGGAGAATTACAATGTGTAACAGGCCTCTATCGACTTGTGAATGCAGCGTTATAACGCTACTACATTTAAAAACTTGTCAACACAGGATCCTGGTGCAAGGAGTCACTGTCCTCCAATAACTTATAAGCATGGCACTAGCATCAAATGACTTGGAAATGCAACGATATAACATCACCGGCCCTTCCTGACTTCCCAATGTAGCGTTCCATGTCACCGGCCCCTACTGACTTGCCAATGTAGCGTGCCATGTCACCGGCCCCTACTGACTTGCCAATGTAGCGTTCCATGTCACCGGCCCCTACTGACTTGCCAATGTAGCGTTCCATGTCACCGGCCCCTACTGACTTGCCAATGTCGAGTTCCATGTCACCGGCCCTTACTGACTTGCCAATGTAGCGCTCCATGTCACCGGCCCCTACTGACTTGCCAATGTAGCGTTCCATGTCACCGGCCCCTACTGACTTGCCAATGTAGCGCTCCATGTCACCGGCCCTACTGACTTGCCAATCTCGCGTTCCATGTCACCGGCCCCTAAGGACTTGCCAATGTAGCGTTCCATGTCACCGCCCCTACTGACTTGCCAATGTAGCGTTCCATGTCACCGGCCCCTACTGACTTGCCAATGTAGCATTCCATGTCACCGGCCCCTACTGACTTGCCAATGTAGCGTTCCATGTCACCGGCCCCTACTGACTTGCCAATGTAGCGTTCCATGTCACCGGCCCCTACTGACTTGCCAATGTAGCATTCCATGTCACCGGCCCCTACCGACTTGCCAATGTAGCGCTCCATGTCACCGGCCCCTACTGACTTGCCAATGTAGCGTTCCATGTCACCGGCCCCTACTGACTTGCCAATGTAGCGTTCCATGTCACCGGCCCCTACTGACTTGCCAATGTAGCATTCCATGTCACCGGCCCCTACTGACTTGCCAATGTCGAGTTCCATGTCACCGGCCCCTACTGACTTGCCAATGTAGCGTTCCATGTCACCGGCCCCTACTGACTTGCCAATGTAGCATTCCATGTCACCGGCCCCTACTGACTTGCCAATGTAGCGTTCCATGTCACCGGCCCCTACTGACTTGCCAATGTAGCGTTCCATGTCACCGGCCCCTACTGACTTGCCAATGTAGCGTTCCATGTCACCGGCCCCTACTGACTTGCCAATGTAGCGTTCCATGTCACCGGCCCCTACTGACTTGCCAATGTAGCGTTCCATGTCACCGGCCCTACTGACTTGCCAATGTAGCGTTCCATGTCACCGGCCCCTACTGACTTGCCAATGTAGCGTTCCATGTCACCGGCCCCTACTGACTTGCCAATGTAGCGTTCCATGTCACCGGCCCCTACTGACTTGCCAATGTAGCGTTCCATGTCACCGGCCCCTACTGACTTGCCAATGTAGCGTTCCATGTCACCGGCCCTACTGACTTGCCAATGTAGCGTTCCATGTCACCGGCCCCTACTGACTTGCCAATGTAGCGTTCCATGTCACCGGCCCCTACTGACTTGCCAATGTAGCGTTCCATGTCACCGGCCCCTACTGACTTGCCAATGTCGAGTTCCATGTCACCGGCCCCTACTGACTTGCCAATGTAGCGTGCCATGTCACCGCCCCTACTGACTTGCCAATCTCGCGTTCCATGTCACCGGCCCCTACTGACTTGCCAATGTAGCGTTCCATGTCACCGGCCCTACTGACTTGCCAATGTAGCGTTCCATGTCACCGGCCCTACTGACTTGCCAATGTAGCGCTCCATGTCACCGGCCCCTACTGACTTGCCAATGTAGCGCTCCATGTCACCGCCCCTACTGACTTGCCAATGTAGCGCTCCATGTCACCGGCCCCTACTGACTTGCCAATGTCGAGTTCCATGTCACCGGCCCCTACTGACTTGCCAATGTAGCGTGCCATGTCACCGGCCCCTACTGACTTGCCAATGTAGCGTTCCATGTCACCGGCCCCTACTGACTTGCCAATGTAGCATTCCATGTCACCGGCCCCTACTGACTTGCCAATGTAGCGTTCCATGTCACCGGCCCCTACTGACTTGCCAATGTAGCGTGCCATGTCACCGCCCCTACTGACTTGCCAATGTAGCGTTCCATGTCACCGGCCCCTACTGACTTGCCAATGTAGCGTGCCATGTCACCGCCCCTACTGACCTTTCCACCCACCTCTATCTGTGTGTACCCACGCCAGCTATTCAGAAAAGCCTGGTGCTGGTACGAGAGGAATCTGCAGCCAGTGGTCCGTTCTCCATTCAGTGTTGCTTGTCTCTCAGAGTGGCAAAGTAAAAGCCGAATGAAAGCCAAGGAAAGGTGATATTACGGGTGACCTGGGGGGGATAAACACAGCAGGGCATTCCAAATCGTAGGAAAGGTAAGATTATGGGTGATCTAGGGGGGGGAATACACACAGAGGGCATCCGAAATCATAGGAAAGGTGAGATTATGGGTGATCTAAGGGGGGTACACACAACAGGGCATCCCAAATCGTAGGAAAGGTGATATTACGGGAGATCTAGGGGGGGGATACACACAGCAGGGCATCCCAAATTGTAGGAAAGGTGAGATTACGGGTGATCTAGGGGGATACACACAGCGGTGCATGTCGCTCAGAGTAGCAAAGTAAAAGCCGAATGAAAGCCAAGGAAAGGTGATATTACGGGTGACCTGGGGGGGATAAACACAGCAGGGCATTCCAAATCGTAGGAAAGGTAAGATTATGGGTGATCTAGGGGGGATACACACAGCAGGGCATCCCAAATCGTAGGAAAGGTAAGATTATGGGTGATCTAGGGGGGAATACACACAGCCAGCGGGGCATCCCAAATCGTAGGAAATGTGATATTACGGGAGATCTAGGGGGGGGGGATACACACAGCAGGGCATCCCAAATCGTAGGAAAGGTGATATTACGGGAGATCTAGGGGGGGATACACACAGCAGGGTATCCCAAATCGTAGGAAAGGTGAGATTACGGGTGATCTAGGGGGATACACACAGCGGTGACGCAAGGTAGCAGGTTTGATTCTCAACCATGGGACATGACTGAAGTGCCCTTGAGCAAGGCACCTAACCCCCTGCTCCTCGGGCGCTGCGTTTAGGGCAGCCCACTGCTCCGGCCACATGTGCACTTCACTGCCCCTTAGTGACTGTATACAAGTGAATTACAAACTAACATGGTGGGTTGTTTATTCACTGGTGTGTTCACGGAGTTGTGTCGTTCACAGTGCACGAATGGGTAAATGCAGAGAAAGAATTCAATGTGGCACACAATGGCCACTATTGCACTGTTATTATTAGGTGGAACAAAACTTGGGATAGTTAAAAAATATCTAAAAATAATAATCTATAACATATAAAAAAGTATGGAGGAAAAGTATGGAGGCATTTCCCAAAAAACTATATATAATTTACATTTCTTACTGAAAAACACAGCCTCTCTGCCGTCAGCTAATTCTGTTATTACAGGTAGATCTTGAAGATAGGCTGCAACAAGTTCTGGAACATGTCCATGTCATGACACGAGTCACTGTGCCAGCTTCTTACTCGGAGTGATGACATCACTGCTGTCCAAACACAGATTATGATTTCTAGCATCATTACACACCAAACGCCAGCGGGTGTATGATTCATACCAGAAGTACCTACTGTCATTATTAAAACACGCTCTAGAAATCACAACAGCTGGGAGGAGAAGAGCAAAGATACAAATATTATATGCAAGAAGAAGATCGAAAAGTGAAGAGTGAGTGTGAAAGAAAGGAAAAAGCACAAAAAGAAAGAGCACAACTGAATAGTAGCCTCTAGCATTGCTGCCAAAGCATCATGGGTTCAGTTTTATATTCTTTCACACAGGTTATACCAATACATCATTATGTTCAATAGTAAATATTTTATTTTTGTGGCAGCTAGACAAAACTGACCGGATGTCCCACCAACGCAAGAAAAAAAAAATCTCTGGGGATGCCTAACTGTCCCACATCACATGGAGAATGCAAGATGTCTGACTCAATCAATCACCAACATGTTTTATGGACCGGAGATCCTTAGAGCATGTGACCACAGGCAGGGCTCAACCTAGCTAAACACATGAGTAGCATAGAATGCTGGGAATATTTGTTCCTCAGAAGCCTGTGATAATTCACTGGCCTAAACCTCACCCATCACTCACAAACTGGAACAAACACAGGAATTTGATATTTCTGGGTTTTGCTCCGCTCCCCAGGGCCATCCCAAACGCATGTACTATGTGCCTTTCCTCCATCTTTCAATTTCCTCTCTCCAGGACCACAACAAGTGGTCTAACAGCTACTCTGTCCCTTTGTGCTCTCAGTATAATTGAGCATGGCAAGCCACAGTGGTCCCGCGGCTACCTCTGACCACAGCAAGTATATAAAGCTGCACCATTCTTAAAGTGGACCAACACCCAGGATTTTGACTATCCTGGGTTTTGGTCCACTTCGGCGGGGCACCCCGATTGGGGGTGCCCCGCTGTGTGAAACCCCCCAGAAACCCCAAAAAACTCACCTCTCAACGCTCCCACGTGAGCGCCGCAGCCAATCCCCGCCAACGTCCAGGCGGGGATCAGGAACGTCCAGGCCGCTTCCGCCGCCGCCGCCGCCTCCCGCGCGTCACTCTCGGCGCGCGCGCGCCCCCGCCGGCCATTCACAGAGGGCCGGCGCGGGCGCGCGCACGTCTGGAGGGGTGCGCGGGAGGCGGCGGCGGCGGAAGCGGCGGCGGATCAGGTAAGGTGTTTTTGGGGTTTTGGGGGGGTTTCACCCCGCGGGACATCCCGATCTCGGATGTCCCGCGGGGTGGGAGGTGATCGGCCCGGGAATCTTATAGATTTCCGGGCCGATCACCCCTGGGTGTTGGTCCTCTTTAACCCTTTCTTAACTCAGCCAATGACAAAAATTGAAGCGAATAAGGCAGTTTCCTTTAGAATACATAATCCATTTACATATAATTGTAGATTTTAGGACGCTTTGAAATACCTTATTTTACACTGTTCCCATGGGGGATATGGTAGAAGAAAATAAGTGCATGTGTTTGGACAGGGACTTTAAAGTGGACCAAAACCCAGGATTTTGTCTATCCTGGGTTTTGGTGCTTTCCCCCGGGGCACCCCGATCGGAGCCGCTGACGTCACATCGTCTAAGGTTTCGTCAAAGAGCAGCGGCTCCGAGCTAACTGATGGACTCCTCCGCCTCCCTCTAACAGGGAGCGAGCCTGTACCGGCCATTAACAAATGCCTGGTGCAGGCACGTGCCCAGCTAGAGGGATAGTGGGGATGCGGCCACAGACCACGCATGCGCCGTTGGACCGGGAAACAAGGTAAGTGAATGGGGCGACCTGGGGGGTTTCACACAGCGGGGGGGGGGGGGGGGGGGGTTTGCAGGGGGGAAATAGATTGTCCCAGGAATCTTATAGATTCTCGGGTAAATCAGCGTTGGTTTTGGCCCACCTTAAGACAAAAAACATTATATTAGGATCTCTGCTATAGGGAAGCTGACAAGAATGTTGTTTTAGGTTACCATAAAGAGAGATGGCCACACACAAAAAAACCTGCATCTACTGCATGTTATGAGCCTTTAAACATCCAAGATGGCGGCTCATGGAACATCAGGCAGCCTGCAAACAGGAAGTGCCTTTGACTGTGCTGCTCTGCATTCTGGGATTGCTGTCCTTTTCCTAACCCCAGCTCTGCTCTGTCTGAGCAAAGCACAGCTATAACCCCACCCCCTGTACTTTATCCCACCCTCCTCTCCTCAGTAAGTGTGATGCTTCTGATTCAAGATGGCGGCGCCCGTATCCTAAAGTCCTGAACAGAGTTGCAGCCCAGTGGGGGAAAGAATAATAAGTAAGTGACTAAAAACTTAAAATATATTAATTTTAGATGCTGGGGAATAGTTTTTTAAGGGTTTGGTCTTTTCAGTAAATCATGGTGAAGGTCCGGTTTAACATTAAAGGGAACCCCAAAATAGGGATAAATTGCTTTGCAGGTCCACATTCCTGCACTGCTTGTTCATCTCCCACATGAACCCTGGCAGACTCATGCACAGCGCCTGCCCAGTGAATAGAGTGAGGAACATGTGGGAGGAGAACCTGGACCAGATGCCCGAGCTCAGGCTTTCTTCTGACCTTTTGGGGGCATCCCAAATGAAGCAGGTTTTAGGTTACCATAAAGAGAGATGGCCACACACAAAAAGAAGCTATGTCAAAAGGGTGAAAAAAAAGAGAACATTATGTAGAATATAGGCAAACATGTATAATAGAAGAAAAAGGGTCCGTGAATGGAAAAAAAAACACAAGGGAGGGCAAGAAATTTAGACTGAGAAGGTACGATAGAAGTAAGTCGGAGAAGAAGGATAAACAAATGTGTGGCGCAGAGGAAGAGATAAAAGTAAGGTGCACACCATAGTATGTGAGGAAAAGAGAAATGGTCTATTTTCTATGGTCTATGGTGAATAAAAGCTTCTCCACCACTCGCTAACTGAACAGACAGCTGTGGGTGGAGGTCATCTTGGAAGTCAAGGTCCATGTGGTCCTCGTCTATACCTAGGAGTCCCGAGTCCGATTTCTAGGGCTGCCATGAATGCATGTGAACCTAACGAAGGTAGAGGAACCTAAAGAAAGGCAGGATTTGTATCCGTTCTTGATTAAACACTACTTCTACATGTACACCCTAAACCTGTGTAAAAGGCTTAAACCTCTCCCTGGGTACCTTTGCTCACAATGTATATTCCACTAAAACAACTTGAAAAGAAGCAGCTGGAAACACATGAGAGCCAGGCAATGAGGATAAAGAAAAATGGCAGCTCCCGCATTTTCCTCACCACAGGTCTTAAGCAAGCAATAGGCTTCCTGCTTTTCTATAGCAGGCTGGCTGGATTGCAGCACGGGGAAAGGGAAGGAAGCTCAGGCCTGACACATAAACAGACAATTGTTTTGCCGGGGTTTGTTGCTAAACACCATGATGAAAGTTTCTCGTGGCCTGTGTCTCTGGCAACAGTTCAGCCATAACAGGGCGGGAAGCCTGCGCTACTCACTGTACATGGCGGAGAGTGTGGCCTAATGCGATATGGAAACAGTTCAGCGACGCCTGGGGAATAATCTCACATAACCCCATTACATTTACCTCTCTGCTAATCCACAGTTGAATACACACACAGATAACTATAATCCATATTAAAAAGGTAAGTAACAGGGGGAGACACTATCTAGAGAAATCGGCTAGTTTCACACCAATGCATTGTGATTTATTGTGCTTACTAGGTTATATCTTGTTTTGGCCCGTCAATCACTGCAGGTGAAAATGCTGATCCGTCACAACTGTATATGTGTAAGGGCCTATTACTATACATGGCCTATGATGTACAGTATTTGCATTTGCAGGCTGGTCATAATTGTATTAAGGCCTTGTTCACAGCAAGTGCCATATTTTAGCCGTTGTGGTGTCCATAAGCCTCCATGGACTTGAAATGCTATCTTTCACCTCCATTCGCCTTCCTTAACCATGAAAATAAAAAAAAAATAGCTGTGAAATGTAAAAGCTTTATCATAGTCTGAATGATAGTGACCACCTCAGGGTAGAATTTCTCCTATATTCAGTCACAGGTCTCCCCCTGTCGGCTCCAAACAGGAGACTGAGCTCACAGCAGAGACACAGAAAGTCACTGGACAGTCCTCAAGCAGAAGGAGGAGGATTGCCCCCTAATTCTTCTCCTACTTTCCCATGAAGGGTCCTGATCCCAATTTGGGATGTGTGGGAGTCAATTACTACTTGAGGTCTGCTTACATTCTAGAATGGAAATCTGTCTAGGGGGACAGGCATCACCTCAGCAATCTAAAGCAATCTAAAGAGGTAGCAACTCTCCAGCGGACATCCCGATTTAGGATACCCAGCTGTGTGATGTACTTGGAATCGCCCCAGAACAACTCACCTTCCAGAGTTCCACGGTGCATGGTCAAGCAGTACTCTTGCTCCATTCATAGCTTCCTTAGCCGACCTGACCTGGTCATGGTTGGAGAATACGCCACTGGCTGCACCCCTGCGTAACCCATCAGAAATGCTTGGTGTGAGTATGCGCTCTCAGGTAGACTTACAGCAAGAATGGGGCCCACACATGTCATGGCATCGCCGGCTATGTGAGTATAACCAGCCATCCCGAGAGTTACACACACTTGAGCATCCCAGATCAGGATGCCCCGAGGGATGGGGCAATCATGAGGCTGATGTTCTTCAAGAACCTCCATTAGCCAAACTCTAACACTCTTTAGTAAAAAAAAAAAAAAAAAAAAAAAAAAAAAGGATCCAAAATGACTCAAGGTCTACATACAGCCCCATGCCCCACAGGCTTAAAGCGGTCCTTCACTCTGAATATGAGCATGTCTTATATGTTTCCCACACCCTGTACAAGCAGATTGCTACATTAAAAATCATCCTACCTGCATCTACTGCATGTTATGAGCCTTTAAACATCCAAGATGGCGACTCATGGAACATCAGGCAGCCTGCAAACAGGAAGTGCCTTTGACTGTGTCGCTCTGCATTCTGGGACTGCGGACCTTTTCCTGACCCCAGCTCTGCTCTGTCTGAGCAAAGCACAGCTATAACCCGCCTCCCCTGTACCTTATCCCACTCTCCTCTCCTCAGTAAGTGTGATGCTTCTGATTCAAGATGGCGGTGCCCGTATTCTAAAGTCCTGAACAGAGTTGCAGCCCAGTGGAGGAAAGAATAATAAGTAAGTGACTAAAAACTTAAAATATATTAATTTTAGATGCTGGGGAATAGTTTTTTTAAGGGTTTGGTCTTTTCAGTAAATCATGGTGAAGGTCCGGTTTAACATTAAAGTGGAACAACACCCAGGATTTTGACTATCCTGGGTCTTGGTCCACTTCGGTGGGGCACCCCCGATCGGGGTGCCCCGCTGTGTGAAACCCCCCCGATCACCCGAAAAACTCACCTCTCCCCGCTCCCAGCGCCGACGGACAAGCAATCTGACAGTCCCGGACAAGCGGCTCCTCCGCCGCCGCCTCCCGCGCGTCCCTCTTGACACGCGCGCGCCCGCGCCGGCCATTCACAGACGGCGGGCGCGCGCACGCCTAGAGGGGCGCGAGGGAGGCGGCGGCGGCCGCCGGCCGCCGAAGATAAGGTAAGGGGTTTGGGGTTTTGGGGGGGTTTCACTCCGCGGGACATCCCGATCTCGGATGTCCCGCGGGGAGGGAGGTGATCGGCCCGGGAATCTTATAGATTCCCGGGCCGATCACCCGTGGGTGTTGGTCCACTTTAAAGGGAACCCCAATATAGGGATGAATTGCTTTGCAGGTCCACACTCCTGCACGGCTTGTTCATCTCCCACATGAACCCTGGCAGACTCATGCACAGCGCCTGCCCAGTGAATAGAGTCAGGAACATGTGGGAGGAGAACCCGAGCTCAGGCTTTCTTCTGACCTTTTGGGGGCATCCCAAATGAAGCAGCCCTGGGGTGTGGGTAAGCAGACCTCTAGTCATTTTTGAAGTGAGGATTTGCACACCTAATGCTGGCAACAAAGCTTCCATTCTGATTATTCAACCCATATATAATTCTATCACTGTGTAATGTTACCAGGTGTAGGCCAAGGGATCGGATTGTAAGGAGTGCGGCAGTATTCAGCAGTCTGACTGAAGAACATTCAGAAATCTTACCTAAGAGTGGTTTAAAAATGGTATTTTAATAGTTATATCAGCGTTGTACTGTACCGGTTCTGGCAAGCGTGTATGACTGAAATACAAGAGCTACAATACACTTCCCCGGTGGAAGCGGTGTTCTCCTGGAAAATATTGGGCAAATTGAAGTTTGCCGCCATTCCCAAGCTCTGGGTGTGTTTTTCCTCTCAGGCAGCTGAGTAATACGAGGCTTTATGTGGAACAGTTAGAGAAAACGGTTTCCTCCCAGACAGTTACACTGTAAAGTAAGAAAACAGAGCCAACATCAATGGCTGAATTAGGTGATGTAGGGGGTGGGTGGGTGGCTAGTGGGCGACACACATTGCTCCGGGGACATTTCTAGCTAAGGCGCGCCCTTTCCTGCCTTCCTCCACTTGTGGTTGCCACACTGGGCCCCGTGATCTCCAGCACACACATCCTTGTTTTTCCTGGCGTTACGCTCTGCTTACTCTATCTTCTTCCCCGGATGTTCCAGTGTCAGAGCAGGCCACCGGCTGCTGGGCGCACGGGGCGGGCAGGGATGCCAAGGAGGGGTTGGAGAAAATAAAAGCATACATCATGCCAAAAACACCGCCTGTCACAATAAAAGGAATAGAGCAGAGCATGCTTGGTAGAGGCCTTCACTATAAACAGTATACAGCATCTTTTTCATTAACTAAGAAACCCCCTTTGAAATCTAATAGTCAAGGAGCACCTTCTTACAACAGAAAGTATTTACACGGCACACGCAAAGGGCAAAAAAAAACAAAAGGTACCCATAATTAAAAAGGTGGAGACATGCAAAGCATCTCTTTAGGTCTCTTTGCTATACCAAGTGCTCAGAAAGATGTCACCAAGCATGCAATGTACGGATATAGGTTTTAATATTTACACTTATTTTAGCCTTCATCAGTACAAGACTATGAAAACTAAGTGAAAACAACCTGAACTAGTTTGAGTATACATTCTCAATACTGCAAATGGCTGGTCGGTATACAAACACTCCTGGACAGCATGGGCCCCATCCACTGGATCCTCTACCCCAGGCATGATTCCTTCCCCACAGGAAAACATAGACCCCTCACCAGATATGCGGACAAGGACCTAAGGGGAACTCTACTCATGCTCCTTCCTTAAGCAGATCCCCTACAGAAGCATCTCTAGGCTGTTCCAGGTATTGGAAGGCTTTACACCCCCCACCTCCACAGTTTAAAAACTGATTCAACCTTGACCTATTCATATCACCACCTTTCTTCTTCATGTTAGGAAGACCACCTTGGAATGGCTGCCAGGACTAGACTTCTGTTACATGATGAGTATTTATCCATACTTGGTTAAAGCAGCCACCACTGAAAAATAAATTTAGCACAGACAGAAACTCGTCTAATCATCCCCCACTACCCTCTAACATGGAGCGATCTTCTCAAATCGGGATGCCTTGGGGGGGGGGGGGGGTCGGGTGCTGACCTGGAATCTTCAGGGTGGGTTTTGGTCCATTTAAAACAATCGCCCCCCAATGGAAAGCAGACCTAAACCCATTGCCTCCCCCAGGGGCATTTCGACTTGGCAGTGTCGTACTGGGGCCCACGCAACAGATGCAATTATCACTGGCTTAGATTCATGGCCCATGCACAGAAACATTATGCCTACTAGTACTGTCTTTGTGTAGGCATTTGGGATGCCACAAATAAGCTGCACATATTTCAGGTTAGTGCGCCCACCGGGTTTTTCCTGGTAACCCTGTAGTCCAGTCCGGGCCTATGACTTGGCATGTTCCCCTGTTTGGACCCCTGCTGTCGGAAGGTGGGCCCTGGCAATTTATTTTTTTGGCAGGAATTCAAGTGAAAGTCAAGTCACCTCGGTCCAGCAACCCTCCCCCGGCGCTGAGCCTTACCTTACCCACAGTCCAGTGCCGTTCTCCCGACATCTTTGGGGTCAACCGCAGAACGGCTTCCCCCGCTGTATGCATGATGCATGCCCCACACACCCATGTGGGCAGACGGGAGCGCACACTTGGTGGGGGATGCAGCTCCATGCTGTCTGTGCGACAGCCACAAGTGCCCAGGAGAATGCAGCTGGACCGCAGGCAAGGTAAAGCCTCTGTGCCAGGGGAGGGTGGCAGGACGGGGGGGGGGGGGGGTAGGAGGTGACTGGACTGATGGAGCAGAGCCTTCACATGTGTCATGGAATTGACAGAACAAGGGGAGTGCAGGTAAAAACTGGGGGTTAAACAGACACAGGGTCCCATTGCCAGCCACACACTTTGATCCTTGTGCATACAAACAATGCATCACCAGGAAGGGACACCAGATCTTAAAGCAGACCTCCAGCTAAAATATACTTTTGGTTCTTTTATACACCCTCCAGGGGATCCCTATTTGGGGTGCTCCCAGAGGTAGCAAAAATCAAGCATGGAACAGGAACTAGCTGCACACCGCAATGAAGCATCTCGTCTACTGCAGGATGTATGGCTGCTACATGAGGGCCCAGCGGTTTCCTCTGGACTCTTTCGTGAGAAGGTGGATTAGGTTAGTTTAGCACCTGTGTCATGAGAGTGTAGGCCCGCTTTAAAATGACAAGCAAGCAGAAGCTCGGTGACAGAGCTTGATTGGAGCCACAGAACAGGAACAAGATGAGTAAAGCCAGGAGGCATGTGGGTGGACATCTTGGATGGGAGCCCCGCTTCGTTCCCCCGAGACCGCATCAAACTGCACCCTTTGCAGGCTACACCATGTGCTTCCTCTTCCTACCTCTGCAATAGTTGTCAGGGGAATCCCTGCAGAGTGCAATAATAAGTTAGACAGCTCAGCAGAAGAGGGTGTAGCCTGAAATAGGATCCTCCATCCAAACCATCCAGGAGAAACACAGCTGTATGTATTCAGCAGCGCCTGTCCCTCTTGTCCATGTCGCTCCTTCTGGGTTTCTCCTTTCATAGAAAGCAAAGCCCAGGCAGGCTGAGAAGTGGTATCAGGATGAAAGATAAGAGGAGGAGGAGGGGGATCATAAGGAAGTGCTTGTCTGGAATATTCCAGGCCCTGGAAGTAAAGATAGAGCAAGCCTGCAGATAAACCGCCTGGGACACAAGAGTCACCCATGGAGGAGAGACACAAGAGTCACCCATGGAGGAGAGACACAAGAGTCACCCATGGAGGAGAGACACAAGTGTCACCCATGGAGGAGAGACACAAGTGTCACCCATGGAGGAGAGACACAAGAGTCACCCATGGAGGAGAGACACAAGAGTCACCCATGGAGGAGAGACACAAGAGTCACCCATGGAGGAGAGACACAAGAGTCACCCATGGAGGAGAGACACAAGTGTCACCCATGGAGGAGAGACACAAGTGTCACCCATGGAGGAGAGACACAAGTGTCACCCATGGAGGAGAGACACAAGTGTCACCCATGGAGGAGAGACACAAGTGTCACCCATGGAGGAGAGACACAATCGTCACCCATGGAGGAGAGACACAATCGTCACCCATGGAGGAGAGACACAATCGTCACCCATGGAGGAGAGACACAAGTGTCACCCATGGAGGAGAGACACAAGTGTCACCCATGGAGGAGAGACACAAGTGTCACCCATGGAGGAGAGACACAAGTGTCACCCATGGAGGAGAGACACAAGTGTCACCCATGGAGGAGAGACACAAGTGTCACCCATGGAGGAGAGACACAAGTGTCACCCATGGAGGAGAGACACAAGTGTCACCCATGGAGGAGAGACACAAGTGTCACCCATGGAGGAGAGACACAAGTGTCACCCATGGAGGAGAGACACAAGTGTCACCCATGGAGGAGAGACACAAGTGTCACCCATGGAGGAGAGACACAAGTGTCACCCATGGAGGAGAGACACAAGTGTCACCCATGGAGGAGAGACACAAGTGTCACCCATGGAGGAGGGACACAAGTGTCACCCATGGAGGAGGGACACAAGTGTCACCCATGGAGGAGAGACACAAGTGTCACCCATGGAGGAGAGACACAAGTGTCACCCATGGAGGAGAGACACAAGTGTCACCCATGGAGGAGAGACACAAGTGTCAACCATGGAGGAGAGACACAAGTGTCAACCATGGAGGAGAGACACAAGTGTCACCCATGGAGGAGAGACACAAGTGTCACCCATGGAGGAGAGACACAAGTGTCACCCATGGAGGAGGGACACAAGTGTCACCCATGGAGGAGGGACACAAGTGTCACCCATGGAGGAGGGACACAAGTGTCACCCATGGAGGAGGGACACAAGTGTCACCCATGGAGGAGGGACACAAGTGTCACCCATGGAGGAGGGACACAAGTGTCACCCATGGAGGAGAGACACAAGTGTCACCCATGGAGGAGAGACACAAGTGTCACCCATGGAGGAGAGACACAAGTGTCACCCATGGAGGAGAGACACAAGTGTCACCCATGGAGGAGAGACACAAGTGTCACCCATGGAGGAGGGACACAAGTGTCACCCATGGAGGAGGGACACAAGTGTCACCCATGGAGGAGAGACACAAGTGTCACCCATGGAGGAGGGACACAAGTGTCACCCATGGAGGAGGGACACAAGTGTCACCCATGGAGGAGAGACACAAGTGTCACCCATGGAGGAGGGACACAAGTGTCACCCATGGAGGAGGGACACAAGTGTCACCCATGGAGGAGGGACACAAGTGTCACCCATGGAGGAGGGACACAAGTGTCACCCATGGAGGAGGGACACAAGTGTCACCCATGGAGGAGGGACACAAGTGTCACCCATGGAGGAGGGACACAAGTGTCACCCATGGAGGAGGGACACAAGTGTCACCCATGGAGGAGAGACACAAGTGTCACCCATGGAGGAGGGACACAAGTGTCACCCATGGAGGAGGGACACAAGTGTCACCCATGGAGGAGAGACACAAGTGTCACCCATGGAGGAGAGACACAAGTGTCACCCATGGAGGAGAGACACAAGTGTCACCCATGGAGGAGAGACACAAGTGTCACCCATGGAGGAGAGACACAAGTGTCACCCATGGAGGAGAGACACAAGTGTCACCCATGGAGGAGAGACACAAGTGTCACCCATGGAGGAGAGACACAAGTGTCACCCATGGAGGAGAGACACAAGTGTCACCCATGGAGGAGAGACACAAGTGTCACCCATGGAGGAGAGACACAAGTGTCACCCATGGAGGAGAGACACAGGCCTGGGAAAAGTCCGGGGGCAGCTCGGCATCAAAACACAGCTCTGCTGTCAGAGGAGGCCCGCCATGTAACAAGACGCTCCATAGCGGCTGCACGCTGGGGGAGCAGGACCAAGCCACTGCCTTACTGCTTAGTCACACCGCTCATTACCACAGCATACAAAGCCTGGTGCAAGTAGGCAGACATCTTTCTTTGGTCTGTGCCCTCTGTGGGGGAGATTTCAAGTGGACCTTCAGCATGAGTTAATGAAAAGCCCAAACCCTTAAAAAACTATTCCTCAGCATCTAAAATTAATGTATTTAAGTTTTTAGTCACTTATTTATTATTCTTTCCCCTGCGGACTGCAACTCTGTTAGGGAATCTAGGATACGAGCGCCGCCATCTTGCCTCAGAAGCATCACATACTGAGGGGAGGAGAGCAGGATAAAGTACAAGGGGCAAGTTATAGCTGTGCTTTGCACAGACAGAGCAGAGCTGGTGTCAGGGAAAGGTCAGCAATCCCACAATGCAGAAGACACTTCCTGTTTTCAGGCTGCCTGATGCTCCATGAGCCCCCATCTTGGATGTTTAAAGGCTCATAACATGCAGTAGGTGCAGGTAGGATGATTTTTAATGTGAGCAATCTGTATGTACTGCATTATTTTTGGTTGCCCCTGTATGGCGATTGTTCATTTTGTGTTCATTATTCTCCCGCTTCTTGTCTAACTGCTTTTCAATACTGGGAATTTGTGGGAGGTTCCTGGTTATTTAAGGGGCCGGGAGTGGCCACAAGCTTTTTCTGCAGTCCAGCGCCATTTTGTGGATGTATAACCCCATGTGTAAGGAATATTCTGGAACAGGACGTGCTGTATACTTATAAGACCAATTCTACAGGTGAGTACTCACGGAATTGTATTTTTAAATAGATTGTGTGTGTATTGATAGATTGTTTGAATTACTCAGAGCATACAGTGTGTTTTAAAGTTATCCAAATATCCATATATGTTAAAGTGGCTTGAAACCCAGGGGGGATCGGCCCGGGAATCTATAAGATTACCGGACCAATCAGCTCCCTCCCCGCGGGACATCACTCCCCCCAGGAGGCCCACAAACCTTACCTCAGCCCTGTTCCATCAGCACATGCGCAAGCCGCGTCTCGCGCTTCCCTCTAGCAGGGCGCGCACCTGATCGGGGTGCCCCACCGAATTGGACCAAAACCCAGTATAGTCAAAATCCTGGGTTTCGGTCCACTTTAAAGTAACCAAGACACAAAATATTGTGTTCAATATTTTGCCTAATATTC
The DNA here is from genome assembly GCA_027917425.1 of Gastrophryne carolinensis. Lineage (NCBI taxonomy): Eukaryota > Metazoa > Chordata > Amphibia > Anura > Microhylidae > Gastrophryne > Gastrophryne carolinensis. The sequence continues at coordinate 91,794,585 of CM051237.1, forward strand.
AACTGTTAAATTCTGAATTGGTTCTTATTTATCTGGTGTGGTGTTTTATTCCGTTATTCAGACTAACCCACACCACAAGCTGAGGAGAGAAGAGGTGAGATGAGTAAAGGTGAGGTGGGTGAGGTGTAGTGACCATTGGTGAGGCAGGAGATGGGGCGATGCAGCCAGATATGGGTAGAGGTGAGATGAGTAAAGATGAGGTGGGTGAGGTGTAGTGACCATTGGTGAGGCAGGAGATGGGGCGATGCAGCCAGATATGGGTAGAGGTGAGATGAGTAAAGGTGAGGTGGGTGAGGTGTAGTGACCATTGGTGAGGCAGGAGATGGGTGATGCAGCCAGATATGGGAAGAGGTGAGATGAGTAAAGGTGAGGTGGGTGAGGTGTAGTGACCATTGGTGAGGCAGGAGATGGGGCGATGCAGCCAGATATGGGAAGAGGTGAGATGAGTAAAGTTGAGGTGGGTGAGGTGTAGTGACCATTGGTGAGGCAGGAGATGGGTGATGCAGCCAGATGTGGGTAGAGGGGAGATGAGTAAAGGTGAGGTGGGTGAGGTGTAGTGACCATTGGTGAGGCAGGAGATGGGGCGATGCAGCCAGATATGGGAAGAGGTGAGATGAGTAAAGGTGAGGTGGGTGAGGTGTAGTGACCATTGGTGAGGCAGGAGATGGGGCGATGCAGCCAGATGTGGGAAGAGGTGAGATGAGTAAAGATGAGGTGGGTAAGGTGTAGTGACCATTGGTGAGGCAGGAGATGGGGCGATGCAGCCAGATGTGGGAAGAGGTGAGATGAGTAAAGGTGAGGTGGGTGAGGTGTAGTGACCATTGGTGAGGCAGGAGATGGGGCGATGCAGCCAGATATGGGTAGAGGTGAGATGAGTAAAGATGAGGTGGGTGAGGTGTAGTGACCATTGGTGAGGCAGGAGATGGGGCGATGCAGCCAGATGTGGGAAGAGGTGAGATGAGTAAAGGTGAGGTGGGTGAGGTGTAGTGACCATTGGTGAGGCAGGAGATGGGGCGATGCAGCCAGATGTGGGAAGAGGTGAGATGAGTAAAGATGAGGTGGGTGAGGTGTAGTGACCATTGGTGAGGCAGGAGATGGGGCGATGCAGCCAGATGTGGGAAGAGGTGAGATGAGTAAAGATGAGGTGGGTGAGGTGTAGTGACCATTGGTGAGGCAGGAGATGGGGCGATGCAGCCAGATGTGGGAAGAGGTGAGATGAGTAAAGGTGAGGTGGGTGAGGTGTAGTGACCATTGGTGAGGCAGGAGATGGGGCGATGCAGCCAGATATGGGTAGAGGTGAGATGAGTAAAGATGAGGTGGGTGAGGTGTAGTGACCATTGGTGAGGCAGGAGATGGGGCGATGCAGCCAGATATGGGAAGAGGTGAGATGAGTAAAGTTGAGGTGGGTGAGGTGTAGTGACCATTGGTGAGGCAGGAGATGGGTGATGCAGCCAGATGTGGGTAGAGGTGAGATGAGTAAAGGTGAGGTGGGTGAGGTGTAGTGACCATTGGTGAGGCAGGAGATGGGGCGATGCAGCCAGATATGGGTAGAGGTGAGATGAGTAAAGGTGAGGTGGGTGAGGTGTAGTGACCATTGGTGAGGCAGGAGATGGGGCGATGCAGCCAGATATGGGTAGAGGTGAGATGAGTAAAGGTGAGGTGGGTGAGGTGTTGTGACCATTGGTGAGGCAGAAGATGGGTGATGCAGCCAGATATGGGTAGAGGTGAGATGAGTAAAGGTGAGGTGGGTGAGGTGTAGTGACCATTGGTGAGGCAGGAGATGGGTGATGCAGCCAGATATGGGTAGAGGTGAGATGAGTAAAGGTGAGGTGGGTGAGGTGTAGTGACCATTGGTGAGGCAGGAGATGGGGCGATGCAGCCAGATATGGGTAGAGGTGAGATGAGTAAAGGTGAGGTGGGTGAGGTGTAGTGACCATTGGTGAGGCAGGAGATGGGGCGATGCAGCCAGATGTGGGAAGAGGTGAGATGAGTAGAGGTGAGGTGGGTGAGGTGTAGTGACCATTGGTGAGGCAGGAGATGGGGCGATGCAGCCAGATATGGGTAGAGGTCAGATGAGTAAAGGTGAGGTGGGTGAGGTGTAGTGACCATTGGTGAGGCAGGAGATGGGTGATGCAGCCAGATATGGGAAGAGGTGAGATGAGTAAAGGTGAGGTGGGTGAGGTGTAGTGACCATTGGTGAGGCAGGAGATGGGTGATGCAGCCAGATGTGGGAAGAGGTGAGATGAGTAGAGGTGAGGTGGGTGAGGTGTAGTGACCATTGGTGAGGCAGGAGATGGGGCGATGCAGCCAGATATGGGTAGAGGTGAGATGAGTAAAGGTGAGGTGGGTGAGGTGTAGTGACCATTGGTGAGGCAGGAGATGGGTGATGCAGCCAGATGTGGGAAGAGGTGAGATGAGTAGAGGTGAGGTGGGTGAGGTGTAGTGACCATTGGTGAGGCAGGAGATGGGGCGATGCAGCCAGATATGGGAAGAGGTGAGATGAGTAAAGGTGAGGTGGGTGAGGTGTAGTGACCATTGGTGAGGCAGGAGATGGGGCGATGCAGCCAGATATGGGTAGAGGTGAGATGAGTAAAGGTGAGGTGGGTGAGGTGTAGTGACCATTGGTGAGGCAGGAGATGGGGTGATGCAGCCAGATATGGGAAGAGGTGAGATGAGTAAAGGTGAGGTGGGTGAGGTGTAGTGACCATTGGTGAGGCAGGAGATGGGTGATGCAGCCAGATATGGGAAGAGGTGAGATGAGTAAAGGTGAGGTGGGTGAGGTGTAGTGACCATTGGTGAGGCAGGAGATGGGGCGATGCAGCCAGATGTGGGAAGAGGTGAGATGAGTAAAGGTGAGGTGGGTGAGGTGTAGTGACCATTGGTGAGGCAGGAGATGGGTGATGCAGCCAGATATGGGTAGAGGTGAGATGAGTAAAGGTGAGGTGGGTGAGGTGTAGTGACCATTGGTGAGGCAGGAGATGGGTGATGCAGCCAGATATGGGAAGAGGTGAGATGAGTAAAGGTGAGGTGGGTGAGGTGTAGTAACCATTGGTGAGGCAGGAGATGGGTGATGCAGCCAGATATGAGAAGAGGTGAGATGAGTAAAGGTGAGGTGGGTGAGGTGTAGTGACCATTGGTGAGGCAGGAGATGGGTGATGCAGCCAGATGTGGGAAGAGGTGAGATGAGTAGAGGTGAGGTGGGTGAGGTGTAGTGACCATTGGTGAGGCAGGAGATGGGGCGATGCAGCCAGATATGGGTAGAGGTGAGATGAGTAAAGGTGAGGTGGGTGAGGTGTAGTGACCATTGGTGAGGCAGGAGATGGGTGATGCAGCCAGATATGGGAAGAGGTGAGATGAGTAAAGGTGAGGTGGGTGAGGTGTAGTGACCATTGGTGAGGCAGGAGATGGGGCGATGCAGCCAGATATGGGTAGAGGTGAGATGAGTAAAGGTGAGGTGGGTGAGGTGTAGTGACCATTGGTGAGGCAGGAGATGGGTGATGCAGCCAGATATGGGAAGAGGTGAGATGAGTAAAGGTGAGGTGGGTGAGGTGTAGTGACCATTGGTGAGGCAGGAGATGGGGCGATGCAGCCAGATGTGGGAAGAGGTGAGATGAGTAAAGGTGAGGTGGGTGAGGTGTAGTGACCATTGGTGAGGCAGGAGATGGGTGATGCAGCCAGTTTGGGTAGAGGTGAGATGAGTAAAGGTGAGGTGGGTGAGGTGTAGTGACCATTGGTGAGGCAGGAGATGGGGCGATGCAGCCAGATATGGGAAGAGGTGAGATGAGTAAAGGTGAGGTGGGTGAGGTGTAGTGACCATTGGTGAGGCAGGAGATGGGTGATGCAGCCAGATATGGGTAGAGGTGAGATGAGTAAAGGTGAGGTGGGTGAGGTGTAGTGACCATTGGTGAGGCAGGAGATGGGTGATGCAGCCAGATATGGGTAGAGGTGAGATGAGTAAAGGTGAGGTGGGTGAGGTGTAGTGACCATTGGTGAGGCAGGAGATGGGTGATGCAGCCAGATATGGGTAGAGGTGAGATGAGTAAAGGTGAGGTGGGTGAGGTGTAGTGACCATTGGTGAGGCAGGAGATGGGTGATGCAGCCAGATATGGGTAGAGGTGAGATGAGTAAAGGTGAGGTGGGTGAGGTGTAGTGACCATTGGTGAGGCAGGAGATGGGGCGATGCAGCCAGATATGGGAAGAGGTGAGATGAGTAAAGGTGAGGTGGGTGAGGTGTAGTGACCATTGGTGAGGCAGGAGATGGGTGATGCAGCCAGATATGGGTAGAGGTGAGATGAGTAAAGGTGAGGTGGGTGAGGTGTAGTGACCATTGGTGAGGCAGGAGATGGGGTGATGCAGCCAGATATGGGAAGAGGTGAGATGAGTAAAGGTGAGGTGGGTGAGGTGTAGTGACCATTGGTGAGGCAGGAGATGGGGCGATGCAGCCAGATGTGGGAAGAGGTGAGATGAGTAAAGGTGAGGTGGGTGAGGTGTAGTGACCATTGGTGAGGCAGGAGATGGGTGATGCAGCCAGATATGGGTAGAGGTGAGATGAGTAAAGGTGAGGTGGGTGAGGTGTAGTGACCATTGGTGAGGCAGGAGATGGGTGATGCAGCCAGATATGGGAAGAGGTGAGATGAGTAAAGGTGAGGTGGGTGAGGTGTAGTGACCATTGGTGAGGCAGGAGATGGGGCGATGCAGCCAGATGTGGGAAGAGGTGAGATGAGTAAAGGTGAGGTGGGTGAGGTGTAGTGACCATTGGTGAGGCAGGAGATGGGTGATGCAGCCAGATATGGGTAGAGGTGAGATGAGTAAAGGTGAGGTGGGTGAGGTGTAGTGACCATTGGTGAGGCAGGAGATGGGTGATGCAGCCAGATATGGGTAGAGGTGAGATGAGTAAAGGTGAGGTGGGTGAGGTGTAGTGACCATTGGTGAGGCAGGAGATGGGCGATGCAGCCAGATATGGGAAGAGGTGAGATGAGTAAAGGTGAGGTGGGTGAGGTGTAGTGACCATTGGTGAGGCAAGAGATGGGTGATGCAGCCAGATATGGGTAGAGGTGAGATGAGCATAGGTGGGTAGATGTATGCAGAAGTATGGGGGGCCACAACAGACAGCAGTGTGGGTTGCTTGCGGCCCCTGGGTCACAGGTTGTGCCCTCCTGTCCTAGTGGTATCCTGGTAATGGGAATAGTATGCAGGGATGCCACCAGGTGCTCAGCTTATTTGCAGCAAACAGCAGCAGCATCCCTCCTCAATCCCTGTGTGCCAGCGCCCGGGTCACTTACTGACGGGTACACTTTAAACCGGACCTTCACCATGATTTATTGAAAAGTCCAAACCCTTAAAAAACGATTCCCCAACATCCAAAGTTAATATATTTAAAGTTTTTAGTCACTTATTATTCTTTCCCCCACTGGGCTGCTACTCTGTTCAGGACTTTAGGATACGGGTGCCACCATCTTGGCTCAGAAGCATCACACTTACTGAGGAGAGTGGGATAAAGTACAGGGGGTGGGGTTATAGCTGTGCTTTGCTCAGAAAGAGCAGAGCTGGGGTCAGGAAAAGGTCAGCAATCCCAGAATGCAGAGAAGCACAGTCAGAAGGCACTTTCTGTTTGCAGGCTGCCTGATGGCCCATGAGCCGCCATCTTGGATGTTTAAAGGCTCATAACATGCAGTAGATGCAGGTAGGATGATTTTTAATGTGAGCAATCTGTATGTACAGGGTGTGGGAAACATATAAGATAGACTCTTATTCAGGGTGAAGGACAGCTTTAAAAGGAACCGGTTAGTAATGTGGGTGGAAGTTAAGCAACATTATGGCACTCTGGTATCAGGGCTAAAACCTCAAGACGCCCACTATTACCCTTCTCTCCCTCCAGCCCTGTGGGGTTGGCATTCTGAAGCCCTGCAGGCTAAAGAGATGCCCGTTATGTGCCCACACAATGCCCTATAACAGGAAGCTGTGAGGGGCTTGATCAGGGAGCTTGGCAGTGCAGCCCTTCCAGTCTTTGATCTTCGGCACATGAGATCCCATGTGTGCAGAAGACATCAAGAGAAGAGGTACTTTAACCATTAAAGTGAGAGTCATTGGACTGCCCTCTATAAACTGAAGTAGAAAGCGAGTAATGACTGGGGCAAAAGATTGGCAGCTTCTTTTTAGAGATGACTGCATCTGTGCCCCAATGTTCCAGATAACGGCACATGATTCTGTAAACTAGCCAAGAAGCCACAAGACATGCCCGAAGCATAACCACCAATCAAGCCCATGAGTCACACAGCACCCGGCTGCCCTCATCCACGCGGCAGCATCAGATAAATATTTCTCGGGTGACCACAATGTCACATCATTCCTTACAGATCAGTGACCACCATATCTACTTACACACACTGCTAGGATGGGAATAGTTTTAAAGGGAAACTCCTTCCACTCCCAAGAGCTATAATAGACACAAAAGGCTCTTGTTTCTATGGACAGGGCACTAGGGGCAGTGCCCAGGAGATCGCATGCGTGCAGAAAGCATAGAAATAGTGGGGTGGTCCTACTGCGACTGTTCTCCCTAGAGGCCGCATTTCTACACTTATTTAAACATGGGCAATTAGAAAAGAGAGAGCTAGTCACTGAGGTGACTCCCCCTGTAGATGTCATTTCCAAGCCTGCTCATCAATGTACCTGTCTATCCTAATAAAACATCTTATCACTCGCAGGCTTAAAGTGGACCAACACCCAGGATTTTGACTATCCTGGGTATTGGTCCACTTCCCCGGGGCACCCCGCCACGGACAAGCTGATTGACAGTGACGGACAAGCAGCTTGCCCGTCGGCGCCTCCCGCGCGTCACTCTTGACGTGTGCGCGCCCGCGCCGGCCATTCAGAGACGGCCGGCGCGCGCACGTCTAGAGGAGCGCGAGTGAGGCGGCGGCGGCGGAAGCAGCAGCTGGAGAGGTAAGGTTTTTCGGGGGTTTTGGGGGGTTTACACCCCGCGGGACATCCCGATCTCGGATGTCCTGCGGTGTGTGAGGTGATCGGCCGATCACCTCAGGGTGTTGGTCCACTTTAATCCCTTGGAGACCTGTTGGCTGAGTCTGTTCTATTCTTCCACTCTTGCCCTGTCTGCTCCAATGCTGACCAGCCCCCCAGTCCTATTGATGAACAAGAGTGCCAGAGGGGCAAGCCATAGACCAGTAGTCCTCAAACGTCCTCCTCAAGGGCCGAGACAGGCCAGGTTTTGCAGCTCTCTATGCTGATGCACAGATGTAATAATTAAGGCTATAGCTCTGTCTGAGCACCAGTTAATTCACCTGTGGAGTAGCGTGGAGAGCTGCAAAACCTGGCCTGTCTCGGCCCTTGAGGAGGAAGTTTGAGGACTACTGCAGATGGTCATATGGCGCATTCCCTGTGGCCAAGCAATGAAGCAGACATGATGAGGCCACAGTAATGGTGGCACCAGAACAGACAGCATAAGAATGCTTCAGTGCACAGAGCTCCAAGCGCTAATGTAAGTTCTGTTTTTACCTTAAAAGTCCAGGTTTTTATATATGCGCGAAACCCCCTGGGCATGCCAGTATACTCACCAAGTCGGCAATACCAGGGAGGATGCATAGGCGCTCTTCCAATTAAAGTTCTATGCCATAGACATATATCAGCACAGAGTGTAGGGAGCAGCCTATTTTTTATTCAGCCTGCATTATATTTCTTTATAAGACCTAGTGATCCCCTTCCATTTTTCGGCGCCTCCTCAGCAGCAGAGAATGACTTATCCATTCATTCTTCAGTGTAACAGTCCTCTACAAACGGAATTCGTTTTCGGGACTGAGAAAGAGGAGTCAGAAGAAAGGAACAAGTTCAGCAGGGAAAGTGCTGCTGAATGAAAGATACCACCCCTGACAGCCAGCATGGGGCAAGCAACTAATGTAACCCTTTGCTTGGCAGGTCACATCTGCTCAAGCCATCCGGTGTGGCTCCCGAAATGCTGTGACACCATAACAAGATGTATTTTCTATATTTCTATGTTTAGCATTGGTAGGTGTTTGGATGGGTTGATTATTGGGAATACATTTATGATTTGGAACTGATGGAGGGGGGGGGGGTAAAATTATAGGACCCATATATTTGGGGGAATAAGGCAATAATGGTGTGTATTTGGTGCCGGATTAAGCAGGGTGGAGGCCCCTGGGCACAAAATCTGTTGGAGGCCCCAGATACAGTATTTTTTATTCCTTTAAAATAGTCCAGCCAAGTAACTGATTGGTGGTTGTCTGCCACCTGCCTACTTACTGGAACTTGCGATCGAGCCCCTTATGCCACCCTTGTGCGGGTGCGTGCTGCTCGGGAACTCCTGCTTTTCCATTCTGGGTGGGGGGTAGTGTAGTCACCTGGCTGGTCCAGCGGAAAAGCAGGGGCCAGCAGGTGCAGGGGGACCCCCTATAATGCTGATAGATTTGCTGCTGGCCCCGCAGCCTGTCAGACCAAAGACTAAAAATCCTTCTGGACCAGACCATAACCCAAAGGTTGGTGGAGGCCCTGGGGCTCGCGCCCCTCTCATAATGCGGGCCCTGTGTGTATTGGCAGCATATGGGATTGTTAAATACAAATGTGGTAATGGAGTGATGTGACGGAAAGGCATACGAGTAAAAAAAAAAAAATCTATGAGTTTGTGGAGACAGGGGGGGAGGGGGTTCTTGATTGGTGTAGAAAATGTTTTAATCTGGCCTGCGACCACATTAAAAATCACTTATACAACCCGCACTCTTCAAAAGATTAAGCACCTCAGCAATAAATATGCTTTATGTTTTATATAAGTGCTGTAGCCCTATTGTCTATACAGGGAAGAGAAAAAGCCTGATGAGACCATTTCATTACAGGAAATTTCTTACTAATTATTGGCCATATATGAAGGAGTCGGATTTTAGCCTACTGACTCCACAGCCCTGGTCACAACGATACATTGGAATATTAAAGAGCAATAGGAAATGTTGCTTTTTCAGTGACTTTTAACTCATGATAAATAGATCAGCGGACTAAATTGAAGGTCTTTGATATTTAGAAATGTTGTTGAGATCTTAGCGCCACGCATTATATATTTGTTTAAAATGGATTAATACACCTGTGTGCACCTGGGTTAATTTATTCATGTATTGGAGTAGAAATATTTATTAATAGTTGTGTTATATTTTAGCCCCGCATAATATTGTTATTTACCTGCCCCCCCCCCTTCATAAAAGTTGCAAGCCATATTTTGGCTTCCTAGGGGTTTTTAGTTAGAACATCCCAAACCAGGAACCCTTAGAGGCGCCACGCATGGGGATCTACAGTTATTTTTCACTGGACGTCATCTTTAGGTATCTGGCATGGCAGCGTCGGCTCCAGGTTTGTGGGGGCCCTTAGGCAGGAGAGTCTAAGTGGGCCCCATAGTGTGTCACATGATGTAACCTTTCAGCTCTGCTACTGATCGCCCTCCAGTCCTTATTGCCTTCCCTATAGCCACCAATCATCCTATAGTCCTTATTGCCTTCCCTATAGCCACCAATCATCCTATAGTCCTTATTGCCTTCCCTATAGCCACCAATCATCCTCTAGTCCTTATTGCCTTCCCTATAGCCACCAATCATCCTATAGTCCTTATTGCCTTCCCTATAGCCACCAATCATCCTCTAGTCCTTGTTGCATTCTCTATTTCCACCAAGCACCCTTGCTTGCTCCACTGCCACTAAAGACTCCATCATTGCTGTCAGTTGTCACCTGGTTCTCGACCTCCCTTTTGAGCTTCCATCTATTGCCCTCCATTCCATGCCACCATCTCCAAGTTGCAGATCATCCCCTGTTGCTGAGGCCAGCCATTAGCAGGTCTACACACAACACCTGATAATTGGTGGTTCGGATACACTGCAAAAAAATACCATGGCCAAGTGTAAGCCTGAGTGGGCCCCTGAAGAAGCCAGGGGCCCAGGCAATTGCCAAGGTTTGCCCTGTGCTGGCGCTGGCCCTGTGGCAGGGCATCCCAAATGAGGACGCCCAGGAGTTGGTGGGTTGTCTGGTGAGCTGACCGCTAATCATGTCTTGATGTGTAAATGTGGCCCGCCAGGTAGGGTCTGATTGTCTGTAGCCTGAACCATCAGCCCACAGCTTAGCCTGAATTCCCCCGACACTGGGCTCGCCATGATTTTTATTATTATATTAAAGAAAAGGGAAGTTTTCAACTGCGACATCACAGCAGCCTCCTCACCAGTGCAGCTTATCATGCCAAGCAGCGCTGTGTATTTGTCTGTGTGCATAGTAACATCTGTATACTCGGGTGATCCCAGCTACAAGGAGGAGGCCTGCCGCAGACTTTTGACCCTGTGATGTTTTCTGAGCAACTGCTGAACCTTGACAGGAAGGATCTCCTGAGCCTGTACGCAGCTATTAAAGCCCAACTCCATCTAGTTTGTTTCTTCTACATAGACAGAGGAATGGTTAGCATGGGTTTAGTATCCCATCTGCTGTCTGGGATGCCATTGTGGATTATATTGTCGACTTATCAAAACGTCCAACAGAAGGGCCATGGGTGCCCCAGGGACAGGAACTTCCTCAGGAACTTTGAGCTGCTCACCACCTTTCTGGCCTGAGGACACCCATGATTTTTATTCTCCAAAAACCAATCAGAAAATTAGTTCTTATACTGCCACTCTTTACAGTTAGTCATGTACAATAAAAAAGGCAAATAAAAAACTAGAAGGAAAATTGAGTAAAATATCTCACCGGTTCATTCTCCTGTGTCCCTGGGAGACAAGTTGAGGTTGCTGCCCCAGAAAAGTGAGTATTTTACTAAATTCTGACTTTTTAAAGTGTACCTAAGCCCTTTCTCCGTGGTCTTGGTCTACAGGGACACTAAACTGGCCTGACCTACCACCTCACACTATCGAGACCTGCATTAGAGACATTCTTCTTTAATCCATAACCAGCCTAAGGGTGGATGGTGCTGTAAGTGGTCATTCAGTCATTTGTGACTAAAGGTCTGTTTTAATGGAAGTTCAACAGACATTCCCCTAAATGTTTGTGTGAGCAAACGCGTCCCATGTTTTCAATCAGATTGTGACATCAGTGGCCGCTGACCAAACTAATTAAAACTGCGGAGCACTGGCCACTGAGCATAGTATCTGATAGAAACCAGGGAGCACCAAGCATACAATCTGAAACCAGGGAGCACCAAGCATACAATCTGATAGAAACCAGGGAACACTGCCCATACAATCTGATAGAAACCAGGGAGCTCTGACCATACAATCTTATAGGAACCAGGGAGCCCTGACCATACAATCTGAAACGAGGGAGAACTGACAATACAATTGTAACCAAGAAGACCGTTTGACAAGTAAGACACAATGTAGTGTGGAGGGTAATGACAAAAAAGCTGATATGTTTGTATCCCCACACATTTGTTGGCAAGATTGTACAATCATGTTGTATGGCTAGCCTAACCAAGATGACAAGGCTGCTTCATAGATGGGCCAATTCAAGGCCAGATGAGGCACAACCAAAAATTAGACAGTCATTACAGATGCACACCCCACACATTATAAAAGAATCTGCACATGGGTCTCAAGATCTTTCATTGCATGTTGACCATACATGTCCAGCAACTACCAAGCCCTGAAACACCTACAAATACCAGCATGTCGATACTTGTAGTCGAGCAGTTCCCAGCACATCCATTGACAGGACATCCCAGAAGAGAGAGAACCACCACAGCAACATTACAAAAATACTAAGGCTATGTCACAGGGGTTACAGGCCTACAAAAAGGAGGCGCCAGAGCCAAGCCCCCCCTCAGATTACAGGGTCATTTTTTTCAGCGCACACAAGCTAAACTTACCAGCAAGCTCTCCACATTGATGGGGGAGCGGGGGTTCCTCAGGATGGACTCCAGTTTCCTCTGCCGAGTAGCCATTGGCGAGGCCGACTTCATGGTGGAAGTCATGACTTAGAAGTTATCTAAGGTATAATATCTGGAAAGTCCCAGCAGCCTGACCAGCAGTATCCACCATCAGGCAGCCCCTCACTCAGTCAGGAGGACACGTCCGATCACAGCAGAAGAATGTTTCTATAGATCAAAATAAATCCAGCAGATGGCCTTTCCTAACTTAACAAGTCCATGCATGACGCATACGGGTCTTCCATCACTGCATGTCCCTATTTGTGGTGGTCACCTCGACACAAGGGCCTTGGAAAGGGATCCATGAGTATGGGATGGAGTCAGGGAAGGGGCTTGCCTGACGAGGTGGAAGACAGAGGGGAAGCTATCTTGCAAGAAAACTTAATCCTGAGGACAAGCTATCCTGGAAGTTACAACGACTTGGGTTCAGAAAGATGGTATCCACACAATTCAAAAATATGTAAAAGCTGCAAGATATGGAGGGAGAAGTTGGTATCCAGAAGAGGTGGGCTTCAGGATGGTTATTCTGCAGAAGAGGTGGATACCAAGATGGGTGGCCTCCAGGAAGATTTGAATTTGGGTTTTATATCCTGGTATGCGAGGGTTCAAAGGAGTTGGGACCCTGTAAAGTATGACGTTAGAAAAGCTGGCATCCAATATACTCTAGTTTCACAAAGTAATTAGGTTACCAAAATGAAATCTGGGGTCTCCTGAATAATTTGAAGGTCAGATCCTGGAAAGCTTGGATCCAGTAGTTGTGGTATTAGAAATTTTGAAAGCAACAAAGATCACATCCAGGAGGGGGGGGGGTGTCTTCAATCCAGTTGAGATCCAGAGAATTGGGTCTTGGAATAGAGCAAAGATCAAATCTAAGAGTGATGCCCTTGTAGAAAGCTGGGATCCAGCTGATCCAGGAAAGTGGGTCAGAGGAGGCTGCTACAAAGTTAATGAATGAGGTCCTGTAAATATGTAGGGATCCAGTTGGGGGGTCCAGTTGAATGGAGCCCCCCTCCAGCTATAATCAGATCGAGTAGAGATGGTCTCCTGGAAATTTGGGAGGTGGTCGAGAAGAGTTAGGTGTCCAGCAGATCTGGCCAAGGTGGCTCTCGTGGAAAGTTGTGAGGTGGTCGAGGCGGGTGTTGTCAAGAGTTGGGTGTCCAGCAGATCTGGGGAAGTGGCCTAGGTGTCTCTCGTGGAAAGTTGGGCTCCAGCAGCAGAGGCGATAGGGGAGGAGGTGGCAGGAAAGTTGGGCTGGGCGGCGGAGATCTCTCCTGGAAGCGGATTCCACAGCCTGGCGCCTCCCTGCACTCAGGCGCGGCAATGTCGGGTGAGCCGTAGCGGGTGTCCCCCGGGGGCAATGCCCGCTGTGTAAGGGGAGGGGGAGGTGCCGGTGGGCGGCCTGTCGGTGGATCGCCGCTGGCGGCTTCTTCTACTGCTTCTTCCTCTCGGTGCGGTAGAGGCGCCTCTTCTGCCCCCTCCTCTTCCTCCTCCAGGGGCAGGATCCGCTCTGCGTGCCCCTCCCGCCTGGCCGGCCTCTCCCGCGCTGCTCCCCGTGTACCGGCACCGAGGCTCCTTACTGCCCCGCTGCCCTCCGTGTACCGGCACCGGGGCTCCTCACTGCCCCATGTACCGGAACCGAGGCTCCTCACTGCCCCATGTACCGGAACCGAGGCTCCTCACTGCCCCGTGTACCGGCACCGAGGCTCCTTACTGCCCCGCTGCCCTCCGTGTACCGGCACCGGGGCTCCTCACTGCCCCATGTACCGGCACCGAGGCTCCTCACTGCCCCGCTGCCCTCCGTGTTCCGGCACCGGGGCTCCTCACTGCCCCATGTACCGGCACCGAGGCTCCTCTCTGCCCCATGTACCGACACCGGGGCCCCTCACTGCCCCATGTACCGGCACCGAGGCTCCTCACTGCCCCATGTACCGGCACCGAGGCTCCTCACTGCCCCATGTACCGGAACCGAGGCTCCTCACTGCCCCATGTACCGGAACCGAGGCTCCTCACTGCCCCGTGTACCGGCACCGAGGCTCCTTACTGCCCCGCTGCCCTCCGTGTACCGGCATCGGGGCTCCTCACTGCCCCATGTACCGGCACCGAGGCTCCTCACTGCCCCGCTGCCCTCCGTGTTCCGGCACCGGGGCTCCTCACTGCCCCATGTACCGGCACCGAGGCTCCTCTCTGCCCCATGTACCGACACCGAGGCTCCTCTCTGCCCCATGTACCGACACCGGGGCTCCTCACTGCCCCATGTACCGGCACCGAGGCTCCTCACTGCCCCATGTACCGGCACTGAGGCTCCTCACTGCCCCATGTACCGGCACCGAGGCTCCTCACTGCCCCGCTGCCCTCTGTGTACCGGCACCGGGGCTCCTCACTGCCCCATGTACCGGCACCGAGGCTCCTCACTGCCCCATGTACCGACACCGAGGCTCCTCGCTGCCCTCCGTGTACCGGCACCGGGGCTCCTCACTGCCCCATGTACCGGCACCGAGGCTCCTCACTGCCCTCCGTGTACCGGCACCGGGGCTCCTCACTTCCCATGTACTGGCACTGAGGCTCCTCACTGCTCCATGTACCGGCACCGAGGCTCCTCACTCCCCCGTGTACTGGCCCCAAGGCTTCTCACTGCCCCGCCGCCCCTGTGTACCAGCACCGAGGCTCCTCACTCCCCCGTGTACCGGCACCGAGGCTCCTCACTGCCCCATGTACCGGCACCGAGGCTCCTCACTACCCCGCTGCCCTCCGTGTACCGGCACCGAGGCTCCTCACTGCCCCATGTACCGGCACCGGGGCTCCTCACTGCCCCATGTACCGGCACCGGGGCTCCTCACTGCCCCATGTACCGGCACCGGGGCTCCTCACTGCCCCATGTACCGGCACCGGGGCTCCTCACTGCCCCATGTACCGGCACCGGGGCTCCTCACTGCCCCATGTACCGGCACCGGGGCTCCTCACTGCCCCATGTACCGGCACCGGGGCTCCTCACTGCCCCATGTACCGGCACCGGGGCTCCTCACTGCCCCATGTACCGGCACCGGGGCTCCTCACTGCCCCATGTACCGGCACCGGGGCTCCTCACTGCCCCATGTACCGGCACCGGGGCTCCTCACTGCCCCATGTACCGGCACCGGGGCTCCTCACTGCCCCATGTACCGGCACCGGGGCTCCTCACTGCCCCATGTACCGGCACCGGGGCTCCTCACTGCCCCATGTACCGGCACCGGGGCTCCTCACTGCCCCATGTACCGGCACCGGGGCTCCTCACTGCCCCATGTACCGGCACCGGGGCTCCTCACTGCCCCATGTACCGACACCGAGGCTCCTCAATGCCCCATGTACCGACACCGAGGCTCCTCGCTGCCCTCCGTGTACCGGCACCGAGGCTCCTCACTCCCCATGTACTGGCACCGAGGCTCCTCACTGCTCCATGTACCGGCACCGAGGCTCCTCACTCCCCCGTGTACTGGCCCCAAGGCTTCTCACTGCCCTGCCGCCCCTGTGTACCAGCACCGAGGCTCCTCACTCCCCAGTGTACCGGCACCGAGGCTTCTCACTGCCCCGCCGCCCCTGTGTACCAGCACCGAGGCTCCTCACTCCCCAGTGTACCGGCACAGAGGCTCCTCACTGCGCCATGTACTGGCACCGGGGCTCCTCACTCCCCCGTGTACCGGCACCGGGGCTCCTCACTGCCCCATGTACTGGCACCGAGGATCCTCACTCCCCCGTGTACCGGCAACGAGGCTCCTCACTGCCCCATGTACTGGCACCGAGGATCCTCACTCCCCCGTGTACCGGCGCCGGGGCTCCTCACTGCCCCCCGTGTACCGGCACCGGTACACGGGGGGCAGTGAGGAGCCCCGGCGCTGGTACACGGGGGGCAGTGAGGAGCCCCGGCGTGTACCGGCACCGTGTGCCCCCCGTGTACCGGCACCGGGGCTCCTCACACTGCCCTGCTGCCCTCCATGTACCGGCACCGAGGCTCCTACCCCGTGTACCGGCACCAAAGCTCCTCACTCCCCCGTGTACCGGCACCGAGGCTCCTCACTCCCCTGTGTACCGGCACCGAGGCTCCTCACTGCCCCGCTGCCCTCCATGTACCGGCACCGAGGAGCCTCACTGCCCCGCCACCCCCGTGTACCGGGACCGAGGCTCCTCCCCCATGTACCGGCACCAAAGCTCTTCACTCCCCCGCCGCCCCCGTGTACCGGCACCGAGGCTCCTCACTGCCCCGCCGCTCCCAATGTACCAGCACCGAGGCTCCTCACTCCCCCGTGTACCGGCACCGAGGCTCCTCACTCTCCCGCTGCCCCCCGTGTACCGGCACTGAGGCTACTCACTCCCCCCCCCCCGGGGGATCGCCATGCTGGCCGGCATCCCGCACCCCCTCCTCCTCCCCGGGGCCGCTGCACTGCGACACTCACCCCGTATGGAGGCCACTGACCGCCGCCTTACTACCACAAGTTGTATTAACTGTCATGCCAACAACAGGGCTCCTGTCCTGCATTACGAAGATACTCGCCTTTTCCTAGCAGGACAGAAAACAGCTGCACCAACACAAGATGTGCAGCTCTTTTCCATCCACCATCATTCACAAAGACACAACCTGAGCTATTCCTGCGGGGTGATTTTTCTCCAGTCCTGCACCTAGCACTGACCATTTTCCTGGATTCACCTGGGTTCAGCCAATTGACGGGGGTGAATAGGAATTTTAAGTCTCTTAAAGTGGACCAAAACCTGGGATTTTGACCACTGTGTGACCCCCCCCCCCAGCTCACCAAGTAAACTCCTTTCTCCAGTCCTATGGTGCATATGCGAGCACTTTTTCAACCAGCACTAAGGGGACAAGTCTATCCAAGAAGACCCGAACGTGCCGGCAGCCGCATCCCTGTTATTCTCTAACAGTGTGTCTGCGCTGGCCATTCACAAATGCCTGCCTCAGGCACCCTGCTAAAGGTTGAGCGGGCGGTGATTTACGCATGTGCCATTGGATTGGGGAGAAGTTGAGTTTTACTGGGGGGTTAACACATCGGGGTATCCTGAATTTGGACGCCCCATGGGAAGGGAATTGAGTAGCAACCCCAGAAGGGCCACTTTTTGTCTACTTTAAGTCAAGGACTGGAGAAAAATCACCCTACAGGAATGGGTCAGGTTGACATCCGTGCATTCAGAGCTTCAGTCCTTGCTTTATAGCTGATCAAAACCCTGTTTGATCAGCTCTGCAGTCTAATGCTGATTTGGAATGCCCTTCTGTGTGAACCACCCCCCCCCCCCCCCCCTGGAATCTCCAGTATAGTTGCCTCGCCAGGAATCCCATGAGCTTCGGCTGAGAATGGGAGCACGCCATAGTGCAGGGAAACAGGATGTGGCCAGTGGTGTCCCTACGTCACCCGGAATTCTAACATTTGCTGGGTGGCCATGGAGAAAGAAGGACTGGCTCCAGGTAATCGGGATGGAGGAGGAAAAATAGGTTTTGGTCCACATTCAGCTCTAGGGCGGGTGCAAGTAGCCCCCAGGTTTGTCGATTACTTGCCTCGATCTGGTGTTCCCGTGGTTCATGCATGGGCCTCCACCTGCTTTAGATAGGCGGGAGCAGACTGAAGGGAAACGGGGGATGTGACCAGTGCTGTGTCTGCCACCCGGCATTTTTTAGATCAGCCAATCTGTGATTTAAAATTTGCAAGCCTGGTGAGCAAATGTTGCCGGTGGAGAGAGGGTCAAGTCAAGCAAAGTAATTCTTTTCCCAGCCAAATCAGAATGTCCAGGGGGGCTGTACTCAGGCTAGTACAGGGCCGGCCAGCTTAGGGTTACTGTCCCAATAAACATTCTAGGCACTCCCCTGCACGCTCCATCATAAAATGTGTGAGCTGAGGTCTCCCTAGTCTTGTGGCGGGTCACTTTATTTGTCTGCAGTGTTTGCACCTTCTATTTCTTTACACAGAGTCTACAGTAAAATGGCGAGAGACTGATGGTCAATATTGAGCTTTCCTCTCCTGTGCTGACAGACGGCCTCCAGAACCTGCAGCTTTCAGGGACACTTCACAGTGACTTCTAAAGTTTAAAGAGGATCAGTCACAATCACGGTGATCAGGGCCGGCTGCAGGTTTATGTGGGCCCTCGGGCAGCATGGTCTCAGTGGGCCCCTTTGCGGTGGAGAGTCACAGGTCAGGGCTCTATAAATTCCATGGCCAAAACGGGGCTGCCTGCCCCTGAACCCCCTATTGGAGCTGTTCATTAGTTTGGCCCCAAATGAATGGGTAGAGTATTGAGGAAGAGGGATGGACATAACAGGAAGGGCAGGAATGGATGGATGGAGAGATAGCTGGGAGGAAGAGGGAAGGATGGGCAAAATAAGGACAGGAATTGATGGACAGAGCTGGATGAAGGATGGATAGACAGGCAGAGCTGGAAGGAAGAGGGACTGATGGGCAAAGCTGGGAGGACAGGGATGGAGAGGTGTAGAGCTGATTAGATGGGGCAGAGCTGAGGTTAGATGGGTGGATGGGAAAGAACTGAGGGGACAGGGATGAATTGGAGGGGCATGGATAAATGGGGCTGAGGGGACAGGGATGGATGAGGCAGAGCTGGGGGGACATGGATGGATGGGGCTGAGTGGACAGGGATGGATGGGGCTGAGCTGGGGGAACATGGATGGATTGGGCAGAGCTGAGGGGACATGGATTGATGGGGCAGAGCTGAGGGCACAGGGATGGATGGGGCTGAGGGGACAGGGATGGATAAGGCAGAGCTGGGGGGACATGGATGGATGGGGCTGAGGGGACAGGGATGGATAAGGCAGAGCTGGGGGAACATGGATGGATGGGGCAGAGCTGAGGGGACAGGGATGGATGGGGCAGAGCTGAGGGTACATGGATGGATGGGGCTGAAGGGACATGGATGGATAAGGCAGAGCTGAGGGGACAGGGATGGATGGGGCAGAGCGGGAGGGACATGGATGGATGGGGCAGAGCTGAAGGTACATGGATGGATGGGGCAGAGCTGAGGGTACATGGATGAATAGGGCTGAGCTGAGGGGACATGGATGGATGGGGCAGAGCTGAGGGGACATGGATGGATGGGGCAGAGCTGAAGGTACATGGATGGATGGGGCAGAGCTGAGGGTACATGGATGGATGGGGCAGAGCTGAGGGGACATGGATGAATAGGGCTGAGCTGAGGGTACATGGATGGATGGGGCAGAGCTGAGGGTACATGGATGAATAGGGCTGAGCTGAGGGTACATGGATGGATGGGGCAGAGCTGAGGGGACAGGGATGGATGGGGCAGAGCTGAGGGTACATGGATGAATAGGGCTGAGCTGAGGGGACATGGATGGATGGGGCAGAGCTGAGGGGACAGGGATGGATGGGGCAGAGCTGAGGGTACATGGATGGATGGGGCTGAGCTGAGGGTACATGGATGGATGGGGCAGAGCTGAGGGTACATGGATGGATGGGGCAGAGCTGAGGGGACAGGGATGGACGGGGCAGAGCTGAGGGGACAGGGATGGATGGGACAGAGCTGAGGGGATAGGGATGGATGGGGCAGAGGTGACATACAACTAATGGGGCAGAGCTGAGGGGACAGGGATGGATGGGGCAGAGAGACATAGAAAGGAAGTGTGTGCAGTTCTTTAAGCACATTGTGTCAGCTGTCAGTGGGGGGTGGGGCCCTCAGCAGCTGACAATTTCAGGGTGCATGTGTGAGGTCTCCTACAATCTTTTTAAGCCATTCCTACATAGATGTGGCTTAGTAAATCTGGGTGGAGCTAAGCTGTTGGCTGTGCCCCTATAGCTGTGTGTGCCTACATCAGCCATTCAGATGCTGGCGGTGATGAGGTAAGACATCAGCCATCCACGTGGATGTGGCTGTGTGAAGCCCCCCAGTACGGCCAGTACAACTCGCCTCTTCCTCATTCCTACGGCACATACACGGATGCACAGCCAGTCAGAGCTGTTCGGCAAACGGCTCTCATTGAATTCAATTGGGAGCGCACTCTGACGCTGACCCTGTCAGCTTGCACCTTACTGATTGGCTGGGACGGGAGCGTTTCGCTCGCTGCCAGGGATGCTGCAGTGCACGCTCTCTATTGAAAACAATGAAAATCTATTTTCCGAATGACATAGTCATGGCACACAGCTCTCATTGGAGGAGAGCCGGAGTATGCATCGTTGGAGTGGGGAAAGGTAAGCAATTACTTGTGCCCTAAGGGGTTTTTATACAGCGGGGGAATCTCAATTTGGGATGCTCGGGGGATAGCCAGTGGACAGCCTGGAATCTTTTAGATTCCAGGGTGGCTGATGGTGGTTTTTGTTTTGCTTTAAAAACATGTCTTCACATTGGATTACGGCAGCTTAAAGGGTAAGTCCACTTTCTATGGAATTTATGAAAGTGTATTTTTGTGTCAAAATGCTGTGTTTAGGGTGCTAGGGTGATCTAGTATTTTTTTATTTTTTTTCTTATGTTAGCAAATGTGTGTTTTATGGAAGCAGTTTTCACTTCTGTTGCTATTGGAAGTGTACACCAAGAATAGATGAGTGAGCCCTGGGCACAGGGCCAAATTATGGGCCTCCACCAACCTTTGGGTTATGGTCCGGGTTTTGCAGTCTGATGGGTGGCAGGCTAGCAATGAAGCTATCGGCGGTGGTGCCCCCCCCCCGCCCCCCCCCCCCCACATAGGCAAGCCTTGGGTTGTTTTTGAAAACTTGCAACTGCAACCCAGGCCGCCATGGGGTGGGATAAAAAACATCAGAGCTTGTTTCTCGCCCGGAGGCTGACCTGGAGTACAGCGGAGCTAGCACTCCGAAGCACTGCGGCCAGACGAAGCAAATCTGAGGGAGAGGAGATGCGTACATCAATGTATGATGTCTTACAATCTGTTGCCCTGCTATAATTAAAGTCATTGTACAAGCAGTAACATAAAAAATGCTATACTCGCCCCCTTGCAGATGATCGCTGCTAGTCTGGTGCTCTAACACTCTGATCTGCAGATTCAGTTCCTGTTTCATCTGGCCTTATCACCTACCGTTTCGTAGTATTGATGCCATCCGTCACAGGAACTATACCATGCCTCCTCCATTCACTGCAATGGATGGGAGTGTCAAGACCTGGCATGTCCCCTCCATTGTGCCAGCATCACAGGGAGGGCATTTATCCTGAAGGCTTTCTGGTGAGAGGCGATACAGCCTGGATGGCACAGGGGGCTTGATCTGACATTAAAGTGGACCAACACTAAAGTGGACCAACACCCAGGATTATCCTGGGTTTTGGTCCACTTCGGTGGGGCACCCCGCTGTGTGAAACCCCCCAGAAACCCCGAAAAACTCACCTCTCCACGTGACTGCCGCTGCCAATCCCCGCCGACGGACAAGCGGGAGGCAGCGACGGACAAGAGAGCGCGCCCGCCGCCGCCTCACGCGCGTCACTCTTACAGGGCGCGCGCGCCAGCCATTCACAAACGGCGGGAGGCGGCGGCGGGCGCCGCTCGATCGTGGATAAGGTAGGATTCGGGGTGCCCCGCAGTCAGGGGTCTGATCGGTCCGGGAATCTTATAGATTCCCGGGCCGATCATGGGAGGGTGTTGGTCCACTTTAAAGTGATTGGGCAAGTGACAGACTACCATTTGGCTGCACTATTACTTTAAAGGAAAAAAAACATACTCTACTGCGGACCTCCAACAAATGTTGTGCCCAGGGGACTCCACCAAATTGAACCCAGCGCCGTCTGTAAGAAAGAAAAAGACCCTTTACCTCAGAGCTCTCCTATCGCTCCGGATCCTGGGTGCGCTCCCACCTGCACATTCATGTGGCTTTGTGCTTTCTCCGCGGCTGCCGCACAGAGACCGGGCGAGAGCCGCTGGCCCGAGAAGAAGGTAAGGGATCTCTTTCTTTCTAACCCCCCCCCCGTCCTTCCTCAGTGCCAGGGTAGGGTGGCACGGAGGCACTTTTTTACTAAACTTCTGCTTTAAAGAGGAGGTAAATTCAAGTCAGCCAGGGCTTACCACCTCATTCATTGTATGGTTGCTAATCACGTGACTGCTGGTAACCAATCAGGTTTGCCATGTGGGCTTGCACACCAAACTGGTGGTCACATGGGGGACCTGACTTCCCCTTTAGTTTACCACATCCTAATGCTTTCTATGACTAACACTACAAGACTACAAGTATTACTGTACAGTCATACTTTCTTTTCCTAATAGAAAATATAAAGAGAGGGAGGAAAAGAAAAGGAATAATAGGCTGGCTATAAAACTAAATGTCCAGTCCTGGACTTACTCTGTGTTCACACGTGTCCTGATTCTGCAACTGGATCAGAAACACCATCTGCATAGGTGTGAAAGCAGGAGGTTAAAGTGGCACAAAACCCTCCCTGCAGTGGCCACGCCCACCAGGCATTTTTGAGATTTCTGATTGGGTGATCTCAAGAATGATTACTGGTGTGTCATCCATGGCTCCCTGTAAACTGGAAAGCACTCCCGCCCCCGGCCTATCTGAATGGTTGGGTACTGGAGCCATCACAGCAGGCCTACTTCTATAAATCTCTTAATTCACAATTAATACTTCTGCATTTATTTTGATCAAATGTGGCTCCAGCGTTCATCCTGAGCCTTCCTGGTGAAAGATTCACATTAAAGCAGACCTTCACCCTCAATAAGAGCATATTTTATATGTTTCCCCCACCCTGTACATACAGATTGCTCACATTAAAAATCATCCTACCTGCGTCTACTGCATTTTCTGAGACTTTAAACATCCAAGATGGCAGCTCATGGAGTCTCAGGGTGCCTGCAAGCAGGAAGTGTCTTCAGACTGTGCCGCACTGCATTCTAGAATTGCTGACCTTTTCCTGACCCCAGCTCTACTTTGTGTAAACCACAGCTATAACCCCGCCCCCTGCACTTTTGGCCCTTCTCCTCAGTATGTGATGCTACTGAGCCAAGATGGCGGCACCCGTATCCTAGAGTCCTGAACAGAATTGCAGGCCAGTGGGGGAAAGAATAAAAAGTAAGTGGCTAAAAACGTTAGATGTATTAATTTTGATGCTGGGTATTAGTTTTTAAGGGTTTGGGCTTTTCATTAAATGATGCTGAAGGTCCGGTTTTAAAATAAATGGATACAAGTTATCATTAATTCTAGATGTCTTTGTTCATCTGCCTTCAAAAATCTGCAGCCAGATGTATGAGCCCTCAATAAGACACCCCCACCAGGTCATCCGCAAGCCATGGCAAATTCAATAATGTATGATGGGATGACATCTCCAATTGAGTTCTAATATTTGTCCTGAACCCAAATGCTCTGAAAAGATGACCTGCCCTTTGTACACAGTGTTTGTGTATCACATATGGGCACTACCCAGAACCCAAGGCTCCACACAGTGGCATTAAATCTTAAGGCCACCATGATCACTAGAAGCCCCCGCAAGGGAGGATAAGCTTGGCTGCATGGGAAGCCCAAGGTTGTGCCACCAAAGAATCCGTCTGGGTAGGCGAGCAGTGTTTCAGGTGGACTGGCAGCAGCAAGATGACAAGAGTGTGGGCAGGCAACACCAGACATAGTGATCATCCTTAAGCAAAGTTCATGGGCCGGCAGCCAAATGTGTAGTTAAAGTCCATAGCAAAAGTTGTGGGCAGACAGCAGAAGGGGTAACTGGAAATCTGGGCAAAGTTCATGGGTGGGCAGCCAAAAGTGTATTCAGAAATCCAGGCAACAGATCAAAGGTCTCTCTGAAATGGGAACAGAGGCACAGCAAGGTAGGGTCCTAGAAAGATCTTCCGGCACCATCTTGGTGCCTCAGCTTCCTATTTAAATGCCTTCACACATTGGCATTGTGCGCGGGAGTCTGCGCGTTGGCACTGTGCGTGGTATATGCCTGTTGCCATTGTGCGCGGGAGTCTGCCCGGCATTGTGCGCGGTATATGCCTGTTGGCATTGTGCGTGGGAGTCTGCACACTATTTTCTGGCTGTGCACAGATCAATATCTCCCATTGCCACATGACAACATAAAGAGAGCTGTCTTGTGAGAGGTTTATGAGAAGAGAACAGTTACAATATGTGCTGGAGACGATCATATGATTTTTACAGGTCTAAAATTCCTAAACTTGGTTTAGGGGGAATTATTTCGGGCCTGAAATTGGGTCTTAGGTCTGTCTATAGTGATAAGGCTGGATGTTTTGCTAGTCATTCTGATAAGAGCATACCAGTCAGATGGCCAAATGTCTTTCAAAATAAATACAGCAAGTCCAGTTGCTTTGATTTATTACCAAAGAAATAGCTCGATCTGTATGTATGAGAACTGTCACAGGCCATAGGTCATTTTAGAGTTTCAGGAGCTAGATTAGTTTTGTCTCTGTATAGTCGATGTTAGGCTTGCTGGACATCGTGGATCTGATAGACAAGGAAATGCAGATCTTCAGCAGATTAACTGGACAATATTGATCAGCAGAGAAGAGGAAACATTGTAATGAATTGCAGCCACTTGACTTCTTCAGTTTATTACCCACATTAGCAGCATTAGTGCCAAGGATCAATACTGTTTAAGGAGATGAGCTTGCCAGGAATATATTCATAATGTATCAGGCCAATAACACCACGGCTGTGGTCAGTTCACTTAGCGTGTTTGCTGTATATTATTCAGCTGGGAATATCACACAATGAAGTGGTCTTAGCCTTTTAGGGTTTGCTCAGATCAATAAATAAGCCATGTGTATTAGCACCATTTTATGTCATGAGTAAGGGCATTCTGCCCGAAACGTGTTGACGAGGAACTGCACTTTTTCTCATGCCTGTTGCATCGCTGCCTCATCTATGGCTTTTAATTGAATGACAATAAAGCTGGACTTTTTAATGGCTGGCTTCACTTTTATCGTTGGACTGTGATGGAATAAGGTGAGCACTCACAGCCTTTGCCGACATCTTGTGATTATACTGGATTGTCTGGGGCTAAAGCTGGCAACGTTGTTGTGATTCAGGTAAATCAGTAGTGATAAATCAAAACAACGGTTTTCTTAGTGATGGTTTTTCTTGTCGGATTATGAGGGACTTGCCTCTTTTCAAGCTTGGTTTCTCCATTTTTCAGCTTCCTTTACACCCATTGAAAGTAGTCACTCTTCTCTGTCCAGTTGGGGCAGTTATGGCCTAGAGGTTGGGAATCGGGCCTGTGACCGGAAGGGGACATGACTGGAGTGCCCTTGGGCAAGGCACCTAACCCTTCACTTCACTGTTGTTGTATTGTTCACAGTGCACGGATGGGTAAAATGCGGAGATATTGCACTATTATCACTATTAGAATGCATACATGGTAGTCCATGCTAGTCTATGTCTGTAGGACCCATCTCAGCAGGGATGTCTTTGCAGAGCACCATGCCATTGTAGGCTTCTGGAACAAGATGAGCAAGTAACGATGCTCCTGGAACACTGGTGGTGGTTATTTAGAAGACTCCCTCCACACCCTGGAGATGCTTTAGGATTTTTCTCACTTTTGTCCCTCAGAGTTCTAATCCCATAGCTGTAGTGCCCATGTCAGGACAGATCTTCCCTGTTCAGTGGCGTGTATTTCTGATGAACCCAGCTTGTGATTTAGATGATGTCAGTGTCACAACTGTATTAGCCCTCCATCCTGCCTGTCACCAAACAGTCCAAGAAAAAGAGTGTGTTGTTTTGCATGTCTTCCTGTATCAACCTGATGCCATGGTCCACTGATTTGATGAGTTCAGCAAGAGCTTATACCTATCTGATTTTTAACTCTGGTGTCATTCACATATCTAAACCAATGACTAGGTTAAACTGTGTAGCCCAAACATCTCGGTGATCTCCACGCCAGGTCCTAGTCTTCCAGCTCTTGGCCTCAAGGGGCTTAGTGTATGGCATTCAAGACCAGACCAGCAATCCAATTTCTATGGGTGCATTGGCAATGCCTTGTACCCAGTTTGGAGATGCTGGGTAAGCAGGAGAATAATAGATGCATGGGAGCAGCTGCAGGCTTAGGGGCCAGGGCTGTGCTGGGTCTTCTGCTACAGTGCTAAAGTAAGTAAAGATTTATTTCTAAAGTGTTTAATGTGTCTTAAAAGCAAGCCTGCCAATAAGTTGCCAGGGAGAGTTCTGGACAGTGGCTGCCTAACCCACTCTTTGCCCCAGTAGGTATCAAGAGATACTTTCCTTTTTCTAGCAGGGCTCTGTCTGGCGGGGGAATGGGAAACTGCCAAACTTCCACCAACATGGGGCTCATGATAAGCAGGAGTAGACGGGATAGTGTGCCAGAACCAGGACAACTCTGTGCCAGGAAGGGTTTTGGTCCATTTTAAAGTGTACCAAAACCCACGATTGGGGCTGATCGATTACCTCCCCCTGATGCATCCAAAATTGCTCCAGTGCTGGTATCAAGGAGGTGATGTTGTCCTTATAGGATGGGGATCCAGCAGGGTGGCCACCCAGTAATCAGCACTGGTCACTATGCGGGCAACTCTGCGGTCGTTGCACAGCACTTAAGCAGATAGTGGCTCATGTGAGCCAAGCTGAACATTGTGAAACCCCCAGGTCACCCATTCACTTACCTTCCTTTCGGGTCCAACGGCGCATGCGCGAGCCGCATCCCCGCTATTCCACTAGAAGGGCACGCTCCCTGTTAGAAGGTAGCAGTGGATGCGCCCGTCAGCGCACTCTGAGCCGCTTGCCTTAGACGACATGACGTCAGTGGATCTGAGCGCGCTGATTGGGCGAGCGGCCGCGCATGCGCTGTAAGACCAGGAAGAGGTGAGTTGGTTTTGGCTATCTGGGGGGTGCCCCGGGAGCAAGGACCAAAACCCAGGATAGTCAATAGCTTTGGTTTTGGTCCACTTTAAGGTGTCATCCTTCGTATCTCAGTATGTTAGGTATGACATTATCTCCAGGGCTGTAGCTTGAACAAGAATAATCATATACTCCCATCTTTGTATCCGCAAATGCTGGGTGATCACAGCCAGGCCATTATTCTCTGATTACTGTTTCTGTAGCAGGCATCTGCGAGTGCTTCTATGCTAGAAATCCCAGTGAGAGTTTTTACACCCATGTGCACAGGGATGATGGAAATTCTTAGTTAAGTGCACCTTAAATAACATGAAGCAGTTAGAAGCAATGAAGTAGAAGGGATGGGTGGGGGGCTGCACAGACATGCCAAGTGCATGATGAAGTGGCTGATGAGCTGCGCCACCGCCAATTACCCACATAATGATAATGACACATATCACTCAGCAGCTTCACCAATGCAGAAAAGGGAAAGCTCCCTGTATAGATATCTCCCCCCTGTCCCCAGAGAGGAGGGGGATTCATCACTGCCTTATTATTAGCCTCATCATCTCCAACACTAAGAAATCCGCCCCCTCTTAACCCCTTCACCACCCGCAACCTCATCCCCCATCACTGGCTGTGAGTCATGTAATGCTCCCAGGCACAATGTATACAGACAGTAGAATACATCTGGCATACCTTTCAACTTTTCAGGGTGGGAAAGAGGGACAATTTGGAAATGAAGCCACACCCCCTCATTGAGGGATGGATAGGAGATAGGATGTAACAGCTACAACAATATAAACACTTTGAATAGGCAAATGAATCTTTTGATGCAGATCTGTATGTTGCACCTCAACGAGGGACAGGGGGACATGAACTCAAAAGAGGGACAGTCCCTCCAAATGAGGGACAGGAGGTAGGTATGTATCTGGGGTTTTTGTCCTAGTTACAGAATTATATTAGCCAAACTTTCTTTCCAGTTTTGGATTTAGTGGAGAGGTTTCAAATCACATTTATGCTCATTATATTTGCTTAATGTGACCCAACTGGGAAATTTAGCATCACTTCCTGTTTGGTGACCAGAAATAAGTGCAGATAATATTCCTAACCTTAAAATCTCCAGCATTGGCCCACTCCTATTACCTGCCTTCACTGAACTAAGTGGTTCCTTGGAATGGCTTCCTGGGTATAAGGCTCCTACTTCATGGTGTACGCCTCCTTTTTATTCTGTCAACCTTTCATATCCCTGAATTAGCTGCATGGGCAAGGGCTCCTGGGCCTGCAATGGTCCTTTTCCTGATCCCCAATACTGCTTTCTGAAATCCCTATTCCTATTTTGCTAATTCTGCAATGTTAGTCTCCCCCTCCATATTACTTGGAGTCCCCAAGTCAAATGACTAGTTTGTTTGTATGTAATGTATGAACAGTTACAGAAACTTCTCAACCGTCTTCACAGGTGAATATAATGAGAAGGTTTATTAAAGTGGGCCAAAACCGGCCCCCGAGTCCATGAGATTCCAGGGTTGACTGAGTCCCTCTCCTAGTTTGGGATACCCCACTGTGTGAATCCCCGCTGTTCACCTGCTATTCTCACCTTTCCGAACAGTAGAGTTTCACACAGTGGAGCATAGTGGCCGGCAAAGTGGAAGCCTCAGATCTGCCCCAGAGCAATCGGCACCGCTCTGCTTGCTGCCACTGGCTCTGACAGCGCTGGCCCATTGAGAGGGCGTGTGCCCCTTCCGACTGAGCATGTGCAATCAGTGCTGTGAGAGCCAGCAGTAGTGTGTGGCACCGCGCACTCGCTCGGGGGTAGATCTGAGGATTCCTCTTTGCCTGTCACTTGGCACACAGGGGCCGCCATTATGAGATAAACTATGTGTTTTAAAAGCAAATAAGTGGGTGTGCTCTCCAGATAGAACTTTTAATTTCAGGCTGTTGTATGCGTGGCCCTTGGATCTGTGATGTTGCATAATAATAATAATCAGCATAATGGGCGGGGTCTGTAATATTCTCAGAACTTGAATAAGACAATGTGAATCTGGAGGTGGAGGGGCAGGAGGGACGGGCCTGCTGATATGGGGACGGAATGAAAAAGAGAATGTCATTGGCTAAAACCTCTAAACCTCGATATCTTGTTCATTTCTGCTTCCAATTAAAAACAGGAAACAGTTTAGGTCAGTGAAAACTGTACAATTACCTTTGCCTGCTGTTTCACTTTAAAGTGGACCAACACCCAGGATTTTGACTATCCTGGGTTTTGGTCCACTTCGGTGGGGCACCCCGATCGGGGGTGCCCCGCTGTGTGAAACCCCCCAGAAAGCCCCGAAAACTCACCTCTCCTCGCTCCCACGTGACCGCTGCAACCAATCCCCGCCGGCGGAAAAGCAGGAGGCAGCGACAGACAAGAGAGCCCGCCGCCGCCTCCCGCGCATCACTCTTACAGGGCGCGCGCCCGCGCCGGCCATTCACAAACGTCTCGCGCGGGTGCACGTCCTGCTAGAGGGATGCGTGGGAGGCAGCGGCGGGCACCGCTGGATCGATGAGCAGGTAGGGATTTAGGGGTTTCTGGGGGGTTTCACGCAGCGATCGGGGTGCCCCGCAGTCAGGGAGCTGATCGGTCCGGGAATCTTATAGATTCCCAGGCTGATCATGGGAGGGTGTTGGTCCACTTTAAGCAGTTAAAGCAGACCAAAACCCACCGAACTTGTAAAATAGATTTGGCCAAATCCTCTGCCGATATGCACTTCTTAAAGTGTAGAACTAGAAATGGATATGTTCACTTTTCAAATTGTCCTGAAACAATGTTTTTATTTGCTGTCCCTCTCACAGAACAATGGCGATGATTGGAGGAGGCGGAGCTTTACAGCTAAAACTAAGGGCCATTATCTGGGATTAGAGTGAAGCAAAAATTGGCAAAAGGTGCTCTTCGTGGGGTGAGCAATTCAGGGGATGCTATTTCAACATGTGGCTTTTGGTCCGCTTTAAGCTTTACCGACCCTGCCATTTAACCTGTAGGTTCGACTTGTGAAGGAGTATTTTATGGAGTGGCGGGATTCACGCAGATACTGACTGCTTCATGACAAATGTGGCTCATGACCATCTCTTGGTGCTGAATGTGGCTAACAAGGTAAGAAAGAAAGGTTAGGTAACCCTGATTTAGGTAGATACATATTCTCAAAGAGGAAATATAGAAAAAAAAAATTTCTAGAATCTACTTTTAGTCTACTAAAAGTAGATCAAGGTGAAGCCTAAGAGAGACAGTGCACGTGTAACCGTGGCATCTAAAATCTGGGGTGAGAGCTATATAGGAACCTGTGTGTAACAGCGCAGTGTCATTGAATGAGCCTATGTAACAATACTGTATATGCTAAATACAAGGTACAATAAATGTGAATGCAATAGCTTTTGAATACAGATCTTTTATTGAGCTAAAACGATATTGCTCTGTTATTTCTTCTTTATATCCCAATTATGTGCATGGTGAGCTAAAAATCTGCATCTCTGAAAGGATGTAATATTGCTATGGAAATGCACAGAAGCTTTTAATAAGGAAAATTATGGTGTAAAGCAGAACAGTGGATAATAGCAGCAGATGAGCCATTGAAAACTCTGATTTCAGGGTACTCTAGTTCCCTCATTCAATTTATTAATTTAGTGGCTCGCCTTTGAACACACCCGAGTTCTGATATGTCTTTTTTTATGTACTGGTGGCCAGAACTGTACACAATATTCTATATGGTGTCTAACCAGTGATAGCCAGTATAACTAACCAGTGATACAGGAGTAAAATGATGCTCTAGTCATGTGTACCTATGCCCCTCTTGATGCGCCCCATGATCCTGTTTGCCTAGTTTAGTATTTTCTCATTATTTTTCCATTGTTGTTTTACCCAGCATCTCCCTATTTAGTGTGTAATCATGGCACTGATTTCTCCTGCCCATGTGCATAAACTTTTTATGTTTTTAAACATTTATCTGCATTAAACTTCATTGCCCATTTTTCAAAATGTTATCTAAATCAGTATGTAGCTGCCTGCTGTCCTCTTTTACGTTAATTACTTTACACAGCTTAGTATCTTCCACAAATATTGAGATTTCACTATTTAACCCATTACCCATATCATTAATATATACTGGTCCTTCTAAAAAAATTAGCATATAATGCTAAAGTTCATTATTTTCCATAATGAAATTATAAAAATTAAACTTTCATATTTTTGAGATTCATTGCACACCAACTGAAATTTTTCAGGTCTTTTTTTGTTTTAATACTGATGATTTTGCCATACAGCTCATGAAAACCCCAAAATCCTATCTCAAAAATTAGCATATTTCATCCGACCAATAAAAGAAAAGTGTTTTTAATTAAAAAAAGTCAACCTTCAAATAATTATGTTCAGTTATGCACTTAATACTTGGTCGGGAATCCTTTTGCAGAAATGACTGCTTCAATGCGGCGTGGCATGGAGGCAATCAGCCTGTGGCACTGCTGAGGTGTTATGGAGGCCCATGATGCTTCGATAGCGGCCTTAAGCTCATCCAGAGTGTTGGGTCTTGCGTATCTCAACTTTCTCTTTACAATATTCCACAGATTCTCTATGGGGTTCAGGTCAGGAGAGTTGGCAGGCCAATTGAGCACAGTAATACCATGGTCAGTAAACCATTTACCAGTGGTTTTGGCACTGTGAGCAGGTGCCAGGTCGTGCTGAAAAATGAAATCTTCATCTCCATAAAGCTTTTCAGCCGATGGAAGCATGAAGTGCTCCAAAATCTCCTGATAGCTAGCTGCATTGACCCTGCCCTTTATAAAACACAGTCGACCAGCACCAGCAGCTGACATGGCACCCCAGACCATCACTGACTGTGGGTACTTGACACTGGACTTCAGGCATTTTGGCATTTCCTTCTCCCCAGTCTTCCTCCAGACTCTGGCACCTTGATTTCCGAATGACATGCAACATTTGCTTTCATCAGAAAAAAGTACTTTGGACCACTGAGCAACAGTCCAGTGCTGCTTCTCTGTAGCCCAGGTCAGGCGCTTCTGCCACTGTTTCTGGTTCAAAAGTGGCTTGACCTGGGGAATGCGGCACCTGTAGCCCATTTCCTGCACACGCCTGTGCACGGTGGCTCTGGATGTTTCTACTCCAGACTCAGTCCACTGCTTCCGCAGGTCCCCCAAGGTCTGGAATCGGTCCTTTTCCACAATCTTCCGCAGGGTCCGGTCACCTCTTCTCGTCGTGCAGCGTTTTCTGCCACATTTTTTACCCTTCCCACAGACTTCCCATTGAGGTGCCTTGATACAGCACTCTGGGAACAGCCTATTTGTTCAGAAATTTCTTTCTGGGTCTTACCCTCTTGCTTGAGGGTGTCAATGATGGCCTTCTGGACAGCAGTCAGGTCGGCAGTCTTACCCATGATGGTGGTTTGGAGTAATGAACCAGGCTGGGCTTTTTTAAAAGCCTCAGGAATCTTTTGCAGGTGTTTAGAGTTAAACCGGACCTTCAGCGTGATTTAATGAAAAGTCCAAACTCTTAAAAAACGGTTCCCCAGCATCTAAAATTAATATATTTTACGTTTTTAGTCACTAACTTACTATTCTTTCCCCCACTGGGCTGCAACTCTGTTCAGGAATTTAGGATCCGGGCGCCGCCATCTTGATTCAGAAGCATCACACTTACTGAGGAGAGGAGAGTGGGATAAGGTGCAGGGGGCGGGTTATAGCTGTGCTTTGCTCAGACAGAGCAGAGCTGGGGTCAGTTAAAGGTCAGCAGTCCCAGAATGCAGAGCAGCACAGTCAGGAGGCACTTCCTGTTTGCAGGCTGCCTGATAAGATGGCGGCTTCCATAAGCCGCCATCTTGGATATTTAAAGGCTCATAACATGCAGTAGATGCAGGTAAGATGATTTTTAATGTGGGCAATCTGTATGTACAGGGTGTGGGAAACATATAAGATAGACTCTTATTCAGAGTGAAGGTCCGCTTTAATTAGTTGATTCAGATGATTAGGTTAATAGCTCGTTTAGAGAACCTTTTCATGATATGCTAATTTTTTTAGATAGGATTTGGGGGTTTTCATGAGCTGTATGGCAAAATCATCAGTATTAAAACAAAAAAAAGACCTGAAAAATTTCAATTGGTGTGCAATGAATCTCAAATATATGAAAGTTTAATTTTTATCATTTCATTATGGAAAATAATGAACTTTAGCACTATATGCTAATTTTTTGAGAAGGACCTGTATATTAAAAAGAATTGGGCCCAGCACTGACCCCTGCGGTACTCCGCTAGTAACGGTGACCCAATCTGAGTATGTACTATTTATAACCACCCTCTGCTTCCTATCATTAAGCCAATTTCTCACCCATGTGCACTTGTTTTTCCCCAGTCCAAGCATTCTCATCTTTTGTACCAGTGTTTTGTGTGGCACAGTGTCAAATGCTTTAGAAAAGTCAAGATATGACATCCAAAGACTAAAAGTATAGTACTATACTAAAACTATAGTACCGGAGTACATTGAAGCATGAAACATAGAGTGACTACATTAATGCCTGATAAAGGAAAAAGGCAAGATGAGGAATTATGTCACCTTATATGGCCTTTGTTAAAGTGGACCAAAACCCAGGATTTTGACTTTCCTGGGTTTCGGTCCTTGCCCCCCGATCGGGTGTGTCCCGCTGTGTGAAACCGCCAAGTCGCTCAAACAAACTCACCTCTCCTCGGTCCTATGACGCATGCGCGGCCTCTCGTCCAATCAGTGCGCTCAAAACCGATCCCGCCCCTTCGCCTACACATGCCTGGCTTGTGCATGTGCCCTGCTAAAGGTATAGCAGGGATGTGGTCACTGCTCGCGCAGTTGGACTGGGAAAGGTGAGTTTCTAGGTGACCTAGGGGGTTTCACACAGCGGGGCATTCGATTCTGGATGCACAGGGGGAGGGGGGGATCAAGCAGCCCTGGAATCTTATAGAATCCAGGGCCGTCGGACCATGGGTTTTGGTCCACTTTAAGTAGCCAGGTGACCAACCGATAATAGTTATGCTGGATTCCGGTAGTTCCGGAACACGAGGGGAAGAAATTAAACCACTCAATGGCCTCGATTCAGTAAGAGCTGAAAAAAATTCTCATGGTGGTAACAAATTCACTTTACGAGAAGAGGACTGAGAATGTCACTGTTGCTGAATCACCAGCTAGGAAAACAATGAAAGTTAATGGCACTTTTTACTCTTTGTACACTGTAGTAAAAAGTGATCTGATGATTTAGTAACAGTGACATTCATGTGTGAATTTTTTATTACAATGAGAATTTTGTTTTAACTCTTACTGCATCGAGGCCTAGGTGTTCAAAATGCACTTCAGGACGTACAATCTTCAAATAAGAATTAAAAAGCATCCAGTCTGAATAAAATCAACGCTACACTTACCAAAACCCCAAGCTCACCAGCTGCAGCTGAATCCATGGTTGCCCCGTTCTCTTATTCTTGTCTAAAGTCATCATTCTATCTATAACACGTTCTAGCTCCACAGCAGGTATGTTCTAGATCAGGGGTTACCAACATTTTTTCATCCATTAGCACTTTCTATTTTCTGATTAATTCAAGTCCCCCCCCCCCCCCCCCGGGTGGTGTGTAAGCGTTGTCAGTCACCTAAACCCTCAATAAAAAGATACAAAACACCTATTTAAAGTTAGTGGATCACACAAATAATCGTACAGTTTTTTATTTATGGCGCAAATCAGGCTTGAGGTGCAGATGGCAGCAGATCAAATTGGGGTACAGATGCAGGACAAGTCTGCAGCTTTGTCGAGTACCACCTGTGAGCACCTCAAGTACCACCACTGGTACTAGTACCACCTGTTGGGAACCCCTGTTCTAGATCAAAGGGAAGATGTAATCAGATGTACCATTGAGAAAAGGAGGTCAAACTATATTCTACACATTCTTCATGTATAATCTCTATATTTCTCAAGTTAAATGGATGAAGGCTGAGGGGTCTCTACATAACGATATGGTTCCTCTAATTCTGGTTCTGAATTAGGCTAAATGTGAGGCTTAATTCCTAAAATAGAGTTAAAGTATGTAGCAAAACAAAGGAGGAGGAAGTCATGACCAAACCTATAAGGAGATCTACTGTACAGCCAACCAGTGTGGAGCTAGAATGTGGTCTGGACAGAATGTGGTGACTCTGAGATAAGATATAACATCACCCAGCTCAGAGAGCTAGTGATCTTGGATTTAACATGCCAGTGCCCTGGACTGCTGCCGGTGAGCTCAGGACTCTGGCGGGTGTAACACTTCTCCAGTTGGAACATCGAAATGTAATGTTTTTTGTTTTTTATGTGAAGAAAACACGCCAGAAGTCCAAAGAACACTTTGAATGGCTGTGGAGAGACTCCCCTTACACATGAATTCACATTTATTTATTGTATTTATGGATGTATACTTACACCATGATGTATATGTGTGGTAGACAGAATACAAAGTGTGTCGTAGCTAGGAGGTATTTTGTCTCTCTTCAATCCAGGTGTAGAAATCTGCATAGGTAAATGTTCCGACTTATCCTCAATATCCAGTCCAGCTAGTCTTATGTATCAGCATTATTATAAAGGAGAAATAAATGTTGTGGTCTAAGGCAGGGGTCCCCAACCCTCTCCTAACAAGGCCCACTGACAGGCCAGGATTTGCAGGGGGAGTAATTAATGCAGAGCCATAGTGGCAGCCAAGTGTAGATCCACAAAACATCAGCTGTGGGTGGGCCTTGTAGGAAAGGGTTGGGGACCATTGGTATAAGGGACCACAAAGTAAAGAGACACTCTAGACCAGGTATTCAACCACTTCTTGTAAAGGTCCATATACAGGCATCTGGTGAGAGGTGAAGGTCCGGGCAGGGGGCTGTTGCGGGGGTGGATAGTTAGAAATCAGTGCATTGGGGGAGGGGGGCATAGATTCCACAGGAAAAACTAAAAAAGGCTGGGCTGGACAGGAATGGATGGGGCAAAGATGGCGGGACAGGCTCCAGATGCCAGGCAGCAGTCATGACACTGGCTGGGAGACTAAGCACTACATAGCCAATCAGGTAAAGGGGGCAGCATTAAACATGGCAAGACAGAAGCAACTGAGTGCAGGGCTGTCAGGGCAGGGGTCCGGAAATCTGGCGCCAAGGTCCACATTCGGACTCCAGTCCGCCAGTTGAGTACCACTGCTCTAGGGTTAAATTAGCCTGCTTTCTGCTCCCTGAAAGTGGTACAAAACCCAGGATTTAAACTATCCCAGGTGTGAAACCCCCCAGATCGCCCATACAAGCTCACCTCTTTCCGGTCCAACAGCACATGCATGGGCTCTCATTCAACCACAGGCATTTGCGGTGACTATGTCATTCGGCAAGAGGCTCTATTTTGCTTCAATGGGAAGTGAGAGCATCCACAGCAGTGTGCGGGCCCCCACACCAAGCTATCTGAATGGCTGAGGTGGGAGCGTGCACATAGCCCAAAATTCAGGAGATGCGGGTGCTTGCTCTCCCCATTGAAAACAATCTAAGCCGCTTGGCGAATGACATAGTCACGGCAAAAGCCTCTGATTGGACAAGAGCCAGTGCATGCGCAGTTAAACTGGGGAAGGCTTTAGGGGTGAAGGGAAACCTGTATGCTTTTATACTGTCTGCACTGACTCCATACTCCAGTATAAATACTGAGTGGCTCAAAGACTAGATCACTTTTTGAACAACTTTTATGTGTGCATCATAACTTTTCAAAGAGTGGTCTCCGACATCGGCAGGGGTCCAAAGGACACTCCATCAGACCAGACCAGGCTAGCATTCAGGAGGGGTTTCAAACAGAGGGGCATTGCAATTCACGGTGCCCCAGGGGGAAGGCCAGTGACATGCAATCCAATTTTCCAAGCGGTAATTATATTTTATCTACCTTTAGTGAATCAAGGCCATTGTAGTAAAATATTCACTTTTGGTGAAAAAAAACTGAAAAATGTCCCTCTTGCTGAATTACCATCTAGGTAACAATGAAAGTCAATGGCACGTTTTACTACAGTGTAAAAAAGAGTAAAAAGTTCACTACATTTTTTAGGAGTAAAAAGTGCCATTGGCTTTCATTGTCTTCCTCTCTGGCGATTCAGTAACAGTGACCTTCTCAGGCTTTTCTCTCATAAAGGGAATTTTTTTACTACCATGAGTATTTTTTAATCCCTTACTGAATCAAGGCCATAGTCCCAGACTTCCATCAGGTGAATAGAAAGCAGGTTTATTTTACCCTTTGCTCGGACTGTCCCTGTAACACAGAACACAGCACGTTCCTGCCTCAGTAATAACAAGACGTGGGTTTAAAACACATTTACCAACACTAAAGATTGTCTATGCTTTTAAAGTGCTTTGATTTCTTAATGGATTTTTCTTTTTCTTCGTTTACTCGACTAGATTAAAATTTGATGGAAATGGGATCCTGGATTGTGCTGCCATGCTTAGTCTCTTAATGGTCAGAGCTCCATTGCTTTGCATGGTCACTTACAGTAATATGTTAATCAATGAAGAGATATTCCAGGCAATGGTTTCTGCTCTCCCGGTGCTGGCTGCCAGGAGCTGCATATTTCATTCAGCCTGCATTATATTTCTTAAAGTGAACCAAAACCAGGGGGAGAGAATCAAGCAGCCCCTGGAATCTTATGCCCCTGGGGCATCCAGATTGGAGATGTCTAATCAGGTTGCCTGGTAAACTCTCCTTCTCCCATGATCCAATGCCGCCTGTATGTAGCAAACGCTCCCTGCTAGACCTTTAGCAGGCACACGCTGGCATCAGGCATTTGTGATTGGCCTCCGCGGGCACGCTCACTGTTAGGAGCCATGTTGGCGAACACGCTGATTGGACGAGTGGTAACAGATGCGCCGTGGGACCGCGGAAAGGTGAGTTAGACTGGGCGATCTGGGGTGTTTCATACAGCAGGACATCCCGGAATGGAATGCCCCGGGGGGGCAAGGACCAAAACCCACTATAATCCTGGGTTTGGGCCACTTTAAAGTCATTCAATAGCTAAATAAAAAAAAATATACTCACCCTTTGTCTCGTGCACTGATCATTGCTACTACGGCGATCAGCAACTCATCTGATCACTGGATCTGAGCCCGCGCTGCATCCTCTTTTCCTGCGTCGCCTGGAGCCTGAACTCCATTCACCGACACACCCCACATCAGTCACACCTTCTCCATTCACTGCTATGACAGGGGGCGTGTCAGGCCTTGGAACACTCCCACCATTGCACTGAATGGAAAGTGCGCGGCAGGACTCTGTGACTGAAACACTTTAATAAGCCCTCATCCATGCATGTCTCAATGTGAAGGTCCCTGCAAAAGTGAATTTAATGACGGGATGAAGAATGAGTCTGTAACAGGGAGTTTATCAGGGAAGGCAAAGTGCTGGTAACTGAAATGTGTAGCTCATGACAGCCAGCTTCGAGCAAGCTATTTTTTTTTTTGCTATTGTTGAATGATTGATGGAGGGGCATGAACCAGACATTGAGGCACCGGTGACTGTTCAGCCCGGGCAGCATGGGATTCAATCCAGCAATGGCATCGTAAATAGCTGCAGGGGACAAAAAAGAGAGTACCCTTTTGTTTTTATATTTGGGTTTTGTCAATCCCTTTATAGTGGACCAAAGTCTATGAGACTCCAGGGCAGGCTTACTCCCCCCCACCAGGGCATCCTGAACTGGGATGCCCCACTCTGTGACCAACCCACTTGAGTTGCCCACAACTTTTTTCCCCGCCTCCCTTCTCGGCTGAGCTCCAGCTACATTGTGGGCTAGAGGATAGGTGAGATAAGGTGTGGCTATTAACTGCTCTCTAATGCAGGGCTCGGATGGTGGGAGGGGGTAGGTTAGGGTCCGGGCGGTGTGCAAGTTGCATTAGACGAAATGTGAGCATAGCCGTTTTTGTTCCTGGAAAATCCCTTTATAAATAGACAAAACAAGCAAGTTCATGAAACACATAAAATGCATATAAATAGTTTTAACCCTCTGGCAGGGAATCTGCACCAACTGCTAAACCTGTGCTATGCAGGGGAACTGAAGGGGGATTCCCTGAGTTTCTGGAGGGACGTATGTCAGGGGCTAGGGGAGTTCTTAATGAGAGGCTTTTTTTACTCACCTAGTTTTCCTTGATCCTGCAATGCAGCGTGTTTCCTAACCCCCAATCTGATCAACCACAGTCGTCCGCTGGCCTGCTCTTTCATTCACCACCCTCCCGACAGTCTTTTTATTACTGTCTGTATAGGCAACATGGGAAAGAACAGTGAAGGAGTGGCAGCTGAAGCTGTGTACCTGGGCAACATGGCGGCCCATCTGCCAACCCCCCCCAGAGTTGGTGCTTCACCACTGCGGCATGCCCACCTGATCCCCTCAATGCCACCATAGCCCAGAAGCTGCCCAGGCCCTACCTGCCTTCACACACTTTGACCTACCTGTCTGACCGCCCAGCCACCTTCCCATCCACTGTCCCACCTACCTACCTGCCTCCCGTCCATCCACCCACCTCCCGTCCATCCACCCACCTGCCTCCCGTCCATCCACCCACCTGCCTGAACATCCAACCACCTGCCTGAACATCCAACCACCCACCTACCTGCCTCCCGTCCATCCACCCACCTACCTGCCTCCCATCCATCCATCCACCCACCTACCTGCCTCCCGTCCATCCACCCACCTACCTGCCTCCCGTCCATCCACCCACCTACCTGCCCACCGTCCATCCACCCACCTGCCTCCCGTCCATCCACCCACCTGCCTGAACATCCATCCACCCACCTGCCTGAACATCCAACCACCCAACCGTCTGCCCGCTTACCTTCCCTGTCTGCTGGAACACAAAGGATAATTATTTACGGATACTCAAAGCTAAAATTATGTGGGTCATTAAGGGGTTAAAGAACATTTCCGAGACCGGAGTTATGCACCAACTTTTTTTGCATGAGACCTAGATTCCAGAGCTACATTAAAACTAATGAGGCATACTTGGTAGCGCTTTCTCCATTTTCATGCGACAGTCGGGGGGGGGGTATTATAGTTCTGCTTGGATAAGAGGCAGCAGATGAGCTTTAGGTACAGATCAGTCTGCAGACTCGCCTTATAGGACCTCTCAAACCACTTGTTTGGAACCCTCGTTATACTCCAAAATTGTCAGGGCTTTCTAGTGGTTGTGACCCTATCATTCTGAGCATGGGAATCTACATTATGGTTTCACAACAGCTTGTGACACACTGGGGAAAGACCAAGCTTACTTTCACAGGTTAGGATCTTTAGGAAAAAAATATTCGGGAATGCACATGTGGTATATACATTAAATGCATGCTACACATAAGGTTTTCTACCCTTTTCATTGCCTCTTATAGGTCTATCCATTCATGATTTATGAAGTCTATGGCAGCTTTATCTGTCCATAGCATTAACTCAGCAGGGGAGGAGACCTGTGTATAAATATACTTCCATTATCTCTTCCTGGTGTCAGCAGTATCCCTCTGATGAGCCTGTAATAGCAGCTCTCCATGGCAGGATTACAGTGAATGCAGTAAATCAGCATGAAGGACCTCTTCCCCCTGAAATAGCACCCACATCATCTCTATTCCCAGGAACCGAGTACTTCCCAGGATTATTAGAAGGTCATGGCTTGCCCTCCCTGTTCACCATAAATCACACACACGCCGATTACTTCACAAGGATGTTTAATCGTTTTCTTTTTTACAAAAGGACATGTGTACAAAAGATTTGCTGTGTACAGTATATACAATTCAGCTCATGGTTCTATTTCCCATCTGCAGGATGACAGCTGAAGTAATAATGGAATAGCTGTCAGCGGGCAGAGTGCTGGGGGCACAGGGGGAGTATAGCTGAGCAGCTGGGCATACCCATCACTTGTCTGTCCATACTGGCAACAAGGGAGAAGTTTCCCTTCAATGGAGTGCAAACGTCATCATTGCTGGTTATTTGCAAAGGGGCCATAGGATTACATGGGCATTGAATCACTTGTGAGGCGCCACGCAATCAAAACGCATCACTCGTGTGTGAACCAAGCGGACAAACAAAAAAAGATCATGCGGGTCTATATCCCCATCTGCCACTAACTCTCCACCGCTGGAGGGCAGGCAGATCCTGCTTTAGCAATGCAGATCATGGGTGATGCAAACAGCTACAGCCTCATCTGCAGGACCCATCTTCCGTTCAATAGACTATGCACGTGGATCGGTAAATATTTTCTAAATCAAGGTTGAGGAGGTGCATTTTTGTACTATAGGTCAATTTTAATAAATGTCACCTGTCACTCTGAGCAGCTTCTCCATTTGCCCCACTTTTCTTAAAGTGGACCAAAACCCAGGATTTTGACTATCCTGGGTTTTGGTCCTTTCCCCGGGGGCACCCTGCTTGTGTCAACCCCCCACCCCCAGATCGCCACAGCCAAATCACCTTATCCCGGTCCCACCGCGTGTCTAAGAGCGGCTCTGACGGCCGCATCTTCCGCTCCCCTCTAGCAATGTGCGTGCCCGCGCCAGGCATTTGTGAATGACCGGAGCGGGCACGCTCCCTGTTAGAGGGAAGCAGAGAATGCGGCCATTAGAGCCGCTGCTCTTAGACGCGCCGTGGGACCGGCAAGAGGCTAGTTGCTGCGGGTGATCTGGGACGGGTTTCACACAGTGAGGCACCCCCGACCGGGGTGCCCCTGGGGAAAGGAACAAAACCCAGGATAGTCAAAACTTTTGACTATCCTGGGTTATGGTCCACTTTAAAGCCAATCACTGTAAAACAGGCCTATAAATATATATACATACTATCTACATATATACATAAATAATGAGGAGGATGAGACAGTCCTAGTAGTTCATGATAAGTATTGTAACGTTACAAATATGTGTCAAGGTAGAGCCATCGGACAGTAGATTATCCAGGTTACTGTGTCTATTTAACTCCACACATACATGGTAACTGTTACATGATTACATATAAAAGACAAGTTTTCTAAAATTAAGAAACATTAGCACAATTATTAAAAAAAAAAAAAAATCAGCATGTTAAAAGTCTAGCTCTCTAGAGTTGCCAACTAAAGGGCTCTCAGCCATGCTATTGTGGGTATTGTAGACCATAATACAAGCTATTCGTTGTTTTCACACCTTCCTGCACCTCTCTCACTCCTAAATCTGTTCATAGTGACCTAAATGAATAGGGATTGTGTGGGTGTAATAGAATTGGGGAGGATTGCTGGGACGTGACCTTGCTTCAGGTTAGCAAGGGGAATTGGTAGCAGGGACATCTGTGGGAAGCTAT
Organism: Gastrophryne carolinensis; assembly: GCA_027917425.1. NCBI lineage: Eukaryota > Metazoa > Chordata > Amphibia > Anura > Microhylidae > Gastrophryne > Gastrophryne carolinensis. The sequence goes on from CM051237.1 coordinate 91,836,566, forward strand.
TCTTCTCTGATAATGTCCGGTGCTATAGAGGTCCCCAACCCTCCTCAAGGCCCCCCAACAGGCCATGTTTCGTGGATCGGCACACAGACGTACAGGAGAAGTAGTGCTCAGACACACATATAGGGCCAGCTATGAACATAACCTTGTGTTGGGGCTGGAGGAGAAGGTTTGGGAACACCGCTGTATTACACATGCACTCCGGATACAAGATCCATACACTCAAGTTCCACAGAGAGCATACATTTCTTGTCTGACCAATTTCCGACTGCTTGGTCTGTAAGAGTAAGACTTTCCTATACATTTACAACTTTTGTCTAAGAATAAGACCCGCTTAAACTTCAAGCTAAAGAAACCCTTTTTGCTGAAAAAGCCATTTTGTTATTTAGAGCTTATGCAGAAGTCCAGCCTCTGCACGACTCCAGTGCTTCATTTTTGTCTTTAGTGCCCAAATCTACCTCTGTATCGATTGGATGGGTGGGAAGACATCTACTTATAGGTATAGTTTAAAGCTACACAGTCATCCACAATGCTCAATCCCCCCCCCCCAATAATAAAGTCCTACATCAAGCCTCCTCCCACAATACTACGGTCAACAGTGGTAGAAAATTTAAAGCCAGTAGCTCCAGAAAGTGGGGAGTTTAGTCGGCTAGCATGCTTCTTCACTGCCCAATCCTGCCATTTTGGGCTGGGGAGCCAGCTTATGTGGGGCCAGTATTTTATCTGCAGTGAGGATCTACATGTACTCGCTCTAGTCATAATTTGGGGCTCTAGGGGAACCATACTCCCAAGCATTTCTCTCTCTCATTACACTGGTAACAAATGTTGGGGACCCGGGATTCAGAGAATCTCCTGATTATCGGTAGCAATCACCCTGCTTGATTGCATTCTGCCCAGTCAACAATGCGATAAAGAGGATGAAATGAAGGGGTGGGTCACTCTTTATCACTGGGGATCTTTTCCTTCCGGGGCTGGTCAGACATTTGGATTTTGAAAGGTATTATTTCCTTATAATTTAGTCCTTGACAATAGGCTTTGTTTAAATCTGCTCATCCAGTTGTACAGTCTTACCAAAGTAATTCTGTATAAAGGTCCAACTAATCTACTCACATTATAATCATACATGCCCTTCTACTACTTTGTTTGCACATTGCACACCAACTGTAAGGAGCATGTACAACATAGAGAGGAACTAAAGTCAAATCAGCCAATGCTTTCCGTTTCTTCATTCCCTTCGAGGGGAAGCACATATTTGGGGGGGGGGGGGGGGGGGTCGAAAGCCTTCACCATATAGCCCCAGACCCCCCGACCCCATGTGCTTGCACAAAACCAAGAAATGCAGAGGAGGGGTGGCAGCCGATCAGACCAATTTATAACTAACCCGGGAAGTGCACATGAGCAGAGAAATTAGAATTGGTGACTGGCAGCCATACAAGGGGAAGAAGAAGTGGTAAGCATTGGCTGAGTTGACTTTATCTCCTCTTTAGTCTTCTTACAACTGGAAACCAACCATACTGCACACAGTCATCCTTACAAGGTGTTCACCTTTATATTATTCAGTAACACAACGTAAAATATGCTACATGCAGCCATTTCTGCTTTTCTGAATGACAGTTAATACAGTTAAATATTCCATTATCCAGTGATCCATATCATTCCAGCACTAGGCTGTTTTATGTTTTTTCTTCTACTGTTGATGGATGTCCACTTCTGCTCCTACCATTAACCCTGACAGCGGAGTTGTACACCAGTACTGTATGTCCCCCAACTTCTACAGACACTGTAGGCTGGTCCTGCCTTCACCCAAGGAAAATAAGTGCCTTCATAAGAAGAAAAGCAAGGATGGTATTGCTATTGGTTGACTCCATGGTCATGGCTGGGGAAAGCCAAAATGACTATGGAGCATATGTTTAGGCAGATTTCCCTTTCCAGGTTTAATCTCAGTATGATGTCTGTGTCACCATCAGGTCTATATTGAGTTAGGTCCTGGAGCTTCTTGCAATAGGAGAAAACTGGGCAGTACATGACTTATAACAGCCGATCCTGATGTACGCTCTCAGAATCTGAACAAGATTGATAGCAATGAGCTTTAGGCATCAGTATGGACACAATCCTTCATGTATCAGTCTGTAAAATAAAAGGAGATACACGAGTCAACCACAATATAGAGGAAGGAGCCATGAACACTGGCTGCTGATTTATGAACATTTCGTCTGGAATTAGTTATCTAAGGCTTTCCCATATTAGATGTTCCTGCTATCTGCTCCAAGCAGACGTTCCACCAGCCCGCCTTCTATTTGTTTCACAGGGAAAAAAAGAAAAAGAAGATTGTAGAGAACATAATGCTGCTCTGCAGATATGGACAACACGCTGCAGACACATAACACACCACCCTGGGCTAGCCAGCATTATAAATCCAGATGTTATTGTACAGACCAGACAGCGGATGGCTTACAGGAACCCTAAGCTTGATTTACACAATGAGATTACCAGGAATATCTACACGTTTCAGGAGGCCCTTAACAGTGCTGACAATGTACATTCGATTATGGCTTTGAAACCGCTTTGTTTATTTCAGCAGGAAGACTCAGGATAGCAGAGGCTTCTGTGCATGAGGCACCACGAAGGCCCCAGTGGAATAGAGTGGCTGAAAAAGTCACACTTCTAGGAAGGGACATTTATGCAAATGTACAAAGGAGGCGGAGAAGGTAGAGGGCTCTGCATTCCTATAAATCCTTTATTGATAATCAAGGTAAATCATCTCCATGAAAAAAACAGCATCTAAAATCAATAGTTACCAGGACCCATAGCAGCAATTAAGGAATGGTTCCTTAAACCAGACTTTCAGCATCATTTAATAAAAAGCCCAAACCATTAAAAAACTATTCCCCAGCATCTAAAATTAATATATTTTAAGCTTTTAGCTACTTACTTACTTAATATTCTTTCCCCCACTGGGCGACAACTGTGTTCAGGACTCAAGGATACAGGAGCCGCCATCTTGCCTCAGAAGCATCACACATACTGAGGGGAGGAGAAGGGGCAAAAGTGCAGAGGGGTGGGTTATAGCTGTGCGTTGCACAAACAGAGCAGAGCCGAGGTTAGGAGAAGGACAGCAAACCCAGAATTCAGAGTGGCACAGTCGTAAGTCACTTCCTGACTGCAGGCAGCCTGAGACTCCATGTGCCGCCAACTTGTATGTTTAAAGGCTCATAACATGCAGTAGATGCAGGTAGAATGATTTTTAAAGTGGACAATCTGTATGTACAGGGTGTGGGAAACATATAAGATAAGCTCTTATTAAGGGTGAAGGTCCGCTTTAACTGCTGCTATGGTCCTTGGTAACTATTGATTTTGGAGGCTGTTTTTCATGGAGAGGATTTTAACTTGATTATCAATAAAGGATGTTTTAATATAAGGAGGGCGGACCCCTCTATCTTCCTTGGACTAATTGGGCTCGAGATAGCCCGGGACGAGGACCCTGCTTTCTTTAACGGTTGTGCATTAACCCTTCAATTGCTTTACAAAGGAGGTGGGATCCGGTCTGTTCATGTTCGGTTGATAGAACCATCTTTGAAGTGTGAGCTGCTTCTATCACAGATACACATCATACCGGTACACACACACACTCTTGCACCACCAGCTGCCACCACCATCATTGTTACATTGGGCCAGTTTAACCACAAACGCCATCCAATCAAACTCTTCTGGTGAGTAATCACAATGGTCACTATAAACCGGACCAACAGCCTTGCACAGTTGGCAAAGAAATCTCCCCAGAACTCAATCGCCCCATCTGTATATATGATACTGAATCACTGTCAGCACTTACATTTGCTCCTGCATCCACTCAAAGCTAAAATGCTGCCTCGCAGATTTTCTCCTGGTAGCGGCCATTTCGAAGCTTCCTTCCCTGGCATCCCAGCTGTGGTGCTGCCTGACATAACTGACAATGCACAGTAACAGGAAACCCAGCAACTTCCTGTTTTCAGGCAGCCTAAACTCCAGGAGACTCTATTTTGTTTGCAAAATTGACCACAACAGGAGCTAGAAAAAAATGTAAATTAATATTTAAGTGCAGCAATCTGAATTGCCTTGGGAAGGGGGGTGCATATGAGCACTGTTTGTTGTAAGGGTGTCGGTCCACATTAAAGTTGATGTCCACTTAAATTTAAAGTGGACCAAAACCGATGGTGATCGGCCAGAGAATCTACCAGATTCCCAGCACAATCAATTCCGCCCCCCCCCATGGCATCCGAAATCAGGATGCCCCGCTGTGTGAAACCCCCCAGGTCGCCCCATAAACTTACCTTGTTTCCCAGTCCAACTAGCGCATGCGCGAGCCATAGCTGCTATTGTATGCATTTGTGAATGGCCGGCATGGGCATGATCCCTGTTAGGGGGAATTGGGGGATGCACCCACCAGCACGCTCAGAGATGGGAAGCGGAGAGTTGGGCTCGGTGATCTGGGGAGTTTCATGCGGTGGGGCACCCCGATCGGGTGAAGGGTCCAAAACCCAGGATAGCCAAAATCCTGGGTTTTAGTCCACTTTAAAAGGACATTGATTAGCATGCTTTTTAATGACCCTTGCCCTGGATCGCATGCTTATCAATGACCCTACCCACCTTACCTGGACATTAACTCCCACAGTGCCATCTTGCTGCACCCAGGAGGTGTATGTATCCCACAATCCTCCCGGGTGCAGCCTCGAGGTCACGCTGGACGCGTCGATTCATCTATGAACCAATGTGGCCACGGGCCGTGCAAGAGCAGCAGCTGCGGACTGGGTGAGATCAGAGGCATTTTGTCATCCTGCTCTCCTTTGACGGGGAACCCAAAGACATTTTCAAGTGAAGCATTTCCTGCTATTTTTAGCGCAGTGACTTTTCAGCTGTCAGCACTGTTCTGTTCACTTTTATTAGATGCTGTTGGCCTTTGTGTCCATTTACAGGGGGCTTATGTATACGGTCAAGAAGCAAGTCAGCATTTTTGCATCAAAAACATATATATATATATTTTTTTCCACCCTATAAGACACACAAAGGTGTGTGTGGCCTCTTATGGAGCAAATGTAAAGGGTGGGAGACAACTTACATTATGGGCTCCATAGTCCTGGTCCTGCGTTGCGTCACACAAACAGGAACATCGGAAAATGGCAAAGCATCCGGTGGGCCGGGTGACTGATCCCTGCCTAACTGCCGCCACACAATCTTACTGGCGCGTCCCACATGCTCCATCAGCACTGGTTCCGGGCATGACCTGTATGGCCATAGACATAGTCATGCCCATCCGCCAGCTGGAACCAGTGCTGCAGCAACCCGGGATATGCCGTTAAGATTGTTAGTGTGTGTGTGAGCAATGGCAGACAGGGATCAGTTACCCTGACCGCCCACTGCTTCGCCATTTGGGAAGGGGGGGGTTGCTGTCTGTAATGGGGGACTTGGGCAAGGGAATCTGCAGGCTGCCTTTTAAAGGAGGGGGGCTGCCCATTGCCTGTAATAGGGAAATTTTGCATTCTGCCTGTAATGGAGGGGGGGGGGGGGTCTTCACACTGAACAATGTGTAAAGTGCAGTAATCCACAGAATCTAATCAAGAGCTTCTTGTGCAGCAATCTCAATGATGGGGGTTCTGAACTGCTGGCTCCAAAGGAAGCGTTGGAATATAAGATGAGGGAGCCCATTACCCAACTTGATGGTCTGCTGATGGGTGTGTGCAGAGGGAAGGGAGCAGGGATGCACAAATCTACATCTGACCACTGGGGACATGATGAGTTTCACATTGTGGGGCATCCTGATTAGTATCCAGCCCCAGAGAGAAGATTTTAGACTCTAGGTCCGGTTTTGGTCCCCTTTAAAATACCAAAGTAAAAGGTCTCCTATTTTTTCTGACTCTGCAAATATATGGAATAATAAAGTAGACCAAAACCCAGGGCAACTTTTAGTGGTGCCAGTCAAATACCAGGGCCCCCAACACCATAGAATGGCTGAAACAGGGAACTTCTTTTACCTTCCTGCATTGACAGCTATTTCGCCTAGAAACAACCCAGCTGTGGGGCATCCCAAATCGGCATGGCCCAAGGAAGGCCTTTCACCTGGAGCTAAAGTCTTTTAGATAACGCCAGGGGGAGTGGGTTTTGGTCTACTTTAACCCTCACTACCAGTTTGGAAGTGACAAATCTTTTCAATGAGGTCAGATCGTGCAAGAAAAAAAGCAATTCTGTGAGTACTCAACTGTAGAATTGTTTTTGTTCTTGCATGGCACGGCCCGCTTCGGTATTCATAACAGTGGTACTGCAGAAAAGCTGTGGCTTGTCCCAGCTCCATATAAAAACGGGCTTAAGCGTACACAAGCAGTGAGACAAGAAGCCGGGAGAGAATAAGTAAAAAATTTGAAAAAAGGTAAAAAAAAACCCAATTGACTTGGAACAATCACCATAAAGATGCAACCAACAATAACAATAAGGGTGGGGCGAAGCGGGCCGTGCCATGCAAGAACAAAAACAATTCTACAGGTGAGTACTCACAGAATTGCTTTTTTCTTTATTGCATGGCATGGCCCGCTTCAGTATTCATAACAGTTGGGACATCCAAAAGCAGTGTCCAAAGTAGGGTGGGATCCCCAATGAGTAACGGCCTCCCTTTAGCCAGTAGTTCAAGTCACTACCGCCTGAAGCACCTTGTGGCCAAAAGCATCATCCGCTGAGGCCTTAACATTAACCTTTTAAAACTTTGAAAAAGTATGAAAAGAAGACCAAGTAGCGGCCTTGCAAACTTGTTCAACAGAAGCTTGGTGCTGAAAAGCCCAAGCAGCACCAATAGCACGAGTGGAATGAGCAGTAATTCTAAAGGGAGGTTCCTTTCCCTTAGTAGAATAGGCTTGAACCACCGCCTGACGGATCCACTTGCTGATAGTGGATTTAGCCGGAGGCAAACCCTTTCTAGGTCCAGAAGTGAGAACAAAAAGAGCATCAGACTTCCTGAAAGGCTCAGTAGCGACTAAATAAAACTTCATAGGCCCGACCACATCCAGAGAATGCAGAGTCCGCTCCTCGGAATTAGCAGGATTAGGACACAATGAAGGCAAGACAATGTCCTGATTGAGATGAAAGGCAGACACAACCTTTGGCAAGAAATCCGGCTTAAGCCGGAACACCACCTTATCCTGATGTCTCAAAATAAGGAGGTTTGATGGAAAGCGCCGCTAGCTCAGAAACTCGCCTTACAGAAGTGATAGCCACCAGAAAGGCTACCTTAAGAGTCAAAATAGACAAGGCAGCCTCATGGATAGGCTCAAAGGGAGGCCCTTGCAGGGCAGACAACACCAGATTCAAATCCCAGACTGGTAGCAAAGGCTTACGGGGTGGACGCACATGAGAAACACCCTGGAAAAAGGTTTTAACCAACCGGTGATTGGCAAAAAAATTGCCAGAGCTAAAACATGGCCTTTTAGGGTACTAAGTTGAAGGCCCAGATCGAAACCATGTTGTAAGAATTCCAGAATCCTGGGAATAGAAAACACTGGACAGGGAAGAGACTTGGACTCACACCAGGCAATGTAAGCATGCCAGACCCTGTAATAAATAAAGGACGAGGACTTCTTCCTAGCCCGAATCATGGTATCAACAACAGAGGCAGGCAACCCCTTTTCCATCAATATGGAGGTTTTAGCAGCCAAGCCGTTAAAGCCAGAGTTTGTAAATTGGGATAGCACAGCTGCCCCTGAGTGAGAAGATCTGGATCCTTGGGCAAGACGTGCCGGTCTACTGCCAACTGCACGATGTCTGCGAACCAAACTCTTCTTGGCCAACAAGGGGCCACCAGGATGGCTGGTATCTTGCGCATGACCCTGCCCAGGAGAGGAAACGGAGTGAACACATAGAGAAGCTGAAACTCCATCCAAGGCATTGCCAGGGCATCCGTGGAGAAGGCCAGAGGATCCTGAGACAGAGAGACAAATCTGGGAAGGAAAGACCTGCCCCCAGAAGGTTCCTTGAGTCCAGTCACCACGAGAGACACTGTCTGGCCAGGGGAGACAGAACAAATTCCTTCCTGAAGAGGTCTCATGTGAAACTGAGCAAAGGGGACTGCCTCGAAGCAGGACACCATCAGGCCCACCAACTGCATCCCCTGACGGATGGAGGGATGAGGACACGACAGCAGAGCCCGAGCCTGCAGCTGAAGACCCTCCACCTTCTGCTGAGGAAGGAACACCTTGACCTGAGAGGTATCCAGAGTCATGCCCAGAAAGGACCTCACCAATGACGGGGACACAGACGACTTGGGATACTTGATCACCCAGCCGAAAGACTCCAGAGTGCATGTCACCATTTGAGTGCCCCGCTCGGACTGGGGAAAAGACTCGGCCACAATCAGGATGTCGTCCAGGTAAGGAATGATGCGGATGCCCTCGTTCCTTAGCAGAGCCATCACTCCCGCCAGCACCTTGGTGAACACCCGAGGTTCCGAGGTGATACCGAAGGGTAGAGCCACAAACTGATAATGCTGATCCTGCAGCTCGAACCTTAGAAGTCTCTGATGACCTGGGAAGATAGGCACATGAAGATAAGCATCCTTGATGTCCACAGTGGTCATGAAGTCGCCCAGGCGAAGGGTACCGACAGCAGAGCGCAGCGTCTCCATGCGAAAATGCTTGAATCTGACAAATTTGTTGAGGCCCTTCAGATCCAGAATGGGCCTCAGAGAGCCGTCCTTTTTGGGAACCATGAAAAGATTGTTAGTACCCCTGACCCTTTTCTTGATGAGGCACCAAACAAATGACTCCGGACTCTACCGCCAGAAGCAACCCTTGAGCGGACAGGGGGTTTAAAGACATCCGGGATCTGATGAATCTTGGGGGAGGGCCAGGCTGCAAACTATCTTGTAACCGGAGGACACTACCTCTTGAATCCACCGGTCTGAAACATGAAGCCTCCAGACGTGAGCAAAGAGCCGAAGCCACCCCCCCCCACCCGGATGGGTGAGGGCGCCCCTTCATGCCCGAGGGGACTTGGGAGAGGGTTTGGGCTTAGGATTCCAGGAGAGACCGGGACGACCACGGGGTCTGCCACGGCCCCAAGAGTCTCTGTGACCACTGGAGAGGAGGGAGCCATGGCCCCCTCTGGGAATGCGAAAGGAAGGGAGGGGGGGAAGAGGACCCCTGAAAGGGCCGAGACTGCCTCCTACGCTGAGGCAGCCTTCCATCCTTGGCTAGAACATCAAGACGCTCCCCAAATAGCCACAGCCCCACGAAGGGGAGCCCAGCGAGAGCTTTCTTAGCCGCAGCGTCAGCTGCCCACTGGCGCAACCAGACAGAGCGGCGCATAGCCACCAAGAGCGCAGAGGCCCTACCACACAGCCGCACAGCATCATCCATAGCAGTAAGGATAAAGGCCACAAAAACAGAGCAAAGTAAGAGAGTGCTATATTCCTCCCCCACACTACCAGCTGTTGCTCCATCAATGAGACGCTTGAGCAGCTTCTTAAGGGCAATAGCAGTAATGGCTGCAGCACATACCGGGCGCAAGCCAGCCCCCACACAGGTAAAAGCATGGCAGGCCAATTGATCCATGCGCGGGTCCTCACCGTCCCTCAGAGTGGTAGTGTCAGGGGAAGGCATGACCGAAGTATTCAACAAGCTTAGCACGGGAGCGTCCACTTCAGGGGGAAATGACCACCTCTTAACAAGATCAGCAGGAAAGGGATACCTTTTATCCAAACCCTTGGGCACAGCAGGCATCTTGTTAGGACGTTCCCATTCTTTAAGCACCAAGGTGGTAAAATGTTCCTGCTCAGGGAACTCTAGACGCTGTTTACCAGGGCGAAAAAGCTCCCCCTGCTTTCTTTTAGCTACCTCAGGGGGAGCAATGTGCAAAATTTCAAAAATATGTGACAGCAGATTATCAGTGTTCTCAGGGTACCATGATTCCTCTCCGGACGCAGACCCAGGGTCACTATCACAACCCTCCTGCTGGTTCCCAGAGGAGTCAGAGTCCTGGGAGAGCTCCCCCATCTCAAGGGGGTGACAGTCACCAAGCTCATTAATCCCCACATACATCTCAGTAAGGGGTGCAGGCCTGGGGTCCAGGTGTCTCTTCTTGCCAGAGGCCTTCCTAGGAACGTTCCTGGCAAGCTGCTTTTCAATGTTAGCCACCCGCAGAGCCAAATCAGAATGTGACTCCCTGCCAACATTCCCCTCACTGGGGCCCAATTGCAGGAGTGGGGGAGTAGGTGAAGCCGAGTGAGGCGCAGAGCTGGGAAGCGAAGCAGGCAAACCAGCTTGAAGCGCAAGGACACTTTCAGCGCACGGCACGCACACCGTGACACTGTTGCTTACAGGGGATACCCCACACATGGAACACAGCCGAGCTTGCCCCGAAGGGCCCCCAAGTACGCTATCCCCAGAAGCATTCATATGGTGATTAGCACAGGCGCAATAGGCCAGCAGTGGGTACAGGCTTAAGACAGAAGCCACCCGGGATGCCCTCCCACAGGATGCCCACAGAGGTCAATAAAGGGGGAATTAGGGGGAGGAAGGAGTGGAGCCGGGAGAAACCACATCCCAAGGGTATCCCGCCTGAAAGAAAAGTAAAAACACACGAGCATCCCGCAGCAAATACACCCCAAATCAATAAAAAAAAACCCCAAGGGGGACTCACCGTCCAAAGACACCGCGGGGTCACACAGGCACAGACCGCTGGATAAGGCGACCCACCGGAGGAAACAGCGCTGCAGCCAGGAAGGGAAAAAATCCAGACGTGCAGCTTGTCCAAAATGGCGCCGGCAGAGGTACCTCGAGGGGCGGACCGCGGGGGGAACTATGTGATACACGTCATCACCCCCCCCCCCCCCCCCCCCCCCGAAGAGCGCGATGACAAAGCAAAATCACCTCAGGTTATAACACCCACAGCCGCGGAGCGCAGTACAAAGCAGCGCGGCAGCTAGAAACACCACAAAATACACCAAAAACGTCAAAACACCACAGATATCACCACTCGCCCCTACCACCCCCCAACGAAGTCAGAGGGGGGGGGGGGGGGGAAGAGAGAGACACGAAAGCCAGCGGCGAGCAGCCATGGCCAGGGAGGGGGGGACCCAAAAAGGAAAATAAGGGGACACAGTCCCTAAACTACTCACCCCCTCAGAAGCCAGGACAGAAACTCCACATCCCTATTAGGCTCACCATAAAGTCTATGGCCCTTTGTGTTACAGGGTCTGCGGCTTGGAGCTGTGCTCCAGGAGCACTTGACCCTAGTGCTCTTCTACCTTCACCCGATCTGTCAGCCGAGGCTGGGAGGCAGTGAGGGTCCAGAAACGGGTGGAAATAGACATGTAGGGCCGCAGGCTTGGTTGCCCCGCTCACCTGCGCAAGAGAGAGTGCCATCTGCTAACTTCGCAGTTCCACTGCAGAGGAAACACTGGGGAGCTCTATGGTTAATACCGTTTTTATAGGGAGCCGGGAGACGCCACAGCTTTCTGCAGTACCACTGCACCACCTTGTGGCGGAATAACCCAACTGTTATGAATACCGAAGCGGGTCATGCCCAAAAGTTCCATTTTGTTGACAAACTCATAGCACACACTGATACTTTACTAAGAACCTCAGAGCAGACATCTAGGTACCACATTGTCCCTTCAAAGAAGAGTGAAACTGCTCACAATGGGGGTCATGCTAATTATTTGGACAGTAAAGTGTTACTCCGGATGCACATTTGGGTGCGAATAGCAACCTGCAGCTCAGTGAGCTTTTTAACTTTGTGCACATGGGATGGGACATTTTTACAAGTGAGGTATATCATATATGAGGTAAGGGTCATTTGTTGAAAGTCTGGAAACATCAGCACCCTATGGGCTATGCAGAAAAAAAAGTGAATTCCTTAGCATATCCCCTAGGATGTGGTTACCAAACTACCATTACCTCATGTCAAAAGAAGATGCATCTAACTTGTAAAAATGCCCCATCACATTTTTTGGGGGTGAATATTAAAAAAAAAAAAAAAAAAATAATTATTGCACTTTGTATGTTCACGTTAAAAAGCTCAGGCTGATTTATGGTTACATTTACAGTCCAAGTTAAACCAGACCAACACTTTATTACAAGAAACAGAGCTCATATGCCTCCCTCCCCAGGGCAATGCAGATTGCTGCACATAAAAATTCACTTACCTTTTTCTAACTCCCACTGTGGTAAATTTTACAAACAAAATAGCGTCTTGTGGAGCTGCAGGCCGCCTGCAAACAGGATGTGCTCCTGGGTTTGCAGCTGCTGTGCATTGTGGGTTATGTCAGTTGAATCCAGAGAGCAACATGGTTGGGATACTGGGAAAAGAAGCTTCAAAATGGCCGCTACTAGTAGAAAATTGGATGAGATGGCGTTTCATCTTTGAGTGGATGCAGGAGCAAATTTAAAGCGGACCAAAACCCAGGATTTTGACTATCCTGAATGTTGGTCCTTTCCTCCGGAACACTCCGATCGGGGGCGCCACACTGCATGAAACCCCCAAGATCGTGGATGCCAACTCACCTATTCCCGGTCCTACAGCACATGCGTGGACGTTCATCCAAACAGCACGCTTGATTGTGCTGGCGGGCGCATCCCCCACTACCCTCTAACAGGGAGCGCGCCCGCACCGGCCATTATTAAATGCGAGAATGCGGACGCGTCTCGCACATTTGCCGTTGGACCGGGAAACAAGGTAAGTGTGTGGGGCGACCTGGGGGGGGGGGGTGTTTAACACAGTGGGGCATTCCGATTTTGGATGCCCGGGGGGGAAAAAATTGATCGCCGCGGGTTTTGGTCCACTTTAAGCGCTGACAATGATTCAGTATCATGCGTGCAGATGGGACAAATGAGTTGGGGAAGTTTTTTCCAGCCGTTTTATGTCTATTATTTTAATGCTTCACATTCGTTACCGTCATCAATAACAATGGGATCCGGCTCCATTCTCAAAGTCTTCGTTAATTTTTCAAACGCTTTGCTGTCCCCATTCCCCTGCTCCACCTCACACAGGAACACATCAATTGGCCCTTTTGTGCTTTTTAAATGAAACTCTATGCATTTCTGTAAAGAATAAAAGAAGTGCACATGTATTATTTTTGTATATATATATCACTTGTCACATATCACATTATGTTGGGACATGGTCACTATACTTCCTTAAAGTAGAAGTCCAGTCTATATGCAACCTCCCCTCCTCCCCTTGCCAAAAATACCGTTTTGTGAGTACTCCCCTTTAAAAACGGGTATTATGAGTGTGCCATACACTCCACTTCGATCTTCATGACATGTGGGTAATCTCCAGTAGAGGGCGAACTTCTGCAGAGATGAATATGCAAAAAGAAAGCCCCTCCTGGTCCATATATACCTGGGACCTCCCACCAATTTCCCAGTGTAAAAAAGCAGTAAGGGGGCCAGGAAGAACCAATTATAACCTTAACAATCAAAACCAATGGATCACCATATAAAAGCCCCAGAATACCTGAAAAAAAAGGGGTGGGGCGAAGTGGAGTGTATGGCACACTCATAATACCCGTTTTAAAGGCGAGTACTCACAAAACGGTATTATTCTAAGTGTGCCATACACTCCACTTCGATCTTCATGACATGTGGGACATCCAATAGCAGTGTCCGTCATGGGTGGGAACCAGAAACAGTAAAGAATGTACCAACTCAAACCACTGCAGCTTGCAGAACCTTGCGACCAAAAACAGCATCCGCTGAAGCCCGCACATCAACCTTGTAAAACTTGGAAAAAGTATGAACGGAAGACCAAGTAGCAGCCTTACAAACTTGTTCAACAGAAGCCTGGTGCTGAAAAGCCCAGGATGCACCAACAGCACAAGTGGAGTGTGCCGTGACCCTAAAAGGAGGAGTCCTCCCCTTAGCAGAATAGGCCCCAACAATGGCCTGACGAATCCATTTGCTAATCGTAGACTTAGCAGGCGCCAAACCTTTCCTGGGCCCGCAGCGTCCGTCATTGTTAGGCTTAGGACACAAGGAAGGGAGAACAATATCCTGATTGAGGTGGAAAGCAGACACCACCTTAGGAAGGAAATCCGGCTTAAAACGAAAGACCACCTTATCCTGGTGTCTCTCAAAGTAAGGAGCCTGAATCGACAGAGCCGCCAACTCAGAGACACGCCGAACAGAGGTAATAGCCACTAAGAAAGCAACCTTCTGAGTCAGAACCGAAAGAGCAATATCCTGTAACGGCTCAAAAGGAGGGCCCTGCAGAGCCGAAAGAACCAAATTCAAATCCCAAAAAGGAACCACAGCCTTCCGAGGGGGCCGCACATGCCCGACCCCTTGGAAAAAGGTCTTAACCAGCGGGTGTAAGGCAAAAGTCCTCTGGAAGAAAACCGACAGAGCAGAAACCTGTCCTTACAAAAGTACTAAGCTGGAAGCCAAGATCCAGATTATGCTAAAGAAACTCCAAAATCCTGGGTATCGAAAACACCCTGCAAGGTAAGGCCCTAGCCTCACACCAATCAATATAGGACCTCCAAGTCCTATAGTAAATGCCAGAAGAGGACCGCTTCCTAGCCCTGAACAACAGCCTCAGACAAACCCTGCAGCCAAGCAGTCAAAGCCAGCGTTTGTAAATTGGGGTAAAGTAGATGACCCTGAGATAGCAGATCCGGCAACAAGGGAAGCCGGTACTGATCTATGGCCATCCTTACGACGGCTGCGTACCAAACCCTTCTTGGCCACCTTGGAGCCACCAGAATCGCTGGTGCCCCTTCTAGCACCATTTTGCGAACTACCTTGCCCAGCAAGGAGAAGGGCGGAAACAGGTACAGAAAACCCAACTCCTTCCAAGCCAGTGACAAGGCATCCACTGCCAGAGACAGAGGATCCTGAGAAAGAGACACAAAGGCCAGAAGTTTGTGATTGTGCCTCGAGGCAAAGAGATCCACCTCCGGAGTCCCCCACTTATGGCAAAGATCCAGAAAAACCTCGGGGTTGAGACACCACTCTCCTTGGCGAGAGGATCCCCTGCTCAGGGAATCCGCCTCCGTGTTCTCCACTCCCGGAATGTAGACTGCCGAAATGCAAGGAACATTGCTCTCCGCCCAGTGCAGGATCAGAGAGACTTCCCTTAGGGCACTCCTGCTGCGAGTCCCTCCTTGGTGATTGATGTAAGCTACCGCCGTTCGGTTGTCTGAACGAACCTGAAACGGTAGACCCCGTAAATGTGAGGTCAGCCGAGCCAGAACCAGTCGGATGGCTCTGAGCTCCAAGACATTGATGGGGATGTGAGCCTCCTGAGGACCCCACACCCCGCTGAACTGATGACTTTTCCAATAACCTCCCCAGCCCCACAGGCTGGCATCCGTGGTAACCGTCTCCCAACAAGGGACCAGAAAGGATCTGCCCTTCAACAGATTGCTCGATTCCAGCCACCACCGAAGGGACTGCCGAACCCTGGGAGACAATCCTGAAAGGTTGATCCAATGACTGCGGACACCTGTCCAAATGCGTCAATAGGTGAAGTTGAAGATATCTCATGTGAAACTGTGCAAACGGTACCGCCTCGAAGGAGGATACCATCAAGCCCACCAGTTTCATCCCCTGTCGGATAGAGGGCCAAGGATTGGCCAGAAGAAGGCGGATCAGACCCTGAATCCCCTGCACCTTGGTCTGGGGCAAAAAACACTCTGGCCAGAATAGTATCCAGATTCATGCCCAGAAATGAAATCACACGAGACGGGGAGAGAGAAGACTTGGTGCGGCTGATCACCCACCCGAACCTCTCCAGGGTCGACACCACCTGGTGGGTGTCCAGCTCCGCCTGACGGAGGGAAGAAGCTGAGATCAACAGGTCGTCCAGATAAGGCACAAAGCGAATGCCCTGAGCTCTGAGCAGAGCCATTATTCCAGCCAAGACCTTGGTGAAGACCCTCGGCACCGAGGTCAGACCGAAGGGAAGAGCTACAAACTGATAATGTTGATCCTCCACCGCAACCGGAGGAATCTCTGATGTGCCTGAAAAATCGGAACATGCAGATATGCATCCTTGATGTCTATGGATGTCATAAAATCCCCTTGGCGAAGGGAATTGATAGCCGAGCGCAGAGTCTCCATGCGGAACTTTTTGGCTCTGATAAACCTGTTGAGAACCTTGAGATCTAGAATGGGTCTCACCGAACCCTCCTTTTTGGGAACCGTGAAAATGTTATAGTAAACCCTGCCTCTCTCCGACGGAGGCACCGGGCATATAACCCCCATGTCCAGAAGGTTTTTCACTGCCAACAGGAGCCCCTGTGCAGCCTGAGGGTCCGAGGGCACCCAAGACCTTAAGAATCTTGGGGGCGGCCAGTACTCGAACTCCAGTTTGTACCCGGAGGAGACCACTTCCAAGATCTAATTGTCTGTGACCTCCCGGGCCCAGACCTGGAAGAAGAGAAGCAGCCGTCCCCCCCCCCCCCCACCCTTGCGGGTGAGGGCGCCCCTTCATTGCTGAGCCGGTTTAACGGCAGGCTTGGAACCCCAGGCAGCCGCGGGACGTGCCCGACCTCTGCCTCTGTTCCAGGATGAGCCCCTGACACCCGAGAAGGCCAAACCCCTAGTCGCTCTGGCCCCTCGAAGGAAGGAGTGTTTCCTCCGCTGAGGTAACTTACCTCCTTTAGCAACAGCATCCTATTTATCTTCCATCGCAGCCATGACAAAACCCATGAACAATTCGCATCTCTTAAGGATAGCGAACTCAGCGCAAGCTGGATCAAACTGAGCGTTATTCAGCCAGTCCCTGATAAGAGACCGGGTAGCAAGCGACACCAGGGCAGATGCACTAACAGGCTGCAGGGCCGAGCCCACGCTGGCAAATGCGTGGCACGCCATCTGATCAAGGCGCTTATCCTCGCCATCCTTAAGGGAAGTGGCGTCAGGGGTGTTCAGCACAGAGGAGTTGGTCAAACCTAAAACTGGCTTGTCGACCTTGGGGGGAAGACCAGCGCTTAACCGCCTCCAACGGAAAAGGATACTTCTTATCCCATCCCTGAGGAACACCAGGAAGCCGACTGGGCCTCTCCCATTCTCTAAGGATAAGCGCATCAAAGTGACCCTGGGTAGGGAATTCCAGACGAGGCTTGCGGACCCCAAAAAATTCCCCCTTCTTGAGAGGGGGCGCCTCAGGCGGTGCAATATCCAACACCTCCAATAAATGTGACAAAACAGTGGCCGTATCTACGGCATCCCCTAGCGCCTGCCCGACATCGGCATCCCCAGACTGAACATAGCCTCTGTTTCCTGATACAATTCCCCCTAACGGGAATAATCTGACAAATCAACGGAATCGTCGTCAACATCCCACCAGGGATAGGACGACGACAAATGTCTCTTTTTAGCCTGGGCCTTCTTGCCCACCGTGCTAGCAATAATTTTCTCGATGCTGGCCAACCGAGCCCAAACATCAGAGAGCGACTCCCCACTGGCACCAACGTCACTTGGGGTACTTATAAGGTGGGGAGGGGAAGGCGATGAAGCGGGAGGAGCCGACCCAGAAGGCTGGGTACCAGACTGCCGCGTTATGGCCTTTTGTGCGCATGGTATACAGATCAGCACATTCTCCCCCGTAAGGGATACCCCACACATGGACCGGATTGTCCCAGAGGGAGTCCGAACCCAGTATCCTGCGGAGCCTCCATATGGTGAATTTTTATGGTCAGTCGCAAGACCGCAGGGAAATTACGCCTAAGCAACCCGGGATGCCCCTTAAAAGTCCCGGTGGGAGGATTTGAGGTGAATTTACACTAGGGACCCCAGGACCAGGAGGAACCCCTTAATATGCACATATACAATGCAATCTGTAACACACAAAACAGGCAACATAAGTGCAATCCTACATATATAAGGCAAGTACGCATACCTAATTGTATATATATATATATATATATATATATATATATATATATATATATATATATATATATATATATATATATATATATATATATATATATCTGTATCCCAGCCAGACATGCGTAACCAACACAAAAAAACACACACGTCCGCAATCAGGGGGAGCCCCCTGCTAGAGCGGGGCCCCCACATAATCTAAGGAAGTGGCCATGCGGCCCTTACCACCCGGAGCGCAGCACAGAACCCGCATCAAAATGGCCCCCGAGAAGTGCCTCATGCCGAAAGAGGAAGAGAAGGGGGAGGGCGGGCCAGAGCAGAACGCGCGTTCGCCAGGCCACGTCCCCCTCCCAGCAATGCGGATCCCCTAGAAAAGAGCCACAGAATCGTGCCAAATAAGGGGGCGGGGCTACGGAGGCATGGGAGAACGAAAACGAATTAACGGCCAGGCCAGGCAACCCCCCCTGGAGGGGAGTAAGGGACCCAGAAGGGGGGGAACCCTGCCAGAATCCGGCCATAAGCATAGAGGGACGGGGCATCCCACACCAGGATCACCAAAAACCTGGATAACCGCCTACCCCATAGCGAGGTCTCACAGTGGAGCAGTGCTCCTTCTGCACCCATAGGGTGCTGCCTACCTTCACCAGGACCCGCAGCCTAAGCTGGGAGGCTCAAATAGGGGCAATTTAGAAAGGGTCCTGGCAGTAATAGGGACAATAAACGGCCGGGCTGCGGGCCCCCGGCTTACCTGTAAGTAAAGAAGTCTTCATCTTCTGTCTTGTCGCCTTCCCTGCAGAGAAGGAACTGGAGAATTGGTGGGAGGTCCCAGGTATATATGGACCGGGAGGGGCTTTCTTTTTTGCATATTCATCTCTGCAGAAGTCGCCCTCTACTGGAGATTACCCACATGTCATAAAGATCGAAGTGGAGTGTATGGCACACTTAGAATAAATAAATGCTTTATCTCACCTGGGATCCCGCACAGCTCTCCTAGCGCCTTGGAGAATATGCTGGTCTGTCACCCAATGGCAGTCGCCCATACAAAAGACACCCACTTGCCGGGGGGCGATCGGCAGTAGCAGTGAGGTAAATGGATTGCCTGGCCCTTGTCTAACCTGAGGTCTGAGGGAAAGTGCACCAAAGGGGAGTTTTTCAAGTATTTGCTACGAACCTCAGTTGGTGCTGGGATCTCCAATTTGGTTTCTTCTGGTGCCTTCACAGCGATGACAATCTGCTCGTGATAATCCTTCAGACGTTTGATGTCTTGGTAAGTTACATAGGCGAATGTGTTTCCTTATTAAGGATATATATGTTGTGACAGACAGTGGGGTATATGGCGTGTACAAGATTTAGGTTTTCGCCCCTATTGGGCACCCAGTGAGTTAACAACAGACAAAATGATTCTCTCTCTGCAAAAACTTGGTATTCAGATCTGGTGTCCTAGGGCTGGATTGGAGAAGGATGGGCCACCAGCTCCGCTGACAGACTTTGGTCAGTTTTGGGGTGTCAATCAAGCTGCGGCTTTGGAAGCCCTGAAAAGGTTTGGAGCTCCAATGGTCAGGGCTCAGCCTGGGAAACAAATGCATGTGATGTGGGTCATTCTTAGATAAGCCCTCTTACCTTGATGCAATCAGAGCTTTGAAAGGCACTAGCCCCGGGATTTTCACTCCCTCAGGGACCGTTCAGCTATTATGAAAGGCTTTGTGCAGGAGGGGGTGCAGCAATTGGAGGGATGCTGTTGAAACACGCATGTGCCATTATACGAGAGTTTAATGGAAATCCCAGAGGGTTTTACATATTGGGGCCTCCAAAAAAGTGGCAGACTTATAGTCTCCGACCCACGATTTTGACTATCCAAAGCTTTGGTCCTAATTTGGAATGCCCCGCTGTGTAAAAACCTGCCCAAGTAAGCCAGTAAAGCTGACCTTTCCCCAGTCCTATGGTGCATGTGTGTGCTTTCGTCCAATCGAGCTCGGCTCCATGCTTCGTTTTCAGCTAATTATCAGCTAAGGGACGATTGGAGCCAAAAATAGACGAATGCAGCCGAGCAGGGTGATGGCCGCATCCCAGAGCTGGCATTCACAATTGCCTGGTGCATCTGGCTAAAGGTATAGCGTAGTGCAGCTGAGGCCCGTTGGATTGAGGATTAGGAAGGTTTTACTGGGGACTTGAGGGGATTCACACAGCAGGGCATCCGAAACTGTCCAGTCAAAAGCAATCCTCTCCCGCCCTGTCCTGGCGCTGAGGAAGAAGGGGGTTTACAAAGAAAGAAAAAACCCTTACCTCACCCATGTTCCAGCATTGCTCCCCTGTTTATGTCCGGCTGCTGCACAGAAAGACACAAAGCAGCCTCCCCCAGCTCTGTGTCCCCACTCATTCACTTGAATGGGTGGAGCACGCCGGGCAATGTCACTTTGTGACTTTCTGTGCCGCCAAGTGCCGGGCAGTGAGTGCACGCATGGAGCCGGCGGATGCCACTTTGTGTCCTTGGGAGAGCAACACTGGACTGCGGGTGGGGTAAGGGTTTTTTTCTTTGTAGCCTCCAATCCTATCTCAGTGGCAGGAGAGGGTGGGGGCAGGGGGTGATGTGGTTGTTTTTGAATTCGGCTTTAAGAGAGTGGGCACCTTCGGTGCAGAATGCAATGGGAGTGAGCTGGAGTATACAGCAAAGCATTAGGTTACAAAGTGTAACAGCTCTATCTGGATATATTTTATGATTGTAGTCGGGGGGTCAGCTGGGGATTTGAGTGGTGCAGGGACCAGGGTTAATTGGTTTTAGGTCTTCTGTAAGCTTCTCGAATACAGAGGCTGATGTAATGGCTGTGTGTCCTATATACAGTATTGCTCCGGAAAATATGTTTGCCCTATATAAATAGCAGAACATGAGACAGAGACTAATATGAAGGAATCCATGTCCTCTGTATAGTGCTGCAGAATATTCCACTATAACTATATAAAGGACTGATAACAATAAAAAATAAAGAGTGCAAGTATGTGAATAACAGAGCAAATACATTTATTTTACATACAAGACTATGGGGGGGGTCATGCTAATTATTTGGTAAAGAATGATGCTGTGAGCCTTGTGGTGTGATGTTGCATTTATTTTAACACTCAAGTGCAATAAAAAAGTGTTCCAGTTTATCACTTGTACCTGCGATGAAGCATTTTCACAGATGAAGTAGGGTTATTTTTTTAGGATTCCAAAAACAGGGCCCTAAGGGGCATGCAGAAAAAATGCCAAAATATTCTACATAGCCCATAGCAGTGAAGTTATTTCCAAACAAACAAACAAAAAATCTCTCACCTCGTCCCTCGCCTTTAAAAATGCCCCATCACGTGTGCAGGTAATATTTTAGGGAAAAAAAAAATAGAACAAAAACATTTAATTGCACTTTCAAATTGCAAATTAAAAAGCTGATTGAGGTGCGGGTTGCAATTCACACCGCAAGGCACCATGTTTTACCAGATTAGCATGATCCTCTTTACGTCCTGGTTTAGTGTGCGTTTATCTTTTCCTTGCTTTGGCGCTTCATGAACCAGGTTTTATTTCTTTATAAAAAAGGATATTTTCTGTTGGTGTGATCTTCTGTTAGCCGGAAGAGCTGGTGAGCACAGTCCATGATGAGTTCATCCAATGCTTGCTCCATGCAGGAGAGGTCACCCGGGTCTTCGGGAACACCATGGTGCTCTGGGATCGGAGTGCCCAAGTCATTCAGATCGTTGCCCCTGCAATCAGTACACTTATATAAGAGACCTTGGTCACATCACGTCAACACAACCTGCAGGACACAGGGATACGGTACAAAATGGACTTATTAGCTGCCATTTCTGTGCAGCCTAGGCTCTTTCATTGTCCTTCATACAAGGACTCCTTCCTCTGAGCCCGATATTATTCTCTATGAAGTCTCCAGTGTGGAGATTAAAGTGCACCTATACTCAGAGGAAAGTTTATGCCATCACCTTCTATCCCCAGCACAGTGCCCCAAATCATAATCAAAGATTTTATTCTGAGATAAAACAAGCCAAAAATCTACACAAACACATGACAATCTAAAAGAAACACATTTGACAAACAGACACCGGGGGGCGCTGTTGTGGAGCCACCTATTGTAATCTATAATGAAAGTATTGAGGGCAATTATGAACTGACCTATTATAAAGTATTCCCTATGCACAAAATTCACAGAATTATGAGTAAACAATAATACAAACCATATAAACCAGTTGTGCAAATGATTATATATATATATATATAATAGTGCTAATTAAGGAGGACAAAGCCGGGTGAAGATATGGAAGGTACAGTCATAAACATAGCCCAATATAATTCTCACATATTTATGATACAGGAGACTCGAGCCTGGTAAGCGCCTCCACGCCGACGTGTTTCGTGACTCCCTGAGGAAGTGACGCGTGACGTTATAAGAGTGTGTGTGTGTGTGTGTGTGTGTATATAATTTAGTGGTGCCGCTTTTTGGTTTAGATAGGCTGGTGTATCCCCCTAATGTGCACACAATTTTTACATTTGGCTGGTGCAGCTCCATTACATTTTTTGGTCTCATTGCTGGAAAGCATCAGGGGATGGGGCTGCTCGACCAGGGAGCAATATTGGGGAAAGGCTTTCATAAAATAAGAAACACAGGATGTTTTGGGGCACTGGGCTGAGGATAAACTTTCCTCTGAGGAGGGTGGTTACTGACCAAGAATGGAGGAAATAATACCATTTTGTGATTACTCACCTGTAAAATGGATATTATAAGTATGCCTCACACCCTGCTTCGTTAATGATTCATTACTTCTGGGTTATAGCCACTAGATGGCGCTTTTCTAGCAGAGATGGCAAAAAAAGAAGCCCCTCCCGGTCCACATATACCCGAGACCTCCCACACATTCCCCAGTATATGAAAGCAGTAAGGGGACCAGGAAGAGCCAATAATAAAAATAACAACATGAACAATGAAAACCTTTCACCATAAAGAGGATCCAAGATACAACTCAGGGCGGGTCAAAGCAGGGTGTGAGGCATACTTATAATATCCATTTTACAGGTGAGTAATCACAAAATGGTATTATTCCAAGTATGCCTCACACCCTGCTTCGTTAATGATTCATTACTTCTGGGACATCCAGTAGCAGTGTCCAAAAATGGGTGGGGATCCCAACAGGCAACAATGCCCAAATTAAATCACTGTAGCTTGCAGAACTTTGCGGCCAAAAAACAGCATCCGCTGAGGCCCGCACATCAACCTCATAAAACTTGGCAAAAGTATGAACAGAAGACCAAGTACAGCACAAGTAGAATGAGCAGTGAACTGAAAAGGGGGATCCCTCCCCTTGGCAGGATAGGCCCTAAAACCGGCCTAACGAATCCAATCACTAAAGATAGACTTGACGGACGCCAAAAACCTTTCTGGGCCCAGAGAGCACCACAACAAAAGGCGTCCGCCTTCCGGAATGGTGACGTAGCCACCAGATAGAACCTTACACATCTAACAACAACCAGAGAGCGCAAGGCCCTCTCCTTGTCGTTGCTAGGCTTAGGACACAAGTAAGCAAGCACAATGACCTAACTGAGTTGAAAGGCAGAGACAACCATTGGCAGAAGGTCCGGTCTAAAGCGGAAAACCACCTTTGTCTAGATGTCACTCAAAGAGGCCCTGAATGAACAGAGCCGCCAACTCAGAAACACGTCGAACAGAGGCGATAGCCACCAAAAACGGCAATCTTTTAAGGTGAAAATGGAAAAAGCCGGAACCTGCCCAGATTCAAAAGGAGGACCCTGAAGGTCAGACAACACCAAATTTAAATCCCAAACAGGTGACCAGGGATTGCGAGGAAGGCACACAAGAGTGACCCCCTGGAAAAAAATCTTAACCAAAAGGATGAAGAGCGAAAGACCTCTGAAGAAAACCACAAGAGCGGAAACATGCCCCTTCCGAGTGCTAAGTTGAAAACCCATGTCCAGTCCATGCTGAAGGAACTTCAGAGTTCGAGGGATGGAAAAAAACACTCGACAAGGAAAGACTCTATCCTCGCACCAATCAAAGTAAAGCCGCCAGGTCCTGTAATAGATATCAGAGGAAGATTACTTCCTAGCCCTGACAAGCGTGAGGACAACAGGTTTGGACCAACCCATTTCTAGTAGAATGGAGGCTGCAGCAGCCACACTGTCAAGCCAGCATTTGTAAATTGGAGTAACAAGCTGACCTAGCGTAATCAGATCCGAAACCAGAGGCAGTCTGTAATGATCGCCTGCCAACCACACGACGTCAGCGAACCACATCTGTCTTGGCCACCTCGAGGCCATCAGAATTACAGGCACACCCACGTGAACCAGCATGCGTATCACCTTGCCCACCATGGGAAAGTGAGGAAACAGATACAGGAAACCAAATTCCCGCCAGAACAGAGACATGGCATCCACCGCCAGAGCCAGAGGGTCCTGGGACAGAAACAAATGCAGGGAACCTATGATGGTGCCGAGAGGCAAACAGATCCACCCCCAGCATCCCCTACCTGCGACAGGGAAATAGAATTACCTCGTTGCTGAGGGACCATTCCCCCCGGCGAGAGGACCCCCTGCTTAGGGAGTCCGCTGCCAGGGTCTCCACCCCTGGAATGTACACTGCCGAGATGCCTGCACAATGCTCTCGGCCCATGCAAGAATCAGAGACACCTCCCAGAGGGCGCTCTTGCTGCGAGCCCCTCCTTGGTGATTGATGTAATCAAACGCGGTCCAATAATCGGGGCGAACCAGAACCGGTACCTGGAGGCGATGTGCCACGTACGACAGCACCACCAACCCGCCTCCAGCTACAGAGGGTGATGAAAGCGTAAGCCTCCTGAGGACCCCACAGCCCCTGGACCTGAAGGTCTCTCCAGGACGCAGGTCCGATCCAGGGACAGAGGACCTTTGTCACAGGACGATAATAGATGGAGCTGAAGAGGACTCATGTGAGACTGGGCAAAAGGCACTGCCTCAAGCAAGCCACCTTCAATCCCACCAGCCTCATCCCTTGTCCGAAGGACGGACGAGGGTTAGACATAAGAAAACAAATTAGTGCATGAAGAACATCCGCCTTCGGCTGGGGTAAGAAAACCCTGAGCTGAATAATATGCAGAGTCATGCCCAGGAATGAGAACCACCCTTGACGGAGAGAGTGAGGACTTGGAGCAAATAATCACCCACCCGAACCTCTCTAGTGTCGTCAACACCTTCCGGATGTCCAGTTCCGCCTGGAGGAGAGAAGATGACGTAATGAGAAGGTCATCCAGATAAGGCAAAATGCGAATGCCCTGGACTCTAAGACGGGCCAGCACGCCCGCCAACACCTTGGCGAACACCCTGGGTGCCGAGGCCAACCCGAAGAGCCACAAACTGGTAGTGCTGATCGCCTACCGCAAACCTGAGGAACCATTGGAGTCCCGGGAAAACCTGCACATGAAGGTAAGCATCCCTAATGCCCATCAGGGTCAAAAAGTCCCCTGGGCATAGGAAATTGACAGCAGAGCGCATGGAATCCATGCGAAATTTTCTGGTTCAGAAGAACCGGTTGAGAATCTTTAAGTCCAAAATGGATCCTACGGAACCATCCTTCCTGGGCACAGTAAAGAGGTTGGAAAAGTAACACAGACCTCTCTCTATGGGGAGAACTGGACAAACGACCCCCATATGCCAAAGGCTTGGCACCTCCAGAAAATAGTCCCTGTGCCGCCCACGGGTCCAAGGAACCCGTGACCTGAGGAATCTAGGAAGAAGCCGGAAAACTCCAGCTTATACCCAGAGGAGACCACCTCCAGGATCCAAGTGTCTGTGACCTCTAGAGTCCAGACCAAAGCAAAGAGCGGCAGCCGTCCCCCCACCCGCAAAGGTGAGAGTGCCCCCTCAATGCCGAGCGGTCTCGGCAGCGTATTTGGGGTTAGCACCCCAGGAAAACCCAGGTCGGGCAAAACCTCTGCCCCTACCCCAGGTACCACTTCCGAATGCAATGAAGGATGTTCCCCAGCCCGTCCAAAAGTAACGAAAGGAGTGGTTGAAAGAGCCTGAACCACGAAAGGGCCGGTCCTGCCACTTGCGTAGAGGTAACCTACCTCTCTAGATAACAGAATCTAGTCGATCACCAAACAGTTGCAGACCCGCGAAGGGATGCCCTGTGAGCGCCTTCTTGGCATCGCTATCGGACGCCTACTGGCGCAACCAGACCAAACGGCGCATAGCAACCTGCAATGCCGAGGCCCTGTTACACAGACGGATAGTATCATCCAAGACTAATAAGACAAAGGCAATGAACAAATCACAATGAGTCAAAGGTCTAAACTCCTCGCTGCAAGGAATAGCTTGGGAACCATCCAGAAGGCCCCTAAAAAGCTCTAGTAACCGCAGCCGTAATAGCTGAAGCACACACCGGGCGCAAGGCCACACCCACCAGCGAAGGTATGCGAAGCTAGTCGGACGAGACGTCGGTCCTCACTACCCCTCAAGGTAGTGAAATCCGGGGTATGCACGACCAACGTATTGGACAATCCCATGACGGGAGCATCGGCCTCTGGGGATGTAGACCCACGCTTAACCACATCAACAGGGAGGGGATACTGCCTATCCCACCCTTAAGGAAAACCAGGGAGCCAGCTAGACCATTCCCATTCCTTAAAAAATTCCTTAAAAATCAGATAGTTAAAGTGCTTCTCGATCCGGAAGCTCCAAACGAGGTTCGGTGGTATCAAAAAAGTGTTTTTTTTTTTGTTTTTTTTTTATTTGCGCCGGGGCCTCCGCAGGAGAGGAAATGGCAAGCACTACAAAATTATGGTTAACGAGCCTGGGATGCATCAACGGTATCCCCACGCTCCGTACCGGCATCGGAGCCAGGAAGCAATTCCCCCTCCACAAACTGGGAATAAACCGACCAAACAAAAAGGATTATAATCATATAGTCACGGGCCGGCGCAGCGGGCGCCGAGTGCCGTTTTATAGCTGGGGCCATCCTGGCCGCAGAGCTAGCAATCATTCTCTCAATGTTAGCCATGCTGGCTCAGACATCGGATTGCGACTCCCCACAATTGACAACGTCACTTGGGGTCAAGACCAGGCGTGGGAGTGTAAGTGATGAGGTCAGCGGGGCCGACCTGGCCGCACGGGGCCCGGATTGCCGCACAATCGCCTGCTGTAGACATGTAACACAAAATCAAGGAACACCCCACATATCACACACTGCCGGGGTTGCCCCGAAGGGATCCCGAGCGCGGTTATCCTGGGAAGCCTCCATATGGTGATTTTTTAGGTAGTCGCATTGACCAATGGGAATTACGCTATAAGCTACCCGGGATGCCCCATAGAGTCCGTTAGTGGGAGGTTTTTAGAATTAAAAAGGGAACCCAATTTGACAAGGGACCTCAATAGCCACAGTTGTCCCACCAGAAGGACACCACGGGGGGACCCCTTTAACACAACATGCATACGTCGTCTCCATAATGCATACAATACATAAGGCAAAAGAGACATTCTATATCTAAATATAGAGATATATATATATATATATATATATATATATATATATATATATATATATATATATATATATGCATACACAGACATGTACATAGATATATGAATAGGTAAATATACCAGGCAAAATCTAAAGGCCCCCAGGGGAGCCAGCATACACTGAAAGTTATACAAATCATCTTACCACTAAAATGACCCCGAGGGACATTCACAAAACCGGAGAAAGATGGCGGCGCAGACCCGAGGGAAGGAAGGAGGAGGGAGGGTGGCGGGCCAAAGCGGATCGCCGATCCGCCCCGCCCCCCCACTACGCGGGAAACCTACGCCGCCGCGCTCCCAGCCAATAGGGCTGAGAGCCGGCCGAAGCGCCACAGGGAAGGGTGGGCCGTCACAGGCGCGAAGAGCGCCAGGCCCCGCCCCTACCCTGACTGAGGAGAAGCGAGCCGCGCTCCCCGGCAAATGCCGCGGAGCCAGGCACCGCCATTACAACCGGCCCGCCGCCGCCGGGGAGCGAGTGTGCGGGCCGCGCCCAAGAAAGAAACCGGCCACATACCGTGCAATCGGCCCGCCGCCGCCGAAGAGCGAGCGTGCGGGCCGCGCCTGACAACAGCCGGCCACTCACTGTGAAACCGGCCCGCCGCCGCTGCCGGAGAGCGAGCGTGCGGGCCGCGCCTAGTAAAACACCACACACACACACATGCACAATGGCAATAGCCAGCGCAGCTGCACCAAGCACACAGAACACACACTAGAGAACACACAATGGAGGGACAGACCCACCCCCCTTACTAACCGGGAACAGGGAGTAAAAGGGGGATACTGATAGCCACAATTAGAAATGTAGCGAGGGCTTCAGAACGGACAGGGCATCCCATGTCAGGAGCACCATAACCTGACGCCCGCCTACCCTTTTATGAGGGCCTTGCGGTGGAGCATGGCTACTTAGCCAAAAACACCTCTAAGGTGTCACCTACCCTCACCCAGACCCTGCAGCCATAGCTTGGAGGCGTAGGGGAATTAACAAAAAGAGTCCAGGTGGAAATAGAGAAATTAAATGGGGCCGGGTGTGCACCCGGCCTACCTGACAGGAGAGGAGCCATCATCTTGACTGTCGTCGCCTTCTAGCAGAGACTAAACTGGGGAATGTGTGGGAGGTCTCGGGTATATGTGGACCGGGAGGGGCTTCTTTTTTTGCCATCTCTGCTAGAAAAGCGCCATCTAGTGGCTATAACCCAGAAGTAATGAATCATTAACGAAGCAGGGTGTGAGGCATACTTGGAATATTCATCCCCCTAGCCAGTCTATGTGCTCTTCATACTATACATTACCAACTGCCAGAAAGTGCAAAGCAAAGATAACACAAACAAATTAGGCTTTCTTTTTCTTTTTAAAGAAAAACACTTCAGGGTAACTATTTTCCAGCAGCTATTTGGCAACTTAAACCGGACCTGGCAGAGTAGGAAAAGAAAACTCCCCAAAACCCACTTGCCCCATCTGAATGCATGATATTGAATCATTGTCAACATTTACATTTGCTCCTGCATCCATTCAAAGCTGAAACACCTCCTCCTCGATTTTCTAGTGGTAGCGGCAATTTTGAAGCTTGCTTGCCAGCTGTGCTGCTGCTTGAATTCAAATGACAATGCACAGTAACAGGAAACCCAGAAGCACTTCCCGTTTGCTGGTGGCCTGCAGATCCATAAGCAGCCATTTAGTTTTTTTTTCATTTATTTACCATAGCAGGAGTTAGGAAAAGATGCACTGGGGAAGGATGCAAATGAGCACAGTTTGTTGTGTTGGTCTGGTCATTTTTAACTGTTGGTCCACTTTAATAAAGGACTGTAGGATGCTATTCAAGCATTCTACAGTAGGTCTAAACTTTAGTGACTAGTTTATTGGGAATACTAAGTTCACAACAGTTTTTGTGCTTTTTTTTTGGTTATTATCGTGATATTGATAAGTTAAAACAGCTTTTTGTTTACTCCCTACCTCATCTGCAACTGCGTCACTGGCAAAAATGATTTCCTTGGACCTCGTACATATACAAAATTGGAACAATACAGAGAAGATTAGCATGGCCCTTGCGTAAGGATGACATGCTAATTCGTGAAGCCGTCCATATTTTTACAATTTTAAAGTAGACCAAAACCCAGCGCAAGGGTCTATAGATTCCCGGGCCGATCGATTCCATCCCCCCGGGGCATCCAAAATCGATATGCCCCACTGTGTGAACCGGTCTAACGGCGCATGCGTGAGCCATGGCTGCATCCCCGCTATCCCTCTAGCAGGGATTTGTGAATGGTTGGCGCAGGCATGCTCCCGGTTAGAGGGAAGTGGGGGATGCAGCCGCCAGCGCGCTTGAAGTCGCTGGCCTTAGACGGCGTGAAGTCAGCGGCTCCGAGCGTGCTGATTGGATGGGCAGCCACGCATGCGCCGTAGGACTGGCAAAAGGCGAGTTGCGCTCTGCGATCTGGGGGGTTCACACAGCAGAGAACCACCGGTCGGGGTGCCCCAGGGGAAAGGACCAAAACCCAGGATAGGCAGTCAGACCCATGCAATCAATAGGTTCTAAGCTGAACCTATTGACCCATTGGACTGAACAATCCTCCCAAGCCTCCTTTTCAAATGGAACTTTACAAACTTATCCCCCCTCGTATCCCGGCAAAGTATTCTTTCTGATGATCACAATTCATCGTTGTCTAAGACAGGGAACTCTACAATGGTCCCATTTCTCTTCCTTGTTTGGGACAATGGTGATACGCTGATCTGAACTGTAATGTTTTCTGTAATCTATATGCATAAAATGCAATGATTTATGCAAAAAAAAAAAAAAAAAACGATTTTCGTTGGACATCTCTGATTCAATGCAGCAAAGTGGGCCACAGTGGCAATTGAATCAGTTGGCTCTTTCATATCTGTGTTTTGGAGAATGCTGCGGCTGTGCTGTAGTTCAGTACTCCCCACTGCCGGTCCCAGTACTCGGGATGCGCTCCACTGGCCACAGCTGACTCACCACTGGTCCCCACAAGGTTCTCCATCCTGGCTGTCTCAAAGGTTCTAATGCCACCCATGCCTGCCACTGCTGTTCCTCAAGGTCCTCTGCTGTTTTGCACCACCAGGCCATGTCACATTTACAACTCCTGTTGAGTAGGTGATGATGCCACCACCAAAGAGCTACCGCTTATGGAGAAGCAGCATGTTTCATGGGAGTTCACCATGCTGCCCTGTATTAGTGTATTTCCACTGTAATAAATATGCACAGTGTGAAAGTGTGGGGACAAGGGAAACACACATTATATGTTTTGACTGGAGAGCACTCATAATGCGAGATGTGAGTGTGGAATCCTAAGCAAAGAGTTTGTAGGACAGGGATACTGATGCAAAAAAGAAAAAAAAGTCAGAGAAGGAAAATTGACCATCCCTGTATTAGCCATGTTGTTTTTTTTCTGACAATCATCATGGGTATTGTAGCAATGACAAAGAGGATATCCACATAGTGTTGTACAGTAGTTTTACATACTTTGGCCTCGATTCAATAAAGGTAGAAAAAAAAATTATCATGGGAGTAAAAGATTTAATTCATGAGAAAAAAGCCTGAGAATGTCACTGTTGTTGAATCACCATCTAGGAAAACAATGAAAGTCAATGGCAGTTTTTTACTCCTAAGAAATATACCATTCTGTGAATACTCACCTGTAGAACGGATATTATAAGTATGCATCACACCCTGCTCCAGAATGATTCATTACGTCTGGGTTATAGTCCACAAGAGGGCGCTTTACTGCAGAGCTGGCAAAAAAGAGACCCCTCCCAGTGCTTATATACCCGGGACCTCCCACTCATTACCCAGTATAAGTAAGCAGTAAGGAAACAGGAGAAGTCAAAACCAAAATAAAACATTAACAAGGAGAAATTCACCATAAAGAGGATCCAATAATAAAACCCAGGGCGGGATGGAGCAGGGTGTGATGCATACTTATAATATCCATTCTACAGGTGACTATTCACAGAATGGTATTATTCCAAGTATGCATCACACCCTGCTCCAGAATGATTCATTACGTCTGGGACATCCAGTAGCAGTGTCCAACAACGGGTGGGGATCCCAAAAAAGGCAATAATGCGCAGTTAAAACCACTACAGCTTGCAGAACTTTACAGCCAAAACAGCATCCGCTGAGGCCCGAACATCAGCCTTGTAACACTTGGAAATAGTATGAACAGAAGACCAAGTAGCAGTCTTACAAACTTGTTCAACAGAGGCCTGGAGCTAAAAGCCCAAGAAACCCTAACGGCATGAGTAGAAAGAGATCCGAAACGGGGGAACCCTCCCCTCAGCAAAATAGGCCCTAACAATGGCCTGACAAATCCATTTGCTAATGGTAGACTGACAGGCTCCAAAACCTCTTAGGACCAGAGGGTACAACAAACAAGGCGTCCATCTTCCTGAAAGGCACTGAAACCCCCAGGTAGTATTTCAAGTTTCTGACAACGTTCAGAGAAGCAAGGCCCCGTCCTTGTAATTACCAAGATAAGGGCATAAGGAAGGAATCACAATGTCCTGATAGAGATGAAAGGCAGAGACACCCTTAAACAAGAAGTCCGGTTTGAATCGGAGCCACCTTGTCCTGGTGTTTCTAAAGGCAGGAGACCTGAAAAGACAGGGCCGCCAACTCAGAAACCCACCAGACAGAAGCGATAGCCACCAAGGAGGCAACCTTCAAAGTGAAAATAGACAGTGCAGCCTCATGCACAGATTCTAATGGAGGACCCCGAAGGGCAGAAAATACCAACTCACATCCAAACCGGAGACAAGGGTTTACCAGAAGGGCGCACAGAGCGACCCACCTGGAAGAAGTCTTAACCAAGGATAAAGAGCAATGACCTCTAGAAGGTGAAGAAACTCTAGTATCCAAGGAATGGGGGAACACCCGACAGGAAAAGGCCCTAGCCTCAACCAGTCAACGCAGGTCCACCAGGTCCCGTAGTAAATGATGGAAAAGGATTTCTTCCTAGCTCTGACCAAGGTCTGAACAACAGCAACAGACAGACCCATTCCTTTAGGCTGGAGGCTACAGCAGCAATGCCGTCAACGCCAGCGTTAGTAAATTGGGGCAACGGAACCGTCCTGGAGTGAGAAGATCAGAAGCCAGGGGCAGAGGGTACTAATCGACCGTCAGCTGCACAATGTCTGCGAACCACACCTGTCTTGGCCACCTGTGGGCCACCAGAACAGCTGGCAATGCTTCCTGAATCAGCTTACGTAAGACTTAGCCCAGAAGGAGAAAAGGAGGCAAGAGATACAGGAGACCAAACCTGCCAGGACATAAAAATGGCATCCCCCGCTACAGCCAGAGGATCCTGGGATAGCGATACAAATGCTGGAATCACGAAATTGTGACGAGAAACAAACAGATCAACATCCTGCAACCCCCACCTGTAACGGAGAAAAAGAAACCTCGCTGCTGAGGGATCATTCTCCCCAGGGAGAAGCCCCCCTGCTCAGGGAATCCAGTTCCAGGTTCTCCGCTCCCGGAATGTAAACTGCCGAGATGCACGGGATACTGACCTTGGCCCCGGATAGGACCAACAACACCCCCCGGAGGGCACTCTTACTCTGAGTCCCTCCCTGATAATAGATGCAATCGACCGTAGTCCTGTAGCCGGAGCGAACCTCAACCGATAGGCCCCGGAGGTAAAGCGTCAACCGAACCACCCTCAACACCATAACCTTGATAGGGTTGTGTGCCTCCTGAGGGCCCCCCAATCCAAGGGATTGGAGGGCTCTCTCGAGTCCCGCCACTAGAGAAGGGACCGCCGGATCAGAGGAGACCTATTTAAAGCAAAGGCCTGAGCCAGAAACAGGGGACAAATGTTCCCGGCTGAAAGAAGATGGAGCTGAAGAAGCTTCACGTGAAATTGAACATAGGGAACTGCCTCGAAGCAGGCCACCATCTATCCTACCGGCTGCATCCCTTGTCGGATGGCCGGATGAGGGTTAGACAAGACATGAATCAGCGCATGAAAAGCAACCACCCTCTGCTGAGGGAGGAAGAACCCTGGCCTGAGCGGTATCCATAGACATACCCAGAAGGCGGTCACCCGGGACGGAGAGATTAAGGAATTGGGGTAACTGATCCCCCACCAGAACCACTCCGGTGTCGCCACCCCCGTCCGGGTGTCCAACTCCGCCTATAGGCGTGAAGGAAACGTAAAGAACAGGTCGACCCAATAAGGGAGAAGGGGAATACCCCCGGACTCTGGGAAGGGCCATCACCCTAGCCAACACCAAAATTGGTAGTGTCGTTCCTCTACTGCAACCTGAGGAACCGCTGGTGCCCTGGAAGGACCAGCACGTGAAGATAAGTATCCTAGACATCTAGTGAAGACAAACGGCCCCACGGGCGCAGGGAACTGAAGACAGAGCGCAGGAATTCCATGCGACAACATCTAGGTCTGATACACTTGTTGATAAGCTTAGGACCCGGATGGGTCTGTGGAACCATCTTTTTTTTTTTTTTCAGTGTAAAGAGATTGGTAACACCGACCTCTCTTTCCCGGGGGTACCGGACAAATGACCCCCATGGCCATAAGGCTTTGCACCGCTAGCAACAGGCCCTGAGTTGCCCGAGGGTCCGTAGACACACGGGACCTGTGGAATATGGGAAGAGGAGAGAGAAGCTGCAGCCGTCCCCCCCATCCGAGGGGTGAGGGCGCCTTATTGCTGAGCTTGCTTGCAGAGAATTTGGGCTTGGCACCCTAGAAGGAAAACTCCCCCTGCCTGACCCAGGCCCATGAGGGAGGGAGTGAAGGACCCCGACGGGCTGCGGCTGCTTTTTGCGTTGGGGTAACTTACCTACCATAGCAAAAAAGGTCCAAGCGATAACCAACATGCGCAACCCGTCAGAGGGAAGCCCCTAGAGCGCCTATCTAACAGCATTGTCAGCTGCCCACTGGCGCCACCAGAGACCACCCAACCAGGGTCCCACTATACCTCCAAATAATGTCATCTAAGGCATATAGGACAAGGAGATAGCTCACGTTGTGATAAAATCTAGATTCAGCACTAGAAGGATCCCCATGGGAGCCATAACGGAGCCCCCTGATTAAAGTCCTAATAGCCACGGCCGTAAGAGCGAAGCACACACCAGGCGCAAGGCCGGAACCATACAGGCAAGGCATAGGAGGCCAGTTAGTCGATACGTCAGCCCTCCCTATCCATCGAGAAGTGGAATCGAGGGAACCACCACAGACGTATCGGACAACCCCCAGAAAGGGTATCCGCCTAGGGGAGAAAATTACCAACACTAGACCAATCCACGGTTAAGGGATACCTAATATCCCCCCCCGCTAGTGATAACATCACTAGAGGTACTAACCAGGTGCGGTGGTGTGGTGAATAATACCAGCGGTGCTGATCCAGCCGTACGGATCCCAGATTTCCGCACAAGCGCCTGCTACACACAAGTACACAAATCTACACATTATAGCCCCCACGTACCACACAGAGCCGGGCATGCCTCGAGCACAGTATCCTGGGAAGCCTCCGTATGGTGATTTGGTAGTCGCAATGACCAATGGGAATTACGCTATTCAGCTACCCGGGATGCCCCTTAAATGTCCGCTAGTGGGAGGATTTAAGGTAAATTTAATATTAGTATTATAATAATTATAATAATTATGCCCCTTTAATCCGAGTAGTAGGGCCACAGGACCGGGAGAGACTTCTAATTTGGGTTGTCCCGCCTGTAAAACGTAACAGGTGAAGGCAAGCCGTACCCACCACAATCAGAAACACACAATCACCCAGCATGACTAATGTCTGTATAATTAAAAAAAAAAAAAAAATATATAAATATATATCATTCAATCCACAAGGGGACTCACAGTCTCCGGAGGGGAAGGAAATGTCATGCAAGATGGCGCTGGGGGAAGAGGAGAGAGAGAGGAAGGAGGAAGCGGGCCGCCGGCAGGGCGTGCCGAACACTAGGCCCCGCCCCCTCCCAGACACGGGGACACAGAAAAAAACAACCGCACAAATCTAACAATAGCGGCTGAGCGGACGGGACATCCCATGTCAGGCTCACCAACCTGTGCCGCCTACCCCTTGGTGGAGGATTTGCGGTGGAGCCATGCTCCATTAAAAAGCACCTCTAAACGGTGCTGCCTACCATCCCCCGTACCATGCAGCCGTAGCTGGGAGCCAAATAACTAAAGGCACGGGTGGGAATAGGACCAGATAGGGCCAGGGGCTGCCCGGCTTACCTGTAAGGAGAGAGAGAGCCCTCATCTTGACTGTCGACGCCGACTGCAGAGACTAAACTGGGTAATGAGTGGGAGGTCCCAGGTATATAAGCACTGGGAGGGGTCTCTTTTTTGCCATCTCTGCAGTAAAGCGCCCTCTTGTGGACTATAACCCAGACGTAATGAATCATTCTGGAGCAGGGTGTGATGCATACTTGGAATAGTAGAGAACTGTTTACTGCTTTCTACACTGTAGTAAAAGCTGCCATTGACTTTCATTGTCTTTATCTGGTGATTCAGTAACAGTGACATTCTCAGGCTTTTTCCTCATGAATTGAATTTTTTTATTGACATGAGAATGTTTTTCTACCTTTATTGAATCGAGGCCTTTGAGTCTAAAAAACACAAACAGGAACTGAGAATTTAATTTATCGTCAAATCTACTAGATTAGTAATAGTATTTCTGTTGTGCAAATCACAATTCTTTCACACTAGACAGTCATACAAACCAGGCATCCAAAAGGAAATAAAGTGGGGAGGGGGGGTTTCAAAGATCAAACAGTTATCAGCATACATAAAGAACATCTTTGTCAAACGCTCCCCACATATGAGATATGGCTCCTGCTAAAGTCCTTCCACCCTCCCATGCTCAGTCACTTCCTCTTTCGGCCCATTTTGAAGCTTAAAGTGGACCAACACCCTCAAAAACGACATAACTCTATTCACTTTAATAGTAAAAGACACTTACCTTTTGATCACTGTTGGAGCCGTCTGTCCCTCGCTGCGCCTGGAATCTTCTGAATCCTCCACCGGAAGTCCCGCTCTCCAGCTCTTGTCCGGTCATTAGCATATATTGTCCGGTCATTAGCATTTTTTGTCCGTCGCTGAGCTCTTCTTTCTTCTCGCGTTACTTCTGTCTGTGCTCCTCTTCTCATGATGTCATCCGGGGGCGTGGCCTCTCGCTGCTCTCCGGAGCGAGCGTAGTGCAGCGAGACCTGAGGCTGGAGTCGGTGGATCGGGTCACCGGGCGGGCCCTGACCATGACCGCTGGGAGACAGCAAAGGGCCCTGGCGGTGGAGGCGGCAGGTGAGGACGGTTGTGCGCGCCCGTACCCGCACCTATCTACCGCGCATGTGCGCTATTTTAACAGGAAGAGGTCAAAGGATCTCTTCCTGTTTGGGGGAAAATGAAGACGGTGGCCGGATTTTTAAATTATAGCGACGCGCAGCGGGAGCATAACAGGTAAGTTTTTTTTCCCTAACTATGCTAATCGGGTCTTTCTGCTTATTTTGTATATTTTAAAAATAGACATTAAAAAAAAAGGGGGCAGGGTGTTGGTCCACTTTAAAGCGGACCTTCACTCTGAATAAGAGTCTATCTTATATGTTTCCCACACCCTGTACATACAGATTGCTCACATTAAAAATCATCCCACCTGCATCTACTGCATGTTATGAGCCTTTAAACATCCAAGATGGCGGCTTATGGAAGCCGCCATCTTATCAGGCAGCCTGCAAACAGAAGTGCCTCCTCACTGGGCTGCTCTGCATTCTGGGACTGCTGACCTTTACCTGACCCCAGATCTGCTCTGTCTGAGCAAAGCACAGCTATAACCCGCCCCCCTGTACCTTATCCCACTCTCCTCTCCTCAGTAAGTGTGATGCTTCTGAGTCAAGATGGCGGCGCCCGTATCTTAAATTCCTGAACAGAGTTGCAGCCCAGTGGGGGAAAGAATAATAAGTTAGTGACTAAAAACGTAAAATATATTAATTTTAGATGCTAGGGAACTGTTTAAGAGTTTGGGCTTTTCATTAAATCACGCTGAAGGTCCGGTTTAAGCCAGTGTGGACAACACAAACATGGATCAATTAAAAGCCACGCTAATGATTGGCCACGTTCATGCTGCAGGCAAACACGTTACACAGCATTACTGGGGAAGGGGGGGTCTAAAAATATTACGTCTCATCTTGCGGATATATAGTGGCTGTTGATGGCTTTCAGAGCCATTACAGAAAACATCTGAACTTATACCTCTCTGCTTTGACAGCTTGCATAAATCAATGAGGTCCAGTAAAAGGCTTTTAACTAGATGGAAAAGACGTTCTTATCCATATTACAATCATATTTGATGGACCAGGGAAGCCTGCCAGAATACCATGTCTGGCATCACCAGGGTATTCTGGAGGATGAGTTAAATACTACACTTTGTAAACACCGCAACAAAATGAGGAGGATCATGCAGGCTGTTGGTTAGACAGAATTTATAGCGGGTACAGAAAAATCATGTGATAGTGCAGCTGCAAAGCAGGACCAGCTCTAACAGAGGTTTGCCCGATACCTGACAGCCCGCAGACTTAATCCCATGGAGTCCTGTATGCTGAGCTGGTTGAGTTTGAGTGTTTTGGGAGTGCCTACACCCAATATTTTTTGGTTACTCATATGAGCATACAGCCAGGGGCATGTACCAGCTTTTATTAGTTTGAGCAGGTTTGGGTCACCTTTGCTGAGTGTGTCGCTTCCTGTTTCTAGACAGGGTACACAAATTGCAACTTTTTTGGTAAAATGCTATTGTAATTAGTAGGTTGGGTAACATACCCCTTTGGTGAACCCCCTGGGATGCAATGATATCAGAACTTACACAGAGTAGAATAATAAAGACCAAAATTGAACAAGAAGAAACAATACATTCTACCTTTAATGCCTTGCATACCTCCCTTAAGAAAAAATCAAAGGTTTGGTGGAATATTGAATACCTTAAAGAATATTCTGAGAAACAGGTAATCCCTAAGGGACTCAGAATAAGATTGTTCCCGCAAATAGCTTTAATAAATGACGAATTTAAACGTAAATGGGAGGCAGTGTTACAAGAATGTTCTATACATTTAATGAAATTGCTGATAGAGCAACATAACAACTAATCTCTCTTGATGAACAAATTAAGAAGTTAGCTGAGGACCTAAACAGCTTTAGAAAGGATGAATATTTCACAGAAAGGGATAATCAAATCCAAGTATCAATAGAAAAGACCAATAGAAAACTCATATATATTAAAGAACATACATTTTAGAGGGACTTATTGGCTTACCAACAAAACAGAGCTTATATTTGGCCGGGTCCAGACAGTAGATCAACCCGGAGGGATTCCTCCCAAGACAGTTTTCTTCCTCTGACTCTTCGTCATCAAGGGAGAGAGGTAATAAGAGATATAGAGGACACAATAAGGGACTTATTGGCTTACCAACAAAACAGAGCTTATATTTGGCCGGGTCCAGACAGTAGATCAACCCGGAGGGATTCCTCCCAAGACAGTTTTCTTCCTCTGACTCTTCGTCATCAAGGGAGAGAGGTAATAAGAGATATAGAGGACACAATAAGGGAGAGTCCCTAGGAAACTGGAGGGACATATCGATACAGGATAGGGGCCCCCCCAGACGGGAGTTTGCCCTGAAAGCAGGAGAAGTAATGACGAGATCAAGGGTACGTAAAATTCAGGGAGATACGAATAGCTATCAAGGACCAGTTGAACTGCAAAGTCGAGGTCGGGAGCCTTTTTTAGAAAATACAGGCGAAGAAATCTTAGAAGGCGTATAAAAAATCGTAAGATAGGATCTCCTCAAATTATTCCTGTTTGCACGGAACTAGGTGAAGCTGGTAATACCGTAGAGCAGCATCCCACTAAGGGTAATAGGAAACAAAAAAAAGTTAACATTATTAACTTATCCAATGTAAGTAAGTCCTGATGCTAGGGTTAAATTTTTGCCCCACTAGAAAAAAATGATACTTTTGTAGTAGTGAAAGATCTTCACCTCTTCGCCCAGAAAGTTCTGTGCAAGCAGATGTTTAGTAACAAAGAGGAGGATACTGTAATTCGTGCTAGTCCATCACAGGCACAAATAGAGAGGGATATAATGGAATTAGGAGAAGAAGCGACTGGGATTTCTCCCATGATAACTAAAAAAAAAAAAAAAAAAAAAAAAAAAAACGTATTTTAAAAAACCCTCCACTTTTATCCTACTTTAACTTCTTGTCCCCACTTGCCACCTTTGTAGACGTGGTAACCTCAGAAACAGAAAAAATTAAAACCAGCAAAGAGTCAAATCTGTCAAAGGATTTGCAGTCCGCTCTAGAACAATTGGAAGCAGACTGCAATATAACAATAAAACCTGCCGACAAGGAGGTAATGTGGTTGTCATGAGTAACGATCAATATGAACGTATGTGCAATAGGATATTGGAGAATAAAAATTGGTATGCCAGAGCCTCCATGTCCAGGTTCCGGGAGGCCTCTGGGGAGTATCACTCGCTCATCCGGGATGCGGTGACTGCGGGGGTGGTCGACGGGACGACTTGCGCCTTTCTGGAGACCCCCTGCCCAATTGCACCTACCTTTTATGCCCTGCCCAAGGTGCATAAATCTGTGGTTGCCCCCCCGGGCAGACCAATCATATCGGGCATGGGGTCTCTCACGGACAGGGACAGTCGTTTTGTAGACCACCACTTGCAACCGTTGGTCCATCAATTACCATCATATTTAAAGGACACGGGTCATCTTCTCCACATCCTGGATGGGCCGAGTGTGGCCCCGGGGACCGTCCTGGACGTGGAGGCACTATACTCGAGCATTCCACATGAAAAGGGACTCTTGGAGGTACGTTATTTCCTTAACGAGTTGGATATAGAACACCACAATTTGAACACATTCCTGTTGAAACTCTTGGAATTCATCCTCACCCACAATCTCTTTCTCTTCAATGGCCAATTATACCATCAGATACAAGGTACAGCGATGGGGACAACTTGTGCCCCATCATATGCTAACTTGTATTTGGGCCGTTGGGAGAGAGGATTGTGGGGTGAGGATGACCTCTCGATGTACCTAAGCCACGTTCTCACGTGGCACAGGTACATCGATGATGTGTTCTTTTTGTGGACAGGATCTGAGTCCCTATTTAAACTTTGTAGATGCCCTTAATCATAATGTTTACAATTTAAAATTCACATTTGAATTTAGTACGACAAAAATCAACTTTTTGGATTTAACGATCTACATAGACTCTGAAGGACAACTCTGCACAAATTCTTATCGGAAGCCAACAGCGGCAAATACCATCTTGCGAGCGTCCAGCTCGCATCCTAACCATTTATTACATAGTATACCGTATGGTGAATATGTCAGGGCATGCAGAAATTGCACAACGGACTCAGATTTCCAAATGGCAGCTGATGGGATAAAAACGAGATTATTAGACAGAGGTTACAGTATGAAAATTGTAAATAGGGCATAAAAAAAAGCCAAGGCTAGGGGGGGCGCTCGTGAGCAGCCAATGGAGAAGGCTGCTGCTTAGATCGGCTCCTCGCTGGGCGGGAATTACTGCCGTTTTAACGGCCACCACAGCAGCGGTTCTTGGCCCTGGGGGTCGGGGAACCCCCCAGAGAACGGGGGAGAAGGGAGAGCCGACCTCCCGCAGCAGAGGAGAGTGTCAGCGAGGCCGCCAGTTCCAAGATGGCGGCCAAACCTCAGTGAAAGCAGCGCAGCTCACCAGCCTGCCAGCGTAACTCCTCAGCCAGTCAGCACAGCACGTTTCCGGACCCAGGCGCAGGTCAGTCGGGTCCCCAGGGACACGGGGCACATCAGAGGGGAGTGATAGAAGCCAGAGGCACGGTGTATCTGCCCAGGATCCCCTCCCAGCAGAATCAAAGATGGCGGCTGCCCCAAGCTAACAGTGCAGCCCCCAGAAATCCGGCCAGCGCAGTGTATTACC
Organism: Gastrophryne carolinensis; assembly: GCA_027917425.1. Taxonomy (NCBI): domain Eukaryota; kingdom Metazoa; phylum Chordata; class Amphibia; order Anura; family Microhylidae; genus Gastrophryne; species Gastrophryne carolinensis. Next base: position 91,877,927 of record CM051237.1, read on the forward strand.
AGCCCCTGTGACCTGTGGGACAGTGTCCCGGGAGCATTTAACCCTTGGAGAAACCGGGAGCACCTGGAGAACGGACGTCAGGGAAGCAGATCAAGCATTAGGAGGCACAATTTCCCCACCTGGGGCCCTCCTCTGAATCCAAACTTGCGACGGCAGCCTCTGCATAGCAGCTACCCTGTCCTAAGCAATCATATCTGAACTCCAGGGGCCACTGCTCTCTATATGCTTACTACGCAGGCCTGAGCAGTGAATGGGGCGCAAGGATTGTGGCAAGTTGGCACAGACCCCGAGGCCACCCACACGCACAGCGAGCGCTAAGATGGCAGCTTCCTCAGGATCCATACCCAGACCACAGCTGTCCCCATCTCCAATACCCTCGCCGGAATTGATGAGTCACAAGTAGAGTCACGGCCGGGATCCCGGATGGTGACCCCGGAGCCCCCACCATCACCGCGGGCTAACCCAGGCATAAGAGATGCTGAGCTGTTGGAAAGATTTAAACTTGTCCTGCAGCAGGAGCTGGAAACGGCCACTGAGAAGCTCTCCGCTACATTTAAAGCTGAGCTTAGAGATCTGAGGTCCCGTACATCGAGGCTGGAACACTCAAATGACCGACACTACCTCTGTCCTGGAGGAGCATGACGCGGAAATCCAAAACAGGACCAAGCTGTCCTCAGCCCTCCAAAAGATGGAGGACTTGGAACAGATCCCGGCGCTGCAATCTGCCCTCAGGGTGCTGCCGGAATCTATCATTGACCTCAAATCTACTATCACAGCCCTAATTCAAGAATTGGTCCCAGCGATCCCGATTGAACGACTGGAAATGGACAGGGTCCATCACACCCTGGGTTCCCCTAGAACGTATGGCCAGCCCAGGGATGTTATCGCCAAGTTCACTTTCTATAATACCAAGGAAGTGATCGCTCAGGCCGCCAGAACCCGCAACAACTTGGTCTTCCAAACTCATCAATACCAGATTTACTCGGACCTAGCTCCAGTGATGCTACAGAAACGCCGCCTGTTGAAGCCTCACCTCTTAGTCCTCAAGTCGGGCAAGATAGCCTACAAATGGGGATTCCCGTTTAGACCATCCTTTACATACATGGGCCGCTCGTATGCGATTACAACCCCGGAGGAGGCCTCTGATTTGTTGGAACGCCTGGGCTTGACCACAGCAACTGAGTCACTGTCTACACCAAGGCCGCCCCAGAAGCAACGCACGCGGGCTACACGGAGGGACCAGCGGACCAGCAGCCGGCATCGACCTCATCTCGAGCAGCAACAACCCGCCTCCCTGACAACGGCTGACTCAGGATGGGGACTGAACAACCTACGAACAGTGTTGGAAGAATCCGGTCATACGATGACCATGTGTGACATCCCGGACTTTTTCCTAGTCCCATATTTTTTTTCCCCTCTCTTTCCTATAGGTGCTGTTGGGACCCTCGGTGGACTGTATGGAGGTAATTGGCCTGGTCGGGTTGGGGGCACTCACCTGCTGCCGGGGGGGGGGAGGTTATCCTCCTCCCCCTTGGGTTAGCGGGGGGGGTGGCCACTGGCAAATCTGTTAAACGTTTTGCTTCTGTTTTTTGATGCATAATTACTTATTGCCACTGGGCAGTTGTTTCTTTTGCATTTTAAATTGTTGTATGGTTGGCCTGCGCAGGCGCTTTTCAATGTACCATGACTTTACGCCACGTCGCGAGGCTGGCCATGTGGAATGTGACATTCGCGGACCGTAATGGCGGCCTCTCGACGGGAGTGAACTTTTTTTTTAGATTAAACGTGCCAGATAGGTATAACGCTTCCCTAGAGTGACTTAACTTATTGTTAAATAGTCAGCTTAAATGTTTTTTAACTGTTCCATGACTTTACACCACGTCGAGAGGCTGGCCATGTGGAATGTGACATTCGCAGACCGTAATGGCGGCCTCCCGACGTGGGTGGATTTAATTTTTGAGGTTAAGCATACCAGATAGGTGTAACGCTTCCCCAGAATGACCTACCTTATTGTTAAATAGTTCGTTGTAACTGTTTTAAATGAGAGGCTGACCATGTGGAAGGTGACACTCGCGGATCGTAATGGCGGCCTCCTAGGTATAACATTTGTAGATGACCCCTGGTGGGGTGCTGGCGTTGGGCTGGTCTGGCACACCAGTCTCAGACTTTTCTGGAAAAGTGAGAAGGATAAAAGTGTGCAAACCTTAGTTTGAGTTAAGGTTGATGTTTTGCAGCACGGAACGGCTTGATGTCCCAAACAAATATAAGCATGAAGCTCTGACCCGAAGGCAGTGTCTAGGCTTGTGCCCCCTCTCCTCCCCCATATTTTACTGTTCACTATGCTGACCCCGAGCCGCTGCAGATAACTCTACAATCGCAGGCGATTCCCCGCCCAGAGGCGACCCCCCTCCAGGTACCCAGAAAACTTCCGGTTGTGGGATACCCCCGGAAGGCAACCACTGACTCGCTCGAGTCACCAACCCCCCTTCCCCTTTGTTCCCCTGTCTTGAGACACCACCTGAAACCCCGGCGGCCCCCGTACTACTCGGGGTATACCTGGGGCACTCTATTACTTGATACCTGCAGCACCCACTGCCACCCCTTTTACCCTGCACTTGCCAATCCCTAATCTCTCCCCGAATTCAAGCACCCTACCCTCTTCCCCTCCCCCCCCTTTTTTCTCTCTCTCTCCCCCTCTTCTTCTTTTCTCTTAGATAGCTTCTTCCCACTCTTCTTAACACTCGGCCCTGCCTGTTTTTTTTTTTAGTGAAACATCATCAAGCAGTGCTGGTCTTAACTTTAAATTGCTTTCACATAATGTGCAGGGTTTTAACTCCCCGCACAAACGGACTAAAGCGTTCCACTATTACAGGCAGATACAAGCTGACATACTGTGCCTCCAGGAGACGAAATTTTCCACCACAAGCTCCCCAAAATACCTAAATCCACAATACCCCACATTCTTTCTAGCTTGTTATACAGAGAAAACCAGGGGTGTGGCCATTGCATTTCGGCGAAATATTCCATTTAAATGTGAGACAATAGCTGACCCAACTGGCCGGTACCTGATTGTAATAGGCAGCTTACATGACACACAGATGACCTTTTGTATCGTATTACGTGCCCAACACTCATCAAGCTAATTTTTTCTCACACCTTTTGAAAAAAATGAAAGCACATAGCAAAGGGCTACTAATTATGGCCGGAAACTCCAATGTAGCACTAGATCCTAAGTTTGATAGGTCACCCCAGCAGGGTAGCGGGTCCTCCTCGCCGTCCATGCAGCAGTCTCCAAATCGTATCAATGCCATGCTGCGGGACGAGACCCTGATATATGTGTGGCGTGAACTGAACCCTAAAACACGGGATTACACCTTCTACTCTAATCCCCATAATTCGTTTTGCAGAATTGATCATATTATGGTGCCCCAGAATGTTATACCCATGATTGGCAAATGCCAAATTCTAGCCACACCTTGGTCAGACAACGCCCCAGCACTCATGAGGTTCGCGGCTACCCCCCCCCCCCCACTGCCAGACCATTCGAGTGGAGACTAAATGACTCCCTGCTTCCACGCAGAGACCCATGACCAGATCCTCCAGTCACTTACTTTGCAATAGATGCTAATTCAGCTACGGTGGTGAGTGTATGGGAGGCCCATAAGGTAATGATGAGAGGAGAACTTATTGCGTTAGCTACCTCTATCAAAAAGAGCAGAACAGAAAAGATTACCCAGCTAACAACCAATTTAGAACAGCTACAAACTGCATGGAAAGCGAACCCTTCAAGGGAACTTAAGAAAAAGGTAGATGAAGTCAATATGCAACTTAACGTAGCGCTAGACGAGATAGCAGAGAAGAAGCTTAGATGGGGTAGGCAGAAGATGTACGCAAGGGCCAACAAACCTGATACCCCTTTAGCAAACAAGCTCCGATACTCAGGACCGAAACAGACTCCAATCACGCTACGGTCTGCAGAGGGAACCAGTAGTGCTAACCCCGTCAAAATTGTTGACATTTTAAAAAAAAATGTTGGGCAAGCTTTATGCGGCGCCCCATGCGTTCCCTCAGGAAAGAGCTATCAAATTTCTAGACTCGATCTCGCTCCCTGAGGTGGCAGAAACTCATAGAGCCAACCTCGAAGCAGAGATCTCGGTTCCGGAAGTTTTAAGGGCGATCAAAAGCTTTAAGGTCTCCAAGGCACCGGGGCCCGATGGCTTCTCAAACTTATATTATAAGAAATATGCTGCAGAACTAGCCCCTCACCTAGCTATAATGTTTAATTCCATTAAAGAGGGAAGCACATTGAACCAAACCTCTTTGGAGGCATTCATAAGCATGATCCCAAAACCAGACAAGGATCACCTGAACCCACAGAATTATAGGCCCATATCCCTGCTTAATGTTGATCTTAAAATCCTGGGGAAAGTTTTGGTCTCTAGGATTAATGAATTTTTGGGCACCCTGATCGGGAAGGATCAAGTGGGGTTTGTACCTAATAGGCAAGCCTCAGATAATATTCGTAGAGTTACTCATTTGATCAAACTAGCCCAGCAGAGGGGCATCCACAGTCTTCTCTTGTCACTGGACATGCAGAAGGCCTTTGATTCCCTATCGTGGGATTATAGGTCTCTTGCCCTTCAGAAATGGGGGTTTGGAAGCAATTTTTTAGCATGGATACGGTCCATATACTCGTGCCCTTCAGCAAGAGTTCAATATGGGGGATACCTTTCAGAGCCATTCCCAATCAGAGGTACGCGACAAGGGTGCCCTCTCTCTCCAGTGTTATTTGTTTTGGCCCTGGAACCACTGGCAGTTGCAATCAGGACACAATCGGATATAACGAGGATAGAGTTAGCAGGATATCACCATAAAGCATGCCTTTTCGCGGACGACATACTATTAGTCCTCTCGCGACCCCATATCTCGCTACCCAATGTCCTCCATCTTCTAGATGCCTTCTCGCAAATCTCTGGCCTCAAAGTTAACAAAGAAAAATCCTTGGGGTTAAACTTAAACGTTCCTTCCCAGATACGAACATCGCTTCAATCCAACTTTCCCTTCCGTTGGGCCCCGTGGACACTATCATATCTGGGGGTCAAGGTCACTCCTCACTATCACACATACCAGGCTAACTACCCCCCCCCCCCCCCCCTTTCGATCGCTAAAAACCATGCTTGACTCTTGGCAGGGACATGGGATTTCGTGGATAGGAAGGATCAACGCGGTAAAAATGACCCTATTACCCAAAATGCTCTATCACTTTAGGACGCTCCCTGTTCAAATCCCCGCGCACCAGATTAGAAGCATGCAGAATAGCATAATGAGATTTGTCTGGGGAACCAGACCGAGGGTAGCTAAAACCACTAAGTTTAGACACAGGACGGAAGGAGGTTCCGTGCGTGAACAAATACTACTTGGCGCAAATTGCGCAGTTACATTGCTTACATCTCGAAGTAGAAACCCCCCTTTGGGTCTCCTTAGAGGCCATGGCATGCGACCCCATCCCCATAGAAACCATTCCCTCCGTGTGTGGGATGGGGTGAAATACTCAGGGAAGCTAATTTCGCCGCACCTCCCAGCTATGCGTCTATTCAGAAATCCCTGGTTCCCTCCAGGGATGGAGAATCCTGAGGCATTCGCGTGGTGGAGGCGGACAGGTATTAATAATAGATAGATAATAAATAGGCAGGAAATAGTTTCTTGCCCCACATTAGTGTCAAAAGAAAATGCACCAGCTGCCGAATGCTTCAGGTACCTCCAGATCCGCCACTGGTTAGCTCCCTTGCTAAAGAACAAGACCCCTGGGATGGATAAAAGACCTTTGAGAAGGTGTGCCTTCAGGGGGCACCGACACCAGGCCTTATTTCTATGATACATGCCCATCTTACGACATTACCGGCCAATCTGAAGCATGGATATATGATAAAATGGGAAACAGATCTGAACCTGGTTCTAGATAGAAAAGAATGGACGGACATCTGGGCAGGGATTAACAAATGCTCTATAAACATCACCACGTTGGAAGCGGCATATAAGATGCTCACGAGATGGTATCTAGTTCGGTCCCGCGTGGCGAAAGCAGTCCCAGGGTACCCTGCAACCTGCTTCCGCGGCTGTTCTGCAGAAGGCACGGTTCTCCACATTTGGTGGGAATGCCCGAAGGTTAGGAGGTTCTCGTCTCGGGTCTTTGGCCTGCTATATACTCTCCTGCGCAATAATCTACGAAGGGACCCCTGGGTTGCTTTGCTACATGTGAGGCCAGAAGGTATTACCAAGCCCCAGCATGCCTTGCTGACCCAGGTCATGCTGGCGGCAAAATTAGCTATCGCTAGCTCATGGAAAAAGGAAATGTCCCATTTCAGATGGTAAAAGAGAGGCCGAATGGCATTTTTATTAACGAAAAACTAACCAGCATCCTGAGAGACTCCCATGAGAAATTTATGAAGATTTGGAGCCCTTGGGTGGAATACTCGTTTCCAGATATGAGAGAGGCCCTGCTGCAGTCAGAGATGGCCAGCAAACTCTTCCCTTTAATTGTATATATCGATTGTGAATAATATATATTATATATATATATATATATATTTATTTATTAATTATATTCTTACCTTTTTTTTCCTCTCTTTCCCCTCATGTCTCCCGTCTGTCTCCCTCCTCCCTTACTGTCGTTCGCCTTCCCCCCCCCCCCTTGCCCAGACCCCTTGACCCCCCTCACCCCCCCTGATACCAGAGGGGTGGCGGTGTGGAGGGTTTGGGGCGGGAGGAGATAATCTACTTGCCCGTCAGTTTGAGTAAGATTGACGATCAGTCAATAGATGTTAATTTTAAGCTGCTCATGTTGGCGCATAACTAAACTCTAGAAGCGCAAAATACCCTAAATGTGCCTTAGTAACTTGCTGAAAATGACATGTCTGTATGAGCAAATGTATAAAGACGTGGGACACAGAGTATTTAGGGCACTCAGGTGGTGGCCACATCTGCTCTGTGCATGCCTGGACAACGTGTGGGGGACTCTGTGACGGCCATCGGGGGAATTTGGAAGCATTGTGAAACCCAGTTTTCCCTATTGAAAGAGAGGATTTACCGTCTGGTGAACATAATTACATTTTGGACCACCCAGGCCGCCATTTTGAGAGTTTACCCTGTACAAAGTCACTGAGCCTATTCAAGTAAGCAAAAGTTCTTTTGGGCATTCACTGTTTCATCATATGATCCTACTAAACATATAGCACAATATGGGTGACCCATAATATATGTTTGACCCTATAGATTGTGAGTGGACATTAATTTAATTAATTAATTTGAATGCATAGATGGCCATTGTATGCTTGTGCACACATAGGAATTCGTCCTCCGCATTTAACCCATCCGTGCAGTGAGTGTACACGTGCCTGGAGCGGTGGGCTGCCCTAATTACGGCACCCGGGGAGCAGTTGGGGGGTTAGGTGCCTTGCTCAAGAGCACTTCAGTCATGTCCCAGGACCGGGATTCGAACCTGCAACCCTCCAGTCACAAGTCCGCTCCCCTTACCTCTAGGCCACAACTGCCCCTTACATGATACTTGATTGTACTTTACTTTGTGCATATTTGAGAAGGCATGGAAATCAATACAAGGTACAATGATGTAAAATACAAAGGATGGTGTTGTGAAACTTCTATTTATATTTTTCCCCTTATCCCCCCCCCCCTTTTTTTTCTCTCTTCTTCCGTTTTTTTTATTGTCCAAAGATTTCCCCTTATAGGATGTTGAATAACCCACAAGTACAATGATGAGTGCAAGTAAATGGCACTGAGGAAGCCGATTGGAGGCGAAACTAGTATGCCAGTACCGCTAGTACTCAATTTTGTGGAAATTTACTGTATTGTAGCAATGGAATATATGTGAATGGTGTGTTTTGTACTTTTTATACTGTTTATGAAGTTGTCTGGACTTTCTGGAGGATTATATTCCCATGATTGCACTTGAAAAAAAAATAAAACGTCAAAAGACATTTTTAACCAGACTATAGGACTTGTTGTATATATGTAGCGAGGTCATAGTCCCTTAGGCTGTTGTATGTTGTTTTGGGAGTGCCTACACCCAATATTTTTTGGTTACTGGTTGAGTTTTTGCATTATCTGCCACAATCGGCCACTGGTGTGCTCCACATCAGTGGTGTGCTCCCTGCTGCCGATCAATGAGGGAACAGACGTGTTTGTGAACAGAAGCAGAGACGAGCACCAAGGTTGGCTGGTGCGCATGTCTGTCAGTAATAAAGCTGGCAGTGAAGAAAATGGACTGACTCTGGCATAGGTGTACAGTTTGTTTTTTTAGATGGCCCTCGTCAGCTAGTCTAACCAAGGAGAGCCAAACGTTCCGGCAGTCACATCCTCGCTACCCTCTATCAGGGAGTGTGCATTCACAAATGCCTGCTGCGGGCACATGCCCTTCTAAAAGGTATAGCTGACAGCAGCTGCGACTCGCGCATGTGCTGTTGGATCAGGGAGAAGGTGTTTTTTTTAGGCAACTCGGAGGGTTTAACACAGACTTAAGTGGCTCAGAAAACTTCAGGTGATGCAGCCAGCCCAGCAGTGGCCCATTTTTAGTTTTATGGGTTTTCCACCACCGAGGCCATGTGATACCCCCATGTGATTTCTGAGATTGGCTGACGTGACCCAGACCACTGGCCACATCCCTGTTTTCCCTATAGTCTGGGAAGTGCTAAATGAAGCATGCCACAACTACCTGTAGAGTGCCCCAGGGACTTTTAGACTGCAGTACCGCACTGCTTTACAGACGCTTTAAAGAGAACCACCACACAGGAATTTAATTTTCCCCCTGAGTTGTTCCTCTCGGAAGGGGGGGGGGGGGGGAACGAGGGCTCTGGGGAAGGTGAGTGTGTCAAGGATGCCCCAAGGAATGGAACTCAGACAGCACTGGAGATGTGGTATAAAAAAAAAAAATAAAAAAAAAAACTATTAAAGCAAGTATTTTTTCACATTGCCTAGAATGGGTAGGATTTTAAGATATTCTGCATACTGCCTGTTATAGGGTGATGGGGAGAACTTCCAAACACTATTTTAGGTGCATCTTATAGTGCAAAAAAAAAAAAAGAAAAAAAAAATATATATATATATATATATATATATATATATATATATATATATATTCATCCGCTGAGCTGCTGAACAAGGATGTTGAAACGGAGATCTAGCCTCATTTCTGCAGGGGTTGAACACCACCCGCCCTGCTTCACATTGCGTGGGACATGCCAATCCTGGTTTCTGCACTTAGCTGCTTCTTCAGCTTCTGCTTCAAATTGTAGTGACAGCACAATAAAAAGAAACTAGTGTAATGAGAGAGTGAGATAGAGACACAGACATGCATGGAAAGAGGCAATCCCCTTTCTCTACAAACCTTCATGGAACAATCCCAATCTGCACCTTAGAGACAGAGAGAAATAAACAAGCCTGTCTGAAGATGTGAGAATCTACCAGCAATACTCTCCAGCAGTCACACAATGTGCCCCCTGCTGCCAGCCAATAAGGAAGCCTGCTCCCTTGACCAGTAGCAGGTACGAGCAGTAAGGCCAGGGAGAGAAAAGTACCGACAGTGCTGAACCGCATGGATACAGTTTAGAAGACTTTGTGGGATTGAGTCTGTGGGCTGACAGGTAAGTGCTCTTTGTATATTTATTTATTTATTTTTGGGGGGGGGCTGCAATTAGATTGTCCATGCTGTAAAGCTAAGCTCTCCTTTAGTCGCACCGGCGCAGGGCGGCTGGAAGAAAGATCTATGCAATCTGCAAATTTTTAAACGCCAAAGCCAGGCGGAAGACCTGCGGGGCCAAAAAGGTGGGTATAAATGTATGTGTGTTTATGTCTGGATAGGGACTATCTGGCAGGTAAGACACTTAGGCCTTCATTTTTACACTCTGCGTGTCTTTACACCCTCTAACAAAATGTTTCCATACCTGAGTATTGGTTATAGATGGGGAAAAAACGTGACAGGAAAATAGATTTGAATACTTACACCCATCGGATAAAGTTCTTGGACTTCTTCTCCACGAGGTTGATGCCCTCCAACACGTTGGTAATATCATAGACTCGTCTCTTCCCCACTCCCAGCAATCTAGCAAGGTCATTTAAATCCACAACACCTTCCGGGGCAGCCTTAATAATGTCCATAAATTTCCGGGTCAGGTGAAATAGAGACACATCGAAACGAGGCCTCGGCAACCGTGAAGGATCTTCACCAGAGAAGTGATCTGCATGACAAAAGAACACATGGAGAACCTGTTAGTCCTTGATGTAGGCAGAAAACCCAAAGTAATATTATTGAGACACATCCCAAATCAGCATGCCTGCTATGGACCTTTTTGGAGTAGAATTTTCAGACTTTTAGTCCACTTTAAAGTCATAATTCAGGCAAAGATAATTATTACAACATTGTGTCGGGCTACATTGGGCACTGTCCTAAATTGTTTTCAGTTTTTAAATTGAAGAAGAAATGGCTGAGATTTTGAGGTTTACAGTTTCACCTAATGACTCCTTTTCTGAAGCATGTGGACATGGCCCTTGGAGCTGTGATGCTGCATAATAATCAGCATAATGGGCGGTGTCTGTAGGTGCCCCCGAACTTGCTTTAGACACACTGGCTGTCTAATGCCTAGACCAGCACCTCCAGATGCACGTGCGAGTACTCTCATATGCGCATGCTCGCACTCCCAAACTCGCCTGCACTCTCAAATGACCACACTACGATACACACGCATCCGCACTCCCGTAATTCTGAATGTGTGCACGCCTGCACTCTCATATGCGCATGCACTAGGTAGCAGGAACAGTGAGCACATAGGGGAGCAGGTAGGCAGCCGGGGAAGTGGACATGTAGGTGGGCGGGCAGATTGGAAGGTGGAGGGTGGACACTGCACGCAACTATGCTACCCGTTGGCTGGCCCGTGTTGCTGAAGGTGCTTTGGCAGGGGGAGGAGTCAGCTGTCAGCGAGAGGTACAGGAGCCCCCCTTCCTAGCACCTCCAGAAGCGCCGTCCGGGCAGTGGGCTGCGCTCCTCCTGTCACGCTAGATGGTTTACAGACACACAGATCCCCCTGCAGTCATGATGGGATGATGTTTATCTTACTTCTACCCCAAGCTGAACAAGTAAAATAATCATCATGCCATTATGAGGGCAAAGGGATGTGTGCAGCCTGTCAACCACCACTTTAGCATAACATGCTGAAGGACGGGGGAGGCAGGCATATGAATGGAATGCCTAGTGGGAGTCACTGCGTCTGAGCAAACTTGTGTGAGGGGGTCAGGAGAGCCTTGCAGGTGGTGTAGGGTAAAGATACGTTTTAAGGGCTGATCTATCTGGGGGGTTTACTTAATGGTGCTTCCCAAATCGGAATGCTCCTGGAGCAAGGATCAAAACCTGGGATAGTGTTCCGCTTTAAATAAAATAGTCATACAATAGCATTTCATTTTCATGTGTGTTTAATTTTCTTTTAGAAACACGCTGCGTATGCACGGTCTATCCTGGTGGAGAACATAGTAATTGTGCATTAGAAGGCGTTTAGGAGCAGCTATTTTAGACATTCAGATTGGGGTTTACTTTAAGCTCAGTACTCACTTGGTTTGTTGACTTCATCGCTTAGGACATCCGGCTTCATCTATCAGGAGCAGAAAAAGTGAATATACACGTTATTAAAATGCTGGTTATAATTTGCACATAGCAACACATAGACTATACATCCCATATAAGAGATCTATGTGATACAGGAGGAGAAGCAGCACTGACAGATCACCTCGCAGGTGGGAGCTGACCCTTCCTCTATCACAGCGGCTGCAGCATAGCCAAACTGGCATGACAGCCAGTGAAATGTTTTAGGGGATAGATCATTCCTAGGGAATCACAAAGACTGTCACAGGTTCCCTTTACCTTGCACCCCCCCCCCCCCCAATTAGAAATAGCCACCCACCTGCCACTGCAACCTACTAATCTGACTTACTAATTCAATTGGTCTAATGGTGCCGGCCTTAAGACATCCCGAGCTGCCATTCCACATCACCAGTGGGTGTCACCCAGATGGCTGCCAGACGTGGACGGCGATATTCAGGAGGCCGGGGCACCTACAATAAAAGAGACAACAGGCTGAATGTAAACAGTGCTAATTACAAGCAATCGCGCCTGCGACCAGTATTTACTTTTGAGAGATTGCAAGCGCGATTACTACCAAAATGCTGCATACAGGACTTTTGTGGTGCGATCATCCCCCACAGTGTTTAAGGCCCATAGTTTCCCATGGGCAGTGCTTTCACAGTGATTACGGGGCGATTGCTAATGGCTCTCACATCAAACTCCCCAATGAAGGGCCAGCAACAGGAGAAATTATTGTTCAGACAGAGCTATACATTGCTTGAGAAGGGAGTTTGACATCCATGGATCTAAAAAATTCCAGGTCTGACTGCAGGCCTTCCCTTGGGGCATCCCAAACTGTGTGGATACCCCCCCCCTCCCGGTAGCTAAAAACTTGCCTTCTTTCTGGCTCCTTTGCTGATGTAAACACCAGCGGCTGCATCTCCAGCATCTTTGGCCTGTGTGTGTGCTTCTGCCCCCAGCATTCAGATAGGCTGGGGATACACCTGCTTGCGCTCCCAATTGCCACAAACTGCAGTTTGCTGAACATCAAATGTGCACAGAAACTGCTCAGACTGCACAAGAACCGGGGAAGGTGTGCTGGGCGATCTGGGCGGTTTCACACAGCGGGGCAATCCCTAATAGCGATTCCCCCAGGGCGGTGAACAAAACCGGGTATGGAAAAAATCCTGGGTTTTGTTCAGCTTTCAAGGAAATGTCCAGGCTAAGTGTAAAAACAACCCATTGTCTGCTTACCTGCCATGCAGGTGAGCTACTGAATAAAGCCGTTGTTGAGAGTTAGCCCCTTTCCTGTAACCCAGCACCTGGATTTTATTTCTTCATGACCACTTTTTTTGACTGGTATGGACACACTTGTGCTTGTGTGTGCAGAGGAGGATAGCTGCCTCCTGCTTCTTTGTTCGAGTCCACCTTTCAATGCAAAAAAATAGGTAGTCATGAATAAATTACAGGGGCTGGGCTACAGGAAAGGTGCTAAGTCTCAACAACAACAGCTTTATTCAGCAGCACAACAGGATAAATCCTCTGAATGGCAGGTACACAAATGATTTACTTTTACACTTTGCCTGGACAATCCATTTAATATGAACCAGAGGCCTGACACCCCCCTCTCCCCACTATTCCAATAATGGAGAGGGTGTGGAAGTGCCCCAATGAATGATACGGGGGTGTGAGCCAGACACAGAAGCTCCAGTGACAAGTTTGGGCCCGTGCAGCCCAGGAGTCGGACTGATCAGCTGTGGGGAAAAAAAAAAAAAAAAGTACTCTTGTTTTTCATTTTGGGTGGTCAATCCCTTTAATTCCCTCAGGCATGTATTGATAGTTGTCATTTTGTGGACTTTCCCAGCAGACCTCAGATCAGGGGGGAACAAGGCTGAATTGCTTACCTGATCTCGCAGTGCTGATCACTCTCCTGCAGCCCCCGGTATCTGAAGCCGGGTGCCACGCTGCCATCTGGAGGTGGCTGTGTACAAGGCTAGACTGAAGTGCGGCTCCAGGCTTTAGCTAGCAGGTCAGTGAGCCCCACAACGTACAGGGTGAAAGCTGGGGACTCCTATGGCAGCCCTGAACTCAGGTCTGCTGGGAAAGCCTCAGAAATTAGACTTTTCCTTTAAACTGGAGCTAAAGTATATTAAAGTGGAAAGAAACCGGACATAGCATCTCTAAGACGCTAGGTCAGGTTTGCACACTACCCCCAATGTGTAAAAACACCCCAGTGCCCTGACATGCTTACCTCTCCAAGAGCCCACGGCACATGTGCGGCCAGCATCACGCCCATCCTTCTTGGGCTTTGTGGATTTCATTCAGCTTCTCCAACCGCACATTAATATGCATGGCCAGAGAAGCTGATTGGAGTAGAGCTGCACCTGCGCCGTGGGCTTGTTGGAAAAGTAAGAAATGTAGGCCACTGACAGGGTTTCACGCAGCGGGGCTGAGATGGCCCCGGGTGGGGGGGATAGACCAAAACCCAGGATAGTGAAAATTCTAGGTTTTGGTCCACTTTAAAGTGGCGCAAAACCCACTAGTGGCCAGCCTGGAAAATGTTACAGGGCCAGCCACTGGCCTCACCCTGGGGCATAGCCAGAATCTGTATGCCCTGGTGTGTGAAACCCACCAGGATGCCCGGTAATAACTCACCTTTCCCCAGTCCAACGGCGCATGTGCAAGCTCTTGTCCAATCAGAGCTGTTTGCCTTTCAACAAAAGGCCCCCAATTGTTTACAATGGGGAATGTGCGCTTCTTCCCCAGCCATTCAGACAGGTTCGCTCCCCATTGAAGGCACTCAGAGCCTGTTGTCTGATTGGACGAGAGCCCACTCATGCACTGTTGGGGCGAGAAGAGGTGAGTTTTGGGGATTCCCCCGGAGACACAAAAGGTAAAATTCCAGGGTTTTGTTCCGCAGCTGTTGTCGACCAATCATATTTGCTGGCTCACTAGCATATCTATCTACGCTATCAGCTTATGTTATACGCTATTGCTGGCTCTATAGCGTGTCTACCTATTTACGTTATTAGCGTACACAATTATACCCACGCTGTGACCAGGCATTCTGATTGGCTTCTAGCTCGCCCAATCATACAGCGGCCGGTGACGTCACACCGTCTCTTCCGGGTCCCGGATGGCACGCTAGCTGCTAGGATTAACATCATGCCCTCAGGTAAGGTTTGTTGCCTTCACACTATGTATGACTAAGTGCCGGATGGCTTGAAACACGTCACAGGTGCCCTACCATTTCTGCTACGGCTGGGCCATTTTTGCCGCTATCCCGATTTTTGACTTTTCCATATATGGGCTGATTTTAATTGCACGAAATAAAGCTAATTTTTAATGGAAAGTTGGACAAAACACTGCAACATATTTGCAGAGCGGGCTTGCACATTGGTTCCCAGCGGTCACATGACTGGCTGCTATACAGTAAATGAGGAAGTGGTAAGCATTGGCTGACCTGACTTTAGATGCTCTTCAGGGAGAGATGCGACAAGCCAATGTTGACGTCACACTGAAGGGCTTTTTGAGGCGTGGCCTGGGTGTCCATGGTTACCTCGGCAGAGCCTATTTCTCAATAAAGCCCAGCCCACTCGCTATGGATCACGCTGGGGCGCCCTGGCTGGCTGGCTGGCTGGGCACTCACCGCGCAGGCTGGGCAAAGCCAATTTATTGTGAGACTACAAGTCCCAGCAATCCCCGCCCACCACGGCGGCTATTGATAAACACACAGCTCAGCATGCCGATCACTGGCAGACACAACACGCTCCCTGGGTGACAAGCCACGCCCACCAGGACCACGCCCCGCAGTGTTTGCGTCCCGCCCACAGGCTTAGGCGCGCCGCTGTGACACATGATGGCCGGTTGAGCCCTCACTCCTGGACGTACCTCTATGTCTGTGTCCGCAGGCCCGTCTTCCGATAGAGGATCCATGCTCGTCGGCGAAGCCGCCCCGAAATCCATCACCGCAGCTAAGCTCCGCTACCGGGAACAGCGCGGGAAACGGCGACACGCCCAGCAAACCGCGGGTGTCACATGGTAGCATACGTCACACAAGAAAGATCAATCGGCGAATAGGATGTGGCTGACGCCCATGTGTACGCTGATTGGTGGGAGCTACTGTGCTTGTGATTGGTGACCTCTGGTCGCTAGAGCACGATGTACAGCTATTACTGGTGTCCTCTGCTGCCTGCCTCCAGCACCATAATAATGGTGACCACACACGCTACTATTATTATTATTGGTAGGGGGCTGGACATTTATCCGATTTTAAAGGGTGCGAGTAAACAAGAAAATCACGCACCGACATTGTGCCAGTATTAAAGTGGACCAACACCCAGGATTTTGACTATCCTGGGTCTTGGTCCACTTCGGTGGGGCACCCCCGATCGGGGTGCCCCGCTGTGTGAAACCCCCCCTAACCCCCCGAAAAACTCACCTCTCCCCGCTCCCAGCGCCGACGTACAAGGGGAGAACTGGAACGTCTAAGCGGCGGCAGCCGCCGCCGCCTCCCTCGCGTCACTTCTGACGCGCGCGCGCCCGCGCCGGCCATTCGCAGACGGCCGGCGCGGAGGCGCGCACGCCTACAGGGGCGCGAGGGAGGCGGAAGATAAGGTAGGTGAGTTGGGGCGTTTGGGGGGGGGTTTCACCCCGCGGGACATCCCGATCTCGGATGTCCCGCGGGGTGGGGGGTGATCGGCCCGGGAATCTTATAGATTCCCGGGCCGATCACCCCAGGGTGTTGGTCCACTTTAAAACATTTCAAAGAGCACCTCTAGTCATTACTGGCAGCATGGGGCATTCCGATCCCACTGCATATCTCCCAGCCTAAGACCCTGGCAGCCCATACGTTTCTTGGCGGCTGCCATTCATGTGCCCCCCCCCCCCCGCCCCGAGTTGTGAGATTGCAGGCGAGGTATGTATTCCCAAATCGGGATATCCAAAGGGTATAGACCAGAGGTGGCAAACCTTTAAGGGACCGAGTGCCCAAACGGCAACCCAAAACTTTAGGTAAGTGGCAATCTGATGGCTCTGGTGCCAGCGAGGAGATGAAAAAAAAAAAACACACAATGGCCTCGATTCAATAAAGGTAGAAAAAAATTCTCATGGTAGTAAAAAATTCAATTCGTGAGAAAAAAGCCTGAGAATGTTACTGTTACTGAATCACTAGATAAAAATACAATGAAAGTCAATGGCAGCTTTTACTGCAGTGTAGAAAGAAGTTAACAGTTCTCTACTTTTCTTAGGAGTAAAAAAGTGTCATTGACTTTCATTGTTTTCTTAGCTGGTGATTCAGCAACAGTGAAATTCTCAGGCTTTTTTCTCATGAATTGAATTATTTACTACCATGAGAATTTTTTTCTACCTTTATTGAATCGAGGTCATTATGTGTACTGGAAAGATGGCGGGGAGTTTGTGGATAAATTACATACAGTATCTCCCAACTTCTGAAGATATGAGAGGGACAAGCCACACCCCCTGTCACGCCCCCCACCACGCCATATTTCCCACCCATTTACACAAATGCACATCTGAACCCCAGAAGCCCCTTTCCTTAGGAAAAAATTATAAAAAAAAATTTAAAAATATTTAAAAATTTACTAGACATTTCTAAACGTATGACAGACTGTACACTTTTAAAAAGGAGCCACCCCTAGTTATTTCACTATCCTGTTGATGGTTCATCTCCACTGTGGTATTCTGATTTCGGAATGCCCCGCTGTGTGAAACCCCCATGATCGCTGCAGCCAACTCACCTCTTCCCAGTCTCACGGCGCATGCGCGGCCGCTCGTCCAATCAGCGCACTTGGAGCCGCTGACGTCACGACGTCTAAGCCTTTGTCGGCCGCATCCCCCGCTTCCCTCTAACAGGAAGTGTGCCTGCGCCGACCATTCGCAAATGCCTGGCGCAGGCACGTGCCCCACTTGAGGGATAGCGTGGATGCGGGCGTGGCGGTTTGTGCATGCGCCATTGGACCAGGAACAAAGGTAAGTATATGGGCGACCTGGGGGGTTTCACACATTGGGGCATCCCGATTTGGGATCTTATAGATTCCCATGCCAATCGGCATGGGTTTTGGCCAAGACTATATAGAGAGGTAAGTCCCCTCCATGATGTGTGGGTGGCTTTGATCCACTTCCCTGGGGCACCCCGACCCCCAGATTTCCAAATAAAACTCACCTCACCCCATTCCTACCGCGCATGTGTGGCCGCTCGTCCAGTCAGCGAGCTCAGAGCCGCTGTGGTATGCGCGTCAATGAGACGTCTTACCACAGCGGCTCCAAGCACGCTGGCGGCCGCATCTCGCGCTTCCCTCATTCCCCATTCAGGAATGGCTGGCCTGCTAGAGAGAAGCGCAAGATGCGGCCCACGCATGCACCGTTGGACCGGGAGTAAGGTAAGGTTAGCAGGCGTCCTGGGGGGGTTTCACACAGCGGCTTTGGATGCCCCGCGGGGAGGGATCGGATCGATTCCCGGGCCGATCCAGCAGGGTGTTGGTCCACTTAAAATCAAACCCAAATGGGAACTCTAGCTTAAGATAGAACTGGGGATTTTCATTTATTGGCTCTTTTAGTCCTTTAGAGTCCACTAGAGGCAGTAACCATCATCTATTTTTTATTTTTTTAATATTAAGCAATGTCTTTATATTTGCTTCTTACCTTATCCTCCAGGGTCCTCGTGCCTCTGCAGTCACGCGTCCTCAGCAGATGGGCGGAGCCTAACGGCCCACTCTCATGTCCCGCGCCGGCACTGCTTACCAACCAATGGCCGGGGCGAGGTGGCCAATCAAGAGGCCCTTGCTGACAGAGGAGCCGAGGTGTATGATAACCGGGCGGCGGAGCAGGTGATCGGCGGGGGGAAGGGGGGTGCGGGCGGCGGAGCAGCTGATCGGCGGGGCGGGGAGGATAATGTGCATCCCGGGACAATTATTAATCATCCGGGACCGCGGGATATTCTGGGAAAATCGGGACAGTCCCAGGAAAATCGGGACAGTTGGGAGGCATGTGGTTAGGTGCTGCCACCTGTTAAGAAACTGACAGTGCTGGGAATGGTTATCGGGTGACAGGTGTCATCTGGGGCAGTTGTGGCCTAGAGGTAAGGGAGCAGACTTGTGACCGGAGGGTGACAGGTTCAAATCCCGGTCCCGGGACATGACTGAAGTGCTCTTGAGCAAGGCACCTAACCCCCCAACTGCTCCCCGGGCGCCGTAATTAGGGCAGCTCCGGGCATGTGTACACTCATGACATGTGTACACTCACTACAATGGCCATCTATGCATTAAAAAAAAAAAAAATCCGCAGTGCATCTTGGGAGGAGAGGTGACAGGGGGAAGGATGCTGGGTGAAAACCTCATATCAGTATTGTGCAGGGCCCTTTTACACCCTGGGTCTGATGATAATGATCGTGGCTGCCATGGAGCCCAAGAATATATAA
Source organism: Gastrophryne carolinensis (assembly GCA_027917425.1). NCBI lineage: Eukaryota > Metazoa > Chordata > Amphibia > Anura > Microhylidae > Gastrophryne > Gastrophryne carolinensis. The sequence goes on from CM051237.1 coordinate 91,896,988, forward strand.
TGGGTTATAGGGAGTCCCATCTGGCCGAAGAGGGAAGATGGTGTGACAGCAGCCATTTTGACCCTATCACCGTCTCCTGTCAAAAAGTACTAGAATATTGGTCAGCTAGGGGCATCCCAATGAGGAATGCCCAGGCCACACACACAACAGATTAGAACAGATGGAGATATTAACCTTTTTCTAAGTGCCTTCATTCCAGTTGCCAGATCACCCCCCCCCCCCCCCCCGACCATCTGCGACCATGGAGTTTGCCAGGTGGGTACACAGCTCTGTGCAAGTCCACCCGGCCACGATTACAGCCCAGCAGCATTCACATGGTGAGTGCGGTGAGCCAGCGAATGAATGTGAAACAAAGCTGGAACTGCTGCCAGGAATTGGGCATTCAGCTGCAGTGTATGTGGTAGGGCATTCCTCAGTGGGATGCTGCCCGCTGCCTAGTTGCTCGGCCATCCAGCCATTTGATTGAATAGTTACTTTAAAGAGGCACAAAGGCCTTTCAGACAAAGACCGTGGGGTGGTGCACTGGTGTGTGTCCCCTCATGTGCATAGTGCCCCCACAAGCCCCATGCCGCTAGTTAATACTTACTTTCCTTGACCTCTTGCTTTCGGCAGCCGAGAGCTGACCACAGGACCAAAGCCTGATTGTCTGGGTGGAGGCCTGGAAATAAATAGTAGGTATGAACCAGGGGTTTTAGGCTTACAGGGGCACTGTGCATATGAGGGCATCACTAATATTGTTTTTTCAATACAAAAACCTCAGTATTCAAGTGCAATTGCTGTGTTGGCACTGTGCGATAAATAAGAGGGTTTTGAGTTGCAGTTTGGGTATTCAATCTCTAAAAGGTTCACCATCATTGCTATATGTGGTGGTTATGAGTCATTGAGTAGGAGCAGGAGCGCGCCTCACTTACTATGGACTGCAACAGAAAGAATTAATGTAGTTCCAATAAAAGTGGACCTAAAATCAAAATGCCTAGCCCCTTCCCCACTGGCCATTCTGTTATGGGATGCCCAGTGTGTTAGGGTGCTCTAGGAACTCCAAAGATGGTCTCTTTTGTGATGATCATGCACAATAAATGGCCTATATGACTGCTGCCAAGAAAGCAGGTGTGTGCGACTTCAGGCTGCTTCTAAGGAGTGCTGCTACCTGTCCTGTCCTCATAAGAAATGAGCAGGAAGACCTCCTCAAGCAACAATGACTGTCCACTGCAGGGGAGGCATCTGATTGGTGATACCTTCCTCATGCATATCCCCCTGCAAGCTAGGTTGAGGAAAGTTCGTACACACCACTTCCTCATCCTCTTACTAGGGACCAGAGGCCAATCAGATTTGCCAGATGGATAATCACTGTGCACCCTTTAATGCACATACCAGTAATCAAAATATTTTTCTGCTACTGATAATTAAAGTGGACCAAAAGCGGCCATCTGATTCCCTCTCCTGATTTGGGATGTCCAGCTGTCTGAAACCCCCTCCAGTCGCCCAGTATGCTTACCTCACCATGAGTCCACAGCACATGAGCAGCCGGCGGCGGCATTACTCCTTTTCAGGCTGGATGCGGTCACCCCCCGCCATTACTGAATGTGTGGCCATGCGCAGCTGAAGGATGTGAGATTCTGTGCACTGATCCTGTTTGCAGCTGGGTTTCCATTCAGCTTCTCCAGCCACACATTAATATGTGCATTCAGAGAAGGTGATTGGAGGAGAGATGCGCCTGTGCCTTGGAAAGGTAAGAACAGTAGGCTAATTGCAGGGTTTCAGACTGCAGTGTCCCAGGGGTTGGACCAAAATCTGGGATAGTGAAAAGCCTGGGTTTTGGTCCACTTTAGAAACAAAGGTTTTACACCCGGTCCAGAGTGTTAGGTCTAACGGGTCTAGGAAACCGGGGGTCTTATTCATGAAGCTCTAGCGCCAGGTAGTGCCTTGTAAGCGACAGGTAGCGTCTGGTAGCGGCAGGTGAATGCCAGACACGGCACGCAATTCCACATTTATGAACGCCATGTATCGTACGATTCATCATTATCCCAGGCACAGCGTACAGCCCCGGCGTTCAGCCTTGCAGAGCGCCATGTCTTACCTGTCGCTACCTGGCACTTTCCCATACATTTCTACGGACGATCCTTAAATTTCTTTCCTGATCCCAATTTTTTTTTTTTTTAAATAAAATCTCAACATTTTCTGACATGTATTCTGGCCTAGAAAATGACATTTTTGAAAACTTTTTTGATTAATAATATTTTTATGCAGAATTGTCCTTACTCGTTTGGTATTAAAGTGTTCATGTTACAATGTAATAACAATATAATTCCATATGTTTTTGCTTTGTTACTAGTGGATACATGTTCAAAAACAGACTTTAATCACACAGCTTCTGTCGCTATGGGCTACAACAACCCGATTTTGAGCGCCGGCGCTGTTTGAGGCTGTTTTTTTGATGAATGTGGTGTGAGTCAGTCGCACTGAGCTGGCGCTACCGTTCGCTCCCAGACAGCGTAGTACTGCGACTCACACAACATATTCATCAATGCCGGCCAGCGACTGCGGCGCTCTGAAACAACTAATCATGGCCGAGCACAGCGACTACTAGCGGTCGCTCTGAAATCCTCACTACAGACGCTCATCTGTCGCTGGCGTTAGTAATGAATCAGCCTGCGTGTCTCTGCAACACAGCGTTCTTGTACAATGCTGCTATACATCCTATACTGGAGAGGGGAGGTTGCTGTATGTATGAGAGAGCGCTGCTTTCATGTCAGGGGGGAGCACAAGGAGCTAAATCAATGGGCAGTGTAAAAAACTGTTGATGGTGCAGAAGAAAATAACACTGCCCTTAGTACCTGTAAGAGTGCAGCGCTGCCATGCTTGATCAGGGGATGGTCTATCATTCCCCTGCGATCCTAAACATAGACTGCAATACTGTCCTGCATGCTGTGATCCAGCCTTGCTTTGCACTGCAGAGAGGAGGGGGCCTAACGAAGGTGGAGTGCGAGGCACAATCAATGGGGGCAGGAGGGCCCAGTCGGGCACGGGGGGGGGGACAGCAAAATGGAATGCCAGCAGAAGGAGTCACACATGATGAGGCCCCAATCTCAGATCATGGTGGGGTGCCCTGCTGCACCCCCAGAAGCTAGAGAGGGCCAGGGGGAGAGTGGGGAAGCGTGATTAAAGACAATGGCTGCTGAGGGCAGTAGTGCAGTCTCGGCAGCACGAGCATTCCAATCTAGCGCCCGACACAGATTCCCTCCCCCCCAGGCATCCAGAATCTGTTTGGAACCCCCCAGGTCGACTGGAAACTCACCTTCTTTCCTGGTCCAATGCCGCATGTGCGAGCAGCGGGCGCAGGGCGCGTGCCTGTGACAGGCATTTGTGAATGGCAGGCGCGGGCACGCCAGTGCCATCTCTAGTGTGTAGTGATAGTTTACAGCTCACTGGTGTGACTTGCTTCATTTTGAATGTTTTATTAATCCAAAGATCCAGACGATTAGTTGCAGGGCCATTTTATGTATATTATTATAATATGTGTATTATATGCTCATACAGTTCCAGGGTAGTGATAGCTTCCTGGCTATTGGCCTGGCTTGCTTCTTTTTGAATGTTTTGTTGACCGAAGGATCCAGAGGATTAGTTGCAGGGCGTTTTTCACATTCTTGCTTGGAATGGTATAACAAGTGTATTATATGTGTTAGGGCGAGCGCTGCACGCCCATCTCACAGCACTTCACTTACCTCCATGGCTGCATCCAGCCGCCGTCCATCTCACAGCATTTCCCTCACCTCCATGGCTGCTCCCAGCCATCTCCCTTCCCCCCATGTTTCCTCCTCGCATGGTCAGGTGCGCGCACGTCCCCGTCCACTAGAGGGCGAGCGCACTGGATTCCTGAGATTTAAAGGGCCTGTACAGCACTGTTTGGTGCCTGGTCATCCAATCCTGCATCCACTTCCCCTATTTAAAGAGGCACTTCCTTTCCTTCAGTGCCAGATCTTGGTCTTTCCATGCCAGTTGTAAATCAGTTGCTTTTGGATTGCTCACCCGTGTACCGACCTCTGCCTGTCCCCGACGCTGAACATTTGCCGGCTGCCCCGGCCTTGGCTACTCACCTTTACTACGAACCTCTGCTGCCTGCCCTGACCTCTGCCTGTGTGTACTACGCCTTTTGCCTGCCTCTTGTGTACCCCGCTGAGCCTCAGCTAGCCGCAGGACTGGGCCGCTGTTTGGGGGTAGCGACCTGGGGGTCACTCGGCGCACAAGACCAACCTGCCTTGCGGTGGGCTCTGGTGAATACCGGTGGCCTCTTAGACTCCGCTCCCCTGACGCGGTACCTGCCATCTGTTCCACAGTTAAAGCGGATCCACACCCGAGTCCGCTCCACCCGGTCCGTGACAATATGCTTATACAGTTCTAGAGTGTGAAGTGATAGCTTCCTGGCCATTTGCCCTGGCTTGCTCCTTTTTGAATCATTTGTAGTCCCAGGCATCCAGAGGATTAGTAGGATTTTTTTTTTCACATTATTGCTTGGAATGGTTCTTTTTGAATGTTTTGTTGCTGGAAGAATACGTTCCAATAGTGGTTTCAGTTGTAACCTGATAAGATTTTGCACTTCATCCTCAAGGCTATGATCTGCAAGATTCATAAACTGTTATGGAATTCAAAGTCTGTTTTCACCATCTCAAATATTCTGGAAGAGGATAAAAAACTAATTCCAAGAGAAGCTGAGGAAAAATGCTCCATCTGGCAACCTTCTCCACATTACGGTCTTCATAAACTGGATTATAAGTAGTTGAGATGCTCATTATGGTTGAAGTTTAAATGCCTGACAGGCACTTTGAGTACTTTTAGGCTCAACCCCTTTCTGAATACCTGCCTGTATGAGGTTTTATATGACCTTGAACAGTTAGGATGTGGGAGAATGTCCTGATGCTGATTTAGAAGGCTTGGAATTTAGAGAAGCAGTCAGCACCAGGTCACCTGGGGCCCCAGTCATATGCGGGGCTGAGAAAGCTGATTGAAGGAGAGCTGTGCATGCACCATGGGACCACCAGTCAGTTAAAAATTTTGGTGATTCCCTGGGGTTTCACACAATGTGGCATCCCAATTCTGCTTTAAATATTCACTTACCAGGCTGGTAATTTGGGGGTCATACAGCTGAGTCAGGCTATGTGATAGTTGAAGCAGGTTATGGAGTTTGGAGCACAAATAGAAGGTGGCCTGAGCGTACTGGGTGCTGGTAACTCCTGTCGTATTTCTGCACCTCACAGACTTCGGCTAACACCTTGCTCTCTCCTTCTTGCCAACTTAGCCCCAGCGTCGCTCCACTTAATTTTTTACCCATTTATTGCCCCCTTTGTCACTACTTTACCACCACTTTGCATTCCCCTTCAGTCTTACACTTGCTCTGACACTCTGCAGGCACTAGTCAATATAATGTTACATGGCAGAGTAACTAAATGTGCCTGGTGGGAACATTAGATGGGGCCCTTTCATGGCTCACACAGTAAAGATTTTTCTGTCTTTTAACTCAGTTGGATGCGGCTAGACAACTAAACGCTGAAACAGCAAAGATGCATGTTGTTTCCTCTATCTAAAAGATGCTAAGTAAGTGAGGAAAGAGGGGCCACATCTGTGATTGGTGGCAACACTGTGGGCTGCAGAAGCTACAGTAAGATGGTCACTGAATAATATCGGCACCGTAAAGCAAGCGAGCGAACACTCGGTAAGCTAATGGCTAGGTTCTAACCCTAGCACTGGCTAGGGGCCCTCCAGGGGTCCCAGGCAAATGCCTGGTATGCCTGCTTCAAACACCGGCCCTGGGGACCCACCCAAACACCACTGGCCATGTGCAGAGATGGACTCACTCGAACACTGATTGGATAGAGGAGAAGTCAAGGGCAGAGCTGGCAAATGTATGTCGTCTACATTTTTGAAGACGTTAGCACCAAGCCAAGATTTAAAAAGTGTCTGTTACACAATGACACGATGCTCCTTAATATTTCTAAAAAGAAAAGACTGATAAATGTATTCCTCACATTGTATGAAGCATTTCCTCCATCATAATTCTGGGATTAATTCAACACAGCTAATTATTTGGTGAAGCCAGTGTGGATTGCAACCTGCATCTCGGTGAGCTTCTTAGTGTTAAAGCGGACCAAAAGCCACATTTTTAACTAGCATCCCATGAATTGCTCCCCCAATCAGGATTAATTTTTGCCAATTTTCACTGCTCCAGCTTCACTCTAATCCTAGATAATGGCGCCTGTTTAAGCGGTAAATCTCCGACTCCTCCATTCATTTCCACTGCTGTATGTGGCAATGATGTTATTGCCATACCTATGCATTGACTGATTGCCTGCATCTTATAGAGAGGTACAGCAAAAAATAAAGTGTTCCAGGACTATTCGAAAAGCGAAAATATCCATTTCTAGTTTTACACCCTAAGAAGCAAGTATCAGCAGGGGTTTGGGCCAAATGTATTTTACACGTTCAGTGGGTTTTGGTCAGCTTTAACCCTTCTAGTGCCAGCTACGTGAGTCTCACGTAGCTGCCTCTCCAACCGGTAAGTGCCAGCTACGTGAGACTCACATAGCTGACTTTAGAGCCCCATAAAAAAAAAGTAGAAAACATACAGACTTACCTGACCCCTCGTTTGAAAGTGGCAGCAATTCTCTTTAAGCATCAACCTGTTTGATTTCCGCCCCCGAGCCTCTGATCTTCAGGAGGGGGCCCGGTATAGGCCCCCCCCCCCCCGCTTCCTCTGCCGACATCGCTCTCCCCGGGTCTTCTCTTCACCGGGGGGGCTCCGATTCCCCCCCCCCCCGGGCTTTCCACGCTGCTAGTGAGGACCCAGAAACAGGCCCTCACCATCCTCTTCGGGCAGTGCTGGCCCGCCCTAGCCCCGCCCACTTGTGGGAGGAGCGGGATGACGTCATCACGCTCCTCATAGTGTCACACCCGGGCTCCGATCTGTCACTTGTCAGTAGCGATCGGAGCAGGGAGGGTGGGAGGCAGGGAGGCTCTGATCTCCCTGCTCCAATCACTACCGACAAGTGTCATCTGCAGCAGCGCGGGACACGGGATGAGAGGTAAGTATAAGTGAAAAAAGAATAAATAAAGAATTTGTGTCTATGTCTTTTTTTTTTACTTAACCCTTTGTGAACTGGTAAGGGGTCCATGAGACCCCTTATACCAGTTCACAAGGCTCTGGGGCTGGCAATCACCTGCAGCTAGCGGGTGACTTGCCATAACCCCCAGCCCCCCATTACCTGCCTCCCCAACAGCCAGGGGGGGCAGAAGGGCCCGGCCACTTAGTGGCTATGTGGGCTAGTAGCCTGCAGGGCCAGGGGCCACCAACGCTGGCCCCTGCGCCCTGTTCTACAAGCCCCCATAGCTGGTCTAGGTTGGTAATGCTGGGTAAGGGGGACCCTACGTCATTTTTTGGAGGGATTTTAAGGGTTTTTAACCCTTAAAATTCCCCAAAAAAATTAGGGCAGGAAAGGGTGTATACCAATGCATATGTGGTACCATTGTAACCGGGAGAAATAGGGCTTTCACACGCAATAATATTTTATTAACAAACTTACATTTTTTTTATTACAAAAAAACACTACAAATTGTAAAAAATAGATTTTTTTTTATTTTTTTGCACATATTTCACCCAAAAGTATTGAGAATACACTAAAAAAAAATCCCTGGAAATCCCTTCAAAAATCGAGGTTGAACATGTGTAGTGCAAAAACGTGTAGTCTGGCAACAGAGTGTGACAAAAAATCTAGGTAGGCTGGCACTTAAAGGGTTAACATACAAAACAGTGCAAAAATAAATTTTCCCCCAAAAAATCAGGATTCTTTTGTCTCCATAGTCAGGACAGATAACTTGCATTAAGGCCAATTGGACGCATGCACAACACCTATTAGTTTTATTATTATGTTCTACCAATAGTTAATGAGAGCAGAGGAATTTCACATTCTAAAGTCAAACAAAAGATGATCAGTAAAGCAGAACTCAGCTGATCCAGCTGCCAGAACATCTGAGCTCTTCACAGGCATAGATAGGCTCTTGTTAATCTTTGGCTAAATTTGTTTAAAAGACAAAAAGCTTAAAGAACTTGAAATTTATAAGAGTTATTTGAATGATATTTCTATTCCCAGCCATTGCATCTTAACACATTTTTCTTGAACTCCTAACACTAAACAAAGAGTCCTGCCCAGAAAAAAAAAGAGCTAATAATTATTTTGTGTGCATATGTGTTGGACATGCGCAGGTAGTGATGAGTGATCCCAAGCTGAAAAGTTCCGGCTCTTATCAAACTTTGCAAGCTCAGGCTCATGAACCCAAGCACAAACTTCAGTGAGAAGCCCGTGACCGAGTTTGGCGAATTAGAAAACACTGCAATGCCCATAATTGGCCAGGCGGGACACGCGACCCCGCCGTATAAAAGTCAGGGTCTACGTCATGCTGATCTCAGGACGCTCTGCATTAGATAGGGAGAGGTTGCTGTTACTATTTGAGGGACAGATAGGGCTGTGTTTTCAAAAAAAAAAGAAAAAAAAATGTCATTTTCAGGACAGATAGTTCGGGAGCGGATGCTGCTGGAGTGAGAGACAGTGAGGAAGTGACAAAACTAAGCTTTTTATAACAACTAGGTAGAGAGTGTTAGGCAGTGTTAGGTCTGCCGGAGTCAGGGACATCTAAAAGTGTCCTTTGGAGAATAGCTAGACAGGGAGAGTTGGTGGTCTTTGGAGGGACAGTCAGGGAGGTGCAGAAAAGCACATCTGCCTGTTGTACTCATTGAACTCTGAGGACGGGCAGCTGCTGGGGCACATTTAATCCCATATCTGGGCATTTAATACAACTCACCTCTGCCCAACTGCATTCTATATACTGGGTGTCTGATAAAAGTACTTATCTCCGGGCACCTTCATTCTAAATACTGGGTGTTTGATAAAAGTACCTCTGCCCACCTGCATTGTACTTACTGGACTGGCTGCCTATACACTGTGTCCAACAATGCAGAAAGCAACAAATAAGGGACAGGGATGTTGCTGCTGCTGCCGCTGCCAGTGGTGTTAGAGCTGGTGCTGCATGGATTAGATGTAGTTCATCTGTGCCTACTACACCGTTCTAGGGTTTGCAGCGTCTTTTTGAATTTCTGGGTCGCTAAATTGGACACAGATGGACACAGAGCTTTCCTGCTATGCCTTGGATATTCTGGCCTGCCCTGGTCATCAGGATGCGCCTCTCCACAGGCAACGTGGACATGCTTACATTCCTCAAGATGAACCAGGCAGTTCTTGAGCAAATAAATTAGCAATACACAACATACTGTAGCTAGTGCATGCTACTAGGAGTACTACATACACCACCCCTCCATCGCCCTGATGCCTAGCCACTCAGATCACAATAGAATCACTCAAATCAGGCAGTTCTGTGATTTCATGGCCCGCTTGGGCTTGGCAAGCCCATCTTATGCACCCTATGTGGGCAGTCTGCATGGCTTCTGCACAGAGAAGGAGCCATGGAGCATTAAGAGATGAGTTTCCTGACCATTTTTAGGCCTTTTCAATTGTAAATCGACAGGCATCCCAAATTTTGGATTTCCAAGGCGTGGGGGAGAAAGTGGCACTTTAGGACCTATGTCTGCATTGTAGTAAAATAATATTAATTATGTGTATAATAATACAGTGCTAGACCAGAAGAGCCTATATTTCTTTTGTGCCATATATAGTCAGAAGCAATACCTCAATACCTCAGTAGTCTCTAGGGTTGGGAAAGTGAATACAGCTCCCCAGACCGATTTATAATGTAATTTAAACCAACACCTTTATAATAAAAAGTGTTCATATGCATCCCTCCCCTGGGCAATTCAGATTGCTGCACATAAAACATTTTTGTAACTCCTGCTGTGGTTTGTATTCTATGGAGCTGCCAGTGGCCTTCAAAGAGGAAGTTCCCCTGGGTTTCCTGCCAGTGAGCTCAGGATAGTCGAAATCCTGGTGACTGGTCCACTTAAAAACCCACTTAGAAACATACAATTACACTATCTAACCACAAGAGGGCAATGTTGGTATAAAAAAGTATACTCATATTAATACATGTTCATAGGTAACAGGTATACAGTGCAATGCAATTTGAATGATTAATTTAATTAAATCAATAATTACTTTGTGACCCGCCTACAGCGAGGGAATAATAAAGTGCAAATTCATGAATGATTATCTAATCAAATCCATAATAAAGTGCATATGCAAAATAATTAACAATCAACAGTGTAAAAATCCCAAATATATAACTATATTAAGGGCCTTATTCATGAAGGGATAGCGCCAGGTAGTGCCTGTACAGCGCCAGGTAGCGTCAGGTAGCAGCATGCAATTCTACAGTTATGAAGCCAAATCTGGTGAGCGACTGGAACAACGCCATGTAGCGTCCGATTCATCATTATCCCAGGCTCAGCGTACAGCGCCGGCGTTCATCCTTGCAGAGCGCCACGCCTTACCTTTCGTTACCTGGCGCTCTCCCATACATTTCAATGGACGTTCCTTAAATCCCTTTCCCAATCCCAATTTTTTGTTTTTTTTCTTTAAAAAAATCCCCAAACTTCTGACATGTATCCTGGGCAAGAAAATGACATTTTTGAAAACTTTTTGGATTAATAATATTTTTATGCAGAATTGTCCTTACATGTCTGGTATTAATGTGTTCATGTTGCAATGTTATAACAATGTAATTTCATATGTTTTCGCTTTGTTACTAGTGGATACATGTTCATAAACAGACTTTAATCTCACAGCTTCTGGCGCTGTGGGCTACAACGATCTGATTTGGCGCTGTTTCAGGCTGTTTTTTTGATGAATGTGGTGTGAGTCAGTCGTACTAAGCTGGCGCTACCGTTTGCTCCCATACAGCGTAGTACTGCGTCTCACACATCATATTCATCAATGCCGGCCAGCGACTGAGGCGCTCTGAAACAAAGATCCATGGCCGAGCACAGCAACTACTAGCGGGTGCTCTGAAATCCACGCTACAGATGCTTACCTGTCGCTATCCGGCGTTAGTAATGAATCAGCCTGTAAATAAACAGCACTGTAAACCCCAAAATAATAATCAAAAACTATACCAGCATAAATAATACAGGATACTCGTGGGGGTGCTGCTTCCAGTGGAATCTCATGCCGACTACCAGATTGAATTCCCACTTTACCCCCAGCTTTTCAGATTGCCCATCATGTAAACCTCACTGGCTGGGGGGGCTCACATTTACACACGCCTTAAATAGACAGTATAAGCAACCAATGCAAATGCCCAGCTCCCCCCCCCCCCCAAAGCTTATTCGCCAAGGTCGGTTGCTGTGTGTTCTTATCTGACCCTGAGAGCGGGTCTTACAGTGTCCAAATGTTCTACTGCAGCCGAGGAAGTACAGCGAGGCAATGCCTGCCATGTCCCCTCTATAAAACTGAATGGAGCCCAAAATGCTCCTGTCCCAGTAACAAGGCAAAGGCTGGGCCCTGTCCACCAATTGTGCTTGCAAATAGTGGATGAGCACCCAGAAAATCCCCAGACACATGCACAGGGCTTAAACTCATTAACTAATGAGTGTCACACTGACCTCTGCAGGAAAGAAGAGGTGAGTACATGTTGTTTGATTTGGATTCCTGGCCTACCAGGCAAATCATTTTTTAATGATGATATTTTGTGATATTTGTAAACTCATGTGAGATCTTTTCAATCCACATCCAATATCTCCTGTCTGTACAAAGTATATAATGAGAAGACCTTTAAAGTGGTACAAAACCCAAACAGACCATGTGAACACCCCAGATCCCAGCAAATCTTACATTTTCTGCCGTCCACATTCCAAGCATCTCTGGGCTAAGGCGTGGTCCTGTGTCCAGCCATTTAGATAGCGACGGGAGCGTGCCAGCGTCTAGGCCTTCACTCCATATAGCCGAGTGCAGAGCTGTTCTATTTGCTTAGCACTAATATGCATGTAAATGCCACTGATTGGATGAGAGCCTGGGTATGTGCCACAGGGCAGAGAAAAAGTGAGTTTTGACTGGATAATCTGTGGAGTTTCACCCAGTGGGGTACTCAGGATATCCAAAATCCTGTTTTTTGTTCCACGTTAGTGAACCTCAGATTCAAAGAAAATACACATTACAAAGTTTATGTCAGAGGGTCAGATAACGTCATAGACAGCGATGCATAAAAGCAGACCTGCAGTGTCTGTGTAGCATGAAACTATCCCCCCACCCTTGTATGGCATTTTTAATTAGAAAAATACCACTGTGCAAGGAGTCCTTTCCACCACCAAAAGGCATGTCCTGTGTGCTAACAGCCTGAACCCTTTCTTTAGCCAATTATTGTAGCAGCCACTATTAAATACCAGTATGTCCAATATCTAACAATGACAATGTATTTGTAACCAGTTCCTATGATGAAGTTCTAAGCATTCTGTTACCACCACCCCTCCATCACCCCATGTTAAAGTGGACCAACACCCTCCCATGATCGGCCCGGGAATCTATAAGATTCCCGGACCGATCAGCTCCCTGACTGCCGGGCACCCCGTGTGAAACCCCCCCAAAAAAACCCGCCTAATCCCTACCTGCTCCTCGATCCAGCAGCGCCCGCCGCCGCCTCCCGCGCGTCCCTCTAGCAGGATGCGCACCCGCGCCGGCCGTTTGTGAATGGCCGGCGCGGGCGCGCGTCCTGTAAGAGTGACGCGCGGGAGACGGCGGCGGGCGCGCTTTTGTCCGTCGCTGCCTCCCGCTTTTCCGCCGGCGGGGATTGGCTGCAGCGGTCACGTGGGAGCGGGGAGAGGTGAGTTTTTGGGGCTTTCTGGGGGGTTTCACACAGCGGGGCACCCCCGATCGGGGTGCCCCACCGAAGTGCACCAAAACCCAGGATAGTCAAAATCCTGGGTGTTGGTCCACTTTAAGCCTAAGGTGTCACACAGGGAGTTGACACTCTTGTGTAACCGACATATAACAAACCTCTGCTGGGAGGGTTCTGGAAAACTCGTGTGCGGGGCCAGCCATGAGAGAGAGGCTGGTGCAGTCCTTCCTGCAGGCTATATAAAAGGCACAGCACAGCTCTGAGGGAGCAGAGCCCATGAGGTGGGTCAGAGGGAGCATTTCTGTGTCTGTGACCTCATTCAGTAAAGGTAGAAAAAAATTAAATTCATGAGAAAAAAGCCTGAGAATGTCACTGTTACTGAATCACTAGACAAAAAGATGAGAGCCAATGGCAGCTTTTACTACAGTGTAGAAAGGAGTAAACAGTTCTCTACTTTTCTTAGGAGTAAAAAAGTGCCATTGACTTTCATTGTTTTTTTCTAGTGATTCAGTAACAGTGACATTCTCAGGCTTTTTTCTCATGAATTGAATTTTTTACTACCATGAGAATTTTTTTCTACCTTTATTGAATCGAGGCCTGTATGTGTTTCTGAGCCCACATAAATTATAGGGCCACAGTGACGTTTTTGGTTGAAACTAACACTCTCCTTATTTACCTCACTGCTGAACTGTGTGAGGGGTGTAAAGACTTATTTTTTTGTGTGTTATTCACTGTGTGAAGCCTCCCATGGAGCGCAAAAAAAGGGGCTCAGCGCCGTTGAAGGACACCCTTGGTAATTCAGGAGAGTTTTTGAGGCCATGACCACTTGAAGAAAGAAAGATCCAGAAAATATTTAAAGAAACAGCATCATTTTATTCAGCTATAACAGGACATTTTCTACCAAGATCGTTTGGTATAAGGATAAGTGAACTTTTTTCGGTTCTCCTCACTATTTACAGCATAGTTACAAATTTAGAGCATCATCTACCTGAAGTTTATTATATAGAGTTAATCTTACATTTTATACTGATTAGGGTCGATTCAAAGAAACATGTAACAGCTTTGATTTGAGTGCCGATCATCCTATTTTTCACGTCCGCTCGTGCGTTCGTATGAACTTGCGAGTGATTCTATAAGCAAATACGTTTCTATCCTAAAATATACGTCCGTTCGTATGTTATCTCCCGAACTTGCCTCAGTCAGTTGACAATCGTAAAATTCACGTTCATGTGCTCACTTGTTGCGGCGGCAGCCTGTTTTTTGTGCTGCTTCCATCGTCCACCTCTTCCAATTACTTGCGTTTGCCTCTGGTTTTCATTGGTTTTTGGCCTCTTAGATTCGTTCGTTCGTATGTATATAAGATCTTGCGCATGCGCACTCTCACCACTACTGCCTCGCGCCAGGCTCCCACTTTCCTTTATGAACCATAAAAATTACCTAAACCCCTTAGCGCTTGCATCCTTCTTCATTCCTCGGTCCCTAAAACTTACCTAAACCCCTTAGCGCTTGCATCCTTCTTCATTTCTCGGTCCCTAAAACTTACCTAAACCCCTTAGCGCTTGCATCCTTCTTCATTTCTCGGTCCATAAAACTTACCTAAACCCCTTAGCGCTTGCATCCTTCTTCATTTCTCGGTCCATAAAACTTACCTAAACCCCTTAGCGCTTGCATCCTTCTTCATTTCTCGGTCCCTAAAACTTACCTAAACCCCTTAGCGCTTGCATCCTTCTTCATTTCTCGGTCCCTAAAACTTACCTAAACCCCTTAGCGCTTGCATCCCACTTCATTTCTCGGTCCCTAAAACTTACCTAAACCCCTTAGCGCTTGCATCCTTCTTCATTTCTCGGTCCCTAAAACTTACCTAAACCCCTTAGCGCTTGCATCCCACTTCATTTCTCGGTCCCTAAAACTTACCTAAACCCCTTAGCGCTTGCATCCCACTTCATTTCTCGGTCCCTAAAACTTACCTAAACCCCTTAGCGCTTGCATCCTTCTTCATTTCTCGGTCCCTAAAACTTACCTAAACCCCTTAGCGCTTGCATCCTTCTTCATTTCTCGGTCCCTAAAACTTACCTAAACCCCTTAGCGCTTGCATCCTTCTTCATTTCTCGGTCCCTAAAACTTACCTAAACCCCTTAGCGCTTGCATCCTTCTTCATTTCTCGGTCCCTAAAACTTACCCAAACAACATAATGTACATATGTCTATATGTTTCTAAGCGTGTTTTTTCGTGTTTGTGTAAATGTCTTTTTGTGCGCATATTAGAAATGACACATTTATGAAGGCTTAAAATATTATTTATTTTAAATATTTGTTTGGTTTTTTTTTTGTTTATTTTAAAAACATTTTAAAAATGTTTAAAATTTTTTTGTCTTTTAAAATAATAAAAGTAGACTATCTAAAACAAACTTTAAAACTATTTTACAAAAGTAGCCAGGACCAAGGGCACTAATCCTCCTCCTCTTCTTCATCTGTTGGCCCCAACGTCGCCTGTATGGCCAGCAGCTCGGCCACCAACTCTTTGATTCTTTTTTTTTTTTCGGCCACGGTTTGTGGCCTCATCCCTGTAAGCAATAGAGAAATAAACATAAATAGGAGTACCAGACCGGTTTGTATGCTGGAAATAGATTTGGGGTTAATTAAATACATGTAAATGCATGACATATGTCATTCTTCAAAGGGATAAAGTAAATGCATTTCCCACAGGTAAGTATTGAAACTCCTTAAACCGGACCTTCAACATTATTTAATGAAAAGCAATAACTATTCCAAAATGATTCTGCACCAGATCGAAGTATATTTTGGTGGATTTATGATTACTGCGCCGCCATCGGGACTCAGAAGCATAACACTTAATGAGGAGAGGAGAGTGGGATCAAGTACAGGGGAGTAGGTTACAGTGGTGCTTTGGGAATACAGAGCATAGCTGGGTTCAGGGAAAGGTCATCAGTCCCACAATGCATGGCAGCACCTTACTTTTTCAAATCTGTATCCCATGCAGCATGTAAATATTGCGCATTCCATATTCCGCCATATTGGATGTTTACAGGCTCCTAACATGCATTAGATGGCTGTAGGCTGTTTTTCAATGTTCCCAATCTGTATGTACAGTGTGTTGGCTAAATATTAGCTATGTTCTTAATACGAGTTAGGGTCCGCTTTAAGCTAACGAAGTGCCCACATGAAAGTGTTAACTACACATTGGCTACGCCTTTAGTTATGTGTGTGTTATTAGCTAACAACACATTAATATGAATAATGGCATGGATACTTACTGAGTTGGTGGCCGACAGATGGCTGGTTGGGGCCAACAGGCTGCCCTTGGTCCTGGCTATGCTGTGAAGAAGTCCCTGGAGAAACATGTGACATTTGGTTAGTAGTTGTATAGAGTCACTATTCCAAACAGATCTGGCTCCCAGTCTGGCTGACATCACTCACCTTCGTCAGGATCGACTTCCAGCATCTCTGCTGCCTCCTCCTCCACTATCTCACCCGCTCCCGAAGCTTCTACAAATACATAATAAAGGATAACTTAGTTTTTGGCCTGCCATGTATATCTTTGTGCCTATACATGAAGAGTGACATACCAGAGCCTTCCCCATGCCTTGCCGGGCATGACTCCACGCCCACGCGGTTGCGCCCCTCCTCTGTGGTAAGGTCCAGGGGCTGGTCTGAGGAGGCCACAGAGGAGGGGTAGGTCCGTCGCCCGGGAGATCCACCACCTTCACTCACAGATGCAGACTCATGCAGCACTGGTCGGCCTGTGCGCCTCCGGGTGCGGCGAATTCTGAAATCCATTTCCAACACTAACAAAGAAAAGTCATTATAAATAAAGGTATAGCTTATACATTTGCAACATATAACATGCTCTCGCTTGGTACTTACTTGGGAAATGGATCCCAAAAAACCTCCGCACCCGGGCCATGTGCAGACGTTTCAGGTCCGACCAATGCTGCATTATCTGGGTGTGAGTGAAGGTGGTGCTGGTGACACGGTGGATTTCCGCGATGATCTCCCGGGCGATGTCCCTTTTTTCGCACACATTGGGCGCGAAGTCATACCGGCGCTGAAGCATGATCTGAAAAACATAATGGACACAGAGCTTTTACTTTTACACACAGACCCATATGTGTTGCATCACAAGTTGAGAATTTCATGTCATTAACACACACATTTAGAGTGGCAGCCATTTTTGGGGAGTGCCTTAAAGCGGACGTTGACTGTGAATGAGAGTCTGGTCTTATGTTATATGTTTCACACACCATGTACATACAGATAATAGCCAACATTAAAAATCAGCCCACCTGCATCTATGGCATGTTAGGATGGTTTGAACATCCAAGATGTCAGCTTATGCTTAGGCTTTTGGGCCACGTGTGTGGCTTGCCGTTGTGTTTTGCGGTCTTAGGCAAACAGTGTTCCTCAAACATCCGCATCAAGGTCCGAGACAGGCCAGGTTTGACAGCTAGCCCCGCTACTCCACAGGTTAATTAACTGGTGCTAAGCCAGAGCAATTGCCCTAATTCGGACATCAGCATAGACAGGTGAAAACGTGGCCAGGCTCGGCCCTTGAGGATGAAGTGTGAGGAGCCAGTTCTTAAACATTAAGAGACCCAAAACTAGTTCCAAACGCATCATTTACATTTAGGCCATCATTGAGTATTAGCTTAAAACGCAGAGCCAGGCACTTACCAGCATGAGGATCTCTTCCTGTTGACGGGTGAAGATAGTGGGCGCCATCTTTATGCTTCTTCAAGGCAGCAGATAAGTGAAACCCCAGCGGTTTCCTGGTTCCGCTCGAACGTACGTCCGTACGAGCGCGTAGTCGTGCGCATAGGCGTCACACGCTGGGCTCATTATTTAAAGGTCCCTGCACCCAAAGCTCATTCTCTTTGCATTTGTGGAAAATGGCACCCAAAAAGCCTGCAGCAGAACGCGCCCAGCCAAGCCAGACCTCGGAGGGCCCAACCACCAGGTCCCAGCAAGGAAGCAAGAAGTTACGCTCCCAGAAGGCGAGTACCACCTCGGCCCCACCAAGGGACACTGGACCCTCCCTTACCCAAAAAAGGGCCCCAAAGGCACGTGCCCCTGCGGCCAAAAAACAGGCCACAGCAGCACCCACCACCTCTGCCCCCAGAAGAGGCCGCCCAAGGGAGCCCACACCGCCCATGGTTTCAAGCAGGGTACTTCGCCAACCCAGGCCCCGCAGCAGGGCCAGAAGCCCATCTAGGCCACGCAGCAGGGCCAGAAGCCCATCTAGGCCACGCAGCTGGGCCAGAAGCCCATCCAGGCCCAGAAAGGCCCAGAAGCAGGGCCAGAAGCCCATCCAGGGCCAGAAGCCCGTCCAGGCCCAGAAGCAGGGCCAGAAGCCCAGAAAGCAGATACAGGAGGCCCAGAACCCCAGCAAGGCCGCGCAGCAGGGCAACAACCCCATCCAGGCCCAGAAGCAGGGCCAGAACCCCAGCAAGGCCGCGCAGCAGGGCAACAACCCCATCCAGGCCCAGAAGCAGGGCCAGAAGCCCAGAAAGGCCCAGAAGCAGGGCCAGAAGCCCATACAGGCCCCGCAGCAGGGCCAGAAGCCCAGAAAGCCGACACAGGAGGCCCAGAACCCCAGCAAGGCCGCGCAGCAGGGCAACAACCCCATCCAGGCCCAGAAGCAGGGCCAGAAGCCCAGAAAGGCCGCGCAGCAGGGCAACAACCCCATCCAGGCCCAGAAGCAGGGCCAGAAGCCCAGAAAGGCCAAGAAGCAGGGCCAGAAGCCAATACAGGCCACGCAGCAGGGCCAGAAGCCCCCGACCTGGCACCAGCCGGGAACATAGCCCCCGACCTGGCACCAGCCGGGAACATAGCCCCCGACCTGGCACCAGCCGGGAACATAGCCCCCGACCTGGCACCAGCCGGGAACATCGCCCCCCAAGAGGCCAAAGAATGGCCACCCTGACCACATCTACACCTGGAAGTTCGGTGGCCAGCCACGCCAGAACACCCAGTCCCTTGGCCAGTCCAGTCCAGTCATTGGGAAGCCAGCAATCCGTCCATTCCCCTACCCAGCCCCAGGCCATAATGTCACCACATGTGTCTGCACACATGGAGGAGCACCCAAGCCAACCATCTGGCCGCACATTGCGCCGCGGCCAGTTGAGTGGGAGATTCTCCCATGACCAAAATATGGCATTGGCTAGTGGCCTTACATTATACTATGACGAGCTCTATGGGAGCAAATCAAAACACACCACGAAGCAGCGCAAGATGGAATTGTTTGAAACCATCCTACGCCAAGTAAATGCAGCGGGGGAAGAGAGGAAAGATGTGCCACAAATTCAAAAGAAAATCTCGGATCTCAAATATGCTGTACGTCAAAAAGAAATTAAAAGGCATAATTACAGGTAAATAAATGATGTCTCCAAATATAAGGATTAGGATGTACTGTATGCACCTTTTCTGAGTACCAAACGATATTCTCTTTTCAGCATGCAAACTGGAGGTGGCTTTCCTACCAAACTGGAGTTTACCCCTGCTGAGGAGATTGTGCTGGGCCTTCTCCATCCGGTCACGGTCGGTGGCCATGCGGGTCTAAGGGACACAGACTCACCGACCCGTACCCACGGTGAGTACTCTTAATCTGCATGTTTGCCTGTTTGGTAAATAATCTAAAGTTCACTAGTACCAAGATGACGGGATGGCCCTATGGTTTGCCTTGCTTGGCCTCGCACTACTGTGCCTGTTTGTGTCCTGTTTTGGTCCCTGTGAATCACACATTTAGGACCACATCCATTATGTAAAAGATCAATTTTCCAAATTTATTGGTCAAGTAACGAAGTTTATCCTGAAAAGTGATATATTTGGACTCAATCACAAAACACACATCATTAGGGATGGGTTGGCTATTTGTTGTGTGAGTTGTGTTTGAGGTAACAATTTAATTACACACCCCCAAACATATCTGACCTAGAGCAGCGAGACTCAACTGGCGGCCCGGGGTCCCAATGCGGACCTTGGCACCAGATTCCCGGACCCCTGCCCAGACAGCCCTGCACTCAGTTACTTCTGTGTTGACGTGCTCAGAGCTGCCCCCTTGATCGGCGATGTAGTGGTTGGTCTCCTGCCCAATGTCATGGCTCCCTGAAACATAGCATTGCAATATGAAGTACTGCACAGGAAGTGGCATTGCAAGGTACACAGTAACTTGGTGCATCTTTCTCTTGGTCCAATTCTGTCCCGCTGCCCCAGCTCTGCCCCATCTGCCACAGTCCCACCATCTGCCCCCCCCCCCCACATCAGCCCCATACATTTCTAACATATTTGCTCCATCCATCCCATCACCATCAATTCGTGACCTCCCACCTTTAGCCATCCAATCCCTGTCCCCTCAGCTCTGCCCCATCCAGCCCAGCAAGGGCAAGCAGCCTTTATTAGTTTGCACTTGGCAATCTCCAGCCCCTCCCCCAGTGTGTTTATTTCTAACTAGACACCCCCTGCGACAGCCCCATGGCCAGACATTCACCTCTCACCACATACCTTTAAATGGACCTTTACAAGAAGTGTTTGAGTACCCCTGACCTAGAGAATGGTAGTCAAAATCCAAATAGTTGCTGTGCAAGTTGTATGCTGACTGGGTACACTTCCTGACTTTGAACTGAGGTCAGTTAGCAGTTTTCTCGAGCCATTGCACCTATCTAAAATTGTGTGTATTTTAACAATTGTCCCCATTGCTGTAGAGTTGCTTAATATTACAAATAGTGGCTTTTTTTAGTAACTAAAAAAACAATGCTTATGTGTGTGTTTACCTTGTTTTGTTTTCTCTTCTTCAGCCCAGCATGACCCCTCAGCAAGGGTAAACTCACCCCCCAGTTTGCTTATGCCTACCAGGTCCGTACAGCATAGGAGCCCAGATCCGAGATTTCCGGTAAGTTAATTTAGTACCATAAATACTACCAAGTGCTTAAGCATGTGTTAAACTGATGGAATCCCAAATTTGGACGCCAACTTACCCTTTTTTTTTATATGTCCCTACAGACCCGCACACTCATGGAAGAGATCCAGGAAATGGAGGAAGCTGATGTCTCCCTGCAGGGCACGTCCGATGACCTCCCCCTGGGTCCCAATCTGGAACTGCTCCCTAATGTTTCTCTGGCCAATCCTCAGCAGCAGAGTGAATCTCCATCCATTGTGCATGCACATGGGGAGACTGACACAACAGTCCCCAGTGTTCACTTTGCTGCTGAGGATTTGCCAAGCATGCCTGTTGCTGTTGAGGGGACGACACAACGCGGCAGGGCACGCCCAAGAGCCAGGGTAATTGTGCGGCGGACTCCATTACGCCGCCCCACAATTTCCCAGGGGAGGCAGAGTGCCCTGCTTCAATTATGGACCCAAGAGAGGGACTCTTTTGAGGCACAGCTCGTTACTGAGCGTGAGGAAAGGCATGCCGACATGGTCAACATAAATAACACCTTACAGGGCATCCTCGCGGAGTTGCGTACCCTCAACAGCAACATGGTAACTGCAAGTAATGGCATCCAGTCAACCATGGCTGAGATGACCAATATGCAGAGAAACATTATGGAGCAGTTTCAAATTCACAATGCAGCCATGGCCCAGGCTAGGTCCCATTCACATGGACCTCCACCTGGACCTCCACCTGGGTATTATGGGCAGCCACCCTATTAAGCCATGATTGTGTGGGACATCTTTTCTCTTACCCCCCACTGTATTTACTTGTCCTTTGAGGTTTCAAACAATCCATTTTGTGTTGCTCATGCAGGTTGTGTTTTGTATTTGCTCCCATATAGCTCCTTAGAGTAATGATTAAGGCCACTAGCCAATGCCATAGGTCTATGTGGAGTGTATCTGGCCACTTATGGCTTTAAATATGTATTTGGTTTGTGCTCCTCCTGTTTGCAGACATGTTTGTGTGACATTATGGCCATGCCCAAATATCCCTTGGCACAGGCAATATTAATGACTGGACTAGGCTGGCCTTTGGACTGGGTGTCCTTGTTTGGTTGTGCCACTCACTTCCAGGTGTAGATGTGCTCGATTTGTTTTTTGTTATATCATGCCTTTTTAACCACAGTTGTATGTGGAATGTTTTATGTTAAGCACAATAATTCTAATTCAACAAAGTACAACAAATTTCACAATTACAATACTTGTGGCGTTTTTAGTGGAAACACATTTTAAATCAGCTTGGGCTAAACCAGATACTTTTTGGTTTAAGAGGTGTAACAATGCAAATATCAAGCTAAGTAAACAACATGAAATACATTAGGCAACAATTAAGGGAAAAATGTTTTAATTTAAGGTAATGCCACATTACGGCAAAACAACATATTGAACAAAAAGGCTAAGACAGACACACAGAATGTTGAAAAACGAAATAAAATTAACTAAAATGCTGCAATATCAAGTTTGCTCTAACTGATTGTCCAGACTCACTGGGTGGCCCAACATAATTGTCTCCATCATCCTCTAGGGCTGTAGAGGGCAGACTATCCACATAACGTGGGACACGTTCTAGTATTGCAAAATTGTGCAAAACAGCACATGCCATGATGATGTCGATCACTTTTTTTGGATCATATTGCAGGGCGCCCCCAGTATGGTCCAAACAACGAAAACGGGTCTTCAACAGCCCAAAGGCCCTCTCCACAACAGCCCTGGTCTTGCGGTGCGCACGGTTGTACGCTTCCTGAGAGGCATCCTGGGGCCGCAGCACAGGCGTCATGAGCCAGGGGAGAAGTGGGTACCCGGAATCACCTTAACAAGACAATTAAATTTAATAAACATTAAAAAGGCAAGACAACAAACACAAAGAATTTGACATATATCCAAATGATGTAAGGTAAAGGGCGTAAAAATACACCCAGGGCACATTAGCAAAATAACTATTGCCACTAATGTAGTACATAAATAAAAATGCCGCTTAAACATACAAAAGAATGATAAAACATCTGCACGGGCAAGGGTAGTTAGAATTTTTATATATTTTTGGTTTTCTGATATGTTACAATTAGGATGCTGCTGAGGGGCACTCAACATTTATATAAAGAATACAATGTATGCAGTTTAAGTCCACTTTGCCATTTAAAGACCAATACTACAAAAGGACCATAAACTAACAGATACTTGGGTATAAACTCCCAACCAATATATTTTGGGACATGGAACTTACAGACATCCTAACTAAAGGGAAAACATTCTGAAGGACAAAGTGAGGCAAGCATTTTGGTTTTGAGTTCCGAAAATACGACCCAACTAAAATGCAGTTTCAGGCTTATGTAAAGAATACAAAATCAAAAATATCAACAAATAACAGATTAATCAGAAATTTAATACCAAATAAACAGGACACACTTACCAAGCAGCCATGCACCCGAAAATTCACCTGACTCAAATCTCCGAAACAACCCAGATCGTCTGAGTATATATGAGTCGTGCGACGATCCTGGGTAGCCGGCAAGGACACTCAGAAAACGCATGTCCGGCCCAACCACGGCCTGGACATTAAGGGAGTGTCCCATTTTTCGATTCCTTAAGGCAAAAGCATACAAAAAGGGTAATTGATAATTGAAAAAAGGATCAAAAATTTAAAACATGTCTGCACTCTATTTGAAACTACTAATGAAAAGCCTAAATAAGGCATGTACACAAATGAGCCAAAAAAAAATATGCTGCCGCAAAGGAAAACAGGTTACATTACACGTTGGGCAACATAATAACCTAAAACAAAATATAAATACCTATATATATACTCGTCGGCTGCCCTAGGTACGAGTGCCACATGTGTGCAGTCAACAGCACCAATAACGTTGGGCATGTCGGCCACATTATAAAAACCAAGCTTAATGGCGTTTCTGGCTGCCATATCATCCGGAAAATAAATATATTTTGGAGTTATGGCAGCCATGCCTTCCAAAAATTTAGATAGTGCGCGGCTCAGCGTAGGCTGTGAGATCCCCACGGAGAGGGCACCCAGCCTCTGGAACGAGCCGTTCGCCAAAAATTGCAGGCAGCCAAGCATCTTGGTCATACCTGAAATTGCATGCCCCTTCCTTGTGGTGCGGGCTAACCATGGCCGCAGCTCACTATATAATTTATGGAGGGAAGCGCGATTAAGCCTGGTCAGCTCGAACAGCTCAACATCATTCATGCTATCGATGTTCATGCGACGACGCAGGGGCAATCTGCTCTCAGACATCTGGATCAACTCAATGCCAAAAAGCATAAGCCCTTGATGTGCCACAAACTCGCTCCTCTCCATCCTACTCCCGAGGCCAAATAGCTGCCGGCAAACATTTCGTAAAGCAGCTATTTAATGGGCTTCAAAACAATTAGCAATCAGCTCTCTGAATTGGTCGCAAGCCCATGTGAATGACGTAAAAAATAGGTTCTGACGCAAAATATACGATTTGGACGGGAAAAAGACACGAACTAACGCAAAATATACGATTTCCGTACGAAATGCGTATGTTCATATACGTCTATGCGCGAACGATCGTGCGAATACGAAATGGGCAAAAAAACAAGAAAAAATGACAAACACCCACCCAAACTTACGATTCTCGATCCGAAATCAATTAACTTTTGCTCTTTGAATCGAGGGGATTGTGTGTGTATTGATAGATTGTTTGAATTACACAGAGCATACAGTGTGTTTTAAAGGTGTCCAAATAGCCATATATATTAAAGTAACCTAGACATAAGTTTAGTCTCACGGGATTACGGGCAGCTCTACTGCATCCCAATCATGGGCACTGAGCAGACGCAAGATCGGGGGCCATGTGCAGTGCCTGATGGGAGTAACTGTAACTGGTTGTAGTGTCTCAGAGAGACTGCTGTTGCTGTTACCCACCCTCAACTGGCTTTTACAGGTCTTAAGCTCTCAGAGAGACTTCTGTTGCTGTTACCCACCCTGCCATGTTTTTTTTACACGCCTTAGGCACTCAGAGAGGCTGCTAATGCCCCTGCTACCCAGCTCCACTAGCTATTACAGTCCGTAAGTATTTAGAGAGACTGCTGATTCCCCTGCTACACACTTCTACTTCACACTTCTCTAGATGCTCAGAGAGACTGCTGATGCCCCTCTTACCCGCCTCCACTGGCATTCATAGGCCTTGGGCACTCAGAGAGAGTGCTGATGCCCTGCTATCCACCTCTACTGGCTGTCACAGCCCTTTAAGGGATTCGTGAAACCGCTGGTGTAGCAGTGTGTTTTTGTTCCTGATGGCCACCTCTCGAATGACACGGGCAAATGCCCTTCTGCGGCTTGGGGGGGTGACTGGTCAAGGCCCCCTTTGACGGCTAAGTTGAACAGATGGCAGAGGCCCCCAGTGAATCCTAATAGGTGGCCCTATGTAATTAAACCCCAGGAAGAGGTAAATGATGTCCTCGTTGTGGATGAACTCGAGTGGAGGTAGAGGCTCAGGGTCGTCCACAGCCTCTGGGGGTTATTTAGGAGCTGCCCTGGACTGAGGGTTCCCCAGCCAATTCCAGTGGTGCACTGGTTCCCATAGTCCCCCAGTCGGTACACTCACAAAGGACTGCTAAACATCCCAGTGTTAGGTTCTTACCTTCTCCTGGCACCCGGTCCCGCGGCGTCTCTGTGCGGCAGTCTCGCCCGCCACCGCTACTTCTGCCTTGGCGGGGGTGGCCGGCATTGCGGGGCCTCCCTCCGCCTCTTCTGCTGCCTCCGTCTCCTCTGTGGCCGGCGCGTCTTCCCCTTCCGTCTCGGGGAACGCGCCCGGCCCTCTGTCACGTGCTCGCGCGTGCGCGCAAGCACGGTTTCAATATGCCCCTCGGCGGCGCTGCTCCCTGCGCATTCGCAGGGGGCAGATTCAAATGGACCAGTCAGGTCCATAGCTTGGGTGGGAATGAACCCAGGGACTGGACAGCCTGACTGGCCAGGGCGGTCCAGTCCCTGGGGCTGCTCCAATAGGGAGCTACATCCTAGTTGCACCAAACACTACATTTCCCCCCCAAATCACAGTTGCACCAATCACCAGTTCCCCCTTCCCATTGGCCAGTTCCCCTTTAAATATGTTTTGGTTCCGTCCATTAGTGCCCGTTATAGCCTTTGGTTAATAGGGTGTGCTTGTTAGTCTGCTTTGATAGTTACTACTCGGCTTCGTCTCTGACCATCCCTGTCTGCTGCCCGTCCTGACCTTTTTGCCTGTCCTGACTTCGCTTTTGCCTGATCCCTCTGATACCGCGTTTTGGTGCTCACCTGGTTTGACCTCGGCTCGTTTTGACTATTCTTCGCTTGACCCCTTGGATACCGCTCTCTGTGATCACCCGGCTTGACCTTGGCTTGTTTTTGGACCTTCCTGATTGATTCTCCACCTGTTATCCTATCTAAATCCCGGCGTCCATATTCAGGATACCCCGCCAAACATCCGTCTCCACCTTAAGCCAGTAATCTTTGCGCCAACTAAGTCCTGGGGGTAACCGAGTCTGGAGAGGCATAATCCGCGTCTCCTGCGAGCGGAGACTTGTCTAAAGGCAGAAGAGGCGGTGGAGATTGGGGATTACCTGGCTTAAGAGAGAAGGGTGTTCGGCGCCTTACAGTATAACGGGCCAGAAGAATGGACCAGATATTGGAGCAGGTGCAGGCCTTAACCGCGGCCGTGGAGCACCTAGCTCATCGCGTGGCGGCCCAGGAGAACCGTCCAGCTCCTATCAACACCAGCCCTCAAGGGGCTTCGGCCGCATCACCAGTGGAACCCAAAATTCCACTTCCAGATAAGTTTTCTGGAGACAGAACCAAATTTGCTGATTTTCGGGATTCATGCAAGCTCTTCTTTCAACTTCGTCCAGCCTCGTCCGGGTCTCAGGAGCAGCGCGTGGGTCTGGTCATTTCCCTCCTTCAAGGGGATCCACAATCATGGGCCTTCAGTCTGTCGCCCCAGGATCCGGCACGTCTTTCGGTGGATAGTTTCTTCTCTGCTATGGAGATTTTATATGATGATCCTGACAGAGGTGCCAAAGCAGACGCAAAGCTTCGCACCTTACGCCAAGGACGACGGCCAGCCGAGGAATACTGTTCAGAGTTCCGACGATGGGCGGTCGATTCACGTTGGAACGATCCAGCGCTATGTGGTCAGTTCAGGCTAGGCTTGTCTGACTCCATCAAGGACATTCTAGTGAACTATCCAGTTCCTCAGACCTTGGACGACACTATGCATTTAGCCATCCGCATTGACCGACGTCTGCGGGAGAGACGCCTGGAAAAAGGGTCACATCCCGACTCCAGCTTGAGAGCCGAAGTCCCAGCCTTGCCTTCCTCTGAGGAGCCCATGCAGTTGGGTGCTACCAGGCTCACTGAAGCTGAGAGACGTCGGCGCCTGTCAGAGGGTCTTTGCCTTTACTGTGGTGGTACAGGTCACATGGTCAGAGCCTGCCCCAAGAAGCCGTCGGGAAACTTCTGAGCCTAGGTGGAATCGAGGGGACCCACCTAGGCTGTAAGGTATCTCCTCGTGTATTATCTCCATTTATGATTCCGGTCCAGGTAAAAGTTGACCTAGAATGTATAAATCTGGAAGCTCTCTTAGATTGTGGTGCAGCTGGGAACTTCCTTGACTTTGATTTAGCTCAAGGCCTAGGAATTCCGCTCCAATCCCTTCCTGTAGCCATTCGGGTCTCTGCCATTGACGACACACCAATAGCTGGGGGGCTCGTTCAATATAAAACCCCACCAATCTTGCTTAGGGTGGGAGCAGGGCATTCTGAACTAATTTCCCTTCTAGTTCTAAAAATGCCTTCTACCCCTCTAGTTCTTGGGTTACCTTGGCTACAGAAACATAATCCCCAAATCGATTGGGTAGCTAGGCAAATAGTTAAATGGGGCCCTCAGTGCTTTCATTCCTGTCTGGAACTTCCAGTGCGAGCCACTCAATTATCCCCTGAAGAAGTGCCTAGCCCATATCTAGATTTTTCTGATGTATTTTCTGAAAAAGCGGCTGATAAACTTCCCCCCCATAGACATTGGGATTGCCCCATCGAGCTCCTTCCGGGTACTATGCCGCCTAGGGGGAAAATCTTCAATTTAACACGAGCTGAAAATCTTGCTATGCGGGAGTATATCGCAGAAAACCTAAAGAAGGGTTTTATACGGGCTTCCTCTTCTCCGGCAGAAGCAGGGTTTTTCTTTGTCGAAAAAAAAGATGGGGGACTCCATCCTTGTATCGATTACCGGGGTTTGAACAAAATAACGGTTAAAAACAAGTATCCCCTGCCTTTAATTGATGGGCTGTTTACTCAGGTGGTTGGGGCCCAAGTGTTTTCCAAATTAGATCTCCGCGGGGGGGAGATGAATGGAAAACTGCGTTTAATACCCACGAGGGGCATTATGAATACTTGGTGATGCCATTTGGCTTGTGCAACGCTCCCGCAGTCTTTCAGGATTTTGTGAACGAAATCTTTAGAGAATACCTGGGTCGTTTTGTTGTAGTTTACTTGGATGATATTCTGATTTTTTCCTCCTCGCTATCAGAACATCGTAAACATGTTCGTCTAGTTTTACAGAAGCTCAGGGAGAATCATTTATTTGCCAAACTTAAAAAATGTCAATTTGAGGTTACTGAAGTTCCTTTTTTGGGTTACATCATTTCTAATACCGGTCTCTCCATGGATCAATCCAAGGTTAAAGCGGTACTGGAGTGGGAACGACCCAAAGATCTAAAGGGGTTACAGAGATTTTTGGGGTTCGCCAACTTCTATAGAAGATTTATTAAAAATTTCTCCACCCTGGTAGCCCCCCTCACTAATCTCACCAAGAAAGGGGAGTATCCTGCTGTCTGGCCAGAACAATCCGTCTTGGCTTTCAGGAAATTAAAAGAAGTTTTTAGTTCCGCCCCTGTGTTAGTGCACCCGGACTGCCCCTCGGCGGCGCTGCTCCCTGCGCATTCGCAGGGGGCAGATTCAAATGGACCAGTCAGGTCCATAGCCTGGGTGGGAATGAACCCAGGGACTGGACAGCCTGACTGGCCAGGGCGGTCCAGTCCCTGGGGCTGCTCCAATAGGGAGCTACATCCTAGTTGCACCAAACACTACATTTCCCCCCCAAATCACAGTTGCACCAATCACCAGTTCCCCCTTCCCATTGGCCAGTTCCCCTTTAAATATGTTTTGGTTCCGTCCATTAGTGCCCGTTATAGCCTTTGGTTAATAGGGTGTGCTTGTTAGTCTGCTTTGATAGTTACTACTCGGCTTCATCTCTGACCATCCCTGTCTGCTGCCCGTCCTGACCTTTTTGCCTGTCCTGACTTCGCTTTTGCCTGATCCCTCTGATACCGCGTTTTGGTGCTCACCTGGTTTGACCTCGGCTCGTTTTGACTATTCTTCGCTTGACCCCTTGGATACCGCGCTCTGTGATCACCCGGCTTGACCTCGGCTTGTTTTTGGACCTTCCTGATTGATTCTCCACCTGTTATCCTATCTAAATCCCGGCGTCCATATTCGGGATACCCCGCCAAACATCCGTCTCCACCTTAAGCCAGTAATCTTTGCGCCAACTAAGTCCTGGGGGTAACCGAGTCTGGAGAGGCATA
Source organism: Gastrophryne carolinensis (assembly GCA_027917425.1). Lineage (NCBI taxonomy): Eukaryota > Metazoa > Chordata > Amphibia > Anura > Microhylidae > Gastrophryne > Gastrophryne carolinensis. The sequence continues at coordinate 91,926,359 of CM051237.1, forward strand.
ATCCGCGTCTCCTGCGAGTGGGGACTTGTCTAAAGGCAGAAGAGGCGGTGGAGATTGGGGATTACCTGGCTTAAGAGAGAAGGGTGTTCGGCGCCTTACACCCAGCACCCGGTCACTTTCTGCTTGAAAAAAATGCCCCCAAAATGCACACCTGTATAGATTTGTCTGTAATTTTGTAGGCTGTTTGGTTCAAATCAAACTTTGCAATATAGTTTGGAGAACTGTCTGAAACAATTTTTTGAAATTCTAGCTGCTACACTTAATTTCCTTTGGTATATTTCATGCAGTATCATCAAGCTGATTCATCATTCTGACAATCATGTGTTATTCTGCCAAAGGGAGGATACAGCCAGGATTGTTGGCTACCAATTGTCTGCAACCTACGTTGGGTGCTTTAAACTTTTTGCATATTAATACATTTTCTAATTAAACTGTATACTTTTTTTACATCACATTTTGGTGTGCATCTCTATGATTGTTTCTGTAGATTTGTTCATCATCGTCAAGATACTTCTATAAATAGTACCGGTAATATTATTACAGCTACAATTGAGCATAATAAATCACCAGTTTAAAGTGCTACTGCAGGCAAAGGTAATTGTTACACCATTGTGTCAGGCTACATTTGGCACTGCCCTAAACTGTTTTATGTTTTTAGGAGACGAAGGAAGAGCGGGAGGAGGGAGGGACCAGAAATCCTGTCCTGCTCTGCTGAGCTGATTGGGGGACATGATGAAAAAGAGAATGTCATTGACTGAACCTGAAAACCCTGATATCGCAGCCGTTTCGGCTTCAATCTAAAAACGGAAAACAGTTTAGGACAGTGCCAAATGTAGCCCGACACAATGGTGTAACATATTACCTTTGCCTGCAGTATCAATTTAAGAAGTCATTAATAGCATAAGTTCCAAGTTGGTGGTGCTGTTTGGCTGTCATTTGTGGATAGTTCCCAAGCCACTTTGAAAGTCGGGATCACTCCTTAAAATTTTCCAATGCCTGCTCAAGATCCTTCTAATGGTAGGCCAGTGTATATTATAGGTAGTAATGAACCTAACTCTACCACCTCCATCTTTGGATCTATATGTAGGTTTTAAGTGGGATTGTTGTGGGGTATGTTTGGCTCTCTGATAAGCATGATATATAACCCTGACAGGGTATCCCCTTGTTCAACACCTGTCTGTTTGCTGCTACTTCAAATGCATTTAAATCAGAGCAATGGTGTCAGATCCTCAAAAACTGACCTGTTGGTATTCTGGTCTTGCATCCTTCCTCATGACTTGATCCAAAATGGAGGAGGCTGTTGACCGTTGTAGGCTTACAAAAGAGTTTTGTTGCCATCTTGCCATGCTCTTTGAGAACAGAAAATCTACCTGTTGGGTAGAAATAGTATGGTTGAGAAAAATACCCTGATCATTCATTTTCAGGGCACTGATAAAGGTGTCACAGCTTGGGCAGAGCTTCACCAGAAGAGGGGGACGTGAACTATGTAATGGTATCAACCCAGGGAATTTGGCTGGTATCATTCCATAAGCTGCCGAAGACAACCTCTCTCTCCTACATGCCCAAGAACAAGTTGGCATTTGGCTCCTATGGCGACCCCTGTTATTTGTTTGTAGAATCGAACATCAAACACTTAAAAATTGTTCCGAAGAACAAATTCTAGTTTAACGCCAAAACTGTGAAGATCCCTGCTTTGGGTAGACTCCATCTGAAGGAAATGTGCAGCTTTCTCAGCATCTGTGTGGGAAATGATGGTATACAGTAATGTAATGTAACCAACAACGCCCCCTGTGGAAACTGTACTTGATCCAATTTCAGTAGTAAGTCAGAAGAATCCCTCACGTATGAGGTCAGATTTATTACATGGGTCTGAAGGAACCCATCTATGAAGTAACAGGCTCTAGAAGACCACCTATTCCTGAGATGATGGTGAAGCCTCAATATTCTTATGAATGTTAAATAAGATTTAAAATGTTGGGACCACTGGGCGGTCCACTCTCAGAAAGTCATTTAGTAGAAATTTAGAAAGTAAATTATGTCATCAAGCCAGGCTGTAGTCAAAAAGCCATCCAACACGCTTTTTACGCTCAGTTGAATTTCCTGTCAGTTTTTCGTAGTTCTGTTCATTTCTAAGTTGTCTCCGATCAATAGTATTCGTTCGACAGAATCACTATTTGATATTTGAAGTTGTTTGATGACTCTTTTTTCTTCCCTATTCATGTTTTGTTGTTCCCTTCTTAATATAAGCTTTCTAACATCCTCACTTACCATCTGTGAAAAAAGTAGAATTTTCGGGCTGATTTGGAAGGAGGGTGTGAAGCTAAAGGGTCCTCTCAGCCTCATTGGATCATCTTGGTCACGTTCACATTCCTGCTGTTCCCAAAGGGAAAAGAGATCCAGGTTCACTGAGGTTCATACCAGATATTGATTGGTCTCCTGGGAATTGTTTTTTGAGTAGCAAAAAATAAAAACATCCTTTTTGTCTATTTGTCTATGCGTTTATCCGGTGCAAATGAAATCCATGTTGTAATACTGACCTTTCACAGTCTGATAATTGATAGATTGACAGATAATTGATCGGGATGGAATTGGCTCTCTGAGCTTAAGATGTACTACTTTCACATGTAGGCTGTGGCCTCATCGTTCTTGGCTCCCCCCCCCCCCCCCCCGACTTGTCTTCTGGGTCATTTCCTGATGATAAAAAAGGCTCCCCACTTGAGCCAGTTTGTTGTGAGCCCACTGTAGCATTATGACTTTTTTAAAAATAACACACACCTGAGGCATGTCGGTCGTGATGGCCATCAGGAGAAACAAGGTAATCAATTACTTTGATTGCTGACACATGTGCTACTAAACAGCGGATTGGCGGTTATAGGAGGCACTACAAAACGTGTAGGTCAGAAGTGAGGACATAGTGGGGTGCCATTGTTTCCTGAGGAGCTTTCATACTATTTGATGTGGGTTCACTTTCTTTGGGGGTTGTGAATTGGAGTTCTATGTTTTTATCCATAACTAGGGATAGGTGACCTGCAGAAATTCGGGTTTTGAGAAGTTCGGCCAACCTTGGCGCTTAAGTCTGGTTTGGGTCCCCGGACTCGAACCCAAGCCCCATTGAGTTCAATAGGGACCTGAATTTGGGGGACCTAAAATGGCTGTAAAATGGGGGTAGCTAAGGGCTAGAGGGCTGCAAATCAAGGAGAACACCAGGGTGTTCCCCACACAAAATGGGCTGGGGAAAGTGTTCAAAATAATAAACAGAAAACAAAAAAAAATACATAAATACATTTGAAATTTAAATAAAAAAAATTTGAATTATTATTTTTTAGGGGGGGATTAAATGCCAAACTGCCCTGCACAAAATGGGCCAGTGAAAGTACTTAAAAAAAAAAAAAATGATAGATACATACATAAAGAAGTTAATCTATATATATATATATATATATTAAAAATAATACATTTTTTTACAGATGTCAGAGGTTTGGGTGGGGGGGGAGTGGAAAAGACAGAGGGGGTGGGTGTGACAAAGGTGGAGGAGGAGAAGGTAGTAAACACTTTAAGCACTTCAAAAACTCACAGTTGCTGGCACAGCCAAGACACATGGGATCCACACCTTGTTCATCTTATGGAATGTAAGCATGTCCATGTTTCCTGAGGATAGAGGGATCCTCCTCTTGGTAATGACACTCCCTGCAGTGCTGGACACAAGTTCTGATAGGACACGTGCCACAGAGCCGGCCAGCACCTCCAAGGCAAGCTCTGGCCACGTGTCCAATTTATCGACCCAGAAATTGAACGGAGAGGAGCCATTGCTTAGTACCAGCAGACACAGGGACAGGTAGTCATCCACCATGCGAGTCAAAGTCTGCCTTCTGGTACTACAGGCTGTATCTGATGGAAGTGGATGTGGCAGACAATGGAATAAGTTCTTCCACATTGCGGCCATGCTCACCCTCCCCTGTGAGCTGGTGCCAGTGCCCCTGCTGATGGGGATCCAGCAGGGTGGCCACCCAGTAATCAACTCTGTGGTCGTTGCACAGGCACTGGAGCATGTAGGGGCTCATGTGAGCCAGGCAGCCCTGAGTCAAAAAGAAGCTGTCCTCAGTGTCTGGTATCTCTTCCTCCTTCTCCTTCCTCCAACCATGCTCCATCGATGCCGTGAGCTGCACTGGGTGCCACCCTGCTGTGAGAAAAAGTCATCCTCCTCCCCTTTTAATAAGCTCTTTTATCTCCTATTTGTAGTATATATTACTATTGTCTTGATACTCCTTATGTTCCTTATATTCTCCCCTAAAGAAAAAAATGCCACACTGGTGAGATTCTTTGAGACTGCCTTGGCATGCCTGTCCCTCCTGGCTGTGGTGGGAAAAGGCAGCAACGGGTTGACCACTGGCACCCTTCTCACTCTTCTGCTGGCTGCCTGGGACTGTGTGACCACCACCTCTGTCTTTGAACTCTGATAACCTTCAGTCCACGTTGGGTCCAGAACCTCGTCATCCCTGGCATCTTCTTCCATCCACTCCTCCCTGATAGCCTCATCATTGCAGAAAGCTGCAGCAATCGGCACTAGGGTTTCATCATCATCAAGGGTGTGCTGTGAAGGTCCGCTGGCCTCATCCTCATCCTCCAACATAAGTTGTTGGGCATCTGGGAACTCTCGGTCTGCAACTTGGGCAGAGGCAGGTGGATGGCCCATGGTATGCCAGCTAGGAGTGTCATCCTAAAGCATTATTGGCTCTGTGATTTGTGGCTAGGATGGCCTTGTGGATTTTAAAGTGGACCAACACCCAGGATGCGGTGCCCCGCTGTGTGAAACCCCCAGAAAGCCCCGAAAACTCACCTGACACCGCTCCCACGTGACTCGCGCGTCCAATCGCAGCCGTCGTACAAGGAGAGGCAGCGACGGACAAGCTGAGCGTGGGCCACGCCGCCTCCCGCGCGTCCCTCTTACAGGGAGCACGCCCGCGCCGGCCATTCACAAACGGCCGGCGCGGGTGCGCGCCCTGCTAGAGGGACGTGCGGGAGGCGGCGGCGGCCCGCGCATGCGCCGCTGGAACGAGGATCAGGTAGGATTTTCGGGGATCTGGGGGGGTTTCACACAGCGGGGCACCCCCGATCAGGGTGCCCCGCAGTCAGGGAGCTGATCGGTCCAGGAATCTTATAGATTCCCGGCCCGATGAGGGGAGGGTGTTGGTCCACTTTAAGGGATTGAGGTGGAGGGCTCAGCACTCCTGGCAGAAGTGGAGTGGGTGGAAGAAAATCTATTGGTATACTATTGGTATAAAAGGGCACTAACACAGAGGTGCCTTGAACTATTAGTATAAATGGGCACTAACACAGAGGTGCCTTGAATTATTGGTATAAAATTGCACTAAAACACAGGTGCCTTGAACTATTGGTATAAATGAGCACTAACACAGAGGGGCCTTGAACTATTGGTATAAATGAGCACTAACACACAGGGGCCTTGAACTATTGGTATAAATGAGCACTAACACACCTGGGCCTTGAACTATTGGTATAAATGAGCACTAAAACACAGGGGCCTTGAACTATTGGTATAAAAGGGCACTAAAACACAGGTGCCTTAAACTATTGGTATAAATGAGCACTAAAACACAGGTGCCTTGAACTATTGGTATAAATGAGCACTAACACACAGGGGCCTTGAACTATTGGTATAAATGAGCACTAACACACAGGGGCCTTGAACTATTGGTATAAATGAGCACTAACACACAGGGGCCTTGAACTATTGGTATAAATGAGCACTAACACACAGGGGCCTTGAACTATTGGTATAAATGAGCACTAACACACAGGGGCCTTGAACTATTGGTATAAATGAGCACTAACACACAGGGGCCTTGAACTATTGGTATAAATGAGCACTAACACACAGGGGCCTTGAACTATTGGTATAAATGAGCACTAACACACAGGGGCCTTGAACTATTGGTATAAATGAGCACTAACACACAGGTGCCCGGAACTATTGGTATAAAAGTCCTATACCAGCCTATTATATTTTCCATGCACGGTGGAGACACTGAAGTGTGTGCAAAGGGTAATTTTTACCCAGGACAAACACTCAACTTTGTCAAAGAATAGGGATATAGGGATATTGTTGCTTCTCAGGACTTTATTATATTATTATATATACTTTCTCCTTAACATTTATTTATAAATATTGTATTGGACCACCGCCCCACCCGCTCATCCTTCTTTCATGTTTTTAAATTGTCTTTAGTGTTACTGTTGTTTATGTGATTTATTCCTCTAGATTGATTTAATGTATTTACATTTGATTTTTGGTAAGGCGCTCTTTTTGTGTGGGAAGTTCCTTAGCTGGTTGTATTGATTACTTACTGAACAGGATGCATTATCTATTTTTTGGTTTATACACTTTTACATTGGAGAACTGATCGCCTCTTGCTTCTCTACTAAGTCAGCCTTTGGGGAACAATAGCATTAAACTGGAATAAAACCCTAAAAGTAAAAATGATGCACCTGGATAGCATATTCACGCTATCCAGATTGCTTTTTTTTTAGGAGAAAAATACATATTCTGTATGATAATGGCCAGTGGCTGCAAAACCGGAAGCCTCTTTGGCTGGCAAAGTGAAAGGGCCAAAGCGAATGGAGCACTCCCGCTGCCTCTGAAAGGTTTGTCTGCGCATGCCCTGTAGCGAAGGGGGGGGCAGCAGGCATGGCGTGTCCCCTCTTAACTTGCCAGCACCTGCAAAGGCTTCCGGCTTTGTGGCCACAGAGCCCCCAAGCCTATCTGAATGCATACAGCTACAGAGAAGCCGGAGCTGCGGTCACAGGGGGTGATTGGTCCACTTAACATCTGCCAAAACATTGCTGGATGGATAAAAGCATCTACATATATCAGAAGAATCACTATAGCAATAAGCTTTTATTGTGGCCCATGCGGGTTTAAAGGGTGGGCCCTTAGAGGTGAGCAGTTTACCCCTAAAAAAGCAGAGCAAAGTACATCCATAAAGCTGCCAACCCTGCCACCAACTTCCTTCAAGTAAAGGCAAGGAAAAGACAAGCTTGGCTGGATTTTCTTTATTGCATGGCACGGCCTGCTTCGGTATTCATAACAGTTGGGTTATTCCGCCACAAGGTGGCGCAGTGGTACTGCAGAAAAGCTGTGGCTTGTCCCGGCTCCCAATAAAAACGAGCTTAACCATAGAGTTCCCCAGTGTTCTCTCTGCAGTGGACTGCGAAGTTAGAAGATGTCTCTCTCTCTTGCGCAGGTGAGCGGGGCAACCAAGCCTGCCGCCCTGCATGTCTATTTCCATCCGTTTCTGGACCCTCACTGCCTCCCAGCCTTGGCTGACAGATCGGGTGGAAGAGCACTAGGGTCAAATGCTCCTGGAGCGCAGCTCCAAGCCGCAGACCCTGTAACACAAAGGGTAGCTGGCCATAGGCTTTATGGTGAGCCTACTAGGGATGCAGAGTTTCTGTCCTAGCTTCTCAGGGGGTAAGTAGTTTGGGGACTGTGTCCTCTCTTTTTCCTTTGGGTCCCCCCCGCGCCCCCCTCCCTCCCTTGACATAGCTGTTCGCAGCTGCTTCTGTCTCTCTCACTTCTCCCCCCCTAACTTGGTTGGGGGGGGGGGAAAGGGGGGGATGGTGGCGGTGAGTAGTCATATATGTGGTGTTTTAACGTTTTTGCTGTGTTTTCTGGTGCTTTTAGCTGCCGTGCCGCTTTGTACTGCGTCTGTGCCCGCTATAACCTGAGGTGATTTTGCTTTGTCATGGCGCTGGGCGGGTCACGTGAGCACAGTTTTCCGCGCTCTTCGGAGGAGGCGGGGCCGGGTGATGACGCGTATTGCGTCGTTCACCTCGCGGCCCGCCCCTTGAGGTACCTCTGCCGGCGCCATTTTGGACGAGCTGAGCGTCTGGATTTCTCCTTTCCTGGCTGCAGCGCTGCTTCCCCCGGCGGGTCGCCTTATCCAGCGGTCTGTGCCTGTGTTACCCCGCGGTGTCTCTGGTCCGTGAGTCCCCCTTGGGGTTTTTTTTATTGAATCGGGGTGTATTTGCTGCGGGATGCTCATGTGTGTTTTTACTTATGTCTTTCAGGCAGGATACCACTGTGGTTTCTCTCGGCTCCACTTCTTCCTCCCCCTCATTCCCCCCTTTATTAACTTCTGGGGGCATCCAGTGGGAGGGCATCCCGGGCGGCTTCTGTCTTAAGCCTGTACCCACTGCTGGCCTATTGCTCCTGTGCTAATCACCATATGGAGGCTTCTGGGGATAGCGCGATTGGGGTCCCTTCGGGGCAAGCACGGCTGTGTTTCATGTGTGGGGTATCCCCTGTAAGTAACGGTGTCACGGTGTGCAGTGAAAGTATCCTTGCACTTCAAGCTGGTTTGCTTGCTTCGCTTCCCAGCTCTGCGCCTCACTCGGCTTCACCTACTCCCCCGCTCCTGCAATTGGGCCCCAGTGAGGGGGAATGTTGGCAGGGAGTCACATTTTGATTTGGCTCTGCGGGTGGCTAACATTGAAATGCAGCTTGCCAGCAATGCTCCTAGGAAGGCCTTCGGCAAGAAGAGACACATGGACCCCAGGCCTGCTCCCCTTCCTGAGATGTATGTGGGGATTGATGAGCTTGGTGACTGTCACCCCCTTGAGATGGGGGAGGTCTCCCAGGACTCTGACTCCTCTGGGAGCAAGCAGGAGGGTTGCAATAGTGACCCTGGGTCTGCGTCCAGAGAGGATTCATGGTACCCTGAGGACACTGATAATCTGCTGTCACATATTTTTGAAATTTTGCACATTGCTCCCCCTGAGGTAGCTGAAAGAAAGCAGAGGGAGCTTTTTCGCCCTGGTAAACAGCGTCTAGAGTTCCCTGAGCAGGAACATTTTACCTCCTTGGTGCTTAAAGAATGGGAACATCCTAACAAGTTGCCAGCGGTGCCCAAGGGTTTGGATAAAAGGTATCCCTTTCCCGTTGATCTTGTTAAGAGGTGGTCATTTCCCCCTGAAGTAGACGCTCTCGTGCTAGGTCTGTCCAATACTTCGGTCATGCCTTCCCCTGACACTACCACTCTGAGGGACAGTGAGGACCGGTGCATGGATCAAGTGGCCTGCCATGCTTTTACCTGTGTGGGGGCTGGCTTGCGCCCTGTATGTGCTGCTGCCATTACTGTTATTGCCCTTAAGAAACTGCTTAAACGTCTCCTTGATGGCACAACAGCTGGTAGTGTGGGGGAGGAATATAGGACTCTCTTACTTTGCACTGATTTTGGGGCATTTATCCTTGCTGCTATGGATGATGCTGTGCGGCTGTGTGGAAAGACCTCTGCGCTCTTGGTGGCTATACGCCGATCTGTCTGGTTGCGCCAGTGGGCAGCTGACGCTGCGGCTAAGAAAGCTCTCACTGGCCTCCCCTTCGTAGGGCTGCGGCTGTTTGGAGAACGTCTTGATGTTCTAGCCAAGGATGGAAGGCTGCCTCAGCGTAGGAGGCAGTCTCGGCACTTTCGGGGGTCCTCTGCCCGCCTCCCTTCCTTTCGCATTCCCAGAGGGGGCTGTGGCTCCCTCCTCTCCAGTGGTCGCAGAGATTCTTGGGGGCGTGGCAGAACCCGTGGTCGTCCCGGTCTCTCCTGGAATCCTTAATCCCGGATGTCTTTAAACCCCATGTCTTCTCAGGGATTGCTTCTGGCTGTTTATTGCCTGTTAGAGTCCGGAGTCATTTGTTTGGTGCCTCATCAAGAAAGAGGTCAGGGGTACTATTCCAATCTTTTCATGGTCCCCAAAAAGGACTGCTCTCTGAGGCCCATTCTGGATCTGAAGGGCCTCAACAAATTTGTCAGATTCAAACATTTTCGCTCTGCTGTCAGTACCCTTCGCCTAGGTGACTTCATGACCACTGTAGACATCAAGGATGTGTATCTTCCCAGGTCATCAGAGATTCCTAAGGTTAGAGCTGCAGGGTCAGCATTACCAGTTTGTGGCTCTACCCTTCGGTATCACCTCGGCACCTCGGGTGTGCACCAAGGTGCTGGGGGGAGTGATGGCTCTGCTAAGGAACCAGGGCATCCGCATCATTCCTTACCTGGACAACATCCTGATTGTGGCCAAGTCTTTTCCTCAGGCCGAGCGGGACACTCAAATGGTGACATCCACTCTGGAGTCTTTCGGCTGGGTGATCAACTATCCCAAGTCTTCTGTGTCCCCGTCATTGGTGAGGACCTTTCTGGGTATGACGCTGGATACCTCTCAGGTCAAGGTGTTCCTTCCTCAGCAGAAGGTGGAAGGTCTTCAGCTGCAGGCTCGGGCTCTGCTGTCATGTCCTCATCCCTCCATCCGTCAGGGGGTGCAGTTGGTGGGCCTGATGGTGTCCTGCTTTGAGGCAGTCCCCTTTGTTCAGTTTCACATGAGACTTCTTCAGTTGCACCTCTTGTCAGTTTGGGATCGGGACCCTGTGTCCCTGGATCAGGAATTTGTTCTGTCTCCCCTGGTCAGGCGGTCCCTCTCGTGGTGGCTGGACTCAAGGAACCTTCTGGGGGGCAGGTCCTTCCTGTCCACATGCTGGGGAACGGTTACCACGGATGCCAGTCTGACTGGCTGGTGAGGCTTCTGGAAGTCCCTGAGGTTCCACGGTCGGTGGGACCCACAGAAGGCCCATGCTTTGAGCGATCAGGTTGATTCTTTCTCGCCTATCCACTCACCTCGGGGTCGGGCTGTTCAGATTCGCTCAGACAACCAGACGGCAGTTGCCTACATCAACTATCAGGGAGGGACTCGGAGCAGGCAAGCCTTCAAGGAAGTGTCCCTGATTCTGTCTTGGGCGGCACAGCATGTTCCCTGCATATCAGCAGTTTACATCCCAGGGGTGGAAAACCAGGTGGCGGACTCCCTGAGCAGGATGACGTCTCGTCTGGGAGAGTGGTCTCTCAACAACCAGGTGTTTCTCTCCCTCTGTCACCGCTGGGGTCAGCCGGACGTGGACCTATTTGCATCCCGTCACAATCACAAACTTCCCAGATTTGTCTCTCTGTCTCAGGATCCTCTGGCCTTCGCCACAGATGCCTTGGCAATACCGTGGATGGAGTTTCAGCTTCTCTATGTGTTCCCTCCGTTTCCTCTCCTGGGCAGGGTCATGCGCAAGATAGCCCAGAAGCGGGTACCAGCCATACTAGTGTCCCCTTGTTGGCCAAGGAATGTTTGGTTCGCAGATGTTGTGCGGTTGGCAGTAGACCGGCACGTCTTGCCCAAGGATCCAGATCACCCGGGGCAGCTACACCATCCCAATTTACAAACTCTGGCTTTAACGGCTTGGCTGCTGAAACCACCATATTGATGGAAAAGGGGTTGCCTGCTTCTGTTGTTGATACCATGATTCGGGCTAGGAAGAAGTCCTTTATTTATTACAGGGTCTGGCATGCTTACATTGCCTGGTGTGAGTCCAAGTCTCTTCCCTGTCGGGTGTTTTCTATTCTCAGGATTCTGGAATTCTTACAACATGGTTTGGATCAGGGCCTTCAACTTAGTACCCTAAAAGGCCATGTTTCAGCTCTCGCAATTTTTTTCCAAAGATCTTTTGCCAATCACCGGTTGGTTAAAACCTTTTTTCAGAGTGTTTCTCATGTGGGTCCACCCTGTAAGCCTTTGCTACCAGTCTGGGATTTGAATCTGGTGTTGTCTGCCCTGCAAGGGCCTCCCTTTGAGCCTATCCGTGATGCTTCCTTGTCTATTCTGACCCTTAAGGTAGCCTTTCTGGTGGCTATCACTTCTGTAAGGTGAGTTTCTGAACTAGCGTCACTTTTCATCAAACCTCCTTATTTTGAGAGGCATCAGGATAAGGTGGTGTTTCGGCTCAGGTCGGACTTCCTGCCAAAGGTTGTGTCTGCTTTTCATCTTAATCAGGACATTGTCTTGCCTTCATTGTGTCCTAATCCTGCTAATTCCAAGGAGCGGACTCTGATGCTCTTTTTATTCTCACTTCTGGACCTAGAAAGGGTTTGCCTCCGGCTAAATCCACTATCAGCATGGGATCCATCAGGCGGTGGTTCAAGCCTATTCTGCTAAGGGAAAGGAACCTCCCTTTAGTATTACTGCTCATTCTACTCGTGCTATTGGTGCCTTTTGAGCTTTTCAGCACCAAGCTTCTGTTGAACAAGTTTGAAAGGCCGCTACTTGGTCTTCTGTTCATACTTTTTCTAAGTTTTACAGGGTTGATGTTAAGGCCTCAGCAGATGCTGCTTTTGGCCACAAGGTGCTTCAGGCAGTAGTGACTTGAACTACTGGCCGTTACTCTTTGGGGATCCCACCCTACTCTGGACACTGCTTTTGGATGTCCCAACTGTTATGAATACTGAAGCGGGCCGTGCCATGCAATAAAGAAAAAAGCAATTCTGTGAGTACTCACCTGTAGAATTGTTTTTGTTCTTGCATGGCACGGCCCGCTTCGCCCCACCCTTGTTATCATTATTCTTGGTTGCCTCTTTATGGTGATTATTCCAAGTCAATTGGGGTCTTTTATCTTTTTCACATTTTTTGTTTATTCCCTCCCGGCTTCTTGTCTCACTGCTTGTGTACGCTGGGGAACTCTATGGTTAAGCCCGTTTTTATAGGGAGCTGGGGCAAGCCACAGCTTTTCTGCAGTACCACTGCACCACCTTGTGGCGGAATAACCCAACTGTTATGAATACCGAAGCGGGCCGTGCCATGCAAGAACAAAAACAATTCTACAGGTGAGTACTCACAGAATTGCTTTTTTAATGCAGTGTGTATAGGTAGCCTTTCTTTATTTATGTGGATTTTTATCCTCTTGTATAGAGTAACAACATCTGTGGTCTCCACTCTCCCGTATGTTGTCCCTCCCTTGCAGGGCATCCTGATTTGGGATGCTCTGGTGTGTGTTTCTGCATGGTTCGCCCATTAGTGATCCCACCAAGCATATGCAAGTTTCTTGCCAATCAATGCTTGCGCTCCATTCATAGCATCCCTAGATCTGATGTCAGGTAGGCTAGGATTTTGTGAATAGTGCATGCACTGCTATTCACAGCTAAAGGTATAGTGGGTATGTAGCTGCAGCCAACACATGCACTGTGAGATTGCCAGTTATGTGAGCTTACTCAGCGATCGCAGGGGTTTCACACAGTGGTGCATCCCAAGTCAGGATGCAAGAAACCTTAAAGCGGACCTTCAGTGTCATTTAATGAAAAGCCCAAAGCCTTTAAAAAATATTCCCTAGCATCTAAAATTAATATATTTAATGTTTTTAGTCACTTACTTATTATTCTTTTCCTCACTGGCCTACAACTCTATTCAGCTCTCTAGGATATGGGCGCCGCCATCTTGGCTCAGTAGCATCACATACTGAGGAGTTGAGAGGGGTCAAAATTGCAGGAGAGCGGGGATATAGTTGTGCTTTGCACAAACAGAGCAGAGCTGGGGTCAGGAAAAGGTCAGCAATCCCAGAATGCAGAGCGGCACAGTGAGAGGACACTTCCTGTTTGCATGCAGCCTGCACGTCCATGAGCTGCCATCTTGGATGTTTAAAGTCTCAGAAAATGCAATAGATGCAGGTAGGATGATTTTTAATGTGAGCAATCTGTATGTACAGGTTGAGGGAAACATATAAGATAGGCTCTTATTTAGGGTGAAGGTACGCTTTAAGGTTGTAAAGAAGCACCCAAAACCCACCCTGAAGTCTTTGAGACTCCAGAGCAGACATACTCGTTCCCCCTGAGGCACCCCGATTGGGATGCCCCGCTGTGTGAAACCCCCCAGGTCGCCTGAAACCTCATCTTCATTCCCGGTCCAACGACGCATGCTTGCTATCTGTTTAGCAGGGGGTGGCCCACACCAGACTTGCGCGCTCCCTGTTAGAGGGTAGCGGGGATGCTGCCGCCAGTGTGTTTGAATCCGCTCGCATTAGACGAGCTCCTGGACGAAGGGGCTGATTGGACAAGTGGCCGCACAAGTGTTGTAGGACCATGAAGAGGTGAGTTTGTTCGAGCGACCTGGGGGGTTCCACACAGCGGGGGCAAGGACCAAAACCCAGGCTTTAAAGCCAGTATATTTTGTAAAAAAGAAATAATCACATATCAAATAAAGAGAATATAAAGAGAATGTAAAGCTATTAGGAATGTAACTGGATTGAACTCATGAAGTGCAGCCATGCACCCAGTATGTAACAATGGCGTCCTTGAGCTCAACAGTACATAGACAATATGAATCAGATGTAATCATATTAAGATGAATATTAATATTAATATTAAGAAGTACAATGAGCTTCTTGCATGCTAAATAGAGAGAGAAAGTGGGGTGATCATCCCAGAAATGTATTACCGATGTTTTGAGGCCCATTTGTAAAGGCATTGCTGCCTGGGAGCATGACTGCACATCATGAGTGCAACCCAGTTACATTCCAAATAGCTACCAGATACATAAGGATGATGTTCCATGTGGCCATTGTAGGCATTGTGCAATTCTACATTCAGTCACCCTGTGTTCCTTAACCGCTACTCTGTACAGCAATCCGGCATTGGATTTCCCACATATTGGTTCCAGTTTCAAGCACACCCAAAGACTGATTTCCTTTTCGCTAGTCAGTACAATTTTGTATACATCGCCTTTGGTTTCAAGCATATCTCAATACTAATATCTTTGTCTGATTTACAGTACTAGCAATTAATTCAAGCATACCCAAACTCCATAACCATATTGCTCATTATAGAATTGTTTTCTTAACTATACAATTGCTAGCCTACAATATCATCAGTACGTGGGAAGGAACCTCTGAGCTGGATCATATTCCCTGGATTTCTAAATCTGTGTTCATGTTTTGTTGGCATCTTTTTGTAATTTCCCCTTATATTCTTAGTATACAGTACGTCCTGCTCCATATAGAATACTTACAATCGGGTACTACTCCGCCAGATGGCGCTGGACTGCAGAGACATCGAAAATAGGCTCCTCCTGGCCCCTCAAATACCCAGGGACCTCCCACAATCCCCAGATTTTCTCTGCAGTCTGGACTGCGAAGGACAAGAAGATGGCTCTCTCTATTCGCAGGTGAGCGGGGCTATTAGCCTGCGGCCCTGTAGGACTATTCCCACCCGTTCCATCAGTAATTGCCTCCCAGCCTTGGCTGCGCTGGTCGGGTGATGGTAGGCAGCACCGCTGTTAGGTGCTTAGAAGCGCTGCTCCACCGCAATCCCCCACCAAAGGGTAGGTGGTACAGGCATATGGTGAGCCTCTATGGGATGCCCCTCCCGCACTATTGCCCCTGTCTATCGGTGGGCCCTATGTTAAGTGGTCGCTGTCCTCCCTCACTCTCCTTGTAGCCTTCGGGGGAAAAGAGTGTGTGTATGTGTGTGTGTGTGTATGTATATACGTGTATTGGCTTTTATGCTTCACTACATTATGCTTGGTGTCAGCTGCCGCACTGACTTGTTTTACATTTATTATGCTTGAAATTGCCGCCGCCACCGCGCGCATTTTTTCCTGTGTTCTGCGCTTGGCGGCAGCGTTACCTCAGGCGCTGGTGCGCCGTCATTGGCTGCTTGTCATGTGTTGGCTTCGCGCTCTTTGGGGGGGTGGGGCCTGTCTTTGGCGCGTTCCGTTTCATTACTCATGCGGGCCCGCCCCTCGAGGTATACCAAGGTCATTTTGTTTGCTTGGTTCCGGCTGCTGCGTGACGAGCTTCTACCTACCTCGGTCCGTGAGTGCCCTCGCGGGCGCCTTTATTATATTATATATTATATTTATATTAGTTTGATACTCAGCTGGTGGTGTCCACTCTGGAGTCATTTGGCTCGGTGATCAACCACCCCAAGTCTTCTCTGTCCCCCTCCTTGGTGACTTCATTCCTGGGAATGAATCTGGATACAGTTCAGGCAAGGATTTTTTTTCCTCAGCGGAAGGTGGACAGTCTGATTGCACAGGTCCAGTTCCTGCTATCTTGTCATCATCCCTCCATCAGGCAGGGAATGCAGCTGGTGGGCCTGATGGTGGCGTGTTTCGAGGCGGTCCCTATTGCTCAGTTCCACTTGAGGCCTCTGCAACTCCACCTCTTGTCAGTGTGGGACAAGGATCCTGCGTCCCCTGGACCGGGTCTTTGCGCTTTCCCCCCTGGTCAGGCGGTCCCTCTTGTGGTGGCTGGACTCCAGGAACCTGTTGGGGGGCAGATCTTTTCTGACCCCCTCCTGGGAGACGGTCACCACGGATGCCAGTCTGTCAGGATGGGGGGGTTTCTGGAAGTCCCTGCAGTGCCAGGGGAGGTGTGGCCCTCAGGAGGCCCACACACCTATCAACTTCTTGGAGCTGTGGGCGATCAGGTTAGTTCTGGCTCAGTTGACTCCTACCTGTTCAGGTGCGCTCGGACAACCAGACGGCAGTTGCCTACATCAATCATCAGGGAGGGACCCGGAGCAAGAGGGCCCTCCAGGAAGTGTCTCTGATCCTGACGTGGGTGGAGGCCAATGTTCCCTGCATATCAGCGGTGTACATTCCGGGGGTGGAAAATCACCTGGCGGACTCTCTGAGCAGGGGACCTCTCACCAGGGAGAATGGTCCCTCTGCAACAGGGTGTTCCAATCTCTGTTTCACCGTTGGGGCCGACCAGATGTGGATCTGTTTACGTCCCGTCAAAATCACAAGCTCCCGGCCTTTGTCTCCCTGTCCCAGGATCCTCTGGCCTTGACCACGGATGCTCCAGCAATGTCATGGAAGGACTTTCAGTTCCTGTATGTCTTTCCTCCATTCCCCCTGTTGGGCAGGGTTCTGCGCAAGATTGCTCTGGAGGGGGTGCCAGCAATTCTGGTGGCCCCCCAGGTGGCCAAGAAGAGTGTGGTTCGCAGACGTGGTGCAGCTGGCAGTAGATCAGTACATTCTTCCCAGGGTGCCAGACCTGCTCACTCAGGGTCCCTTACGCCATCCCAATTTACAAACTCTGGCTTTGACGGCCTGGCTGCTGAAACCTCCATCTTGATGGAGAAGGGGCTGTCTACCTCAGTTGTTGATACCATGATAAAGGCTAGGAGGAAGTCTTCTTCTTCCATTTATTACAGGGTTTGGCGTGCCTACATTGACTGGTGTGAGTCTAGGTCTCTTCCCTGTCGTGTGTTCTCTATTCCCAGGATTCTGGAGTTCCTGCAGCATGGGTTGGACATGGGGCTCCAACTCAGTACTCTGAAGGGTCAGGTGTCTGCCCTGTCTGTTTTCTTCCAGAAGTCCTTTGCTCAACATTCTCTGATCAGGACTTTTTTCCAGGGGGTTACTCATGTGCGTCCCCCACGTAAGCCTATGGTGCCTGTTTGGGATTTGAATTTGGTTTTAACAGCCTTGCAGGGTGCTCCCTTTGAACCTGTGCAGGATGCTGCCCTGGCCATTCTTACTCTCAGGGTTGTCTTTCTGGTGGCTATTACCTCTGTTAGGCGTGTGTCTGAGTTGGCGGCTCTTTCCATTCAGCCCCCCTACTATGAGAGACACCAGGACAAGGTGGTGTTTCGCTTCAAGCCAGATTTTCTGCCTAAGGTAGTGTCTGCCTTTCATTTGAACCAGGACATTGTTCTTCCTTCATTGTGCCCTAGTCCTAGTAATGCTAAGGAGAGGGTTTTGCATTCTTTGGATGTGGTTAGGTGTCTGAAGTACTATCTGGTGGCTCCTGCACCTTTCAGAAAATCTGATGCTCTTTTTGTGGTCCCTTCTGGTCTTAGGAAGGGTTTGGCTCCTGCCAAGTCTACTATCAGCAAATGGATCCGTCAGACTGTGATTCAGGCCTACTCTGCTAAGGGAAAGAATCCTCCCTTCTGCCTTACTGCTCATTCCACTCGTGCTATTGGTGCCTCTTGGGCTTTTCAGCACCAGGCTTCTGTTGAACAAGTTTGCAAGGCCGCTACTTGGTCTTCTGTTCATACCTTTTCAAAGTTTTACAAGGTTGATGTTAGGGCCTCAGCTGATGCTGCTTTTGGCCGCAAGGTTCTGCAGGCGGCAGTGGTTTAAACTGTCTGCTGTTACCTTTGGGGATCCCACCCTATTTTATGGACACTGCTATTGGATATCCCGATTGTAAGTATTCTATCTGGAGCAGGACGTACTGTATACTAAGAATAATACAATTCTGTGATTACTCACCTGTAGAATTGGTATTATGAGTATACAGTACGTCCTGCTCCAACCCACCCTTGGTTTTTGCATTTTCTTGGATCCCCTGTATGGTGATTGTTATCATTGTTTTAGTTACCAGTTTGGGTTGTTTTAATTCTCCCGGCTTCTCATTAACTGCTTTTCAATGCTGGGGATTGTGGGAGGTCCCTGGGTATTTGAGGGGCCGGGAGGAGCCTATTTTCGATGTTTCTGCAGTGCAGCGCCATCTGGCGGAGTAGTACCCGATTGTAAGTATTCTATCTGGAGCAGGACGTACTGTATACTCATAATACCAATTCTACAGGTGAGTAATCACAGAATTGTATTTTTTGCTTTGCATTTACATTATTTGATATGTGATTATTTCTTTTTTTACAAAATCTACTTGATTTAAGCACTGCATTCTAGTGTGGTGTGATCTTTAGAGTGGACCAAAACCCAGCTGGATCAGGCTGGGAATCTATAAGTTTGGGATGCCCCGCTTTGAGAAACCCCCCCAGGTCGCTTGCTACACTTACCTTAATCCCGGTCCAATGGCGCATGTGCGGGCCGCAGCCGCATCCAGCACCCTCTGAGCCACTGAGCTAAGACGTCGTTTAGACGTGCATAGCTCAGCTGCCACGCATGCGCCTTAGAATCTCGGTCAGGTGAGTTAATATGAGCTATCTGGGGAGTTTCACATAGCGGGGAGGGGGGTGGACTAAAACCCAGGATAGTCAAAATCCTGGGTTTTGGTCCACTTTAAAGTTTCTTGCTACTGCCCCAGTAAACAATAGCAGCCACATCATTTTGTGGAGGCTGATTCACTACTAATGCCAGGTATCGGAAGATGAGCGTCTGGAGCGACTGCTAGTAGGCGCTATAAACATGTATCGGGCGCTGTAACAGAGTGTCTCAGGTGCTGTAGTAACCTGGCTGGCATTGATGAATGTGATGTGTGTTGAATAGAACAGCGAGCAGCGAGTGAAAGGTAGCGCCAGCTCAGTGTGACCGACTCTTGGCGCTCCACACCATACTTCCATCAAAAAAGGAAACACACACAGCATCAATGCTCTAAAGCTGGTCGCTATAGCATAGAGTGCCAGACTCTGTGTGATTAAAGTCTGTTTTTGAATAAAAAAGGAACCAAAAGGGGAAATTTGGTTAGGGAGGGTCTGCACAGCTAGAATATATTTGAAATCATGTAAGGGTGCTAGTAAGATAGGGACAACAACCCATGAGACATCAAAATGCTGGGTCCTAGAACAACCCAAATACTCCCTAAACAACTATACTGCACACCAAGATTGTATAAAATATATATAAAAATATCAATTTATTGAATCATCCTTGGTACAACACAAAACATTACATGACTAAGTTAAAAAACATAAACACACAATAAAGGGGGTGGGTTTATCCTGATATGAGCTATTGAACAAAATATATAGTTAGAAATAATCAATACATAGTAGCATATCCTATCAAATGAATATTAAATGTGTACTTCACAATGGCTGAATATGCAAACGTACTAGAGTGAAAAAGTGAACATGCATAAAGATTAAGAGTGAACATGCATAAAGATAAAAGAGTGGTTAAAGAAATCCAAGTGAAAAAAAGAGTGCAAAAATAACTGAGTGCTAATAGTGCACAGTGAAAAAATATAGGTGCTGTGGAAAGACCACAATATACTCATATAGAGACTAATGATGTGCAAATATAGAGACGCCTGTATATCAGCCAAAGGAATACAAAAAACAATTAATCAGATAATATAAACATCACCAATCCAGAAGCTCAAGGACCCAACGCCACAGCTAGCCACCGACGCGTTGCGTGGCCTTCTGCCACTTCGCCAGGGTGAGTGAGTTGTGTATCCCCCATCAACCTCCTTTTAAACTACCTGCCACCACGTGTTGCGTGTAACCCTCACTTCCGCTCCCGTTGTCCTCCAGGTGTATGTCATATTACCATTAGTGCGTGGGGGTCGCGGATAACTGCGTCATCCTCCACCGCCTGTCTGCAAATGTTAACAATCATCGGCGGGGAGGCGCGTCAAAAAGCCGCGCCCGCTATGTTGGCGCCATTGTGGTGGGCTGGTGTATCTAGAACTGTGCTGACCCTCCCTCCTTCCCTCCCTTTACTCCTCCTCGTGTGGTGACATAATTCCGGTGGATTGCGGCGCGGCTTTTTGACGCGCCTCCCCGCCGATGATTGTTAACATTTGCAGACAGGCGGTGGAGGATGACGCAGTTATCCGCGACCCCCACGCACTAATGGTAATATGACATACACCTGGAGGACAACGGGAGCGGAAGTGAGGGTTACACGCAACACGTGGTGGCAGGTAGTTTAAAAGGAGGTTGATGGGGGATACACAACTCACTCACCCTGGCGAAGTGGCAGAAGGCCACGCAACGCGTCGGTGGCTAGCTGTGGCGTTGGGTCCTTGAGCTTCTGGATTGGTGATGTTTATATTATCTGATTAATTGTTTTTTGTATTCCTTTGGCTGATATACAGGCGTCTCTATATTTGCACATCATTAGTCTCTATATGAGTATATTGTGGTCTTTCCACAGCACCTATATTTTTTCACTGTGCACTATTAGCACTCAGTTATTTTTGCACTCTTTTTTTCACTTGGATTTCTTTAACCACTCTTTTATCTTTATGCATGTTCACTCTTAATCTTTATGCATGTTCACTTTTTCACTCTAGTACGTTTGCATATTCAGCCATTGTGAAGTACACATTTAATATTCATTTGATAGGATATGCTACTATGTATTGATTATTTCTAACTATATATTTTGTTCAATAGCTCATATCAGGATAAACCCACCCCCTTTATTGTGTGTTTATGTTTTTTAACTTAGTCATGTAATGTTTTGTGTTGTACCAAGGATGATTCAATAAATTGATATTTTTATATATATTTTATACAATCTTGGTGTGCAGTATAGTTGTTTAGGGAGTATTTGGGTTTTTCTAGGACCCAGCATTTTGATGAGATAAAGTCTGTTTTTGAACACATATCCACCAGTAACAAAGCGAAAACACATGTAATGACATTGTGTAACACTGTGACATTAACACTTTAGTGCGAGACCTGTAATGACAATTCTGCATAACAAAATAAAAAGTCAAAAAAGTTTCTTAAAGTGTTTGTTTGCAGCCAGGAGAGGTCACACAATGATTTGAGCAAAAAAAACACGAAAAAAATTGTCAAACACACTGTTTACACATAAGCAAATGAACGGCCATTGAAATGTATGGGAGAGCGACAATAAGTGAAAGGTAGAGCGCCGGCGCTATACACTGAGCCGCTTGTAATAATAAAAGGAGGCTACATGGCGCTGTTAGAGGCGCTCACCAGATTCGCTTTCATAAATGTGGTATTGCGTACAGGGATCAGCGTTCACCGTATGCTGCCTGCCGCTACGAGGCACTTACCTGGCGCTATCCCTTCTTAAAGTGGACCAACACCCACCGCTGATCGGCTCGGTAATCTATAAGATTCCCGGGCCGATAAGCCCCCAGCCTGCGGGGCACCCCGATCGGGGGTGCCCCGCTGTGTGAAACCCCCCAGGACGCCCGCAAATCCTACCTGTTCCTCGTTCCAACGGTGCATGCGCGGGCCGCCGCCTCTCGCGCATCCCTCTAGCAGGGCTCCCTGTAAGAGGGACGCGCGTGAGGCGGCGGCGGGCACTCTCACCTTGTCCGTCGATGGACCCCGATCGGGGTGCCCCGCGGAAGTGGACCAACACCCAGGATAGTGAAAATCATGGGTGTTGGTCCACTTTAAATAATCCCCTTACTTATACTCCCAAATCGCGATGCCCTTATGAGAGGGAATCGGATTGTGATTGTCCAGTCAAAAAAATACTATATTCACCTTTTATCTACCACCAATGATGGGGGGGGGGGGGGGTCAGGTGACTTGACATCTCTCTTCTATTGCAGTGAATGGAGTGGGTATGCCAGAGCCTGTGACTGATAGCGGGGGATGTAAATTGGATCTGGATTAGATAAGAGACACTGCACCAGACTAGGTGTCGTCATCAGGGGACAAAAGGTGAGTATAGTGGAGAGGGTGGGGTGTTTTCAGGCTGGACAATCACTTCAAGGATGTAAAAAATTGAACATTGTTTATTTTCAAAATTTTCATCAAATCTGTAAATAATACCAAATTGTATTGCTCTAAATTTACCACTGACATTAAAGTGGATCAAAACCCAGGATTTTGACTATCCTGGGTTTTGGTCCTTGCTGTGTGAAACCCCGCAGGTCGCTGAAACAAATTCGCCTGTTCCCGGTCCTACGGCGCATGCGTGGCCGCTCGTCCAATCCGAGCGTGCTGATGGCCGCGTCCCCTGCTACCCTATAACAGGGAGTGTGCCCATCCACAAATGCCTGTTCTGCTTAGGATTGCCAAAACTAGCTGTGGCAGCAATGGGTAAAAACGCAGGGGCATCCCAAATCAGGATGCATCAGGAGCATTTCTGACCTTAAAAAGTCGCTGTTCAAGTAATACAAAGTTGTGTAAAACATTTCCTTGTCAGTTTAGAATATATATATATTAAAATATACTAATACCATTATTTTTTTTTTGCATTTTTGATGCTTTATTTTTTACTTAATAGAGATCAGCCTTTTTTTAGGTCGTCTATATATGTCAGTTATTGCATTCCACATCCATCAGGTCCCCCTTCTGCTCATTTCAGTGTGCCTGGACATCTTGAGGCTGCCTGGCCCTGACCCCCCTGCTGTCCTTGGTGGCGTGGAGCCAGGTGGTCAGTCTGGATGCCCTCTTTTTTATTTAGTGACATCCTCTTGTCAGGTCCTTTCATTGCTCTCTTGGTCTAATGGTGGGAATAGCTGTTGGAGCACATTTCTGCTCTGTGGGCCATTGTCAGCCAGTGACGGGACTGTCACTGCTCTGCTGACCCCTGGCTGCAAGGTCTTCTCCTGCCCCTGGGGGCAGCCTGGTCTTAGCCTCCTCTTGTAACACCTTTCTCCCTTGTGTCCAGCATCCCCCACCCCCATCCTTCCCAACTCCCCCCTGTGAGAAGTCCTGCATCTTCCCAGCAAACAAGAACAGCTAGTTCTGGAGGAGGTGGGGGAGCAGGGGGAGGGGAGCTCCAGCAACAAGAGACTCAGCAGCAGCATCTAGGAAGCTCTCCGGCCAACATTGGGAACTTAGCGTGTCTGCTCTATACACTGTGCCAGCATGCCTGGCCAAGACTCCTGAAAGCCTGCACTAAAGCTACTAGAAAGGTGCCTCCTAGATTGTCACCCTCCTGCTGCAAAGGAGCTGGGAAACCCCAAAGGTAAGTGGCGTGCATTCCTTTGTAAGGGGCAACCAGGTGTCATTGTACAGGGGGCTGTAAAACTGAAATAGTTCAGCCTGCAGGGCAGGAGGGGCTACACAGTCACTGCTGCCCATTACACCTCTCCATGGGGGTCATGCTAATTATTTAGTGCAGTAAGTTTATCTCTAGGTGCACATTTAGGTGTGAATGGCATGCTGCATCTTGGTGAGCTTTTTAACTTTAACACAAAAAAGTGCAATAAAATATTTTTCTAATTCTTTCCCAAAACTCACCTGCACATATGACAGGACATTTTTACAGGTGAGGTACATCCGTTTTCCAGTGAGGTGAGGATACTTTTTTTGAGAGTTTGGAAACAACAGCAATTTTTATGCAAAAGAATTAGCTTTTTTTTCGGCATAGACCATTGGGTGCCGTTATTTCCAAACTTTCAGTAATGTTCCTTATACCTCACTGGGAAAATGATGTACCCCACCTGTAAAAATGCCCCATTGCAGGCACAAAAATTAGAAAAAAATGTTATTGCACTTTTTTAGGTGTGGTTCCAATGCTCACCAAGCTTCTGGATGCAGCTCTCACCCGAATGTGCTCCCAGAGTTACCGATCTGGGGGCACCCGTGCAGCAGAGGCGAGATGATGGTGCCCCACGCAGTGATCGGGTGATGGGTATCACTCTATAACAGGCAAGGTAAGTGTCTTTATGTTATTTAACCCCTTAGCCTAGCTGTACTAGTGTGTTTAGTCTGGCTAGACTGGCCCTTTAAAATGTCCCATAACCAAATAATTAGCATGACTCTCAATCCTCTGTCTTACAGCAGGCTTTGTAACCCAGCATTAGAGTCTAAAAGAATCCAGGGCCGGGTTACAACTTGCCCCTGAGGCATCCCGTCCCTAACCTCCATCCTGCCCACCCCAGCTCTTTCAAACACTACTCTTCCCAATCTCCCCTCCAATCCCCTCACCTCTGTCTACCTCTACACACCTCTGCTCATCTCACCTCATCCTGTCCCACCTCCTCTCACCTCTGCCACCTCACCTCCTCCTTTCACCTCTACTCACCTTTTACCACTGCAGCTCTGCCCACCTCTTCTCACCTTTGCACAGGGGCAGACTGGCCATAGGAAGACCCATGCAAATGCCCTGTGTGCCACAATGCTTTAGGGCAGCCTGGGCTGCTACCTTTACTATCACTCATATCCAATCCCTGCATCCCCCCAGCACTCTACTCCCTCACCCAAGCAACCCCAGCCCTTTTCCTCCCCCTAATGATAGATCCTCAGCCTTGGAGCACACTGGGTGACTGGCCAGGAAGCAGCAGAGATGCCACTGGCTGGTCATGGGCAGGCCAGGTGCTGGTAACATTCTGGGCAGATTTTTGGCCCCACTGCCTTTGCATATATATAAATGCATATGTAATTCTTCGAGGTTAAAGCTTGTCTGCAGAAAACTGCTTTCTCACAGCTTACGCTTTATTGTTTCAACTTAAAATGAACCAATAAGACAATGCGGCTCTTGGACCAAAAAGGTATTCCAAGTGTGACATACACTCCGCTTCAACTCCTCATGACATTTGGGTTATTCTCCAGTAGAGGGCGAACTTCTGCAGAGATGAATGCAAAAAAGGAGCTCCTCCCAGTCCATAAATACCTGGGACCTCCCACCATTTCCCCATTTCTTCTCTGCAGGAAGGCGAGCTAGACAGAAGATGAAGACTTCTCTTACTTGCAGGTAAGCCGGGCTCACGCCCGGCCATTTTTGTCCCTATTGCTGCCAGGACCTTTCCGAAATTATCCCTATTTGAGCCTCCCAGCCTTGGCTGCGGGTCCTGGTGAGGGAAGGTAGCACCTTATGGGTGTGCAAGGAGCCTTGCTCCACCGTGAGACCCCATTACAAGGGGTAGGCGGTTACCCGGGTTTGGTGATCCTGGTGTGGGATGCCCTGTCCTTTTCATTCCAATGGCCAGATTCTGGCTGGGATTCCCCCCTTCCGGGTCCCTTCCCTCTGGGGGGGGGGGGGGGGGGCTGGCTGGCCTTTATACTCGGTTGTTTTTTGGTCTTATGTGTGTGTGTGAGTGTTTTCACTTGTGTTGGTGCTGACAGGTGTTTGCCTTGTACATGGGGCCATAACTGTACTGGCCTTCTTCATTCAGCCTGGGGAGCTTCTCCCCCTCAGGCTTTGTTCGGGGAGGGGGCGGGGCCGGGCTCTCGGCGTGGCCACGGTAGCCCCGCCCCCTCGTTTGGCACGTTGCTGGGAGGGGGCGTGGCCTGGCGAGCGCGCGTTCTGCGCTTGCCCGCCCCCCTTCTCTTCCTCCTCTTCTCATGAGGCTCTTCTCCGGGGGGGCCATCTTGGTGCTGCTGTGGCTGATCCTGCGTGCTCCTGGCCGGTAAGGGCCTGTTGGCCACTTCCTTAGCTTATGCGGGGGCCCCTCTTTAGCAGGGGGGCCTCCTTTTTTCTCGCATGTGTGTATATAGGTATATATGGAGATATATGTAATTATATATATATATATTTTGAGGCGATTGTGACTTATGATGCCTTCATTGTGTGTTACAGATTGCATCGTATATGTGCATGATAAGGGGATCCTCCTGGTCCTGGGGTCCCTAGTCTTAAAATAGATCACCACAAATCCTCCCACTGGGACTTTTAAGGGGCATCCCGGGTTGCTTATTGCTTAAATTCCCTGCGGTCTTGCGACTGACCACAAGAATCACCATATGGAGGCTCCGCAGGATACCAGCCTCGGGCTCCCTCTGGGACAATCCCGGCCATGTGTGGGTTGTGGGGCATCCCTTACTGGTGAGAATGTGCTTATTTGTATACCATGTGCACAAAAGGCCATATCGCGGCAGTCGGGTGCCCAGCCTTCTGGGTCGGCGCCCCCGCTTCATCGCCTTCCCCTCCCCACCTTATCCGTACCCCAAGTGACATTGGTGCCAGCAGGGAGTCGCATTCCGATGTTTGTGCTAGGTTGGCCAGCATCGAGAAATTTATGGTTAGCGCGGTGGGCAAGAAGGCCCAGGCTAAAAAGAGACATTTGTCGTCGGTCCAGGCGACTTGGGATATTGATCATGATTCATTTGATATGTTGGATTATTCCCCGTTAGAGGAGGGGGAATTGTATGAGGAGTCAGAGGCTGACGATGTACGGTTTGGCGAGGCTGATGTTGGGCAGGCGCTGGGGGATGCTGTTGACACGGCCACGGTTTTGACACATCTCTTGGAGGTTTTGGATATTGCGCCGCCTGAGGCGCCCCCTCTCAAGAAGGGGGAATTTTTTGGGGCCCACAAGCCTCGTTTGGAGTTCCCTATCCAGGGTCATTTTGATGCACTGATCCTTAGGGAATGGGAGAAACCTTTGGCTTCCGGGTGTTCCTCAGGGATGGGATAAGAAGTATCCTTTCCCAGTGGAAGCGGTTAAGCGCTGGGCTTCTCCTCCCGAGGTCGATGCGCCAGTTTTGGGGTTGACCAACTCCTCCGTGCTTCACACCCCAGACGCCACTTCCCTAAAGGATGGTGAGGATAGGCGCCTTGATCAGATGGCATGCCATGCCTTTGCCAGTGTTGGCTCTGCCTTGCGGCCTGTTTGTGCATCTGCGCTAGTGTCGGTGGCTGCTAGGTCTCTCTGATTAGGGACTGGTTAAATGACGCTCACCTTGATCCGGCCAGCGCTGAGTTCACTACGCTTAAAAGATTTGAATTGTTCATGGATTTTGTCTTGGCTGCTATGGAAGACACTATTGTTATGTGTAGTAGGACTTCAGCCTTATTGGTGGCCATGCACCGATCGGTATGGCTCCGTCAGTGGACGGCGGACTTTGCGGCCAAGAAATCACTCACAGCTCTTCCCTTCTTGGGTATGCGGCTGTTTGGAGATAAGTTGGATGCTGTGGCAAAGGGAGTTAAGTTATCTCAGCGGAAGAAACAGCGCCGTCCCTTTCGGGGGGCAGGCTCTTTCAATCCTTCCTTTCAAGGTGCCAGAGCTGGCAGAAGTTTGGCCTTCTCGGGTGTCAGAGGCTCTTCCTGGAACAGGGGCAGAGGTCGGGCCCGTCCCGCTTCTGCCTGGGGTTCCAAGCCTGCGGGTAAACCAGCTCAACAATGAAGGGGCGCCCTCACCCGTACGGGTGGGGGGACGGCTGCGGCTCTTCTTCCAGGTCTGGGCCCGGGAGGTCACAGACAATTGGATCTTGGAAGTGGTCTCCTCCGGTTACAAACTGGAGTTCGAGTACTGGCCTCCTCCAAGATTTTTAAGGTCTCGGGTGCCCTTGGACCCTCAGGCTGCACAGGGGCTCCTGTTAGCAGTGAAAAACCTTCTGGACATGGGAGTTGTATGCCCGGTGCCTCCGTCGGAGAGAGGCAGGGGTTTCTACTCCAATCTTTTCACGGTCCCCAAAAAAGAAGGTTCTGTAAGACCCATTCTGGACCTCAAGGTCCTCAACAGATTCATCAGAACCAAGAAGTTCCGTATGGAGACTCTGCGCTAGGCCATCAATTCCCTTCGTCAAGGGGATTTCATGACATCCATAGACATGAAGGATGCGTATTTGCATGTTCCAATTTTTCCAGCGCATCAGAGATTCCTCAGGTTCGCGGTGGACTATCAACATTTTCAGTTTGTAGCCCTTCCCTTCGAGTTGACCTCAGCGCCGAGGGTCTTCACCAAGGTTCTGGCGGGCATAATGGCCCTATTCAGAGCTCAGGGAATTCGCATTGTGCCTTATCTGGACGACCTATTGATTTCAGCTTCTTCCCTCCGTCAGGCGGAGCTGGACACCCACCAGGTGGTGTCGACCTTGGAGAGGTTCGGGTGGGTGATCAACCGCCCCAAGTCCTCTCTCTCGCCATCACGGGTGATTTCATTCCTGGGCATGAATCTGGATACCATTCAGGCCAGGGTGTTTCTACCCCAGACCAAGGTGCCCCTCTATCCGACAGGGGATAAAACTGGTGGGATTGATGGTGGCCTCCTTCGAGGCGGTCCCGTTTGCGCAGTTTCACATGAGATCTCTTCAACTTCATCTATTGACGCATTGGGACAGGTGTCCGCTGTCATTGGATCAGCCGTTCAGGATGTCTCCCGGGGTTCGGCAGTCCCTTCGGTGGTGGCTGGAGTCGAGCAACCTGTTGAGGGGCAGATCCTTTCTGGTTCCTTGCTGGGAGACGGTTACCACGGATGCCAGCCTGTCGGGCTTGGGAGGTTTCTGGAAAAGTCATCAGTTCAGCAGGGTGTGGGGTCCTCAGGAGGCTCACAACCCCATCAATGTCTTAGAGCTCAGAGCCATCCGGCTTGTCCTGTCATGGCTGACGTCGCACTTACAGGGTCTTCCAGTTCAGATTCGATCAGACAATCGGACGGCGGTTGGCTACATCAATCTCCAAGGAGGGACTCGCAGCAGGAGTGCCCTCAGGGAAGTCTCTCTGATCCTGCATTGGGCGGAGAGCAATGTTCCTTGCATTTCGGCAATCTACATTCCGGAAGTGGAGAACACGGAGGCGGACTCCCTGAGCAGGGGGTCCTCTCGCCAAGGAGAGTGGTCTCTCAACCCCAGGGTTTTTCGGTCTCTTTGTCGCTTGTGGGGGACTCCGGAGGTGGATCGCTTTGCCTCACGGCACAATCACAAACTCCCGGCCTTTGTGTCTCTATCTCAGGATCCTCTAGCTCTGGCAGTGGATGCCTTGTCCCTTGCTTGGAAGGATCTGGGGTTTCTGTACCTGTTTCCTCCCTTCTCCATGCTAGGCAAGGTAGTTTGCAAACTGGCTCTGGAAGGGGCACCAGCAATTCTGGTGGCTCCAAGGTGGCCAAGAAGGGTTTGGTACGCAGACGTTGTAAGGCTGGCGGTGGATTAGTACCGGCTTCCCGTGTTTCCGGATCTGTTATCTCAGGGTCAACTACTTTATCCCAATTTACCAATGCTGGCTTTGACGGCTTGGCTGCTGAAAACTTCATTCTAAAGGAGGAAGGTTTGTCTGAGGCTGTGGTTCAGACCTTGATTAGAGCTAGGAAGCGGTCCACTTCTGGCATTTACTATAGGACTTGGCGGCCCTATATTGACTGGTGTGAGGCTAGGGCCTTGCCTTGCAGGGTGTTTTCGATCCCTAGTATTTTGGAGTTTCTTCAGCACAGTCTGGATCTTGGGTTCCAGCTTAGTACCTTGAAAGGGCAGGTCTCTGCTCTGTCTGCTTTCTTCCAAAGATCTTTTGCCTTACACCCGCTGGTTAAGACTTTTTTCCAGGGGGTCACTCATGTTCGACCTCCTCGGAAGGCTATGGTTCCTGTTTGGGATTTGAATTTGGTTCTTTCGGCTCTCCAGGGTCCTCCTTTTGAGCCGTTACAGGATATTGCTCTTTCTGTTTTCACTCAAAAGGTTGCCTTCTTGGTGGCTATTACCTCTGAGTTGGCGGCTCTGTCGATTCAGGCCCCTTACTTTGAAAGACACCAGGACAAGGTGGTCTTTCGGTTTAAGCCAGATTTCCTTCCTAAGGTGGTTTCTGCTTTCCATCTCAATCAGGATATTGTTCTACCTTCCTTGTGTCCTAAGCCTAGCAATGACAAGGAGAGGGTTTTGCACAATTTGGATGTGGTTCGGTGTGTTAAGTACTATTTGGTGACTACTTCTTCTTTCCGCAAGACGGACGCCTTTTTCGTGGTGCCCTGTGGGCCCAGGAAAGGTTTGGCGCCCGCCAAGTCTAACATTAGCAAATGGATTCGTCAGGCCATTGTTGGGGCCTATTTTGCTAAGGTGAGGACTCCCCCTTTTAGGGTCACTGCGCATTCTACTCGTGCTGTTGGTGCGTCCTGGGCTTTTCAGCACCAGGCTTCTGTTGAACAAGTTTGTAAGGCTGCTACTTGGTCTTCCGTTCATACTTTTTCCAAGTTTTACAAGGTTGATGTGCGGGCTTCAGCGGATGCCTTTTTTGGCCGCAAGGTTCTGCAAGCTGCAGTGGTTTAAATTGGTGCATTCTTTACTGTTTATGGTTCCCACCCATGACGGACACTGCTATTGGATGTCCCAAATGTCATGAAGAGTTGAAGCGGAGTGTATGTCACACTTGGAATAATACCGTTTTGTGAGTACTCACTTTTAAAACGGATATTATAAGTGTGACATACACTCTGCTTCACCCACCCTTTTTGGTATTCCGGATCCTTTATATGATGAACCATTGTTTCTTGGTTGTTAGTATTGTTTTATTTGGTTCTTCCTGGTCCCCTTACTGCTATCTTATACTGGGGAATTGGTGGGAGGTCCCAGGTATTTATGGACTGGGAGGAGCTCCTTTTTTGCATTCATCTCTGCAGAAGTTCGCCCTCTACTGGAGAATAACCCAAATGTCATGAAGAGTTGAAGCGGAGTGTATGTCACACTTATAATATCCGTTTTAAAGGTGAGTACTCACAAAACAGTATTTGCACCCCTGCTTTAGATTTTAAATCTGCTCATTCCTATTGTACTCCAGTATCAATGTGTATGTGTTGCATCTCTGTCACATCTGACTGATAATACCATGAGTATTATAATTATATTATTTGTTTTACTGTTTGAATCTTCTACCTTCTACATTGCCATGGAAGATGATGGCTAAATAATAATAGGAAGAAGAATCGCCATATTTATGCTATGAATACTACTGATAGGCCATTAGTTCTATAGATTTGTAATGTATACAGTCAATATACATAGGTAACAATGTAGAAGCAATATTATATGGGAACTACTAGTCCATTGATGTGTCAGATTTGACAGTGTAGTGCAAACATTAGTGGTAATGGTTAGGTGTCACCAGTGCAGGGGCCAGTCATTGATGGTGGTTATCTGTGAGAGGATGGAGTGTTTTGTGTCCAGGCACTGTGGGTATTTAGTGTAAGGAATGTGACAATTGCTTTTATAACCCTAATGACAGACTGTCTGGCCAGAGAGCCCCCTATTCATACAGGGAGCTATCAGTAGGTGACAATAATCCTGATTCATTACTTTAGGATGGTGTATGGTCAATTTCTATAGACATCGAGACATAACCAAAGTAAAATAACTTTTGTAATTATTTTCTTACTCCATCTTGGATTTGGGTTATTAATACATTTGGGTTGATTCAAAGAAACATGTAACAGCTTGGATTTGGCTCACGATCATCCTATTTTTCACGTCCGCTCGTGCGTTCGTATGAACTTGCGAGTGATTCAATAAGCAAATACGTTTCTATCCTAAAATATACGTCCGTTCGTATGGCAGTTCGGGAATCAGACCTATGTCAGTTTCCATCCTGAATTTTCCGTTTCATTTCTCAGGTTGCAACATTGGTTTTGCCCTTTTTCCTTTTTTGTCTGGACGTAAATCCTTCTGATCTTGCGGCTCCGCACTACAAACTTACCTCATTAAAGTGCATTCTAAATATTTGGTCTTTTAATTTTCTTTATTTCATTCATTTTGTAGTAACCAACCATTAATGAATGCATTTGCATAAGTAAATCTTACTTTGTTTAATTTTTACTTAACTTGCATTTTTTACTTGTGGATTTAATTTTAATATTTATGCTTCAAATGGTACAACTTTAAATTTTTTGTGTGGTTACCCACACCCTCTACATACAGATTGCTCACAAATATTAAAAAACACCCAGAAACTTCTGCATGTTATGAGCCTAGAAACAGCCAAGATGGCGGCTCAGGTATTATCGGGCAGCCTGCAAACAGAAAGGGCCTTGTGACTGTGTTGCTCTGGATTCTTTGATTTCTGACCTTTCCATGCCCCCAGCTCTACTGTGTCTGTGCAAAATACAGCAGTAACCCACATCCTGCACTTTATCCCGCTCTCCTCTCCTCAGTAAGTGTGATGCATCTGACCAAAGATGTGCTTAAATAATTAAACAAAGCAAAGGTAAACAACTACACCAATAAATGCAATCTAAAAATATTATTCTAGTACCTCAATTTTAAATTAAATAACAAAGGACATAAGTTTCTTTAATTAACGCAAATATATTGCCAAATAAAGGTTTACATGCAAAGGACTAATTAAGGTCCACATTACAATGCTTTTATAAGGCATACATGAATCAGGTATGCATTGCAATACAATTTATGGCCTCGGCCATGCTGATACATGCAGTTCATTGGAGCACAAGACGCGCAGACTCCTCCACTTAGCCAAAAAACCTGTTCACGAACAGCAATCCGGCTGCTAAAAGGTGTCGGCTGTGGCTTTCTTTTAAAACGCGTTTAGAGGTTTCTCTGAATCACACCTAAACACATCCAATTAACCTAAGTTTTACGTTTTGATCGTAAGTTTTACGTTTTGATCCTAAGTTTTACGTTTTGATCCTAAAATTTAGGAACGAACTTACGCTGATCGTAAGAGCATATACGCATTCGTACGTAGGCTCGTGCGAGTCGTAAATGGCCAAAAAAACAGGAAAAAATGACTAACACCCACCCAAACTTACGATTCTCGATACGAAATCAATTAACTTTTGCTCTTTGAATCGAGGGGATTGTCAATTTTTTTTATCTAAATACACAGTAAATCGAACAGAATGTGATACCATCAGAATGTCATATGTAATAAATAGCTGCTGACCTGAATAATGATAATGATAGGGATAAATACATCCAGGCATGGGTTACTGCAAAGTCCAGAGGAAAGATGTAGCCAGTGCTTCCCTGGTAAATAATTAAAGTTTAAAACATGGAGGCTAATTCACTATTAGCGCCTGGTATTGCCAGATGAGCGTCTGTATAGCGGCACTTAGAGCGCTGTAAGCGGGTATCGGGCGTTGTAACAGAGCGTCTCGGTCGCTGTAGTAACCTGGCTGGCAGGGCCGGCTCCAGGTTTATGTGGGCCCTTGGGCGGCATGGTCCCAGGGGGCCCCTTTGTGGTGAAGAGTCACATCACAGAGGGATGTCCCAAATCTGGATGCCCCCTAGCTATTTGGACCAAAACTCTAGTTTTGGTCTACTTTAAAGCGCACCAAACCCCTTTAAACCTGACCTTGGAGTCTAAATGATTTTGGAAGCCCCTGTGTGTGACCCCCTCCACCTCCTTTGTTCATTACTTTCCTGGAACTGGTGAATGCACTGTGGGATCGCCAGTTTGAGGTAACAGCCAAACCAGGGGGGTTCTTTCACAAAGAGGGGCATCCCAAATTGAGATGCCCCTGTAAATTGGACCAAAACCCAGGGCTGAAATTGCTTGCATAGTGGGAATGTCAAGGATCCCAGGGGGTTTCACACAGTAGGGTATCACAGATTGGGATGCTCCAGGGATAGGAAATCAGCTGGGGTAGGAAATGGAATCTAAATCGAAATGCCCCGTTGTGTGGAAACCCACCATTCAAGGAGATGTGGGCACCAGCTGTGGAGTTGCCCTCCCAGTCCTCCACCACTCAAGCGCCGTCACACACCCCAAAGGCCGGCCCAGTCAGTGGGCCCCCCGGAGGGTGCCCCACCTTGTGGGGTGCTGACGCTGGTCCTGCTGGTCGGCATTGATGAATGTGATGTATGTACTGGTTAAAAAGGTCCGGGAGTTCCCACACACTTATAGGGTCCTGTGCACTGCCCCCAGATGTTGCACTATAATATATCAGTACTACCAGGGGCGCCTCACTAACCTTCAATACCATATACTACAATTACAATTATACAAACCACACTGGTTAATTGTGAGGCCGGCACAAAGGACAATGTGGCCAAATTGCCAAAAGACTAGAAAATGTATTAAAGATTATATAAATGGCACGCAATAACATAGTCGCACAAAATATAAAAACGGCTTGAGCCATAATTAATTGACCCTGACGAAGCCCCGGTGGGTGGGGCGAAACGATCGTCTGTGACAGGCTGCCCGGCCACGCCCCCTCCAGCGCGTCTCCCATTGCAGCCTGTGTTTGAGAACTTGCAGCTCCGTGTGTGAAGACCCCTGAAGCGAGTAGGCATGCGTTGTTGGCCCAGAATGGGAACTGCTTACATCTGCCACATACTGGGAGAGGTATATAGCGGTCGAGTAGCGGTGCAGCGCGGTGTATGTGGGCGCTATACAGTCAAGCCCCATCCGCGGCTGCCTGCAGCTCCCGCACTCACGATTACTAAATGTGAATTTATTGCTCAATTAACCCCGCTGATGGTGTAGCGCGGCCTTCATCGGCCCTGTGATGGCACCTGCTGCTTCAAATTTTTACTGGAACTTTATTCTCAGCCTAAGAGAAGACTTTGTTTAGTCTCCGGTTGAATACTGTCCAGCAGGTGTGATTGGTAGAGGTGCGGAGGGGAGCGTGGTGACCTGGTGTGTCTGAGGGGCCCCTGTGCTTTTTAATTATGGCTCGAGCCGTTTTTATATTTTGTATGACTATGTTATTGCGTGCCATTTATATAATCTTTAAAAAAAATTCTAGTCTTTTGGCAATTTGGCCACATTGTCCTTTGTGCTGGCCTCACAATTAACCAGTGTGGTTTGTGTAATTGTAGTGAATGTGATGTATGTTGGCCACTCTTAACACCAGTACAGCGCTGCAGTGAGCGAGAGGTAGCGCCAGCTCAGTGCTTCCGGCACTCGGCGCTCAACACCATATTCAAGAAACAGCTACACACACAGCGTCGGCGCTCTAAAGCCTGTTTTTTTAACACAAATTTACCAGTAACAAAGCGAAAACACATGGAATAAAATTGTTTTAACACTGTGACATTAACACTTTAATGCCAGGCCTGTAAATACAATTCTGCATAAAAATATAAAAAACATATATATATTAAAATTGTTTGCAGCCAGCAGAGGTCACACAATGATTTGAGCAAAAAAAAATTAATTAGCAAACACGCTATTTATACACAACTAATGAAAGCCCATTGAAATGTATGGGAGAGCGATACAGAGCGACAGATACTACATTGCGCTCCTGAGCCTAGAGCGCTGGCGCTATACACTGGGCCGCCTGTATTAATACATGTGACGCTACATGGCGCTGTTAGAGGCGTTCACCAGATTCGCTTTCTTAAATTTGGTTTTGCTTACAGCGCCCGGCGTTCACCAGACGCTGCCTGCCTCTACGAGGCACTACCTGGTGCTATCCATTCTTAAATAACCTTAATCTGTTCTAGTATCCAATTAAAATTTCAGTCCATCATAAAAATCCATAGTGAAAGGGAATAGCCGTAAAGCCCGCTGCCTGGCAACACAATTCACGTATGAGTAAAAAAACTGTATGAGCCACGAAAGGGTCCCATTTAAATGTTCATGCCAGGGCCCTGTCACATTTAGTTACACCATTGCTAGTATGTTACGTTTTAAACTTTCATTTAGCATGGAAGCACTGGCTACATCTTTCTTTTGGGGAATGTGATAGTTTTAAAGTTAAAAAAATTGTACGTTTTGTAATCGTAATTGTAATTAAATAAAAATAGTCAAATTGAACAAGCAAAAATTGTGTGTTAGGCTCATGTAATTTCCAACCAGGGCTCAGGTTCGGACTGGCCCACAGAATTACCAAGCTAGGACTCGTTTATGTTAAGGAAGGGGCAGCTCTGGAATGGATTTGAAGGGATTTCTGTGGGTAGCAGTAAAGCAATTTCAGTCACATAATGGACCTGATTTATGTTTACCATTAGTCTGAACCGGACATGCCAAAACTTTATGTCCTCAACACCTCATAACAATCGAGGCGACTGTTCATTTCCTCTTACTTCTGATACTCTCTCTCCGTTCTCTACTTTGTGCCTGTGCTCTGAGAGACTAAAAGGAAACCTGTCTTGACCTGTCTTGAGGGAAGCATTGGGACTACCATAGCCTTCTAGCCGTCTTCTAAACATACTGTAGTTGCCAGGCAGTTATTTGAGCTCCATGACAGCACTAACCTGGAACAGGCAAGCAGCTTTTGAATAACAAATTTGAACAAACCTGACTCAATATATCAGAACTAAAGTAAAAAAAAACGACATTAGGTTTACGTACACCTTCGCCACAGATCCAAATCTAGTTCCTCTAGTTCAGGGGTACTCAACCACTTCTTGAAAAGGTCCATTTAAAGGCATCCGGGGAGAGGCGAAGGTCCGGGTGGAGGGCTGTCGTGTGGGTTGGATAGTCAGAAATCAGCACACAGGGGGAGGGGCTACACTGGAAAAGAGGAGAGTTTTTAGGGCCCCACAGAACCTACAGTTCTGACTCGCGGCACACTGCTTTGCCCCCCCCTGCATTCTTGGCAGGCTGTGTACAGAGTTGGACTAGGACCCAAAATGTTACTAGCAATAGGGGCTGGTAACAAGGATGGATAGACAGGGCTCAGAGGAGAGGGATGAATGGGCGAGAAGCTGCAAGGAAGAGGGATGGCTATTAGTACTATATATTGCAATGTTAGGTGCCCGGGAGCCTTGGCACTGGCAGAGAGACTCAGCACTACAACACCAATCAAGGGGGCAGCTCTGAGCATGGCAACACAGAAGCAACTGCATGCAGGGCTGTCAGGGCAGGGGGCCGGAAATCTGACGCTGAGTTCCGCATGCGGACTCTGGTCCGCCAGTTAAGTATCGCTGCTCTAGTTAATGCTCCACAATTATTCATCGTATCCATGGTCCTGTACTGCTCTCAGTGGGCATGCACACTCCCCTGGTGAACCCTGTAGGTCATATGTGCTCAAACTTTGGCCCTCAGATCCATCTGATGTGGCCTCTGATC
Source organism: Gastrophryne carolinensis (assembly GCA_027917425.1). Classification (NCBI taxonomy): domain Eukaryota; kingdom Metazoa; phylum Chordata; class Amphibia; order Anura; family Microhylidae; genus Gastrophryne; species Gastrophryne carolinensis. The sequence goes on from CM051237.1 coordinate 91,963,442, forward strand.
TGCTGTGGGGAAAGTGAGAGGGGTAAATAAAAGTGACATGTAAAGGTAGCTAAACAGGGGTACAGTAAGGATGGCCGATTGCACAGAGAGATATTGGAAGGCTCATTGGCAAATAGAGGTGACAGTGGTGGCTTGAAGTAATGTGGCGACATTGATTGAAGGACACTAGCCCTGAGTGATATCTTTGGCAGAATAATTTGGTAAAATAGTTTTTTCTATAAAAATTGTATGCTTAACATTGCTGGGGGCATAGATGGGTTGAGTATTGGGAAATGGTTAAGATGTGGGACTCATTGCGAGGATGGGCTATAAATATGGGATCCATATTTTCTGAGAAATAAGCCAATTAGCATGTTTATTGCTAGCATGTGGGTATTGTTACATATGAATGTAGGTGGGTGTGGTAGAAGAACATACAAATGGGGCTTGTGTAACAGCGGGTTTCCTGATTGTTGTACAAAATATTTGTTATGCATTTCCAAATGAAAAAAATCTGAACCTATTCATTGTGGGCCACGACCAGGTTCCAAATTCTTTAAGTGACCCACGCTCGCTGTAGGTGCTCAGAGAAAAATTTGTTGCAATAGAGCCCAGCCATTGCTAACTACCACCAACCCAAATAAATTAGACACTGACTTGATTATTTTTGTGGCAACATATCCTACATTTTGGAAAACACTCCACCTTATTGCAAAATTGTCCGTTCTGACCAAAGAGCTTCAAAAAATAGGTCACTAATGGGTTCCTTTTCATGACAAGTCGATCAAGCCCATGTGTCTTATATACATCCCTGATGCCTATGGCCAGCTTTATCTAACTAATACAATGATTCATGATCTGCTTAACATATAGGGCTCCATAAGTTATTAGGCTTGTCAAAAACATCATGGGGGCTGATGGGGGGCCTCTCTGTTAATTTCTACACTGGTAGCCAATATCTGAAAGAATTCAGTTCAATATCTTAACCATAACCTACAACGCCCTCTACGCCAAGCCCCTTCATTTCCCCGCTAGTCCAAAGATACCAACATAGATGGAGTCTCTGATCTGTCTGTGACCCTCCTGGCCCCAACCCTGATCACCTCCTCCCACTCTTGTGTCAAGGACTTTGCACATGCCGCTCCACTTCTCTCCTCTGGGATTCCCTCCTCCACACAAGTTGGCACTTTTCAACCCTTTTAAACCTTCAAAAGCACCCTCAAAACCCATATATTTTGACAAACTTACCATCTGGCCTGACAGTCTTGTCACCCTTCAGAGCACTTGCTACCATGCTTAGTAAATAATCTTTGTGACCCAACCTCTTGTCTTTACCCTTTTCCTTTAGATTGTGAGCTTACAAGGGCAGGTCCCTCAATCCTAACATACTCCTGTATCAATGTGTTGTGTTGCATTTGACTCATTATACTGTATGTATTATATGCATTCATTGTCATATCTCTGTTATATATGGCTCACAATGCCCTGTGTATTACCGGTATGTCACTTGTCCCACCCTTCTGTAACTTATACTTTGTATGGCGTCACGGAATATGATAGTGCTTTATAAATAAACAATAATAATATTTAATGGGTACATTGGCTTCTGGAAAGCTGATTCTCTGCACTATACATTGTTACAAAATTATTTATGAATTGCATTTCACTTTAATATTTTAGCTATTTCAAACAGAGCTTTAAATGTGAATACTTTTTGGTGTGCAGGGAAGGTGCAGTTTGCCTGTGTGACATGTGTCACGTTAATATAGATAATCAGAACACACAATCATTTTATACACTGTAATCCAGTGGAAAAGTTACTGGGGTAGCTCAGTGGTGCACCCCTTCTGAAACATTGGGGACCCAGGATTCTCAATGCAACTGAGGATCTGCAAGCCTGGTGACAGGTAGTCTAATTAGACATTACCCAACAATATTAGCCAGACAGTATCCAATACCATTACCCAGGTATTATTAATTATTATTATTGTTTATTTATATAGCGTCATCATCTTCCGTAGCACTTTACAAGGTATAATTACAGACAAGGTAAAACATACTGTACAGGATCCAATACAAATAAGATACTACAAAGTTCAAACTAAATGTTGTGAGCACAGGAGGCAATAGGAAAGAGAGCCCTGTTCTTGCGAGCTTACAGTCTAAAGGATGGGTGGATGTAGACAAAAGGGGAGACAATGGTAGAGCTTGGATTTAACTTTGGATATCACCCAATGACTTTACCCAAGTATTACATAGTGTTACCTTTAAAGAGGACGGTCCAGTCAAAATTTACTAGACCCTCTGACCCCCACAGCATGAAATTTTGGATACCCCACTACTGACCAGTTTGGTCTCAATAACTCACAATCGAAATCTATAGGCAAATATTTTGTTATTTCCTTCTTGACAGGTTACATACAGAAACACTTACAGAGTATCTAACCCCTGCCCATTGCATCTAAAGCAAAAACACATTTATCTGGAGGCATTATAAATTAGAATTATATCACCATACATTTGAATGTACATGATGTGTCTATAAATCAGAAATTTAGTTTAGTTTCTTAGGAATAAGCTCTCTGGGTATATTGATACCATTCTGGGACTGATGTTTCCCTGTCTGAAGGTTGCCATCTTATTGTCTCCTTGGGTGAAAGTAACACTAAATGTGGAAGTAACATTGTCATTCACCGACACAGTAGCCTTGTGTCCTATTCACTCTGCTCCTCCTATATCCTGGTGAGCGCACCAGCCATGGCAAAGTGTTATATGACAAGACTTCTGCACCAGGGTGCTGGAATCTTAGCTTTTATTTCCTTTTTGTCAGTGTGCTTTTTGATCCTTTGTTTCCAGCCTGACACAACTAAGCACCTAATGCCATGCTTGTGTCTCTTCTGTTGTAAGCAATAAATGTAGAGTCAAGTGATACCTTTTTATTGGCCAACTGAGCCACTGTGAGCCTAGCGGCCCCTGTGTCCTCACAGCCATTGCCGGTCCTTTGATGTGTTATTACTTCCACTGTAGCGACTGTACCTCTGTAACACGAGTGCTTGACTGTGCTTGGCAGCAGTGTGCTCTATAGTGTTAGCCATAGTGAACAGTAGAAAGTAAAGAAGGCGATATCTTTTGTTGGATCACTTATAGTATATGACATATTGAGCTTTCATGGATTCTAAGCTCTCTTACTCAGATGTGAATGTAACATGATCACAATTACAATCCCTAGTTATTTGGCTTGGGAAAAGTAGGAAGGAAAGATCTAAGAAAAGTAAACTTCATAGCTGCTACATTGGATGCTAGAAACTATCAGAGCAATTATAGCTGCAAGTGCTCTTGGTTTTTAAATGCTGGTGATAAGTTTTTTAAATTTGTTTTTAGAATAGTTTTTTTCCACTTTTAATCATTTTTATTCATTTGAATCTTACAAGATATATATGTACATTCCACATAATGATAAACTGAACATATAGCACAAGGAATAGTCTGTGGATCAGATAATTGTTAATAAGTGTCCTTTATATTTAAATTGAGCTGATGTCCCATTTTCGGTAGGTGGGACAATCCCACTTTGAGGGCCACTGTCCCTCCAAAAACTCTGGACACCTAAATGTCCCACTTTTCTGACATGGGGAAGACTGTCCCACCAAATCCAGAATGCTGGATGTCTGGGTGGTTTACAACTGCTCTGATTATTTGGTTGAATGGTAGCAGTGAAATGCATTGACTTCCTAGAGCAGTAGTCCTCAAACTTCCTCCTCAAGGTTTTGCAGCTCTCCACGCTACTCCACAGGTGAATTAACTGGTGCTCAGACAGAGCTATAGCCCTAATTATTACATCTGTGCATCAGCATAGAGAGCTGCAAAACCTGGCCTGTCTCGGCCCTTGAGGAGGAAGTTTGAGGACTACTGTCCTAGAGCATGTGACCCTTAACTAAGCCACACCCCTACCATGCTCGTCAACCACAAGATGATTTAAAGTGGAACAAAAAAGCATTCCAGGGCCAGCCACTGGCTTTCTCCCGGGGCATCCTGAATCGGAATGCCCCGCTGGGCACCCAACACACACCTGTCCCTGGTCCAGTGAGAGCCGCCTGCTGCACTAACATAATTTGGCAGATGGCTCTTGTTGTTGTCAATGGGGAACATGTGCTGCTGCATCCCCAGCATTGTGTGGGCACTCCTGCCCCAGCCATTCACATAGGTAGCACGTGCAGGGGATGCACAGAACTTGCTCCCCATTATAGTCAATTAGAGCCGTTTTCCAAAAGATGTAAATATAGCAAACGTCTCTCATTTGCTGAGCACCCACACATGCACTGTTAGACTGAGGAGAGGTGAGTTTAACTGGGTGAGTTTAACACAGCGGGGCATCCTCAATCGATTGGGGATGCCTCAGGGAACGGAACAAAACCCGGGAAAATCAAAATTCCGGGCTTTGTACCGCTTTAAACTAAAAATGGTCAGTTTATTTATATTACATAATGAAACCACCACTTTCCCGTCCAGTATTTTATTACAGCTTTTAAGATTCCTTGCCAATCCCGTTCGACCCCTCCCCAAGCAGGCCAGCAAGCCGGCCACAGCGGAAAGGGAGACACATTCAAAAATAGAGGGTGCATCCCCCCCCATATATCAAGACTCAGAAGGCTTATTAAGATCTCAGTAATATGACTCCTCCATGATTTCCATGTGTCATGTGCTAATCCTCTAGTGGGGGAAAATGAGATATTGGATTGTATGTTAAAGGGGACCCCAAGCTTTTATATATATATATATATATATATATCCTTGAGTTATCAGCAATGAGACTACACAGTGCAACGCACAGTTGTGGGCTAGCAAACTCTATTGGCCACTGGTGCTTATGTGCAGACCAAGGAACTCAGAAGTAAACCTATAATGCTCATTTTTAGGTGGTTTACAAATTGAGATGACTGGAGAGGGGCAAAGAACAGCCACACAGTCCTATTTTTCTCTAGGTTTGTTTAAAGGAAGATTGGGAAGGGGTTGTTCTGCGATTAAATTAAAGGGTGGGGGTCCTGGGGTTAGCTGTCACGTTCAGTTAGATTCACAATGAATGGAAACTCGCAGTATGTGAGCGGCACCATATACACAATATGGTGATGTCAGGGGCCTCATGTTAAAAAAAGGCTAAAGATTATTTAAAAATGTTTAGTTTTGCCTCTTTTATTCCAAATCATCCTGGAACACTGATCCCTTTAATTCCTTTGTGCAGACTAACTTTTCCTGATGTTAGTGCGTCACTTGTTTTCACCATGACAAAGGAGGTGTGAAGCATCCCAAGTGGCTGGCCTAATAAGAGCTCTTGACTTATCTGAGGCCAGTTCCCATAGTGGCTTTGTGCCTGGGGGTCATAGGTCATCTATAGAAAGCTCAGATAGATGGTGAGAAGCACAGGAGACCCTTCCAATGGTCCTATTGTCTGTAGTGGTCACTTGCCGTGACTTATGCCTAAGGACATCAAAGAGACACTAAGCACTGTTATTTCACCCCTTCCATTGCCTCCTAAATCCATTACTTATGTTCGTTATAAGGGGCAGATCAGTAATGCTAGCCCAAGGCAATAACCAGATTTCCCACTGATTTCTGTATTGGTCGATCTTTGTTTCTCTCCTTGGCAATGTATTATCTAGCGAAGTTAGATTGTTAATAACTTTAATATTATTTTTGTTTTATTAAGTGAGTTTTCCACCTGCAAATTTTGTTTGTCTTCTGCACAGTAACGGGAAGAAGGTGGTAAAGTACAGTTAGGATACTGTTCCTGAAAGCCATCGCACCAGAACAATAGAAGTGAATGGTCAACTCCACAGACCTTTGCAAAAGAAAAACTTTCTGTTCTATTCTAACTCTAATCCTGGCATGCTCCCTTTTAGAGGGTAGCGGGGATGTGGCCTCTGGCGCACTCTGCTCCACTCGGCTAGATTCAGCTGCAGTCAATTGCTTAGACAGGCCTAGACAAGTTTCTGTGAGCGCAGTCGAGCGTGTTGATTGGACGGGAGGCTGCGCATGCGACGTAAGACCAGGGAAAGGTGAGTTGGAGTGGGCGACCTGGGCATCCGGGGGCCAAAGACAAAAACCCGGGATAGTCAAAATCTTGGGGTTTGGTCTACTTTAAAAAATTGTTAGGTTAAAGGGATACAGAAGGCAAAGGCAATTGTTAGTCCATTGTGTTGGGCTACATTTGGCACTGCCCTAAACTGTTTTCTGTTTTTAAATTGTAGAAGAAATGGGCGCGATATCGAGGTTAACAGTTTCACTTTATGATTTCTCTTTTGAAGCATGTGGGCGTGGCCCTTGGCTCTGTGGTGCTGCATAATAATCAGCATAATGAGCGGGCAGTTCTCCATCTCTCTCATTGTCCACACTCTGATGATGTGGAGCTTTAGACCACCAGCTTAGCCCTAATATTGGTGGTCTATGGCAAAGGAATTCAGGGTGTGCCACTACTCTTTGTCTTGTTTCTACTTTCAGAAGCAGTCCTGACAGGAAGGGAGAGCGCAGCCATGATGAGGTGAGCTGCTGAATGACACTTTGCCTACAGAGTCCCTTTAAATTGTGACAGCTTAACAAATCGCTAGGTAAATTTTTCGATAGCGACAAGATTTTATCAAGTGTGACTTTCCCACTTTTTCCCTTATTTCATGACCATTCTAAAGCGTATTAAAACAATATAGTCTTTTATGTGCTGGCCTCCATAAGGATGGAGTTTTACCTGGGTGCCATAGATTGGATGGAAGAGCAGAGCTTTTAAGCTACTTTGACATAGGCAACACATTAATGTGTGTACTTGTGTGACATTTTGTAATTGCTCTAGACTTAGAATATTACGCCGTACAGAAAACAACTGAGGTAAAACCTGCTGCATTGTGGTACATTGCTGATACCACAATGCAGGCCAGATCTGGGAGCCATTAAAACAATAGGTAGGATTAGTTTGTGTTAACACTGTGTTGTTCTATTGTAGCAATAACACATAGGTGTGAAAGCAGCCTTATCACACAGACACCGACACACAGATCAGTGCTAAATCCAGACACCGAAGATGTCGGCATTAGTGCTGCATCAGTCTAAATCCTAAAAATGTATATAAAAATATCTAAAACACTCAGCAATTACACTGTACATGTGATCTCTACATTTGAATAGGGCTGATGCATTTACAGAGCACATAGCATTCATATTTGCACCTGCCCCTCATAGAAGCTTACACTGAAGTGACCCCCCCACACACACACACACACTTTCACACTACGGCCATAAGAATACAATACATAATAAATCGACAAAGATACAAATTGGCCCTTTCACACCTCCCCGTTGGCCTTGTGATAGAGTAGGAATACTCCTGGTTAACACAAGCGGGAAGAGAATCCTCCCCATTAGCACGGACGCCCAGCATTGCAACACATATTGGGTAACAATGACTGTGGGGACCTACAGTTAAAGCTCATGTTCTGTGATTTACCTGCTCTCCCATAGTGGTCACTGCTGCCTCCCAGTCAATTGCCAGAGCCCACTTGGTCCTTTATTCAGATGGGGCAGGGCAGCCTCCAACTCAAAAACATATAACGTGTCCTTCCCTTCCTCTCACCTTACAACATCAAAATTCTAGTTCCTGCGCTTGGGTGGGTTCCAGGTTTATGTTCGCCCTTGGGTGACAGAATTTTAGTGGTATTACCATAGTATAAGCTCAAAGTTTCAATTTTAGTTTCCCTTCCTGGCCCTGCATGCTCTGATCATATCCAGACAAGACTACTGTAACATTCTTCTCTGTGGTTTATAGTAAATAGAATGTGCATACAACTTTGAACATTTGTTTTTTATTTTATTGTGAATGAAACAAATACCGGTAGGACAAAACATCAGAAAACTCCAATATGCATAACTACCCCCCCAAGTCAATATTTCATAGAGCCATCTTTTTCCGCAATTACAGCTGCAATTTGCTTTGGATAAGTCCCTACGAGTGTGCCACATCTTGCTTCTGGAATTTTTGCCATTCCTCAAGGCAAAATAACTCCAGCTCCTTCAAGTTAGATGGTTTCCACTGGTAAGCAGCAATCTTCAAGTCTGATTCTAATTGCAATAAGGTCTGGGTTTTGACTAGGCCATTCCAATACATTTACACATTTCCCCTTAGACCAATGGAGTGTTGCTTCAGCAGTGCTTTGGGTCATTGTCCTGTTGGAAGATGAACCTCCGTCCCAGTCTGAAATCACTGACAGACTGAAACAGCATCTGCTCAAAGTGGTCCTTCACTCTGAATAAGAGTCTATCTTATATGTTCCCCACACCCTGTACATACAGATTGCTCACATTAAAAATCTTTCTACCTGCACCTACTGCATGTTATGAGCCTTTAAACATCCAAGATGGCGGCTCATGGGACATCAGGCAGCCTGCAAACAGGAAGTGTCTTCTGACTGTGCTGCTCTGCATTCTGGGATTGCTGACCTTTCCCTGACCCCAGATCTGCTCTGTCTGAGCAAAGCACAGCTATAACCTGCCCCCTGTACTTTATGCCACTCTCCTCAGTAAGTGTGATGCTTCTGAGTCAAGATGGCGGCGCCTGTATCCTAGAGTCCTGAACAGAGTTGCAGCCCAGTGGGGGAAATAATAAGTAACATAAGTAAGTGACTAAAAACTTAAAATATATTAATTTTTAGATGCTGGGGAATAGTTATTTAAGAGTTTGGGCTGTTCAATAAATCATGGTGAAGGTCCGGTTTAAGAAAATCCCTATATGTAGCACCATTCTTCTTCCCCTTACTTGGACCAGTTTCCCAGACTCTGCTACAAAAACACATTCCCCAGCATGATGCTGCCACAACCATGTTTCACTGAGGGGATGATGTTCGTATGGACAGATATCCCCGTTCTCTGCTTGGGAACTCCTTAGGAGTTACCTTTGGTCTCGGTGCTGCCTCTCTGATTAATGCCCTTCTTGGCTGGTCTGAGAGTTTTGGTGGGCGGCCCTCTCTTGGCAGGTTTGTTGTGGTACCATGTTCTTCAATTTGATGATAATCGATTTTCTGGTGCTCTGGGGGATCGTCAGAGGTTTGGATTTTTTTTTTATAACCCAACCCTGACTCATACTTCTCAACAACTTGACTTTGGAGATCTCCTTGGCCTTCATGGTTTTGTTTGGTTGGTGGTGCCCCTTGCTTAATAGTGTTGCAGGCTCTGGAGCTGGGTCAGAGAAAGGGTGTGTTTATTCTGACAGACCATGTGACACTTTGATGGCACATAGGTAGACTTCATTCCATTAAGCATGTGACTTCCTAAGATAATTGGTTGCACCACAACTTTTTAGGGGCTTCATGGCAAAGGAGGTAAATCCATATGCGCATGCCAATTTTCAGTTTTTAACTTCCCCATAAGTTTATTTATATATATATTTTACTTATTTCATTTAAACAAATAAGACTATTGTATGAATGCATCACAATTCAGATTAAAATAAAACATTTTTAATATAGGTTGAAATGTAACAAAATAGGTAAAAAGTCTACTTTCACAAGGCACTGCATCAGCAATCCACACGAAACCTCTGCTCTGCCCAGGACCTCCTCCTATATTTGTCACTGATCACTTCCTGCCACTCTCGCCTTTAGAACTACCCCATTCCTCTGGAATGCCCTCGCCATGCCCCAAACCTTAAAGTGGACCAAAACCTGGGTTTTGGGACATCCCCCTGGGGCACCTGGGTTTTGGGTGCCCCACTGTGTGAAAACCCCTAGAATGCTGAGCTAACTCACCTCTCCTCAAGCCCAAGACCGCTCACCCAATAAGCTGCACATATTAATGTGCTGCTGGAAAAATTAATTGGAATCCCCAGCTGTACTTAAGATTGGTGGGCGGCATCACGACAATCTTCTTCCCTTCGTGAAGTGACACTAGAAAAGGGAAGGATGAGTTTACTGGGCGCTCGGGGGGGGGGGGGGGGGGGGGGGGGGGGTTGGGATGCACCGGGGGGAGGGAGTAAGTCTGCCCTGGAGTTTCCTAGACTCCAGGGTGGGTTTTGGTCCACTTTAAAGCCTTTAAGAAGCCAACATTTACATATTCAGTAATCACCAATCACCTGGCCTAAGCAACTTGACCCGACCACTGCAGATCACTTGCCATCATGCTTAGTACATACTACTTGTGACCTAGCTGTCACCTAGCTGTCATCTCTTTCCGTTATCCTTTAGACTGTAAGCACACAATGGCAAGGCCCTCACTCCTAATGTATGTCAGTATTATTGTATATATTTGTGCATTTCTGTCACATCTGACTCGTAATACTAATGTATTATAAGTTGTTACTTGTATTACACTGTCTGTAATTACTACATTGTAAAGCACCATGGAAGATGATGGCACTATATAAATAAATAATAATATTAACAATAGGCCAATGGAGGTGCAGTGCAGTACACAATAGTGCCCTACAATGTGGTGGGAAGTACATAATTAGAAAAAAAAATAATTATATAATAATATATACTTCATTGCACTCAAAGGGAACCAACATAAACACAAGAAGGACACACAAAAGCAATGTAGATAGTGTCCATGGGTAATGCTTGGAAATGTTCACCATGCTTTTCTCTCCTGGGATTAGCCAGCCAAGTAGCCATGCAGGAAAGGATTATGCAAGGCCAGTGGCCACTTCTGGTCAGTAAGCGGCCTGCTGGATTCCCACAGGCTCTGTAGACGGTTCTATTGATAGATCTATTAGTGACAGCGTGTTAGCAGAGGATTTATCTGGGAATGGCGCTCTGGGGATTTGTACCATCAGGGCACCTGGAGAAAAGGTTGTGTTAATTGTCATGCTAATGGATTCCTGTTGGTTTGTTTGGGGCAGGAGCAGCAGACGCTGGAATCACATTACACTTTGGAGGCATCTAACTGTTCTTTCCCATGTCCCTATTAAACAGGCCTGAATCTGCTCCCTGTGTCCCAGGGGTCATCCATGATTGACCTCTTCCTTGCCTCTGAGGTCAGCTACACTGCTTGACTTGGCATAGAAGGATCCCAGCCAAAAACATCCAGACCAGAGACAATCTTAATGTATAACACATTGTCTTTGGACACCTTCTGATTAATGATATTCGGAACAATCAAACACTTAGCTGACTGCTGATGTTATCCTATGGCATTAGTAGATTTTAGACCACCTCTCAATATAAAAGCTGTGATTAGCTCAGTAGATGACCTGGTTCAACAAGTCCTGTGACTAACACAACAGGTAAAAACAATTAGAGCAGCCACACTTGATTGGTCCAGCACCACAAGGCCTGATAATCCTGCATTTATGTAGGCTCTCTGCCAATGGGTCAGCTTAAATTGGACCACAACCCAGGATTTTGACTATCTTGGGTTTTGGTCTTTGCCCCCCCCCCCCAGGTCGCCTGATCTCGCTCACCCTTCCCCGATCCTACAGCGCATGTGCAGCCCTCTCGTCCAATCAGAATGCTCAAATCCGCTCCAGCCCCTTCCTCCTGGAGCTTGTCTAATTCCAGCGGATTCGAGCGGCAGCATTCCCGCTAAACTTTCACAGGGCCATTCACAAATACCTGGCGCGGCACACGCCCTGCTAAGGGATAGCGAGGATGCGGCCACTGCTCGTGCATGTGCCGATGGACCGGGAGCGGAGGTGAGTTTTCGGGCATCCTGGGGGATTTCACACAGTGGGGCATCCTGAATCTGGACACCCCGGGGGAGCGAGTATGCCTGGTTGGAGTCTCATAGACTCCAGGGTGGGTTTTGGTCCACTTTAAAGAAATTATGCAGTCTTCACTACTAACTGATTCACTACTAATGCCAGGTATTACCAGATGAGCATCTGTATAACTGCACTTAGAGCGATCACTAGTAGACGCTGTAAGCGGGTATCGGCTCTGTAACAGAGCGTCTCGGTTGCTATAGTAACCTGGCCAGCATTGATGAATGTGATGTGTGTTGGGCGCTCTAATAACAGTACAGCGCTGCAGCGAGCGAGAGGTAGCGCCAGCTCATTGCAACCGCACTCGGCGCTCAACACCATACTTAAGAAAAAACTACACACACACAGCGTTGGCGCTCTAAAGCTGGGTGCTATAGCCTAGAGCGCCAGACACTGTGTGATTAAAGTCTGTTTTTGAACACATATCCACCAGTAACAAAGCGAAAACACATGATATGACATTGTTTTAACACTGTGACATTAACATTTTCGTGCCAGACCTGTAATAACAATTCTGCATAAAAATATAAAAAGTCAAAAAAGTTTCTAAAAGTGTTTGTTTGCAGCCAGGAGAGGCCACACAATGATTTGAGGAAAAAAATAAATAAATTGCCAAATGTATGGGAGAGCACTACAGAGCGACAGGTACATGGTGCTCCTGAGCCTAGAGCGCCCGCGCTATATGCTGAGCCGCCTCTAGTAATACATGTGACGCTACATGGCGCTGTTAGAGTCACTCACCAGATTTGCTTTCATAAATGTGGTTTTGCGTACAGAGCCCGTCGTTCACCAGACGCCGCGTGCCGCTATGAGCCACTACCTGGCGCTATTCCTTCTTAAGTAACCCCCTTAGTTGATTCAGCACCACGTACAAAAAGTGCACTTTGGAGTAAAGGTGCATTTTAGGGGAACTATGAAACACAAAGTCTCTTTTTATTCCTAGAGCTCAATCAAACCCTTCAAGAAGTAAGAAGTACTATTTTTTGGAGTAAAAAGTGCCGCCATGTTTATTCTCCACCTGGGGGGGGGTAGTGCAAAATGTGCACTTTGGAGTAAAAAGTGCACCTTTTCACTCGGTGCTGAACTGACCCTATTGTTTTCAAATAGAAGCCATATAACTTACAAATGTTAAGCCATGGTAAAGCGCTCACATGACATAGCTATGTGTATTTATAATGTCCTTTGTCTCTATTTGCACAGACAAAATATAAGCAGATGGCGATTGTTCCTAACACGCTGTGACATCCCCAGCTCTTATTGTTATGACTGGGTCACTAGAGCTAGGACGGCTGGGAGAGAGATAGCAGCGCACATCATTCTGCTTCTCTGCTCCCAGGTTATATTCCATGTTGCAGAACATAGCCGCCAACCTTTCCCCTCCCGGACCCAAATCCCTCTGTCCCTCTTACTTCCTCAGCAAGTACTCGTCTGCAGTATCTGTAGGGGCATAACTATAGAGGGAGTGGCTGCATCGGGGTCCATGAAGTCATTGCCCCTCCATCTTATTTATATAATTTGTGCTCACATGGCATCATGTACAGAAACACAATTTGTATTGGCTGTATCAGTCTAAATGTATCTAAATTAGGCCCTTATTTATGAAGGAATAGCGACAGGTAGCGACTGGTGAGCGGCCGGTAATGACGGGCCCCGCCACGAGAACGCCGGCTCCCCACCACAATCACACATTTATCAAGCCAATCCTGCTTAGCGACTGAGATAGCGCCATATAGGCACTCATTCATCATTATTCCAGCCTCAGCCCACAGCGCCAGCGTCCGACCATCCTCTCCAATGCATTTCAATGGAACAATCTTTAAATATTCATAATTAATTATTAATTGTTTTTTTTTTTTTTTTTTAATGTGAAAAATTCTGTGACCACTTCTGCCATTTTAGATAATTTTTTTAAGGTAAAAATAAATAAATAAATAAATTGTACAGAATTGATATTACAGGTCTGATATTAATGTATTCATATTACAAAATTATTTTAAAAACTTGTTTTTCTTTGGTTTCCAAAAATATGGTTGTTTGCGGGTTAAAAAACTACTTTTAACACATCGCCGCCAGCGCTCTGGGGTTTAAACATGCATTTTACAGCGCAATAATTTTTTGAGCGTGATTTTTTAATGAATATGGTGGGAGCCGGTCGCTAGGGCCAGTCGCTACCATGCGCTCCCATACAGCGCGGAACCTGTCAAATAGCGACTCCTCACCCAATATTCAACATAACAGCAAACCGACTGAGTCGCTATCAACTACCGAACAACGGCCAAGCACAGCGACTACTAGCGGGCGCTCTGAAAATGCCGCTACAGTCGCTCAACTGTCGCTACCTGCCGCTATTAATGAATCGGCCTCCCAGTTACAAATTGGCATCCCAGGGGCTGAATGTGTCAGTATGTGTCAGTATCTGTAGCATGTCCTGCTAACTACTTATTAACATGTATTTAAGCACATGAACACAGCATTAGAGTACAGAATAATTGGAAAGGATACCCCAATCAGGGGTGGACTCGGACCTAAACTCATCTTGGGATTTTAGTGGTCCATGTCCAGTCCTTGAGCCTCTGAGCCCTGACCCAGTGCTGGTGGGGGTGGGGGCAGGGATTGGATGTAGATTGGGGAAAGCAAGGAGTGAATTCCAATATAGGCTCTGTGTGCCCGGGTTGCCAAAAAGCAGTGCAGCCCACCTGTATTTCTACTTGTGCTCCCTATGGCCAGTCCACCCCAATGATGACACTCACTTGAACCCTTATCTAAGCTCTCACTATTTTGTGAAGCAACACAATAGTGTCTAAACAGAGGTGCAAATAAAGGGGGCATTGCAAGAGTAAAGTAGGATAGCTCTATCTATTTAGCATCTAGCACTGAATTAATTGGCAGAACAATCATTGTTATCTTATAAGTGTATAATCAGTTGAAAAATGAGTTGACTGAAATCTTCGAGGGTGGAGACTATAAAACTAAAGACATAAAATAATGTGGTTGCATAAATCTGTACTCCCTTAAACTAATACTTGGTTGAATGACCCTTTGGATGTATGGCAGCATTCAGTGATTTTGGATAGGAGTCTGTCAGCCTGGCACATCTAGACTTTGCCCACTGTTCCGTGCAAAGGCTCTTTAAATCTGTCATATTGCAGGGGCGAAGATAGAGAAGACTGCAAATTGTGTAGGCAACGGCAGGTTCTTCCTCTGTACCCAAGGATCTCTTTACCAGCTCAAAGGGCTATCAGGGGCTTTAGTGTGACTTAGTGGGAAAAATTAAAAGTGGGGTCCCAAGTTGTGAAATATTGTACCCACGACAAGGTCACATTCAATATATATATATATATATATATATATATATATATATATATAATTTAATACCCTGTGCTTGGTCCCTACTTTCCTCCTAGGTGTCCCTACTACTTACTGTATCTCTGCCATGTGTCCAGTTCCTGCTGCCCCTCCCACCATGTCCAGTCCCTGGCATTCTCCCCCATATATCTAACATTTTTACAAAGTTCCCAATATCTGCCGTCCTCCTCACACAGCCCAGACTTTCCAGTAGAGGGAGCATGAAGAGGGATGCTGCAAAAGAGACAGGCAATAGACACAATGCAGAGAATCAGATTCCCCATAAAAAGCAAGTGCAATTACTGCAACAGATATTTATTGTATGAGCATCAGTAAAATTTACACTAAGCTCCAACACCCCTGCAATATGAATATTCTGCCACCAAAGCCATGCTGCTGATGAGACTCCCTGTCTGATTACCTGCATCTACTAGGCACCCCAGGAGAGCATTGGACCTGTGCTGGAGGGTATTGTCACAGACAGGGTGGAGCGGACTCTGGTGTGGGACCGATGGCGGGTACCGTGTCAGGGGAGTGGAGTCTAAGAGGCCACCGGTATTCACAAGAGCCCACCGCAAGGCAGGTTGGTCTTGTGCGGCGAGTGACCCCCAGGTCGCTACCCCCTAACAGCGGCCCAGTCCCACAGTCAGCCGAGGTTCAGTGAGGTACACAAGTGGCAGGCAAAAGGCGTAGTAAGTACAGGCAGAGATCAGGGCTGGCAGCACAGGTTCGCGGTAAAGGTGAGTAGCCGAGGTCGGGGCAGGCAGCAAAGGTTCAGAATCGGGGACAGGCAGAGGTTGGTACACGGGTGAGCAATCCAAGAATGTCTGACTTTCAACAAGCATGGAGAGACCAAGATCCGGCACTGATGGAAAGGAAGTGCCTCTTTAAATAGGAGAAGTGGATGCAGGATTGGATGACCAGGCACCAATCAGTGCTGTACAGGCCCTTTAAATCTCAGGAATCTAGTGGAGGGAGACGTGCGCGCACCTGAGCATGCGAGAAGGAAGAATGGGGGGAAGGGAGACAGCTGGGAACAGCCATGGGGAAAGTGCTGCAAAATGGATGACGGCTGCATGCAGCCATGGAGGTAAGTGAAGTGCTGCTAGATGGGCGTGCAGCGCTCGCCCTAACAGGTATATAGGGTGGTGCACCTGCAGCTCAGCCTCCAAGCCCTGGGTTGCATAGACTTTCTGTTCCTCTTTGTAAGATGACAGCGATCATTCATTACATAAGTGTGGCAATGACATTGCCACACACAACAGTGGCAATGAATAGAGGAGGCGGAGCTTTACAGCTAGAACAGGCGCCATTATCTGGGATTAGAGTGAAGCAGGAGCAGTAAGAATTGGCAAAAGGTGTTCTTCATAGGGGGAGCAATTCAGGGGATGATACTTAAAAATGTGGACTTTGATCCACTTTTAGAATCCTGGTTTTCTGGTAAACTGACCAGATGTCACTTTTGATGGGACAGCCCCCCTTTGAGGCATGCTCACACTGCGCCCCCCCCCCAAAAAAAAAACTCTGGAACACTTTGCTGACATTAATAGGAAAACTATCCCATCAAATGCAGGATGTCTGGTCATTTACAAATGATGCCTCACTCCAGCTCAATGGCCGAAGAGCTTTAGTGAAATGTATGGATCGGCTGAGCATTAGGTCCCTCACCAACATCCTTTACGGACCAGAGATATCCTAGGTGCTTTAATTGTATGCCCAGAGGCACGGCTACACCTAGTTACACACAAAGGAGTCCTATAAAATGCTGAGGGTATTTGTTCCTTGGAGGCCCGCTAATAAGCCACACCCACACCAAACCTATTACCCTCCAATGTTGTCAGTCCCACTCAATAAAGGTCAGTTTAGTTTCAGGTCAGTTTGATTGCCCGTAAGCTTTGATCCGGTGATCCCATGGCATAAATGAACGGCATAGAATGTTTATTGTGGTCTATGACGTGCACCTATATATTTATTTTTTGCGTCTCTCTGCCATATCTCACTCAGTTTATTACTTGCCTGTAATTTCTACCTTTTGTACAGCGCCGCGAAAGATTTCGGCATTTTATACATAAACAGTAATAATAAAAAGTGTTTTTTCATTGTGTGCGAGGGAAACTGGGTTAGTAGACATGTCTGTAGGCTCCAGAAGAATACTTGGTGCACAGTTAGTTATGAGCATTTGCAGAGGTTGTCGTTGTCCTGAACAGTAAAAATACTTGTCCCAACATTTTGGAGGATTATTTTTAGCCACAGAGGAGTATGTAATTTGCACTAATTAAAATTTACATCATACATATACTGGCAATTTTTAAGGGGGCTCAAGTGGAACAGCTTAAAGTGGACCAACACCCAGGATTTTGACTATCGGGGGTGCCCCGCTGTGTGAAGCCCCCCAGAAAGCCCCAAATACTCACCTGTCCCCGCTCCCACGTGACCGCTGCAGCCAATCCCCGCCGACGGACAAGCGAGGTCCGTCGCCGGACAAGCGAGCGCGCCCGCCGCCGCCTCCCGCGCGTCACTCTTACAGGGACCGCACCCGCGCCGGCCCTGCTAGAGGGATGCGCGAGCGGCGGCAGCGGCGGCTGCTCGCGCATGCGCCGCTGGATCGAGGAGCAGGTAGGGATTTCGGGGCTTTCTGGGGGGGTTTCACACAGCGGGGCACCCCCGATCGGGGTGCCCCACAGGCCCGATGCTGATCGGCCCGGTAATCTTATAGCTTCCCGGGCCAATCAGCATCAGGTGTTGGTCCACTTTAAACCAGTTTATGGGTGATGGGTGTGGTTTAGGGGTGTTGCTTATTTATGGGCTTTTGAGGAACAAATATCCAGAGCATTCAATGCTACTCGTGTGTGTATATAGATGTAGCCCTGTCTCGGTCACATGCTCCAGGGATCTCCAGCCAATCCATGCATTCCCATACCATCATCCAGCCAGTCTCCCCCAATATCTCAGCAAAGTGGGACATTTAGGTGGCCCCAGAGTTTTGAGACAAAATGCCTCAAAGTGGGATTGTCTCACTGAAAGTGGGACACCTGGTCAGTCTAAGTACATGGTGTTAAAGCTGATCAAAACTCACTTATCTCCAGGTGAAAACACTTCTCTGAGGCATCCAAATTTGTGATGCCGCCACTGTGTGAAATCCTGTGGTTTCACCAGAAACTCCTGAGCACTCTTTGCTAATCTAATCTAATATTGCCTCCAATCTGATACTGCCTGTGGGAAGCAATAGCATTAACCACAGTACCCAAATCATTGCATGCTGGGTACAAGCATCTACACACATCAGAAGAATAGCAGTAAGCTTTTACTGCAGCATAGGCTAGCTCATATGACAGGCCATTTTCCCCCGTTAAAGCATAATGATACGTTGTTTTTCCTTCCAGTAAAAAGAAACTAAAAACAAGTTTGGCTAGAATTTTTATATTGGCTATAGTATCCCTTCCTCTTGCTATCTAGAATATATTTTTTTAAATATTTAAAATATTAGACCTCTGCCTTTAACATTACCTTAACTGACACTCATTACTGTTACAACAATGTCATTCCATGTCTTTTCGCTTTGTTACTGGTGGGTATGTGTTCAAAAACAGACTTTAATAACACAGCACCTGGCGCTCTATGCTACAGCAAACAGATTTATAGCGCCGACGCTCTGTGTGTGTCCTTTTTTGATAAGTATGGTGTGGAGTGCCAATAGTTGGTTGCACTGAGCTGGCGCTACCTTTCGCTCGTTGCAGCACTGTACTGGTGTTAGAGTGCCCAACACACATCACATTCATCAATGCCAGCCAGGTTACTACAGCAACTCTGTTACAGCACCGATACCCGCTTACAACGTCTACTAGCAGTCGCTCTAAGCGTGGCTATACAGATGCTCATCTACCGATACCTGGCGCTAGTAATGAATCAGCCTCTTAAAGTGGACCAACACCCAGGGGGGATCGGCCCGGGAATCTATAAGATTCCCGGACCGATCAGATCCCTCCCCGCGGGGCATCCGAAATCGGGATGTCCCGCGGGGAGGAACCCCCCAGGAGGCCCACAATCCTTACCTTACCGGCGATCCAACGGCGCATGCGCGAGATGCGGCCGCGTCTCTCGCTTCCCTCTAGCAGGGCGCGCTCCCGCGCCGGCCGTTTTGTGAATGGCCGGCGCAGGCGCGCTCCCTGTTAGAGGGAAGCGAGAGACGCAGCCAATGACAGCGCTCTGGTATGCGCGTCCAAGCGGCTTTGGACGCGCATACCAGAGCGGCTCTGAGCGCTGTCATTGGCCGGACGAGGTCACGTGGGAGCGGGGAGAGGTGAGTTTTTGCGGCGATCGGGGGGGTTTCACACAGCGGGGCACCCCCGATCGGGGTGCCCCACCTAAGTGGACCAACACCCAGGATAGTCAAAATCCTGGGTGTTGGTCCACTTTAAGAAAAGTTCACAGAACTGCAGCAGTAAACACATAAACTTCCCCCCTCAGCCTTAACATATCCCTCTTTAACATCCCAATATGAATATGCAACATGCATGCCGAATCCCATACACCCAAAAAATTAGCTTCCCCCTAGGTTTTTGAACAATAGCAGTAACTCTGCAGCACCTCCCTAGAGGTAACCACCCTAGGCACATGCTTAGGTTTGGAAATACAGCCCTGGGGGCTGATGAAGGTATTTAGAGTGAAGAAGTTAAACCATAACTACCAAGTTTTCAGGGTGGGAAAGAGGGACATTTGTTAAATTAGGCCACTCCCCTCATTCAGGGATGGATAGGAGATTCAGTGTAACAGTTAAAACAATGTAAACACTTTAAATAGGCAAATGAAACATTTATTGATGCAGATCTGTATGTTATACCTCAAAGAGGGACAAATTAGAACAACGAGGGACAGGGGGACACAAACTCAAAAGAGGGACAGTCCCTCCAAATCAGGGACACTTGGGAGGTATGGGTAAACCTTCCCCAAACAGCGATAGTACCAGTGTAAGGGAAATGGCAGAAACCCCTGTAAAATGCTTCTGAAAAATAAAATCGCACCTTCCAGTCGAGCTCTCCTCATATTTATAGAATGATAACTAGCAGGAGAGCGCAAGTGCCATGGCGGAGAGCGTTCCGGTCCCCGTTCCAGGTGCTGCGCCTACAATCAATTACGGCTGCTTGCCGAGCGGAGAAAGCTGTTAAATATTCAGTCAGGTCAACATGACATGAATGTACTCCACTGCGCAGGGGACATTTGCAGAGCTATCAATTCCACTCCAACAGAAACAACAACAAAACGCAGCACAATACAAGTGAAATGTTTGCTGTAAATGTGCGTTCGCAGGTCTCTGTCTGCTTCATAAGAAGAATGAATGTCTCGTTCAGCACCAAAGCGTTTGGCTGGGTCAAGCTGCTCTAGTCCAGCCACCTCGAGCACAGCCATGGTGATTGATGAAGAAACCCATGGCTGCCTTCCTTAATGGCTTCTACACGTCATCGCTCTGCCAGGAAACAAAAACCCGGGGCCCCGATATTCAGGCTATGAAAAGAAGAGACATTGCACTTTAAATATAAAATGGCCACCTACCATAACACTCTTTTTAGAAATAGGGATAAGGTTATTGTTACTGGATCACAGCTGATCTAAATCAGGACTAGAGATGAGAGGGGTCTTTTTGGACGAGGATGCAAAACATCACACACGAAGATGAACAACATTAAAGGAGCACAAAAATGGCCTAATGATATAAATCTATATAAATCTGCTGGATGGCGGGAGGAGAGGTCACTTGTATACCCCACATCAAGAAATATCCAGCCTGGGTATGTTTCTTTTATTTGAATAGAAAGAAGAGGAAATTCACGGTGACAGGCTCTGTCACCCCTGATACTTTAAACCTGTCACCAGGGCGGCCTCCAGGTGTGGGCCCTCGGGCGGCATGGTCTCAGTGGGCCCCTTTGCGGTGGAAAGTCGTGGGTCAGGGGTCTATAAATCATATGGCATAGAACAGGGTGCAAGGGCCAGCCTCTTTGCCCCCCGCCCTGCAGACTACAAACCCACACTTGCCAGCCCCTAAGCCTTGTGAACTGGTATAGGGGTCTGCTGGACACCTTACCAGTTCACAAAGGTTTGAATGTAAAAAAAAATATTTTATTTGTTTTTTTTTTAATACTTAATCCCATCCATCTCGCACTCTGTACCTCGCCAATCACTTTGGCTTCTGCACTCTTGCTGCTGCTGGAAGCCTTTTATACCTTTTGGCTGACAGTACATCTCCTCCTTGGGGGGGACCCCATTTTTGGGGGGAATTTTAAGGGTTAAAAACCCTTAAAAATCCATAAAAGAAATTGACATGAGGTCCCCCCTACCCAGCATAACCAGCCCGGGACCATGCAGGGCTTGTAGGAACAGGGCGCAGGGACCAGCTTTGGTGGCCCCCTGCCCTGCCGGCTACAAACCCGAAAAGCCAAATGGGCCGGGCTCTTTCGCCCCCCCCCCGGCCTTTGGGAAGGCAGATAATTGGGGGGCCGGGAGTTAATGGCAAGTCACCCACTAGCCACAGGTGACTTGCCAGCCCCTAAGCCTTGTGAACTGGTATAGGGGTCTCATGAACCCCTTACCAGTTCACAAAGGGTTAACAGTAAAAAAAGACACACTGGCCTTGATTCACTAAGAGTTGCAAACAAATTTCATGGTAGTTAAAAATTTAATTCATGAGAAAAAAACCTGAGAATGTCACTGTTAGTGAATCACCAGATAGGAAGACAATGAACGTCAATGGCACTTTTTACTACAGATTAAAAGGGGTAAAAAGTTCAATACTTTTTTCAGGAGTAAAAAGTGCCATTGACTTTCATTGTCTTCCTATCTGGTGGTTCTAGAACAGTGACATTCTCAGGCTTTTTTCTCATGAATTGAATTTTTTACTACCATGAGAATTTTTTTCAACTCTTAGTGAATCAAGGCCAATGCCTTTTTTTTATTTTTATTTTTTACTCACCTTCAATTCTCATCTGTCCCCCCTCGATCCTGTCCCACAAAGCTCCAATGCCGGGTGATCGGTGGAGGGGGGATCACCCAGCGGCCGTAATTGACCCTCTCACCTCCGCTTGCCCAGCGCTACTGTGACTCTTGGGGCGGGTGTGACAAGACGTAATAATACTGACTGTCACCCCTGGATTTTACTCCTACCAGTTTTTGTGTTAATATGGATGTTTAATATTGCACAATTTCGCGATAGTGCTCCTTTAAAGTCTATGGGGGGGGGGGAACTCAAATTATTTGGCTGACTTTTCTCCTTTTGTATTGCCTAAAGTGAACCAGAATTGTTTACATCTGGCCCTGGAGTCTCTTAGGGTAAAAGCCCTCCTCAGGGACGTTCCTGAATTGGGATGTCCTGCTGTGTAAACCACAGGGATCGCAGATAAACCTCATTCTGTGATGCCACGGCCCTGCTGGCAGCATCCCTTTATCTGCTGTGCATGCCCATTCAAGTTTCATATGACTGGAGGGTGGGGGCACAGCAGGAGCCTTGGCAAACCTACTCCATTGCAATTAATAGGGTGGGCATGGCCTCAGTGGTACTCAGCATCTGATTTAACAAATGCTAACTCTGATGTGGCCGCCGGCTGGCGTCTTATATAACACTAGCGCGCAAATGATGCAGCACCAGGCACACTTGTTGAAGCAGTGCCAATTGAAACCTGGTGCAGTAGCTCAAGGTCCCATAGAGCACAATGGGCAGAACTGGTTCAATGTCCGCTGCTCTCACCATTGTGCTGTTTGCTGTGGTGTGGTTGCAGTATGTCTGCTGGAGTGGTATGGTTCCTTCCTGGGTCCCGCATTGTTTGACCTCACCTGACATTAAACATGCTGTTGAGGTTCCTATAAATGCATGTGCTTGGCCCCGCCCCTGTTGTTGGATCATTGCATTGTTTCTTCATAACCTCGTTGCATACCTCTGTGTCCTTGTGGGCTTTCAGGCCTTCCTTAGTTTATGTCTTGTCTGTGCTGGGGCTCACAACCTTTCATAGTTTCTGTCTTGTGGTTCACCACAGTATTGTCCTTGTCTGTTTTGGGGCTTTCTGCCCGCCCAGTGTCTGGCTGTGTGTGCTTGGGCCTTTGGCCCTTTGTTGTAGGTTGGTCTCCTCTGGGACCCAGCTTTGCCGCAGCTTGCTCTGGGACCCAGCTTGCCATGGCCTGCACTGGGGCCCAGCTCCGTTATAGCATCACGGGGGCCCGGCTCTGCCACAGCCTGCACGGGGGCCCGGCTCTGCCACAGCCTGCACGGGGGCCCGGCTCTGCCACAGCCTGCACGGGGGCCCGGCTCCGCCACTGCCTGCACGGGGGCCCGGCTCTGCCACAGCCTGCACGGGGGCCCGGCTCTGCCACAGCCTGCAGGGGGGCCCGGCTCTGCCACAGCCTGCACAGGGGCCCGGCTCTGCCACAGCCTGCACGGGGGCCCGGCTCTGCCACAGCCTGCACGGGGGCCCGGCTCTGCCACAGCCTGCACGGGGGCCCGGCTCTGCCACAGCCTGAAGGGGGGCCCGGCTCCGCCACAGCCTGTACAGGGGGGCCCGGCTCTGCCACAGCCTGCACGGGGGCCCGGCTCTGCCACAGCCTGCACGGGGGCCCGGCTCTGCCACAGCCTGAAGGGGGGCCCGGCTCTGCCACAGCCTGCACGGGGGCCCGGCTCTGCCACAGCCTGCACGGGGGCCCGGCTCTGCCACAGCCTGCACGGGGGCCCGGCTCTGCCACAGCCTGCAGGGGGGCCCGGCTCCGCCACAGCCTGCACGGAGTCCCGGCTCTGCCACAGCCTGCAGGGGGGCCCGGCTCTGCCACAGCCTGCACAGGGGGGCCCGGCTCTGCCACAGCCTGCACGGGGGCCCGGCTCTGCCACAGCCTGCACAGGGGGGCCCGGCTCTGCCACAGCCTGCAGGGGGGCCCGGCTCTGCCACAGCCTGCAGGGGGGTCCGGCTCTGCCACAGCCTGCACGGGGGCCCGGCTCTGCCACAGCCTGCAGGGGGGCCCGGCTCTGCCACAGCCTGCAGGGGGGTCCGGCTCTGCCACAGCCTGCACGGGGGCCCGGCTCCGCCACAGCCTGCAGGGGGGCCCATTTAATTTGGCCGTGTCTTGTGTACGTCTGCCCCGCGTTTCCCCTTCCCAAGTCTGTGACCACCAAGGGACTACCCGGGGCCTGTGCAACTCCACCTTAAAGAGGACCAACACCCAGGGGTGATCGGCCCGGAAATCTATAAGATTCCCGGGCCGATCACCTCCCACCCCGCGGGACATCCGAGATCGGGATGTCCCGCGGGGTGAAACCCCCTAAACATCTTACCTGATCCGCCGCCGCTTCCGCCGCCGCCGCCTCCCGCGCGCCCCTCCAGACGTGCGCGCGCCCGCGCCGGCCCTCTGTGAATGGCTGGCGGGGGCGCGCGCGCGCCGAGAGTGACGCGCGGGAGGCAGCGGCGGCGGAAGCGGCTTGGACGTTCCTGATCCCCGCCTGGACGTTGGCGGGGATTGGCTGCGGCGTTCACGTGGGAGCGTTGAGAGGTGAGTTTTTTGGGGTTTCTGGGGGATAGTCAAAATCCTGGGTGTTGGTCCACTTTAAGGAGCTTTGCTGAAGAACTGGGTGGATTACGGGCTCTCCGGGTACCCGACCACCCACGCCCCCAGTGGTCGGCAGCTTGCCTCTTTGGTGGCGCAGGCGGTTTGTCTGTTCTTTGTCCATCTTTGCCAGATAAGACAGGAATGCTGATGCCTCGAAGCTGGCGGTATAGCCGCAAAAATGATGCTAAATGGCGCACATCATAAGTTTGGATGTTTATTATAACTAATAAAGGCTGATTGCTAAGCTGTTTGTAGTGTAACTAAATGTATCATTCCCAGAAGGCATTTAGAGTTGGGGCTGCTCGGCCAAGGAGCAATATGGCCAACTGCATCCGGGTCATGTTGTTATGAATATTGGGTAAAGGCTTTAGTAAAAAAAGAAACCAGCTGTTTTGGGGCACTGGGCTGGGGATAGAAGGTAACAACATAAACTTCCTTTCTGGGTACAGTATCACTCATTCAATCATTTGCCAAAAAAAGTCCAACCAAGAACCATGGCTACACGAGTGCACCATGACCTAGTGCTAATCTGTTTAGTTAGATTTCTATATCTTTACATCACTGCAGTGGAGTTGGATATGGAATTCCCCTTCAACTTTAATTTTGGATAGATTCTTGGAAAGAACATTTCTCACGAGTCTCTTTAGTGGAAGACATTTGAGATAATAGATGACTTTCTTGTATAAGTGCTAAAAGGAACACGCTGCACGAGCCCTGCTGAGTAACAATAGACATAATACGCCTCATTCTTCTTCACTATAGCAGGTAGACAGACGTGAAGAGGACGGAGTGTTCCTCAGAATGAGTACAGCACATCCTATGACGTGACCAGCACACTCCATTTCCCTTGTGAGAAAAATAATGTTCACGTCTACATTTCATGTACTTCCTGCAATACATTTAATGAAGGACTGTGCCATTTAGGGCAACATTATACGGAAAAGGACAAATACATTTTAGCAAAAAGAACAGAGGAACTTGGAGATGGATGGTCATTGTCAACAGATGTCCTATTCGCTAAAGCTGCCCGGGCTTCCTGAAATGGATGAAAAATGAATTCAACATTAAAATACCATCATCTGCAGGGGTAAGGCTTGTATTATATTATATTTAAGAAAGCTGATTAATACTAATATATATATATATATATATATATATATATATATATATATATATATGGGAAAAATTGTGTAATATCAAAAATCCATAAAAACACATTGGCTAATGAGGGAAGGGGTCACTTATACACTTGAACCGAATTAAACCCCCACCAATCTTGTGGTTTTCTTCTCCTGGTAGGAATAAAATCCAGGGGTGACAGGGACAGTGTATCGGGGGGACAGTCCCCATTCATTCAAAGAAAGAAAAACAACCTGGCTGGACATTTCTTGATGCCGGGTGTATAAGTGACCCCTCTTCCCGCCATCCATCACATTTATATGGATTTTTATCAGTGGGCCATTTTTTCTCGATAGTCCTTCTTTAAAGGGAGGGCACACATAGAACCTGATTTATCAAATATCAGCGGCTGTTAAAACCACTTTTTTGGCCTCAGTGGCACTACTCGATTTAACAAATAAAAATCAAGCAGCGCCACTGCGGCCGTCAGTCTGCGTCTAATTCATCACTAGCGCTATATTGGCTGCAGAGCTAAGCGCTCTTGTTTAAGCTGCGCCGGTTTATAGTGGCATCGTAGGTCAAGAGCACCATGGGTAGAACTGTATTGAAGTGTTTTATGCTTATAAATTATTTTACACTCATTTTTTTGGACAGAATTTGCATTGTGACTTATCAACATGTAAATGGTGGACCTAGATGTCACCAAATGTCATTTTATTTTTTTTCTGGTAAAGCAGTTTTTCATGGTTTCTTCTGCTTACCAATGTGTAGTTTGGACAACAACAGCTGAAACGCAGCCTAAACGCACTGTAAAGGTTGCCCCCTGTGTCCCCAGCAGTGATTTCTTGTTACTATAATGATAAAATGCCAACCAGCACCCGTAAGATTCAGCGCCAATCTTTTCAGGGCACCAAAAATCAATTAATAACCTGTACAGCGCCCAAAAAACGGCTGTACAAAGTGGTGCACACCAGCGCTGTTATAATTGGCAGGCGGGTCCATAAAGCCACAATGTCTGGAAACCCCCCTCCCAGCAAGATAGTCCCTCTGAATGTCGGGGGGCCTGAGAATATTACCCCCCCAGGCCCATAACTATTAGGCAAAGCGTGATCAGATTTTTCCACTCAAGGCCCATATAGTAGTTATTAGGCACAGTATGAGCAATACTGATAATGAAACGGGAGAATTAAAGGTAGGGAGAAAAAAAGACAAGAAGGAAGCAAAAATAAATGTAAGGAGAAAGAAAAGGGGAACAAAGAGCACAAGAAACAAAGAAAAAAGGAAGGAAAGGAAGAATGAAAAAATAAAGATAAGGAAGAAAGAAAGTAAGGATGGAAAAAGAAGGAAGGAAAATAAAAATAACAAAAGAGAAAGCGAGGAAAGAAGAAATGGGTGGAGAGGGAGGCAGAAAGAAAGGGAGGAAAAAGGGAAAGAAATGGGGAAGAAAGAAAGGGGGGAGGGGGAAAATGAGAATTAAAGGGAAGGAAAAGAGGGGGAAGGATAAAGAAGGAGGGAGAAAAAGGCAAAAATAAAAGGATGGAGGTAGGGAGAAAAAAAGAGGGTAATGGAAGGAAAACGAGAGAAAAAAACTAAGAAAAAAAGTTGGTTGAAAGAAAGTGATAGAAAGGGGGTAGCAAAGGGGATGGAGTAAAAAAGAAAGGGAGTGAAAAAGAAAAAAAGAGGGGAAATGAAGAAACGAAAGAGGGAAGGAGGGAAAAAGAAGGAACATGAGAAAATAGAAGAAAATAAGGAGCGAGAAAAAAGAAAGAGGGTCATGGGAAGGAAAGAGAGAGAGATAGAAAGAAAAAGGGAGAAAGAAAGCAATAGAGGGAAAGGGAGGGTAAAAGAACAAAAGGGAGGAAGAGAGGAAAGAAAATTGGGGGGAGAAACAAAGAAAGGAGAAGGGAGGCAAAAGGAAGGCCGGAGAAAGGAACAAGGAAAAAAATAGGGGGAGAAGTGATAGTAAGTAAGGGAGGGAAAAAAGAAACAAAAAAGGACATGTGTTTGGAATATCAAACCCTACAATGACCTGACATATACTATACTATACAACTTATAGTGTCTGGATCCCCATAATCTATAATGTGATGATTGGGCCCCATGGCAGCCATTCCCAATAATGCTTGAAGTATGGGGCCCAGCCATCACACGCAGGTTATAGGGGGCCTAGACCATACAGCATATAGTGTCTGGGCCCCCCATTGACCTATAATGTGATTACTGGGTCCCGTGGCGGCCATATCCGATCATGCTGCAACATGGGGGCCAGCCATCACAGCTTATGAGGGCCCCAACCGTCACGGGGGTGGGGCAGGACTGTCACATATCTACAATGTAATTAAAAAAAAAAATAACTTACCAATGAAAGTTTTGATCCTGCTGGTCCTGCTGCTCACCACGTCTCCAGCCCTATATGAGTCCCCAAAGTGCTCAAGTTTGAATGCGCCACCAGACAGCGCTGTGTCAGCTGCGGTGAGTGGGTGACACTGTGAAGGGCAGAGCATCAGTGCCGACCTACTGGAGGCTCAGACCCCTGCTAGATGCCCGCAGGGCCCTCACTGCCAGCATTCAAACTCAGGCGGGGGTCCTGAGCACATCTTTACTCTGATGGTGACGCTGCTTCAAACCCCATCAGAAGCCAGAGAGTGACACTTCTCATTGGCTGTCATGGCTGCCATTAGGCCCTGGGCCCACCCCAGCTTTCAGTATCTGCCCGATGAGGCATACTGGTGCCGGACCGTATGTAGTGGCTTCCCGGCCTCTCCCCCCTGTTGGCGGCCCTGCCAACAGTCACTGACACACATAGCTCCCAAGTGTCCCTGAATTGGAGGGACTGTCGTCCTTTTGAGTCCATGTCCCCTTTTCCCTTGTTGTTCTCCTTTACCCCTCTTATATCTGCATCAATAAATAATGAATTTGCCTATTTAAAGTGTTTCTATTGTTTTATCTGTTACAACCTATCTATCAATCCCTCAATGTGGGGGCGTGGCCTAATTTACCAAATGTCCCTCTTTCCCACTCTGAAAATTTGGTAGGTGTGGACACAGGCCGGCCAATACCTAATACAACAGTCAAAGCAAAGCAAATTAGTTAACATTGGGCGCTATGACTTCCAGTGCCATTCTAGACAAATAGCAGTGCCAAAAAAAAGATGCCAGCACTCCAAAATTGGTGCAATAGCCACCAGAAAGATGCTAAATGGCTTACTTCATAAGTAAGGCCCATCATTTATTTGTTGCTGATTAATACAAGAACAAATAATGATGTGTTAAGTTCTTAAGTTCTTTTTATCTACCAGTTTAGAAAAAATAGATCCTGATCCCCGGAGGAATTCTATTACAGTGAATCAGAGAAGGACGAGAACAGCAAAAGGGGGCTTACACTAAGAGGCCGATTCATTAATAGCGCCAGGTAGCGACAGATGAGCGTCTGTAGCGTGATTTTTACAGCGCCAGCTAGTATTCGCTGTGCTTGGCCGGCGTTAGCTTGATGACAGCGACTCGGTCGGTGTGCGGTGATGTTGAATACGGGCTTAGGGGTCGCTGTTTCACAGGTTCAGCGTTGTATGTGAGCGCCTGACAACGAATGGCCAGAGCGAATGGCTTGCTTCATATTCATTAAAAAATGACGCTCCGAATTTGCTGGCGCTGTCCATTCCTTGTTTAAACCCCAGTGCGCTGGCGGCGATGGGTGTTAACTAGTTTTTAACCCCTAAACAACCATATTTTTTTATTGTAACGTTATACATGTTTTTGGAATCATTTTGTAATATGAATATATTAATATCAGACCTGTAAGATCATTTCTGCACAAATTTTTTTTTTTTTTACTTTAAAAAAAAAACCTAACATTGCAGAAGTGGTCTCAGAATTTTTGACATTAAAAAAAAAAAATAAAAATAATACCAATTAATTATGATTAATTAAACATTGCTCCATTGAAATGCATTGGACAATGCCAGGGAGCGACAGGGCATACCTGGCGCTGTGAAGGAATTTGCAGCGGCGCTGTTCGTTCCAGGCGGCTTCATGATGAATCCCGCGCTAGCCGTCGCTCTCGCCGGCGCTAGCCTCATTTAGCTTGATAAATGCGTCATTGTGACCGCCGCCGGGCGTACTTGAGTCGGTAGCCGCCGATAGCTGGCGGTACCTGGCGCTCGTCAGACACTACCTGACGCTAGCCCGTGATAAATAAGGCCCAAAGTGGAGATATCCTTGAAAAAAATTCCTTGCTTACAAAAAACTCTTACCTTAACCCAGGGGCCCGTGCCATTCATCCGGCGCTCCGGATCCTGGGCACCGCCATCTTTGAAGTAAAACATGGAGCTGCATCCCCGGCTCTGTGCGCACATGGACCCGGGGGTGTCGCTTTCTTGTTTTACCTGCAGCGGCCATGGGAGACTGGAGGAGTAGCATGGGCCCCTGGGTTAAGGTAAGGATTTTTTTCTTTGTAACCCCCCCTGTCTCAGCGCCAAGGTCGGGTGGCAGGGCAGAGGGGGTTAATATTGACTGAAGTTCTTTTGAACTGTGCGGGTATACTTTAAGTCACAAGTACAGAAAATAAATAATATTATAGATTAAAAAACTTAAATCCTAATAGTAAGAAGGACCTTATTTATGATGTGCGCATTTTAGCATAATTTTTGTTGCTATTCCCATAGCATCTGGCGCTGTGCTGTGGACTACATTAGTGCTAGCAGCCGCTGCGTGGAACGCTACAAATTAGCTTTGATTGCTGCACTTAGGTATTGGCCGGCCTATGTCAGTGCCTGTTGGACCCGCCGGCGATTATCCCAGTGCCAGTGAGCGCCATTTTGTACCGCCATTATTCCAGAGCTCCCCAGCATATTTATGATTTTTTTTTGGCGCCAGTCAGCATTTTTTTTATTACAGTTACAAGAAATCACTGCAGGGGACAAAGGGGACAAACTTTACAGTGTGTTTAGGATGCATTTTAGTTGTTGGTGTCCAAACTACACATTGTTAAGCAAAATAATCCATTGAAATTAATTTTAATAATACCCAAAAGTAAATTTTGGATCATCTAGGTCAAGCGTTTCAATTATTGAGTCCCAATTATAAGTCCCAATGCAAGTTCTGTACAAATAAATGTGTCTAATATTACTTCTAATCATTAAATACTGCAATCCAGTTCTGCCCATTGTGCTCTATGGGATCTTGAGCTACAGCAGCAGGTTTCATCTAGTGTTGGATCAACCAGAGCACCCTTCCCTGCATAATAATGCTGCTGTTTAAATAAGACTCCAGCCAGCGGTGCTGCCATTTTTCTCTTTCTTAAATGCCAATCTGAGTGCCAATGAGGCCAAAAAATGCTAATATAAACCCTGTCACTTTCTTGTTGTAGTTGATGGGACTGAGCATTCCTGTACAAAGAAATGGGGGAATAGTTTAGTGAATACTGGGCAGTAGTGTTTGTTTTAAGTGCTTGCACAGCTGTACCAATCAATGCCAGGCTGGCACAATGTTAGTAAATCAGGCTCTTGATGTTCCAGAACTAAACATACTGTTTATTGCTGCATATGCTGGTGAGTAGAGACTCCACGGTAGTGGATCAGCTTGAAAAAAATTAAAAAAATCTTTTACTGATTGTTCTCCATTACCAGCAGCATGATCCATGCACTTCATTCTGTTCCACTTCTTTAGTTATACTTGGATACAATATTCTGAAACTATGTAGTAGTCTGACTTTTGTTTTCTTTGGGTCTTTTGGCTAGTGGGGATAACCACAGCTGAAGTAGAGTTAAAAGGATAAGTATCATTAAAATGTCTGAAATTAAACTCCTAAATTATGATAGCCTGGACATTGAGATATATATATATATATATATATATATATATATATATATATATATATTAACTAAATATTATCCCTTCAAATTTCAGTTTTCCCCCTTCCTTCTAATAAAAGAGAACAACAAGCTTTGCTGGATTTGTGTGATGCACTGTGTATAAGAACCCCCCTCCTCTTATTGTTTAGCTTATATACATGTTGTTCCTATTATTCATCTATTTTCCTGATAGAGTACATTTCATCTATAATAGTATTTGAATGTAAGAACTACAAGAAGATGATAGCTGTTCTGCTATTGAATTGAATTTTTCAAAGATAAAATCCGAGCCTGTGTTCAGACAAGTACTTGGCTTTAAAAAAAAAAAGCAAGTGTTTGTGCTTGTAGAACAAGCTTTGTGTTCGTACAGGACGCCCGGCAATTACTCCGGCCCATCTCAGCAGTGCTGATGACGTTGCCAGATTATAATAGGCAGCTTTGTCTGTCTGCGATCATCCAGTTGTATTTCTTTTGGAAGAAGTAAGAGGTGTGCATTGTGTGATGAGGTGTGATGTTCCTCTACAGCTTGTAAACAGTGGGGGGCCTCCAGGATCACAGGCATGGTAACATCTTTTATGGGGCGTCAGCCAGTGGCCACTGGTGACTTGGAAGTGGCTGATGGCAGGTTGTTTCCTGTCATATATCAAAGATCCCAGGGTCAGATCTTACTGTAAAAGAGGAGGAATCATCTGGTTCACTGCAGACTCTACCTGGAGAGGATTCCCATCACATGCCTGGTCTCCTCTCACTGGGATTCATCTCTTGATCTACCACTATGAGAATTTTTATCTGACCTTGCTGGATTATACATAGCTGTTCTCTTGGAATTCTGACTTTATTTTTTCCCTTTATATGGAAGATGGGGAATTCGTATGCAGGACAACTGAAGACAACACGTTTTGAGGAAGTTTTGCACAATTCAATTGAAGCATCTCTCAGGTCCAACAACTTGGTCCCCCGACCCATCTTTTCTCAGCTGTACTTGGAAACAGAACATCAGTTATCCTCCTTGGAAGGTAAGTGATATATTATCATATCTTTACAACACAGACCAGCTTATAGATATTTTCTTTTTACTTCTCTACTGCTGTATCATTTCGTCCAAAGAGAAACCATGCCCCCCCTCAATTTGCTATGTTTATATTTAATGTACGTCATCGTCCTCAGCTTGTATAATGCCTCTATATCACTTTCTATAGCTCTAATTAAACAGATCAATGTTAGTTAATACAGTTTTTTTCCTCTCTGATGCTGAGCACATTTAGTGCAGATCACTTAGAAACATGTACATCCTCTCCATTAGGAATTAATTACCGTAATAAATTCAACTTTTCCCCTTAAATTACATTTAGGTGTAAGAAATGCAATAAATTATGAATTATGTAAAGTTTACAACCAGCAACATACCAATAGTAAATATGATCAGATAGATCATCATCATCATCATCAAGGGATTGAAAGGCAATGGGCACAGCTTAATCTAAGCAATCATCACATAAGGGCAGACTAGATGGACCGTATGGTCTCCTTCTGCCGTCAACCTTCTATGTTTCTATCCTTGGATATTAAATGTGTAATGTCAAAGCTCAATAATGCTGATCACACAGACCAGTGTTAATATATTGCACATTTAGTGCAGAGCACTGAGAAACATTCACATCCCCTCCATTCCGAAACAATTCACAAATTCAACTTTCCTTTTCGAATTACATTTAAGTATAAGAACCAGCTTTGCAACCAACATTTTACCAACAGGCAATCTGATCGGACAGATCATATCTATACATCAGACTTGTGGAGAGTCAATTGAAAGGAAAACAATGCCTCCAATGTGCAGTTTGATCAACAGGACATCGTCTATGAATTGGGTCAACTGAAAGGGAAA
Source organism: Gastrophryne carolinensis (assembly GCA_027917425.1). Classification (NCBI taxonomy): domain Eukaryota; kingdom Metazoa; phylum Chordata; class Amphibia; order Anura; family Microhylidae; genus Gastrophryne; species Gastrophryne carolinensis. The sequence goes on from CM051237.1 coordinate 91,996,928, forward strand.
GGGAACAAGAACTGACCCTCCAAATGAGCTATCACACAAACCAGTGTTAATATATTTTTTTACGTACTTAATAAATAACAAATATAGTGCAGAGCGCATATTCATAACCCCTCCATCAGGAAAAAATTCACAAATTCAACTTTCTTACTCAAACGTAAGAGGAGGAATAGATTAGAAACTGGATTTAAACTTTAAAATGTAAGCCTTACCAAGAGGTTATTTGAGCAGACAGATAAATAGGGTCAAACAAAAGGAAAACTAGAGACTATAGTCCAAGTGAGCTACTGCCCCTCCAAACGAGCTATGTCTATATTTAATCTTATCCTCTTTGGAGGGTAAGGGATGTATTGTCACACCTATATACAGCTTTCTACAACATAGACCAAAGATAAGTTATTTTCTTTGCTTGTCTAATGTTGTGCAGAGTACAAAGAAGCATTCATATCTTCTGCATTAAGAATTATATCACAAAATCAAAATTTTCTCTTCAAGTACATTTAATTGTAAAAAATGCTATTGGTAGGGGACTGGATGTAATAACCAACATTTAAGCAGTCAGGTTATTTAATCAGACAGATCATCTATATCACCTATAAAGAGGGTCACTTGAAAGGAAAAGGGAGCATCTAAAGAAAGGAACTGTCCATCCAGACATGCTATGTATCTATGGGGTCATGCTAAATATTTGCTGAAGCCAGTGTGACTTGCAGTGTGCATTGCGGTGTGGATTGCAACCTGCATCCCGGTGAGCTTTTAAGCAATAACACTCAAAAAAGTGCAAGAAATAGTCTTTGTCCTACTTTTCCCCCCAAAGAATCACCTGTACATGTGATGCCACATTTTTACAGCTTAGGTACATTATTTTTCCAGTGATATAAGGGTATATTTTTTAAAGTGGACCAACACCCAGGATTTTGACTATCGTGGGTTTTGGTCCACTTCGGCGGGGCACCTCGATCGGGGGTGCCCCGGTGTGTGAAACCCCCCAGAAACCCCGAAAAACTCACCGCTCCCACGTGACCGCCGCTGCCAATCCCCGCTGACGGATAAGTGGGAGGCAGCGATGGACAAGAGAGCGCGCCCGCCGCCGCCACCTCCCGTGTGTCACTCGATCGGGGTGCCCCGCAGTCAGGGGTCTGCTAAAGATGTTATCAGCACGCTGCCAGTCACACTGGCTTCACCAAATATTTAGCATGACTGCCCAGAGAAGCATTCACATGCTCTCCATTAAGAGTGAATTCCCAACTTTTCCTCCTTAATCGCATTAAGGGGGTCATTTATGTTCCCTACCATTCGCTACTTGACCTAAAACTTACTGCAACAAACACCAGTGAACAGAGACCTTTGCAATGCATTTTGCTGTGTTGGCACCGCATTTAGCTGGTGAAAGTCACAGGTATTCTGTTGCAGAATTCTTTAGGAAAACATGAAATCTGGCTGAAAATACACTTTTAAGTATATGTCTGCATTGGAAGGGTCTCAGAATATATGTGGGGTATCTTGGGAGTGTCTGGGTTGTTTGAAAAGCGTGGACCAACACCCAGGATTTTGACTATCCTGGGTTTAGGTCCACTTCGGTGGGGCACCCCGATCGGTGTCGCTGTGTGAAACCCCCCAGAACGCCCGGAAACACTCACCTCACCATGCTCCTACGCGGGCGCTCGTCCAGAGCGCTCAGAGCCACTGTGGTATGCACGTACAAGCGGCGTCCAACCACAGCGGCTCTGAGCGCTGGAGGCCGCGTCTCGTGCGTCCCTCTTACAGGGAGCGCGCCCGCGCCGGCCATTCACAAGCGGCCAGTGCGGGTGCGCGCCCTGCTAGCGGCCCGCACATGCGTCGTTGGAACGGGGTTAAGGTAAGGTTTCTGGCCTTCCTGGGGGGTTTCACCCCGCGGGACATCCCGATTTCGGATGCCCCGCGGGGAGGGATCTGATCGGCCCAGGAATCTTATAGATTCCCGGGCCGATCCCCCCTGGGTGTTGGTCCACTTTAAAGCAGGCTGAAGGTCAAATAAATGTTTTTTCCCCTTTAAAGCATTTAAAAAGGTCATTAATAAGCATGTTTTTCACATAATGTGTAACTTTCTAATGTTCACTCTCGAAAAATAAGTTAAAGATGCTAAAAAAACCTAAAGTGACAATTCGCCACTAAAAGGTGGCGAATGCAAAAGTATTCGCCTAGCCAAACTGAAGTAGATGTAAATACAAAAAACATGGACATCGCCGGCGGAACAGGCAAAATTTCACTTGGCAAATGTGGAAACCTGGCAGATAAGCGGCAAATGCCGACAAGTCCTTTGTAAATTACCACCGTGTATGTAATGCATTACATTAGGAACTGGATGTAAACTTTAGTTACACCTTACCAATAAGTATGGTAATTTAAATCATATCTATACATAAGACTTGAAGAGAATCAATTAAAAACGAAAGTGCCCCCTCCGAATGAGCTTTTGTATGTTCCTATTACTCCCTGTATCTCACTCTGAACTCACAATTTAATGCAATTGTAGTGACCAACACATTATAGACAATTTAGTCTGTCATTAGTCAACTTGACAGTATATTTTTGGGAGGAGACCCATAAAATATAAAGACATGAAACAGTGACTGAGGTGGGATGTGAAGGTAGGAGGACCCTAATGAATGAAAAACATGCCAACTAGTGGACTATATAATCAATTCGCTATTTCTATATAATATCATGTAACTTACTAGTCGTTTTTTTGGAGGGGGACCCCCAGACTGCAGTCGGAGAACATACAAACAGACAGCAAAACCTTGTTGCTATAAGGCATGCACATTGATGACCTGTTCCCTGTAGTTAGCATTTCATAATACCATTATATACCTTAAAAGAAATGCAAAGACCCCTCTACCACACATCAGTTGCAAACTTCTCTGCTTAATGTTTAGACTTAGAGTTAACCACCTCTACATGTTTTTTTCTTATCTTAATCAAATAATCCTGGCATACAGATATGACATATAGCATATTGCAGCAGAAATTAACTGTAAAAATAGTCATTATTTGAAAGGGATACAAAAAAGAAATCAATATTCAGCCTCTCCAAAATTGATTAAATTATTTGGACAACCCTCCTTATCAACAGACAGGAAAATATTATAATGGTTATAGATCAGAACAGACATGACTGTTACAGAGCAAGGGGGTGGGGGACACAAATAGGAAAAGTCTTAAGAAACAGTGAAGAGCTAGGTCCAGCACCCACACAGTATACATATACACATATCACCAAATCATCCAAGTCATAAAATGGCATCAGTATAAGAACAACTAACAAAATTTCGACTTAAAGCAGACAAGAACCCAGCAGGGGATGGCCTGGAATCTAAAAGATTACAGGGCAGGTCGCTGGCTTTGCCCCGGGGCATCCCAAAATTGGAGGCCCACTGTGGCCTCAGTTGCCGGTAATCGATTACCTCTCCAGGATTTAATGGCGCATGTGCGGGTTCTTGTCCAATGGGAGCCACCTGCTATGACTACGTCATTCGGCAGACGGCTGTCATTGTCAATTTCAATGGGCTCCTATCCGAGCCATTCAGGTAGGCTGGGGCCTATCAATTAAAGTCAATGACAGCCGTTTGCCAAAAGGGGTAAACAGGCTCTACCCGGCTGAGCGTGCGCGCATGCTTCGTTGGAACGAGGAAGAGGTGAGTTGTTTTCTTTCTGGGGGGTTTCACACAGCAGAGCATCCCAGTCGTGATGCCCCCAGGGAATGGCACAAAACCCAGGATATTGAAAGTCCTGGGTTTTGTTCTGCTTTAAGTAGTCTGCAGCTAAATATTGTATACTAAGTAAAGAAAGAAACCATAAAGCACCCAAAGCAAAAAGGGTCAAAGCTGTAGAGTGGACTGAGGAATAAACGGCCACCAAATAAATCAAATATAAATATATATATATATATATATATATATATATATATGTGTGTATATATCTGCTAAAACCTAATTAAAAGCCTCATTAATAAAGAGCAACATTTATCGTCATTTTGCAAGCTTACGTGTCCACCCTGAAGTGCATAACATGTCCTGTAAACTTTCAATCATTTCACTTATAATTCAGTACAGTATATATATTATAAAATAATTCAGAGTTATTAGAGATGACATCATCCTATGCCCTTCAACCAAAAATATTGTCTGTATAGTATGTGTTAGATAGCAAGAACCCCATTTATGATCTGTGCCATTTTACATAATTTTGCTGGCCTACACATCCATCTTGGAGTGTCTTTTTATATTTTGCTGCTGTTATTTTTACAATGACACTGCAAGTCACAATGCTAAATCTTAAATAATCAGCTAGGATTGGTGCACTAGGTATTGGCCGGCCTGTGTCAGTGCCTGTTGCTCCCTTATGCTGATTATAACAGCACAAGTGAGCGCCACTCTGTACCACCAACTGGACACTGGGTTTATTATTAAGATTTTATTTACAAGCTGACAAGATTGCCGCTGTATGTAGGTGCTGGTCAGCGTTTCATTATTACAGTTACAGGATATCATTGCTGTGATCAAACAGGACACATTTTTCAGTGCGTTAAGGCTGCATTTTAGTTGAGTGGGTTAAGGCTGCGTTTTAGTTGTGGTGCAACAAATTAATAGAAAAAAAAAAGCAGCGAAAAAGATTTTACAAGAAAATAAAATGACATTTGACAACATCAGAGGCCTGATTTATTAATATTCCATCAGTGCGCCATTTCTCACACAACTACTTGCGCAATAGGAAAAAACGGTGCGTGCGTTTTTGGTGTACGGTATGGTGTAAGTGGCTTAGCATAAAAAAAAGTGGCATAGTGTGCCTAAGTAGTGCCATTGTGTTTCTAGACGGTCCTTCCATATTTATTGGATGTTTTTGAAGTTCTGCAGAGTGGGGTGCCCCTCTGTGTGAAACCCCCAGGTCGCCCGAACAAATTCACCTCTTCCCAATCATACGTCGAATGCGCGGCTGCTCGTCTAATCAGAGCGCTGGCGGCTGAACCCCCCTCTACCCTCTAACAGGGAGCGTGCCTGTGCCGGCCATTCACAAATGCCTGGCGCGGGCGCGCTCCCTGCTAAAGGGATAGATAGACTAGATATTCTGCTTGGTGCACCTAACTACAAATGGGGTTATCTTTCTGTAATGATGCCATGTATGCACATATTGGATAACAAAGGTGGGGGGGGGGGGGCATTTGGAACTGATATTCTGAATGGTCTAGCTGTGTAATTCTGCAGGTCACACATATGAAAACAGGAAAGCACATAAAAGTGGCATGTAGCAGGGGGCCCAAGTACCACTCTTCATTTTCAAATGATATAAGGGCCTGATGTATCAAGCACTACTGCCAGACAATGCCATTTCGGTGCAAATGAAAGTAGTACAAAATATGAATTCTAAATTTCTCAGCATGTAGCGGCACTGCTAATATTTTAGTAAACATGTTTCTTGCAGTGCAGCAACATGTACAAGTGTGAAAAAAATATATCAATTATATTTTTACTTCTCTAATTTGCACCGATGTGGCACTGTCTGGCATAAGTGCTTGATAAATCAGGCCCTAAGTATCACTTGGGTCAAACATGTATCACTAATGCTCAGAACAGCCATTTAAGGTGCATAAAATGCACATAAATAGTTTACATCCACTTTTGGAGCAGTTTTGTACTCATTGAGGGTTGAGTAAGCTATAGATGCTGCAGCTCAGATAGGGGTACAGGCCAGTCTACAATCTTGGGACTCATACCACAGTTTGGGAACCCCTGAGCTTGTTATATAAAAGTCACTAAAAGATCTAATTAACTACAAAAAATTGGATGATTTTTAGCAAAGCTACTGACATACAACCAAATGTCCTAAAGAGTGCTGGCTGCTACCATAACTGGGTGGCAAACGAGTCGCCTCTCTATAGATACCTTAAAACCCCTCAAAGCGGCAAGTGCAGGAAGGGAGTGCTTATGTAGTGCCAAAAATTATTTCAGTGCCGGCCTACCTACAGATTTTTCTCACCCTCTGTTGTCGGACCATTTTATTTTTATTATCTTGCGCTATATATATATATATATATATATATATATATATATATATTTTTTTTTTTTTTTTTTTTTTTTTTTTGTCTTTTTTTTTGGTTTGTTTTTTGCAGTTTTTTTGCCGAAATTTTCAGTGATTTCCGGGATAATTATATATTGTTTTTTTTGGGGCAGTGTTTGGGCTTTAACATGACATGTCTTTTTTGTAATTTTTTCAGTGCTTTTATAATATTTTTGTTTAAAAAGTAAAAAAAACAAACCTTTTTTTTTAATTTGTCACATTTTTATTTTTTTTATAAAAAAATTCATTTTTTCAATTCCCCACAATTACAAGGGTACCGCATATGTATTGGTAGACACCCTTTCCTGCCCAGGAGACACCCCAAAATGAAAGGAACATTTATAATGACACTTTCAAATGAAATACAACTACTATGTGCACTATCAAGGGTTAAACCCTTAAAAATGTTCTAAAAGAATGGCGTGGGGTCCCCCTATTCACCAAAACCAGCCTGGGCACCATGCATTATCTCCCTGTGCTGTTGGATTCCAGAACTGCAACCTCCCGGAAGTGTACAGAAGTGCAAGGTGTTCAGTGCTCAGAGACATGTTGTGTGTTTTACAGCTTCCTTAGGAAATTAGCATTAATCACTTTACTCATGCAGGGCATCTGATATGATTACAGTGACCATATCACAGGGCTGTTTTGATCAGTAAATTACAACCTAAACACTTACAGTGGAAGTGCTCATAGACAATTTACAGGGCTCTGAAAGACTTGTGTAGGTTAAATCCCTAATCCCTAATTTGGGATTCCCCCACAGTACCTCAACTCTGTATACTCACCTCATTACTCAATCCACAGCACACAGCATTATCTGTGGGGTTTCACACAGTGGGGCATCCCAAAATGGGATCCCCCAGGGGAAAGCCAGGGGCCCTGGAGTCTCAGGGGGTTTAAATATGGCCAACTCATTTATATCAGTTTTCTGGATTGTGGGCAAATTTAACCTCCATTTTAAGGGTTGCTTGGGGACTATATTCTTGAATTTTTGGTATTTCTTTTCCCTTGTTAAAACACACTATTACGTCAATATATATATATATATATATATATATATATATATATATATATATATATATATATATATATATATATATATTATATATATACATATAATGCAAGTTAACTTGGGACTCCTCGCAATGTAACTTTGGATCTCTGTAAAGTTTTTGGTTTAGCCCAATTTATTGGTTTATGACTACAATGACTTGTATTTGTTAACATTAGATTGTGAATTACAGTAATTTGATTTAAGGGGACCCTGTAAATGCTTCTATGTATTCCATAAGGAGATGCAAAACTATGCAGTGTTATGTGATCCCAAAGCCCCACAATGAGAAAAACTCAATACTTCCAGGCTGGGTCTCCATCCAATAGAAACCATAAGCCTGAGCACATTCTATGGTGGTCGACACCACGAGGACAGAATTCTCAGCTGCCTTGGGGTCTTGAACCATCTGCCAATGGGTCTGATTTTTTTAAATGACTTTAGTAAAGGTGATATACTGGTCTGAGATCTCTTTTTATTTGCTTCCTCTTTAGGTGGTTGTTTGGACAATGATGATGAAGAAGAAGATGATGATGGATCAGACTCAAGCAGTCCACCCCATTCATATCAGATCAAACCTCCACCTGAAGGCTGCTGTACAACTGATGGTAAGTATTGCAAGTTGCTTAAAGGAGCACTATCGTGAAGATGTGTAATTGGCTAATAAGAGGAGGGGTCACTTATACACCATAACTGAATAAAACTCCCGCCAAGCCTATGGTTCTTTCACAGCAGGAATAAAATCCAGGGGTGACAGGTTTAGTGTATCAGGGGTGACAGACAGGGCCGGATTATGAGGGGGCGCAAGTCCCAGTGCCTCCACCACTTGCCCTGCAAAGGGGTCCTCCACCAACCTTTGGTTTATGGTCTGGTCCAGAAGGCTTTGCAGTCTTTGGTCTGATGGGCCACAGGGTCTGCAACAAAGCTACATGGCGGCTGTGGGGGTACTGGCCAAATCCACCACAGGGCAGAAAGGAGAGTCTCGAGCAGCAAAGCCGCCATAGGCAACTCTACAGTGATGGGTGGGTGCAGAGCTGTCAATCGGCGGCTGCTCACTTCCCATAAGCCACCAAGCACAGCCGCTGGCAGCTCAGTGCAGGGAACTGTTTTCTGCTGGACCAGCTAGGCGACTAAACTACCCCCCCACCCAGAATGGCAAAGCAGGCGTTCCCGAGCAGCACGTACCTACACAAGGGTGGCACAAGGGACTCAATTTGACGTTCCAGTAAGTGGGCGGGTGCCAGACAATCACTAGTTACTTGGCTGGACTATTATTTTAAAGGAAAAAAAATACTGTACCTGAGGCCCCCACCACAATTTGTGCCCAGGGGCCTCCATCACAAATGATCCGGCCCTGGTGACAGAACCCATCACCCCTGATTTCCTCTTCCTTCTATTAAAGTAAAAAAACATGCCTGGATGGCTAATTCTTAATGCCTGGTGTATAAGTGTCTCCCTCAGCCATCCAGCATATTTACATGGATTTTTATCACTGGCCCATTTTTCGCAATAGTGCTTCTTTAATGTTTGGAAAGACAAACAGGCTTTCTGTAATAATCACTCCTTTTAAAGAAGAATGACATGAAGAAAAAAATATGAAAACAAACCTTGCATAACAGATCAAGAATGATACACTGGGTGCCAGCTTTGCAGGGTGTTTCACAGTAACTGTCTCTGCCTGGGCCTACAAACACCCAATGATATGGGCTGACCGTGGGTTGGTAAACGCTCATGCTGCACCTTCTCCAATAGTAGGCTTGCAGTAAGGCAATGTGCAGCTGTTTCCTGACCCTGGTCATACATCATACAACATTCCATGGTTCATGTGTAGCAAAAATGGGTTGATTATGGTCCAGGGAGGGCTTAGGTTCTAGTTCTTTGTGGCAATCTGGAGACTATTTGTCAGTACTGTTGCTGTATACTGTAAACCACCCATCATAGATGGAAAACTCAATATAATTCCAGTTTACTAAATCCTGCATTTCCATTTAGGATTTTGCCAGGCAGGAAAAGATCTGAGGTTGGACTCTGTGTGTACTGAGCAGTTTGAAGTACCTCCCGGATTCCTGTTGGTTGGGGCTAAATCTCCGACATTACCAGACCATATTTTAGTTTGCGCTGTGGACAAGAGATTCCTTCCCGATGACAACGGCCGCAATGCACTCTTGGGTATGTCTCTTTATGCTTTATTTAGGCTGTCATGTTTTCTTATCATGGCTACCAAAAGTCATTAGAAGGCAGGAAGGAGCCAGGACAGTTCTGTTTATATTATTTGTTATGTACCTTCACAATTAGGTTCATAGTAGAATGTGTATCATGTGTCACATGCCTCTATATGTTCATAGTAGAATGTGTATCATGTGTCACATGCCTCTATATGTTCATAGTAGAATGTGTATCATGTGTCACATGCCTCTATATATTCATAGTAGAATGTGTATCATGTGTCTCATGCCTCTATATATTCATAGTAGAATGTGTATCATGTGTCTCATGCCTCTATATATTCATAGTAGAATGTGTATCATGTGTCTCATGCCTCTATATATTCATAGTAGAATGTGTATCATGTGCATACCTCCCAACTTCTGAAAACGTGAAAGCGGGACAAGCCATGCCCCCGGCCACACCCCCGCCACGCCCCGGCCACACCCCCGTCACGCCCCGGCCACGCCCCCGTCACGCCCCGGCCACGCTGTCCAGCTCCAGCAATGTCGGCTGCCTTCACCCCTGCATGCGTACGGTACGTATCCCTAAACCAGCATACCGCCCGCCCCCCCACCCCCGTGCGCCCGCCCCACTCTCTCACCCCACGCGCCAGGAAGTTATCTTCGCGCCGGCGTCATTGCGGCCCTGGGCTCTCACAGCGCAGGGCGTCCCGGGACATTTGGTAATGTTCCGGGACCGCGGGATCCTTCTCAAAAATCGGGACAATCCCGGGAAAATCGGGACAGTTGGGAGGCATGCATGTGTCACATGCCTCTATATATTCATAGTAGAATGTGTATCATGTGTCTCATGCCTCTATATATTCATAGTAGAATGTGTATCATGTGTCTCATGCCTCTATATATTCATAGTAGAACGTGTATCATGTGTCACATGCCTCTATATATTCATAGTAGAACGTGTATCATGTGTCACATGCCTCTATATATTCATTGTAGAATGTGTATCATGTGTCTCATGCCTCTATATATTCATAGTAGAACGTGTATCATGTGTCACATGCCTCTATATATTCATAGTAGAACGTGTATCATGTGTCACATGCCTCTATATATTCATTGTAGAATGTGTATCATGTGTCACATGCCTCTATATGACCGGTAATGGATTTTTAGGATCATTCTGACTGTAATCAAAAGTAAATAGAGGCCATCACATGACCAGGTCATTGGGTAAAGACCTTCCAGATTTGGCTGGACCAGCAGCATGGCTAGTGCAATGGGGTGAAGAGAGGTGAGTTCCACTGTGGGCTTTCAGGTCTCATAATAAGGCATCTAAAGAAAGTAGCTGGAACCCCAAGTGTGGTGCCCTGGAGATGATTCCAAGCACCTCCAGCTATTATGGCCATTTTTGAAGCCAATTTTTTACAAAATGAGTGTTATTCCTGGAGCAGATAGGCATGCGAAGGAAAAAACCCGATGTGTGTGTAAGCATACAATGGCGATATATGCACATAAAAAAAACTGGCACCAGGTTAAATAAATGTGAAACACACATTTGAGGAGCAAGCAGGTTACTAGGCCACCCCATGTTCATATAAGCTCACAATGTAAAGGCTGGCTGTGTAATCTATATGGCAAATCTCAAGTAAAAGTAAGCATAAACGTTTGTGCAATATACCACTTTTCCAGACACAGCAATAAGCCCTTATCTCTAGGCCCACCCACCTTTTTTTAAGTGGGTAGTTGCATCACCACTGAAACTCAAATCTATTTCTGACTTGAAAGCCCAGCAATTAGCGTTAAGGAAGTCTTTGTATTGCACTTTAAACAAAGACACAAAAGAGCCATAATGGAGAGCAGTCCACCATTGAAGCAGCTGCCAGCCTCCACATCCTCAATAAACATGTCTGCAGGTCCCTCCATCCACATTCCAGGCTGGGATAGATAGGCCAGGTAATGGCAGGCAAGGTATGCAGCCGACCAGCCTCCTTCCTGATAGTGGCTGGGAAAAGTGAGCAGCCTCCTGCACTAGGTGTGAACCATAAAAGATCAGTGGACACCAGCAGGGCTTCTCAGAAGGACACTGCTTTATTTCTCCTTCATTGCTTTAGTTTACATGTTCCGTCTTCTGCCTTTTTTTTCTTTTGATTTATATAGTATCACCCTCTCCTATGGTCCTTCACTAAGGGAGTTATTTAAGAAAGGATAGCGCCAGGTAGTGCTTCGTAGCGGCAAGTAACGCCTGGTGAACGCCGGGCGCTGTACACAACACCACATTTAAAGTGGACCAACACCCAGGATTTTGACTATCCTGGGTTTTGGTCCACTTCGGCGGGGCACCCCGATCGGGGGTGCCCCGCTGTGTGAAACCCCTCAGAAACCCCAAAAAACTCACCTCTCAACGCTCCCACGTGAACGCCGCAGCCAATCCCCGCCAACGTCCAGGCGGGGGACAGGAACGTCCAAGCCGCTTCCGCCACCGCCGCCTCCCGCGCGTCACTCTCGGCGCGCGCGCCCCCGCCGGCTATTCACAGAGGGCCGGCGCGGGCGCGCGCACGTCTGGAGGGGCGCGTGGGAGGCGGCAGCGGCGGCGGATCAGGTAAGATGTTTTGGGGGTTTCTGGGGGGTTTCACCCCGCGGGACATCCCGATCTCGGATGTCCCACGGGGTGGGAGGTGATTGGCCCGGGAATCTTATAGATTTCCGGGCCGATCACCCCTGGGTGTTGGTCCACTTTAAGAAAGCAAATCTGGTGAGCGCCTCTAACAGCGCCATGTAGCGTCACATGTATTATTACAGGTGGCTCAGCGTATAGCGCCGGTGCTCTAGGCTTAGGAGCGCCATGTAGTACCTGTCGCTCTCCCATACATTTCAATGGGCTTTCATTAGTTGTGTATAGATAATGTGTTTGCCAATTATTTTTTTTTTGGGGGGGGGGGGGGGTTCCAATCATTGTGTGACCTCTCCTGGCTGCAAACAAACACTTTTAATAATTTTTTGTTTATATTTTTATGCAGAATTGTCATTACAGGTCTGGCACTAAAATGTAATTGTCACGATGTTAAAACAATGTCATTCCATGTGTTTTCGCTTTGTTACTGGTGTATTTGTGTTCAAAATCAGACTTTGATCACACAGCGCCGCGTGTGTGTAGCTTTTTCTTGAATATGATGTTGAGCGCCGAGTGCCGGATGCACTGAGCTGGTGCTACCTCTCGCTCGCTGCAGTGCTGTACTGTTGTTAGAGCGCCCAACATACATCACATTCATCAATGCCGGCCAGGTTACTAGAGCGACCGAGACGCTCTGTTACAACGCCCGATACCCGCTTACAGCGTCTAAGCGCCGCTATACAGACGCTCATCTGGCAATACGTGGAGCTAGTAGTGAATCAGCCTCCATGTAAGAGCCAAATACAAACATACAACCAGGGCAGTTTCTAGGAAAAATAGTGATCAGTGCAGGAAGTAAAACATCCTGCCTCGTCCTCACCTGCTGCTGCTGCTGTGCTGTACAGGTATGTGTCATGTTGTGCCTCTACCTTAGCAGCAGGCATTGCCCCTTCCTGTCTTATGGCCTGCACCACTAATGGTGGGTAATGCTATTTTTCCTTGTGTTGGGTACTAATGCGTGCAAATACTTTTTGTTTTAGGAAAGCGCCTCTTTTCTTGAACTTATAGAAATACAAATAATGCTAATAACACTAAGGCCCTTATTTATGAAGGAATAGCGACAGGTAGCGACTGGTGAGCGGTCGGTAATGACGGGCACCACCACGAGAACGCCGGCTCCCCACCACAATCACACATTTATCAAGCCAATCCTGCTTAGCGACTGAGATAGCGCCATATAGCGACTCATTCATCATTATTCCAGCCTCAGCCCACAGCGCCAGCGTCCGACCTTGAACAGCGACAGGTATGACCTCTCGCTACCTGGCGCGCTCCAATGCATTTCAATGGAAAAATCTTTAAATATTAATAATTAATTGTTATTAATTTTTTTTTTGTTTTAAATGTGAAAAATTCTGTGACCACTTCTGCCATTTGTAAGGAAAAAAATAGTACAGAATTGATATTACAGGTCTGATATTAATGTATTCATATTACTAAATTATTTAAAAAACTTGTTTTTTTTTTGGTTTCCAAAAATATGGTGGTTTGGGGGTTAAAAAACTACTTTTAACCCATCGCCGCCAGCGCTCTGGGGTTTAAACATGCATTTTTTGAGCGTGATTGTTTAATGAATATGGTGGGAGCCGGTTGCTAGGGCCAGTCGCTATCATGCGCTCCCATACAGCGCGGAACCTGTCAAATAGCGACTCCTCACCCAATATTCAACATTACGGCAAACCGGAAGCAAAAGTTTGTCCAGCGTATCCATAAAAAATATATAACCTTTATTGAAGACTCCTTAAAATCGACATGAATCAAATTGGGTATAGATGGCCTGAACCATAGAAGCAGGTAAAGCGTTACGCGTTTCAGGCCCGAGTGGACCCTTAATCGTTACGGTAAACCGACTTAGTCACTATCAACTACCGAACAACGGCCAAGCACAGCGACTACTAGCGGGTGCACTGAAAATACCGCTACAGTCGCTCAACTGTCGCTACCTGCCGCTATTAATGAATCGGCCTCTAAGATTAATTTGTACTTCACCTGCCTGGGTGGTGCAGAGATGTCAGCAATGGAGAGTTTACAGGGTGATGAGCATGGTGGGGCTTTACTTTTGGGGTGTGACTAATTTGCAGGCTTTTGAGGAACAAATATTTTTCACAGTTATATTAAGTTGGTTGAGTTTAACCACATGATTGAGTAGAGGAAAACTATCACTCACAAACAAATGACAATAAAAGGGTTTACATGGTACATTAAACTCTCACATCATGCTCAACTGGCCACCCACCGGCACAGCTCTTCTGGGGGTATCCAGCAACAATTTCATCTGCCTGCTTGTTTGCTCTGCTGGAAATGATCGGGCAGACTTTTCCAGGCCATAAGTGGAGGATCTACTGACATGCCCTCTACACTGCCCTAGGATGTACAGCTTGGCCATAGGTCTAACCCCCAACATTTCTGCTGTAACCTGAACATGCTGTCCTGCCACTGGATGGGAAGTGTGAGGGGTATATGATCGCAGGCAGATGTATGTAGTGGCATCACGCTAGCGCTCACTGGACGAGAGGCTGCACATGTGCCGTATGACCGAGGAAGGGTGAGTGAGATTGGGCGGCCTGGGGGTTTCACACAGCAGGGAATTCCCAATCGGGGTGCCCGGGGAGCAAAGACCAAAATCCTGGATAGTCAAAATCCTGGGTTTTGATCCACTTTAAGAATAAAATTATCCAAAACTGCACTAACCCTTCTTTCAACCCAGGCTTACTCTATCCAAAACTAAATAAAAAATTGTTGTTGGAGCTGGGCTTTAAGCTTTCAGCGCAGAGCACTCCAGCCATATCCTGCAGGTCTTTGGAGTCCCTAATGTTTCACGGATGTTAAGCAGATGGCTTGCAAATACCTTGATTAGCACGGAGGATTGTTTTGCCGCGTCGGGTTAACTTGACCTGAGAAGTCACTGTGACCTGTAGCAACCTGTATAGCGCAGCATGTGATGCTACCTCCTGCATCCTCTCCTGCTTCCAGCACTACCCAGTACCCATAGAAACCAGAGCAACCGCTCTATGAATGAAATCTATTAAAATACCATCTACATGAAGGAGGCAGCGTTCAATTGCTGCCATGCTTCAATATCATTTTAAATGAAGTGGATTTTCGGTTATCTTTTTGAAAATTGAGTTGAATGGTTTTGTTTTTCATCCTTCAAACAATACACTGCATGAGACAGTGGCAGCCTGTTTGTAACCTATACTACCCACCATCTTTTAGATAGATAGGTAAAAATTACTTTTGTTATGATCTAGGATGCAGGGATTACTGAGATAGTAGGGAAGGACAGTTTTTGGCAAATATTTTGGTTAAAGACACAGAGACTGACTGATCAAGAAACCTCCCTTCTATCAGATTCCCTTTATGAGAAATGTCAACTTTAGGCAAACCATTTCTAGTTACAGAAATAGGTTTGACTTTCCCAGGTTTTGTTCTGTTCCCCTTGGACATCCCTGTTTGAAACCCCCCAGAATGCCACTCACTCACCCACCTCTTCCTCCTTCCAATGTTGCATGTGCAGCTTCTCCTCCAATGAAAGCCTTTGTCGTGACTATGTAATTCAGCAAACAGCTCTCATAAGCTAGAATGGGGAGCCGGCACTGCCACATCCCCAGCATCCCCCTATCTTAATGGCTGGCGTGGGAGCATGCGCAAGCTGTGGGGGATGGAGGGGATGCTCTTGCTCCCTATTTTACAACAATGAGAGCCGTTTGCCAAATGACATAGTCATGGCAGACAGCTCTCACTGGTTGAGAGAGTGAGTGTTTACAGGCACCTTTCACAAAGCAGGGCATCCCAATTCTTTTAGATTCCAGGTCCGACCCAGGTGGGTTTTGTTCCCCTTTAAAGCTGACCAAAAATCACAGTATAATCGTCTTCCCACCTCTTAAAACTGAATTGTTCAGATGATTTTATGTCTCCCGCTCTGAAGCATTGCTAAAACATTTGTGTGAAAAAAGCTGGGATTGACCCTTGAAGGTCTTTGAAAGCGGGGGTAAATGCAGCTTATTTGGCAAATAAAACAGGTTTTGCCCTGGGGGGGGGGGGGGCATTGTGATTACTGGTGTTCCCCGTCCTGCTCTGAAACAGCTGGTAAAATTAAAAATCTTACCTTGCAAATTGATTCTACCATGAAATTGAGCCCCATGATTGGTCATCGTGGTCATGTGGTCCACAGGTCTCCTCTGGGTATTGAATTGGGCCAGGGGGAATGATTTAAAAGAGTCAGATCATCAGCGGCGCTCAGGCAATGCCGATGCGGCCGCCAGCCTGCATCTAATTTAACACTGGTGACATAGGTCGCAGTGTCTGGGCGCTCTGGTCAAAGCTGCGCCGATTTATAGTGGTGCTGTAGTTTACGTAGAGCACAATGGGCAGAACTGTATTGAAGTGTTTTATGCTTATATAGAGATGAGCGAACTTCTTGAAAGTTCGATTCGGGCGATTCGCCAAATTTCCCCAAGAAATTCGGGTTCGCCCGAATCGAACTTTCACGAATCGCTCATCTGAAAAAAAAAATGCCGGCATGGTGGGAGCAGGCAGGCCGGCTACGCTGTCAGCGGGTGGCGGAAGCCGGCCCGCTGACAGCGCAGCCGGCCTGCCCGCTCCCACCATGCCGGCATTTTTTTAAAAAGCACTTACCTGCATGGTCGGAGCGTGGAGGCCGGCGCCGCTCTCAGCTGTCATCAGAGGGCGCGTCATCAGAGGGCGCCTGAGAGCTGGCCTGCCCGCTCCCACCATGCCGGCATTTTTTTTTTTTATTTCAGGGAAAATTCGATCGGCACGAACCAAAAAAAATTCGGGTTCGTGCCGAATCGAATTTTCCCTGAAATTCGGAGCGAATTCCGGTTCGTCCGAACCGGTTCGCTCATCCCTACTGAATATTATTATATTGCACACGTTTATTTGTACACAACTTGCATTGGGACTTGTCTAATGGAAACACAGGACCTAGATGTCGCCAAATATCATGTTTTCTTCTGAGCGTATCATGTATCAGTGTTTCATGTAAGATGAAACCCCAACTGGCAGTGGCAAAACACAGCACCAATCTTTTCAGGATGCCAAAAGTATATATACCCTGTGCAGTGTCTAAAAGATGGCGGTACAAGGTGGTGCTTACTGGTGCTGGTATAATAGGCAGTTGGGTCCAACAGGCACTGACACATTTCAGCCAATACCTAAAGCAACAATCAAAGCAAATTAGGGTCTGATTTATTAAGCACTTCTACCAGACAATGCCATTTCAGTGCAAATTAGTGTATTGCCAAATATGATTTATACATTTTTCAGCACGTTCCTGCACGGCTAATGTTTTAGCAAATGTACTTCTTGTAGTTCAGCAACATGCAAATTATTTTTAACTACTCTAATTTGCACCAATGTGGCACTGTCTGGCTAAAGTGCTTGATAAATCAGGCCCTTAGTTAACACCGGGTGCTGTGACTTCCAGTGCCAATAAAGTGATGCCGACGCTCAAAAATGGGCACTATGCCAGCAAAATGGCGCTAAATGGTGCACTTTTTAAATAAGGCCCGAAATTGTACTTGAGCTAGGATAAAGTTTGCAGTGCAATAATAATGATTATACTTGTGATAGTATTTGATCAATGTGTTGGCCTTTGCTCCTTTGCAAGATAAAAGATAAGACGAGATGAAAATGGAGAATGGCCAAATAGGGACACACAACCTTATTGTTCTTAGTTTTAAAGGAATAATGGAAATGCTGGCTGAGCAAACTTTTCATTTGGACTAGAATTCCTTTTGCATAATGTGTTTTTATTTACTTAGTGCGTTTATATAGCACACTGTGTTCAGACTTCAAGCAATCTGTCAGTCTAGTTTTGGTTTGTGGGGGAAGCCCACAGAAAACAACGAGAACAAAGCTATTCCAAAGCTATTCCAATAGTGTCCAAGACATCCTTATATATGGATATATAGCACTGACCATATATCCACCATGTTGCCCAAACCCTGTATATTTGTGCTGATATGTTCACTTTATAACTGCCGTTGCAATGTTTTAGAGCCAAGTAATATAATATATTTTTTTTACATCTTTCATAGGATTCAGTGGAAATTGCATTGGGTGTGGCGAGAAAGGATTCCGCTATTTTACAGAGTTTTCCAATCACATTAACCTCAAGCTGACCACTCAGCCCAAAAAACAGAAACACTTGAAATATTACCTGATCAGGAACGCTCAGGGCTGCTTGGCCAAAGGGGCTTCAATAGCCTGGAAAGGAACAGGTGAGCACTAGCTTTTCAGTGCGCCAACTTTTAGCAGCGAATCCCATGGAAATCAATGTTATTTTTGACGAGAATGAAGGTCAGATACTGTAGATAACTAATATTGGAGAAACAACTAATGAAATGATTGCCACGTAACTTTTTATTTGTTTTAGAGCTATTTTTTGGAGGCTTCCCAAACCCCCCAGACAATCTAGAGACACAACACATACATAGTTTGACAAATTCCATGCTGACAAAAGCTGATTAGTGGTTTTGTCACAGCAAATTGCGCTGCTGCTTGCCCTCTTTCAAGCGCATCCTTTTCACTAGTAAATACCACAAATTTTAACTGGTGAATTGAGGCGGAGACAGCAAACTGCCGGCAGATTGTCAGCTGGTCCCCGTTGCAATTTAGCTCAGATCGCCGTGGTATTACACACGGTATTACACACGGTATTACACACGGTATTACACACGGTACACCAAACTGGTGGACAGGTGCGAGTGTAGTAGATCAAGCCCAACATCTACATATATCGAGCTAAGGATAAAAATATATCATTAAGTGTTAGAATTGTATCAACAAAGAGAAGAAGCCTTTGATGGTTAAATAAGATGAACGTTACTTAAGTTCACCCATTTTCAAGTCGAAAATAGGTTATTTGGTATTCTTCGTTTTTGTATATAAAGCTAGAGGAGAGCTCTCGCTTTATATACTCATGAAGTACTGAAATAAAAGGAAAATTCATCCAATCTAAAAATACATTATGCTGTTAATCCTTAAGGGATGCAAAATAAAAACATCTGATCTGAAGCCTGTTTGTGAACTTACTGAAAGAGGAACAAATCCCAAGATTTGTACTATTCTGCATTTTATTCATCCTGCTGGAGGCATCCAAAATCAGGATGCCATTATATGTGTATCCCCCTTTTTCTTGCCAAACCTGAACTTTGTGTGAACTTTATGATGACTAGTCTGGGCCCCATGACAAGCATTCTTGATCTAGTATTGAAGCCCCCATTGCAGATGCCGCATGGTCAACCGTATTTTTTTAAGATCACTATAAATGCTCCTGGCTAACAAGGGAATTGCCCTTCCTGGTAAGACATTACCAAGATTGGGAAAGAAAAAGTTAAAAAATAAATATCAGTAGCTTACATTACATTGAGTCCCTCCGGCGCTCTTCTTCCTGCTATGTCAGTCTACTTACTGAAGAAATCACTTTCTCATTCAGCTTTCAGTCTCCACCCTGCTGACCTGGTCCCCCACTCCCTCCCCAGACATCCTGATTGGCTGTTTCTCTCTGCAGCTATGAAACGCCGCCCTTCTCTCTTGTCTCTGGTCACACTATGTGCTGGCAGGCTGGAGATAGTCTGCAGTATCTCTCACCCCCTTTTTCTCCTATGTGCTGGCAGTAATAACTAGAGATACGACAATGCACTTTTTTTTTTTACTATGATATATTTAAAGCACACAGTGTGCTTACATCACATCGCTGTTACCACACCCACCGTTTCTCCCTCTCTCTCCTTCTCTGCATCTCCAATGCTATAATATTTTTTAAAAAAACATAGGAACTACAGGATCTTTTGGAAATGAAAATTGAAGTTTAGGACAGTGCAATGTGTAGCCCGAGACTATGAGAACAATCGGGCGCTCGCCTTTAGTATAACTACACTATTTGTGTATAATGTACATTATATCTTTCTTAAAGATGTGCGGAGTCGCCACTCATCATCCAGCATGTGCTCGAGTACGGGATACACTCTGCAGGATACTACAAATCCCATGATGAACAAACTTGGTGACCCCACTACTTATGTAACAAGTGGCAACCCCCTAACAGGTAAGGGACTAAAACTTATTTCAGTTTCTGTAAATTCAACTTCAACGCTTTAATGGGACTCTTGATTTGCCACCCTTCATACAAAATAAACTAGGCAGAGCTTTGGTGACTTTTAGTGGATAGTGGCCACAGTCAGCATAATGATCGACCGGATGCTGTCCATTTTTTTTCTTTCTTTCTGTAAGAGGGCAGGGTATTCAATGGGGGGTTCCCTTTTTACTGGGTGATGGGCCACATAAAATGGGGGGCATGCCTATCCTGTTAGAAATCCAAAGTGCATTATACATTTTAGTTCTTCCTCAAAAATACCTGGGTTCATTGTAATATAATTATTCCATACTGTTACAAAACAAGGAATTGCACTACCCGTTAAAGATCCTGCCGTGTGCTTCACTCGAAACAAACCACATAAGAAAAGAGGAGGCGGTGAACAGATAACTCTTCACCTGCCCCCCACAAAACAGCAGCACCAGGTATTATATATTACAATAAATGTTATTAAAGATACACTTACTACATTACTACAATGAAAAACAACATATTACACAAGGCACACATTAAAACCAGAGTAGCCCTACCCCTTTAGACCTCATATATTACAATTCAATACAACAAATAGCTGAAAAATCAATATGGACGAGGACCCCCTTGAAAAATATATTTATTTATAGGTAAGACGCTTGGCTGCTGTTTTGTGCCAGCACAAAAGGTCTCCCTCTAAGAAAAATATATTAAACTGACTAACCCACCCCTAAAGTGAATCGTGCATAAATAGTCAATAAATACCATAAATATGTGCATATATTATCAACAAGGTGTAAAGAATGTTATCCCATGGAAACGTATCAGGAAAGCACAATCCTGTGCTGAATATCCACACAAACTAGTGTTTATATTACCAAATCACAAAGTATTCAATGTAACCAATAAATATTTAAATAGTGACAATAGATAGATAGTGCAAACCATGGATACAAAGAATCACAGAACCACATGAGACCCATGGAGAGACCACAATAAGATGCAATCAGATACTACCAGTATACTGTGTCAGCAGCCTTCATTATTCCATACTGGGCATTACAGAACCGGTGCCTATGTTCTGCGATCAGTGTTGAAGCTAAGAGGCTGATTCATTAATAGCGGCAGATAGCAACTGTTGAGCGACTGTAGCGGTATTTTGACAGCGACCGCTAGTAGTCGCTGTGCTTGGCCATTGTTCGGTGGATGATAGCGACTCAGTCGGTGTGCCGTAATGTTGAATACAAGATGCTGAGTCGCTATTTGACAGGTTCGCTGTTGTATGGGAGCGCATGATAGCGACCGGCACCCACCATATTCATTAAAAAATCAGCCTTAAAAATTCCTAGCGCTGTGAAATGCATGTTTAAATCCCAGAGCGCAGTAGGCGATGTGTTAAAAGTAGTTTTTTAACCCCCTAACCACCCAAAAAAAAAAAATGGAATGATTTTGAAATAATATTCAAACCTGAATAGTTTAAAATCAGACCTGTAATATCAATTCTGCAAAAAAAAAAAAATTTTTTTTTAAATCCCCAAAAAATAAATTTTCAAAGGAAGAAGTGTTCAAAGATTTTTTTTTTGAAATGTAAAAAAATATATATATTAAAAAATAATTATTAATTAAAATACATTCTGCCATTGAAATGCATTGGAGAGCGCCAGGTAGCGAGAGGTCATACCTGTCGCTGTTCAAGGATGTTCGCTGGCGCTGTGGGATGAGGCTGGGATAATGATGAATGAGTTGCTAGGTGGTGCTATCTCAGTTGCTAAGCAGTATTGGCTTGATAAATGTGTGATTGTGGAGGGGAGCC
Source organism: Gastrophryne carolinensis (assembly GCA_027917425.1). Taxonomy (NCBI): domain Eukaryota; kingdom Metazoa; phylum Chordata; class Amphibia; order Anura; family Microhylidae; genus Gastrophryne; species Gastrophryne carolinensis. The sequence goes on from CM051237.1 coordinate 92,018,822, forward strand.
GGCGTTCTAGTTGCGGTACCTGGCTTTACTGGCCGGCTCCCCAGTCGCAATATGTCGCTATCTGTCGCTATTCCTTGATAAATAAGGCCCAATGTAACCAATATATATTTAAATAGTGACAATAGTGCAAACCATGGATACAAAGAATCACAGAACCACATGAGACCCATGGAGAGACCACAATAAGATGCAATCAGATACTACCAGTATACTGTGTCAGCAGCCTTCATTATTCCATACTGGGCATTACAGAACCGGTGCCTATGTCCTGCGATCAGTGTTGAAGCTAGTGTATGGTCTTCCCTCAACATTTAAACCAGATGAGGGAGGACAAAAAGCACTGAACACAAGCTACTGATCCAATAGGATGTGCCAAGTGGCCAAGTCAACAATCTGCAGGCGTTAAACTGGAATAACAAAAACAAATCTCCCTAAAACTCCCCTGCCCTATCGGCATGCATGATACTGAATCATGGTCAACACTTACATTTGCTCCTGCATCCACTCAAAAAGCCATTTTGGTTGTAAAATTAGTTACAAAAATGCAAATGAATGCAGCAATCTGAATTGCCCTGGGGAGGGATGTATACGAGACTGCTTCTTGTAAATGGTGCATCTTGGTGTGACTACATTGTTGGCAGAAGAGTTGAGCATTGTGGAGCCAGTAGCTAATTTATTATTAGTTCTGTTTTTATTTAATAATGCTCTCTATAACTATATCTAATGTCTTAGGTGATAATGGATATGGCCAGATGCAGACTGGAATGACTGGAATGACTTATCAGAATCTAAGTGACACATGTTGCACTCAGCAGACATCAAGTCTGAATCAAACTGTAGCTGCCAAACCTGCAGTTTTAGGTTGGTGATAGTGACTAAAGTATTATTATTGACACTGTGACATTGTATAACTATAATTACTGTGCATCTCTCGAAACAACAGTTGTGCTTCTAAAGTGGACCCAAAACCCATCCTGGAGTCTACGAGTCTCCAGGGCAGGCATACTTGCTCTCCCCAGGGAATCCAGATGCCCCGCTGTGCCAAACCCCCCAGGTCGCCCGAAAACTCACCTTCTTTCCCGGGTCCAATAACATCCCCACTATTCCTTTAGCATTCACAAATGCCTGGCGCTGGCGCACTCCCTGTTGAAGGGTAGCGGGGGATTCAGCCGCTGGCGTGCTCGGATCTGCTCGCCTTAAACAAGCTCTTGGACGAAGGGGCGGGTGCGGATCTGAGCGTGCTGACTGGACGAGAGGCTGCGCATGCGCCTTAGGACCGAGGAAGAGTGAGTGAGATCGGGTGGGGAGGTTTCACACAGCAGGGCATCCCCGATCAGGGTGCTCCGGGGCAAAGACCAAAACCCAGGATAGTTAAAATCCTAGGTTTTGGTACACTTTAAAGGGTTGTCTGCTCACACACTAAAATTGGACAAATCTTACCTTTCACCATCCGTCCTCTTTACATCTCTATGTACTCTGTTTTTGCCAATGTGTTCCTTGATGTTACACTTACCCCACCCTATATCATGTTTCTCTGTTCACCAATTTCAGCACCTAATTTGTGGACAGAATCTCACCCTCTGAGATGTCTCACATTGTTTGATTTGCCTCACTCACTCCTGTTGTCAAAGCAGGGCGGGGCCATCAAAACCTAGCAAGCAGGCATCATGTACATTATAAGGGTGCAGGAAAGAAAGGTGATTCACAGAGGCCGATTCATTAATAGCGCCAGGTAGCGACAGATGAGCGACTGTAGCGTGATTTTTTCAGCGCCAGCCAGTATTCGCTGTGCTTGGCCGGCATTAGCTTGATGACAGCGACTCAGTCGGTGTGCGGTAATGTTGAATACGGGCTGGGGGGTCGCTGTTTCACAGGTTCAGCGTTGTATGTGAGCGCCTGACAACGAATGGCCAGAGCGAACGGCTAGCTTCATATTCATTAACAAATCACGCTCCGAATGTGCTGTCGCTGTCCATTCCTTGTTTAAACCCCAGAGCGCTGGCGGCGATCTGTATTAACTAGTTTTTAACCCCTAAACAACCATATTTTTTGAATGTAACATTATACATGTTTTTAGAATCATTTTGTAATATGAATACATTAATCTCAGACCTGTTTGATCAATTCTGCACAAATTTTTATAAAAATTTTGTTTTACTTAAAAGTAAATCCTAACATTGCAGAAGTGGTCTCCGATTTTTTGACATTAAAAAAAAAAAAAAAAAAAAAAATACCAATTAATTATGAATAATTATAGATTGCTCCATTGAAATGCATTGGACATCGCCAGGGAGCGACAGCTCATACCTGGCGCTGTGAGGCAATTTGCAGCGGCGCTGTTCGGTCCAGGCGGCTTCATGATGAATGCCGCGCTAGCTGACGCTCTCGCCGGCGCTAGCCTCATTTTGCTTGATAAATGCGTCATTGTGACCGCCGCCGGGCGTACTTGAGTCGGTAGTCGCCGTTAGCTGCCGCTACCTGGTGCTCGTCAGACACTACCTGGCGCTATCGCTTGATGAATAAGGGCAACAGTCTGGATGACATCACTTCACTTTCATCGCAAGCGAAGATACCACCCAGCAGATGAGGAAATGCTACTGGCCTCTGACCATGAATATCAAGTAAGCTGATGGCGGAGGAGGCAGAACTGTGACTTAGAGAGAGTCTTGAACACTCTACAATAACACACCCTACTTTCACCTAACACCCCTTACACATAGAGGTACACTTAATGCACCAGTCAATGTAAAAACAAAAAAAAACCTGTACTTAACTTCAGAACCGTTTCTAGGCCCAATAGCTGTTGGTAAGTAAAGAAAACCTGCCCCTCCTCACCCATCCTATGGTGCTGTTTTTTTTTAGATCTTTAAATAAGCCCCTCTACCTCTTCTCAGCTATACACTTTTTGTGCTGTAAAAAAGATAAAATAAAGCTCAAAAAGGGACAGTATTATAGTATATAGCAGGGATGCACAGCCTGCAGCCCCCTGCACCTCTAAGGAGCTGGAGAGCTGAAATAGCTTTGCCTGCTTTGCAAGAAGCTGGCCACTAGAGGACAGTACGTTGATGAGTCCCAAAGCAGAAAGTAAGACATTAAAGTGGACCAACACCCAGGATTTTGACTATCCTGGGTTTTGGTCCACTTCCCCGATCGGGGGTGCCCCGCTGTGTGAAACCCCCCAGAAAGCCCCGAAAACTCACCTCACCCCGCTGCAGCCAATCCCCGCTGCCGGACAAGCGAGAGGCAGCGCCGGACAAGCAGAGCGCGTCCGCCGCCGCTCCCCGCGTGTCCCTCTTACAGGGAGCGCACCCGCACCAGCCATTCACAAACGGCTGGCGTGGGAGCGCGCCCTGCTAGAGGGACGCGCGGGAGGCAGCGGCGGACGCGCATGCACCGCTGGAACGTGGAAAAGGTAGGATTGTCGGCTTCCTGGGGGGTTTCACCCCGCGGGACATCCCGATTTCTGATCCCCCGCGGGGAGGGATCTGATCGGCCCGGGAATCTTATAGATTCCCGGGCCGATCCCCGCTGAGTGTTGGTCCACTTTAATGTTGTAGAACAGGGGTACTCAACCATTTTTTGTAAAGGTCCATTTAAAGGCATGTGGTGAGAGGTGAAGGTCCAGGCAGAGGGCTGTCGCGGGAGTGTATAGTTAGAAATCAGCCCACAGGGGAGGGGCTATAGATTCCCCAGGCAAAACTTAAAAAGGGGGCTTGTCCCCCACCCCACTTAGAATGTCCTATTGGGCACTAGGAAAAATCAGGAGCTTTTTTTTGACAATGCACAGTAACAGGAAGCCCAGTAGCACTTCCTGTTTGCAGGTGGCCTGCAAATGCATGAGCCACCACCTTGTTCTTAAAATTGACCCCAGAATGAGTTAGAAAAAGGTAAATGAATTTTTATGTGCAGCAATCTAAATTTCCCTGGGGAGGGATGTATATGAGCACTGTTTGTAGTATTCGTCTGGTTTAAGTCATTTTTGACTGTTGGTCCGCTTTAACCTCACCCCTGCCCATCTCACCTCTATCTGCTACACCTCTTCCCATCTCACCTCTACTCAGCTGAGATATAATTACCTGTACCCAGCTCTGCTCACCTCTTCCCACCTCTGCCTACCTCACCTCTTCCTGCATTACCTCTGCCCACTTATCCCTACAACATGTAGGCTCTCCTCACCTCTTTCTCTCTTACCTCTTAAAGTGGACCTTCACTCTGAATAAGAGTCTATCTTATATGTTTCCCACACCCTGTACATACAGATTGTCCACATTAAAAATCATCCTACCTGCATCTACTGCATGTTATGAGCCTTTAAACATCCAAGATGGCAGCTTATGGAAGCCGCCATCTTATCAGGCAGCCTGCAAACAGGAAGTGCCTCCTGACTGTGCTGCTCTGCATTCTGGGACTGCTGACCTTTACCTGACCCCAGCTCTGCTCTGTCTGAGCAAAGCACAGCTATAACCCGCCCCCCTGTACCTTATCCCACTCTTCTCTCCTCAGTAAGTGTGATGCTTCTGAGTCAAGATGGCAGGGCCCGTATGCTAAATTCCTGAACAGAGTTGCAGCCCATTTGGGGAAAGAATAATAAGTTAGTGACTAAAAACGTAAAATATATCAATTTTAGATGCTGGGGAACCGTTTTTTAAGAGTTTAGGCTTTTCATTAAATCACGCTGAAGGTCCGGTTTAACACCTCACTCCTTCCAACTTCTGTTCACCCCACCTTTTCCGGTCTCACATCTGTATATATATATATAAAAGCATTTACAATGCTTTAAGGTGAAAGCTTGCCTACAATATTATTATTGTTTATTTTAAAGCGTCACTATATTCCATGGCGCTGTACAAAGTATAAATGACGGGGGGGGGGGGGGGGGGGGTTAATAGCATACACAGTAAACTGCAGCTTATATTCCATTGCATGTGGCCCTTGGGACCAAAAAAAGTGCACCCTGCTATATAGTATTTAGTTCAATAATGGCTTTGGGCTAGAAGCTGGTATAAGCCTGAAGTTGCATTTTCTTATAGTGCTTTGTCTCCACCCAGAGGGCAACAAAGAGCAAAACATTGTAGCCAGGGTATCTTTTATACCTTGATGCACTAAACCTTCTTATATCTCATGAAAATAAGGATTGTTCTATGCTTTATTTGAAAAAAAGGGGTGATTCGATAAAGGGAGGAAGTTACAGCATGATCTGAAGCTAAAACTTTCATGGAGGAACAGATTTAATTTGCTTTTTTATTATTTTGATTATTTATGTTTCACAATCTGTAGGTTCTAGCACCATAATATTAACCTTTTAGGTATTATTTACCAATATCTGAATATTTTCAAGCATTTATTTATCCCCTGCATTGTTCTTTCTTTGAATGAATCCTTATTATTTTATCTCTGAAATAAAGCGTGAAATGGCTTTTTTTTTGTTTTTGAGATATTTTAAAGCCTAGTTACAGCTCTACCTGACGCTATTTGGTGTTGGTCCACCTTAAAGTTTCTCTTAAAACATCCACATTTTTACAGCCCTCATTGGTTACACATTATTAAAAGAAACACTATTCTATAAATTTGTTTGCTTTCATTTCGCAGGAAATGTAACAAATTCAGCTCCACCTAAAAAAAGACATAAAGGTTGGTCTCCAGAATCCCCCTCTTCCACAGACCCCGGCTTCCCACAAAACAACGCCGTTAGCACAAACGCTTGTGGAAAAGCGGGTATGTAAGCAGCTCTGTATTTCATGCTTTTTTCCCTTTTTAATTTTTTTTTTTACCTGAAAATAAGACAGGTCTTATATTGTTGCTCCAGAATATGCATTTCTAGGCATTTCAGCTGCTCTCTTCCAAGTTCCATTGCATTGCAAGTGTAGTGTTTTTTCCCACTGGTAACCAGAAGCAACCACAATGCTCTCATATATGCTCAGGAGTGATGTGACTCCAGTGGGACTACTTGAACTGTGTGTGAATCATGCATGGTTTATTTTCGGGGTAGGTTTTATTTTCAGGGAAAATGACTTAATTAATGTTACTTAATATTGATTATGATTAAACGGACGTTGGTCTTGCTGTCAGCTATTCACAAGAAGCTCGGGGAAGAAGGGGGGGGGGAGGCATCCAGAATGCTGGAGCACCCCTTGCAGATAACCGCACAGAATGCTCGTAATACGTTGGCCAATCGGCGGACTCCTTTCCCGATGCTGGCTCGTAATGAAGGTGAGTATTACGAGCGTTCTGTGCGGTTATCTGTGAGGGGGGCTCCAGCATTCCCCCCCCCCCCCCCGAGCTTCTGGCGAATAGCTGACAACGAGACCAACAACCCTTAAAGTAAAAACGTGTGTTGGTCCGGTTTAATATTAAATACATTTATTTGTACAGAACTTGCTTTGGGGTTTGTCAATAACTGTTTGATAACAAATGAAACGCAGGACATAGATTAAAAAATAAATAAATACATAAAAAAAAAAAGATGGGCCAAAATGTTTTTTGGGGCATTAATAAAATTGATTTTAATGGCTTCTTTTGCTTAACAATGTGCAATTTAGACACCAACAATTAAAACGCAGCCAAAACGCACTGTAAGGTTTGCCCCCCTTCTCCCCAGCAGCGATTTCTTGTAACTGTAATGAAAACACTGATCAGCAGCAGAAAATACAGCAGCAAAGATCTCAAAAGTTCATAAATATGTTGGGGAGTGCCGGAAAAATGGCAGTACAATGTGGCGCTCACTGGCACAGGGAAAAATAAGCTGTCGAGTCTGACAGGCGCTATATGTCCGACATAGGTCGGCCAATACCTAAGGGCAACAATCAAAGCCAATTAAATAGCGTTCAGCTCAGTGACTGCTAATGCCAATGTAGTACACAGCACAGCACCAGATTAGACGCGAATGCCAGCGCTCCGAAGCTGCCGCTATAGCCACAAAAATGATGCTAGATGTGCACATGATAAATAAGGCCTATTGTTTTGTTTACATATGAAAATCTGACATTTATTGCAGATAATGGAAAACAACATGGCATCTCATAAGACCTTTTGGATTAATAGAATGACATGCAGCTACAAACGTTGCACATTGCCCCAAAACGTTTCAAACTATAGTCACTAGCCATTGGCTACCTGTCTTGGAACAAATGGTTGTCATTGAGACCTGAGGCTAAACAGAAATAAATGTAGGCATACCTCTAGCAGGTTTAGAATCCAACACAACCTTTCATTAGTTCCCAACACTTCCTCTCTAACTATATACCGGTCATATTTTTTTTACCAACCTGGACCATTTTCTTTTGGTTTAATAACTCATATGACTCGCTTCCCCTTTCACAGGGCGATCAGAGATCCTCAGGGGAGGTCCTCCTGCTTGTTCGATAAAGGCTCACCACATTTATTGCTAGACTGATTTATTTGCTTAGTATTGAACATAGGAGCAAATGTTTGCTGTAAGACCATTGGAAGGCTTACCTGTGTTTGTTATTAAATTCTAGATTCTTCAACTCAGCTCTGCGCTCCACAATTCACTCCTGGAAATGTGCTAAACTCTACTTTATCCACTACAGGAGATTCAGTCTCTGTCCCTAACAATCTTTTCAAGTCATGTATGACCACACCAGTCATATTTAAAGGTATGTTACCCAATCATTTCAGAGATAAAATAATTTATACTTTACTGATTTTTGTACAGTAGGCTTTGATGATTGGCAGTAAATAAATATTCTAACCACACACAAGTGCAGCCCCATAGCACTTGTGTGTGGTTAGAAGATTTCCTAGCAAGATTTCCTTAATGTATACAGTATATGCATCTAGCGTGTTTAAATTATGTGAGGAATTCATATATTCTCTATCTACTGGCTTACCAATGGCTCACCTTTAACTGTGACAGACCTATGTAAGCAACGCATTTTATAATTGCAGCAGTGGCCTATTAAATTAAAAAAATAACACCCATAAAGTTCTGGATATTATAGTATTGTCAGTACATTTCATGCTTCTGTTTATGGTGTTGCAGGGCATGGAAACTTCCCGTATCTTTGTGGAAATGTAAATGATGTCATTGTCAGCCCCCTCTTGTATAACTGCTACAAGAACTCCAAGTCTATGCCCAAGATCTATGAGCAATATGGACCTACCACTATACAGCCTATTTCCGAGGAAATGCAGCTCCTCCTGACTGTTTATTACTTAGTCCAGCTTGGTAAGTTAAGAAGGATCCAACTTCAGCCATAACAAAACGAGTTTGAGATAGAGCAGGGAAAAGTTATCGTAATGTTCTTCTTGCTGTCTGTGATCCAATTGCGAAGATTTTGCCTTAGATTGGAAGCCATCCATAGTGCCTTATTTTGGTTTAACGTTCCTCATTTTTGAGTATTTTAAACTTTTAATATGGAATCAACTACTGTATGTTCAATAAGTTATCTACCCCTGTATTTTCTGCCAGTGTTTGAGAGCCAAGCTTTTATGCGCAGATTGAGGCACATCGGGACATGCAACATATATAGTAGCATGTCAGTCTGATGAAAGCACTGGGAGTGACAGGACCTGCTCACAAAACGCACCCAGGATTTGGAGGAGAAAAATAAAATATTCCAAATGGTGTGCTAAAATACCTCCCTATCAATCACCCCATTACAGACAGTGTGCAGAATCCTCCCCATCACCCCCAAATACCAGCAGTGTGCAGCATGCCCCAAAAACAAGCAATAAAAACTTACATCCCCCGGTGTTCCTGCCGCTGCCCACCGCCTCCATAGCTGCTGCTCCTGTTGCTACCCGCCACAAGTTCAGAGCAAACCGGTTCCGGACCATGGGAGCGGCCTGTGATGCCAGCGGCCAACAATGGAACCAGCTCGCTCTGATCTTGCAACTGCTGACTGCCGCTTCCGTAACCCGTAACTTGCGGACAGTGGCAGGAACCTCAGCTAAGGAGGTGATGGCAGGATCGGCGGCTACAAAGGTGGCGGGCAGTGGGGGAGCCATGGAATATAAGTTTTATTTCTACATTCGCCCAATAAGAGGCACACACATTCTCCCCCAACTTTTGGGGAAAATAAGTGCGTCTTATAGGGCAAAAATACTGTCAATTCTTTAAGAAGGAAGAAAAGATGTCCAAACGAATCCAAGAAAGGAGGTTTGCTGTATATGGTGATGATGTACTTTCCTACTACCAAGAAAAGATTTAGGCCAAGCTGTTTAAATGGGGTTGGGAACCATTTGAAGATGATCCATGTTCAGAGCGACCGCTTAAGACACCTTCAGAAGAAACGTACTGTTATTGCATTTTCAAAGAATGTCAGGTCAAAGTTAATGGTATAGTTCATCCATTGGGCATTTCATTTGTCATGGTTTCCATCCATTGGGCATTTCATTTGTCATGGTTTCCAGAAGCATTCATGATGTTTTGATGATTGAAGGTCAGTTCCCAGTGGGTGTCACGAATTTTGAAATCTGAGCAACAAAACATGTCGCCGCCAATTCAGTCAAAACAACTGGTTAGAGAAAATCCAGAAGATTTCTATTCTTGCATTATTACAGGTGATGAAACATGCATCCACCACCCTGATCCTGAGACAAAACAAGAGTTCATAAAATGGAAGCATAGGGGTTAACCAACTCCCCAAAAAATATCTGTGAACCAGCTGGAAAGGTCATGGCAACAGTTTATTTAATACAGAAGTTGTTTTATTACTATAATTCCTGCCACACCAGATAACCCTTACCAGCTGGCATATCTCACAAATCACAAGCTGCTATCAGGGAATGTGGCTTCATGGAGCTCAACCATTCAACCTGCAGCCCCGGCTCACAGGGATTCATTTTGTAACCTGAAGAAATTTCTGCATGGACAACAATTGATGATAAAACAGTCAGAGGAAGTTTTCTTTTATGCTGAGGGCATTACTAGAGACAAAGTGGATTAAGTGTGTTGAAGACAAGGGGGATTACACTGAAAAGTTTGTTTTCATATTCAGCTCGATAACTTATTAAACACCTCTCATACGTGGAGTGAAAATGCCCCTGCCAGGGATATAGTTAGGAACCAAATACCATAATTGCTTCTCATACTGTGTCTCATCTTGTCACCTTAAAATCTATTTCCTTTAATTTTCAGGAAACAGTGATATTGCAGTAAATGCTTTTTAAAATGAAAATACCAACCTCTGTATGGGACTAAAGGAAGTACTGTAACTCTTGTTTCAGCTCCTGACCAAGTGCCTCTGATTGAAGATCTAGAACAGATATTCATGCGTTCTTGGCGGGAAACACATCTGGCTGAGATACGTCAATACCAGCAAAGCATGTCACAGGCCTTACCACACTTTCCAAGCCCAATTACTGCTGTGACCACTGCTCAGCTTCCCTGGTTAGCTGGCTTGGCTGCCAGTTCCTGCAATGAGAGTGTCAAGATCATTGAGTGTAATTATTCCTTAGCAGAAGGCCTTTCTGAAATGTTTAAATTGCTGGTGGAGGGAAAGCTGACCAAGACTAATTATGTGGTCATTATCTGTACCGCAAGATCCAACTGCATCGACTCCTGCATCGCTATTACAGGTAATTTGGATCATTTTTTTTTTATATGCTCAACATGTGAACAATGCTTCACCTTGCCAGAACAATGCTTCACCTTTTGTCTCGAACAGGGAAATACCAATCCCGGATGCTTATAGAAAGTATGTACACTCCAGCAGATTTCCTGAAGGAGGTCAATTATGAACTGGTTGGCAGGAAAATTGAATCCCTGGGAGCTTTCTTCAGCAGTCTATGTCCAGGTATTTCATGTTATGCAGGGGTGCACCTGTAATGAGACCATGTGATGCAGTGCCTCAGGTGCCACTGCATAGGGGGCGGCAATTGCTGGACCTGTTTTTTTTTTTGCTGCACATTGTCCTGTTTTTAGAGTGGACCAAAACCCACGAAGATCGACCGAGAAATCTATAAGATTCCCGGGCTGACCGATTCCCTTCCCTGGGTGCCGCGCTGTGTGAAACCCCTCAGATCGCCCATAAACTCACCTTCTCTTCCGGTCCAACAGCGCATGTTCTAGCCGCGTCTGCATCCCTGCTATCCCTCTAGCAAGGTGCGTGCCCGGGCCAGGCATTTGTGAATAGACGGCGCAGGCACACTCTCTGTAAGAGGGTAGTGGGGGATGTGGCCACGGATCCGCTCGCATTAGACGAAGGCTTAGATGCGCTGACGTGAGCAGCTCCAAGTGCGCTGGATGGATGACCGGCCAAGCATGCTCCGTAGGACCGGGAAGGGATTAGTCTGCTTCGGGGTGCCCCGTGGGCAAAGAACCAAAACCCAGGATAGTCAAAAACACTGTGTTTTGGTCCATTTTAAACCAATTATTGGTGGAATCTGGGGGGGGGGGGGGAGTGGTGATTTCTATAGTTTGCCTCAGGCAGCAGAGGTGCTAGGTTCACCCCGATCCTATTGATGCACATTTTTCAAGCTGTCTACTGATGGGAAGCATAAGCCAATGCAAAATACAATAATCCCTATAATAAATGAAAACCCTTACTAATGATATAGATAGTCATACATATGTCAATGCTATTAGGATGGGATTTCCATGCAATACTGTCCTTGACTGGACCTTCACTATAAATAAGAGCCTATCTTGTATGTTTCCCCCACCCTGTACATACAGATTGCCCACATTAAATATCATCCTAACTGCACCTAGTGCATTTCCTGAACCTTTAAACATCCAAGAGTCTCAGGCTGCCTGCAAACAGAAAGTGTCTTCTGACTGTGCGGCTTTGCATTCTGGGATTGCTGTCCTTTTCCTGACCCCAGCTCTGCTCTGTCTGTGCAAAGCACAGGTATAACCCCTCCCCCTCCCCTCCTCTCCTCAGCATGTGATGCTTCTGAGGCGAGATGGCAGCGGCCATTTCCAGGGGTCCTGAACAGAGTGGCAACCCAGCAGGGAAAGAATAATACGTAACTGACTAAAACCTAAAATACATTAATTTTAGTTGCTGGGGAGTAGTTTTTAAAGGTTTGCGTATTTCTTTAAATGATACTGAAGGTCCGGTTTAAATAACAAACTTTATCACTTTCATGAAGATCTTCACTTTTTATGTGCTTTGTGTTTTTCATTAGATGGTGACATAGAGGTGCTCCTAGATAAATATTATCAAGAAAATCATGGCATCATTTCTTCTACACCGAAGAAAAAACGCGTAGAGACCAGACCGACTACATGTACAAGTAAGTCAGAGCTGTGGTTGCTTTATAGGTGTTATATGTCTGATATGCTGTGGCCTGACAAAATGTTACCAGGCCCTGGTACAAACATTAAAGTGGACCAAAACCTGTGATTTTCACTATTCTGGGTTTTGGTCCATACCCCCCTGGGGCACCCTGGTTTGGGCTGCCCTGCTGTGTGAAACCCTCCAGATTGCCTGATTTCCTGGAGCCTACAACACAGGGGCAGCTCCTGTCCAATCAGCTTTTCTACGCATATTAATGTGGATCAATGGAATTCCAGCCACACATGAGCGGCGCACAGCATCACATTCTTCGGCTGTGTGCGACCACGCACAGCCGTTCAGTTACGGTGATCCCGTCGCGCATACACAGTGGGCTCAAGGAAAGGTAAGGAAAGTGGACGATCCGGTGGGTTTCACACAGTGGGGCATATAAAACCGGGCTGCCCTGGGTTTTAGTCCACTTTCATGTTGTTTTAATGAAACTTTCAAACAGCAGAGCCAAATAATGCTGCACAACTCTGCTAAATAAGGTGAAGGAGCCACAATTATGGGCCTCCCAAAGGGGGTCACAACCTCTTCCTCCACTATTATTATGGCCCTTGCATATACAATAATTTGACTGTATACATATCAATAAAAGAAAGATTGGGTACCTCCCATTGTATACAAATGTGACCAGCAGGTGGCACTCAAAGACTTGGGATTATCAGAAGAACTGGCCTTGGTTTGGACACATTGCATACAGTTCCCGTATTGCAGGATAAGTAAGTATATGCATACTCCAGGGCACATTAGTGTACCTCACTTCATTTCTATTGTAAGGTTTATTGGTTGGAGCTTCTTGTCACTAGGGGGTACTTGTCATAAAAAGGTTGAGAAGCACTGCTATAGGATATTCATCTAACACATTTGCACGTTTTTATTAAAGTGGACTTCCAGTTAAAAATCTCGAGGGGTCCACTCATCTGGTCTCAATTTGGGATGCCCTGCCACCCCAAAAGTAAAACAAAGCCAGAAATCAGGCAGAAGCACTTACCAGTGATGGCTCTATCAATATCAGGGGTCTCTCTGGCACCCCAGAGTCAGTGACCTACCATGTACATGTAAATAACAGCACCCCTGTAAGGTATTTGTCCAACACACTCTGTGTGTGTTCTCTGTTTTCATTAAAGTAGACCTCCAGTTAAGGAGAAAGATCCCCTCACTGTCCCTGATTGGAATGCCCTGCCACCCTAAAATAAAACAAATCCTTTAATTAGGCAGACTTACAGGTCCATCACCTTACATGACTGCTGGTGACTTATTAGATACATGGGGCACCAGAGCATCCGCTTTAAGGGAATTTGGTAGGAGGGGTGAGTAAACCTCCAGGCATTTTTAAGAACTTGTCAAAAACATAGAAAACCTCTACAAATCAGAACAAAACCCGGGATTTTCACTTTCCAGGGTTTTGTTCCGTTCCCCGGGGGCATTCCGATTGGGGAACCCCTACTGTGTGAAACAACTCACCTCTTCCACGTTCCAACTGCGCATGCGCTGACATTGACTGACATTGACTTTAATGGGTAGCACGCGTGCAAGCACTTCTGCCCCAGCCTATTTGAATGGCTGGGATGGGAGTGTGTGCACGATGCTAGGGATGCAAAGGATGCAGTTGGTTGGCCATGATGCTCCCTTTACTCCATGACAAAGCCCCGGCCTTGTTTACCTTTGATTTTATGGTTGCACATTCTTTGTTTCAGGTTATAATCTGGAGTGGAACCAGCTTCGGCCCTCCCAGCTGTCTGTGGCACAGAAGCTGTTGTCTCATGTGTGTTCTATCGCTGACTCCAGCACCCAGAACCTGGACCTGGGATCATTTGAGAAGGTTGAATTTCTGATTTGTGTTCCTCCATCTGAGGTTACTTATCAACAGACACTGTCCCACGTATGGAATTCAGGTATGCAATAGGTGTTTCAAAATGATTTCAAGCTGACCTACATCCTCCCTGGTAATTTTATCAGGTTCACAGGTACCCTAACCTACCGCCCCCCACCGCCCCACAGCTTTACATTGCTGAGATAATAACCTTTTCCCTGTGCCGCTCTGTCTTATGGGGAATAGGAAACAGCTACATTCTCCTCAGCAGCACCTTCTCCAATAGCAAATACAAATTCCCCCGATCGGGGTGCCCCAGGGGGAAGGACCAAAACACAGGATAGTCAAAATCCTTGGTTTTGGTCCACTTTAAAGAATAAATATCAGTAGCTTACCTTACACTGAGCACCAGGGCTGGCTCCAGGTTTATGTGGGCCCTTGGGCGGCATGGTCTGAGTGGGCCCCTATGTGGTGAAGAGTCGCGTCACATCACTGAGGGATGTCCCAAATATGGATGCCCCCTAAGGATCAAAAGAAAAAAACCTTCTTTAAAAAAAAACTTACCTCTACAGTACTTTCTCTCCTAGCACACACTCCCGGTCTCCTTGTTGCCATCTGCTGTCTGCTGTTTGATCGCCCGGCAGGGAAAAGAAGTTGCACTGACACCTCGGTCATCGCTGGCACATCGTGAGGAGGTGTGGGCACCAGCTGTGGTGGTGCGCTCCCAGTCCACACAGTCTCAAGCGCCGTCGCACACCCCAATGCCCGACCCTGTCAGTAGGCCCCCTCTGGAGGCCGGCCTTGCCGGGTTCTGATTCTGGCCCTGCTGAGCGCTCTGCTTCCTGTTATGTTTGTCTCCTCATTCAGCTTTCAGTCTCCACACCTGGTCCTTCAATCAACCTTAAGTGGAGTGAGAACGGAATCACCCCCCACTCCCTCCCCAGACGTCCTGATTAGCGGCCTCTCTCTGCAGCTATGAAACCCTGCCCTCCTCTCTGTTCACACTATGGGCTGGCAGGCTGGAGACGCTCTTAGCCTGCAGCATCTCTCACCCCCTGTTTCTGGCCACACTATGTGCTGGTAGCATTAACTAGAGGCATAACAAAAAACGGATTGAAGTTTGGGACAGGGCAATGTGTAGCCAGAGACATGGCACAACAATTGGACTTGGCTTTAGTATAATTTGAATTGTGTTTTTTTTATGCTGTAATGTCCAGCCCAGTGCCCCAAACAGCTTGTGCTTCTTTTTTTTTTTTTACTAAAGCCTTTGTCTAATATTCACAAAAAACTGTAATAGAAAGCAACATAATGTCCTAATGATCTTATTAAAAGAAAAGTCTGCATCAAGCAAACAATAAATCCACACAGGCCCAACCACCAACCTATAAAAAGTAATTCTTTGTTAAAAATACAAAATGAAGCAAAGCCATACATTAAAATACACATTAGACCCAAAATGGCCCAAAAGAGGGAGCACTACCACCACCATGAAAGACTAACAAGGATATAGCAAGCAGTCACTAGGTCCAGATGCTGATGACATAACCTACTAATGTATACCTGCCCTAAAGTACCTGATAACTAGCCACTTGTTTGATACCAATAAAGCCACACAGTATGCAGGTGCTTAATAGAATAGAAACCATCACAAAAAAATCTAAATCTGACAAGGTAGGGAGCATATACAGCTCACGCATGATTTTCTCTAGGCTTTTTATTTTTTATACTTCAGGTTATGTTTTGGTACCTCTACTGCTATGGATTTGGAGTTAACACATATGCACTTTAGCCATTTATTATATTTATGTATTTAAAAATTACCAGGTAGTGAATGTTTATCTAGTGTATTTGTATGTAATAAGGATTTATGATTTGTTTAATGTTCACTGGTACATGTTGTACGTTTGTGATGGGTTATATTCTGATCAGCATGGGGTCTATAGACAGGAATACATTAGTAATGTTTTTTAATTTATTCTAAGTATACAGCACGTCCTGTTCCAGAAGATATTCCTTACACTTGGGATATACTCCAGTAGAGACAGAAAAGTGGCTCCTCCCGGCCCCCATATATACCAGGGACCTCCCACAAATTCCCCAGTTCTTCTCTGCAGTCTGGGCTGCGATGACTAGAAGATGGCTCTCTCTACTCGCAGGTGAGTGGGGCTATTAGCCTGCGGCCCTGTAGGACTATTCCCACCCGTTTCCTTTTACTGCCTCCCAGCTCAGGCTGCTCTGGTTCGGGTGATGGTAGGCAGCACCGCTGTTAGGTGCTAAGGAGCGCTGCTCCAACCGCAGTCCCTCACCAAAGGGTAGGCGGTATAGGCCCATGGTGAGCCTTATGGGATGCCCCTCCCGCATTTTATGCCCCTCGCCCCCTGTCCCCGCAGTTGGCTCCCTTTAGGCTGGCCGTCGCTTCCCCTTCGCTCTCCCTTGTAGATCTCGGGGGGGGGGGGAGTATGTCTTTACTATATTTAGTGTGTTGTATTTGATCCCTTATGAATTGATTGGCCTACTTTCTTTTGCCGCTGCCGCACGCTTGTACTACGCTCGGCGGCCGGTGGCGACATCGCCTCAGACGCTGCTGCGCCATCATTGGCTGGCCTTGTCAGGTGGGCGCGTTTTCGCGGGCCTTGCAGCTGACGCGTTCTGCATCACTGTCTCCGCGGCCCGCCCCTCAAGGTATATGCAGGCGCCATTTTAGTTCTCTGCTGCCTGGCGTCTCCCTAATGCGGTCCGTAAGTGCCCCTGTGGGCTGATTTATTTATATATTTCTCTGTATTGCATATTGCTTATGGGATCTTTTGCTTATGTCTTGCAGGCGGGTCAAACTTTGTGGTTTCTCCCGGTCCTATCCCCTCTATTTAGTGTTAACTCTTATTGGAGGGCTATTATATTTCATTACTCCCACTCCCCTAGCGGGTTATTGGGGCATCCCGGGTTGCTATTATTAGTGTCAATCCCTATTGGCCTGTTGTGCTGTGCTAATCAATATATGGAGGCTTCTCAGGATAATGTGCTCAGGGTTCCTTCGGGACAAGCCCGGCTGTGTGTGGCTTGTGGGATATCCCCTATAAGTGATGATGTCAGGGTGTGTGTACCCTGCGCCCAGCAGGTACTCGCGCTGCAGTCTGGGTTACCTGCGACTGGGCCTAGTGCTGCACCCCCTCTGGCTTCGCCTACCCCCCCCACGCTTACATCTGACTCCCAGTGAGGTGCAAACCAGTGGGGAGTCTCAACCTGATCTGGCTGCACGGGTAGCCAGTATTGAAAGGCATATTGCTGGTTCTGGTCCGCGTAAGGCTCCTGCTAAGCGGCGGCATCTGGCACCCGGTGTTACTCTCTTTCCTGTGGAAGCTGAGGAGTTTTTTGATATTACTGGATATACCCCACTGGAAGAAGGGAAATTATTCTCTGATTCAGAATCATCTGAGGATCAGCCTAGGGGTTATGCTGAGTCTGGGTCTGACCCATGGGCTTCAGATGATACTGACAGTCTGACTTTTGGCTCACATTTTTGAAGTGCTATGTATCTCTCCTCCTGCCGTGGCCCCACGGCAGCAGGGGGAACTGTTTCATACTGTTAAGCCACGTTTGGAGTTTCCTGAACAAACTCACTTTAATAATCTGATTCTCAAGGAGTGGGAACGGCCTATCCGGCTTCCCGGGCCAAAGTGTTGGGATAAGAGGTATCCCTTTCCTGCTGAGATGCTAAAAAGTTGGTCATGTCCTCCAGAGGTGGATGCACCAGTTCTGGGGTTGTCTAACACATCTGTCATGCATTCCCCTGACTCTACTACACTGGGGATGGGGAGGACAGGTGCATGGATCAGCTGGCTTGCCATGCCTTTGCCTGTGTTGGGACCGCTCTCCGTCCGGTCTGTGCCTCTGCTATCACGGCTGTTGCTATTAAAAGCCTGCTCAGGGGTCTCTTAGATGGGGCCTGATGATGCTGGTAGTGAAGAGTATAGAGCTCTTCTGCGCTGTGAGGAATTTGTTGCATATGTTCTACCTGCCCTGGATGATACCATTAGAATGTGTGGCAGGGCATCTGCCTTGTTGGTGGCGATACGCCGCTCGGTCTGGCTGCGCCAGTGGGCAGCTTACAATTCTGCCAAAAAGGCTCTCACTGAGTTTCCCTTCAAGGGGCTGCGCCTCTTTGGGGAACGTTTGAACTAGTTTGCTAAAGGTGGCAAGTTAACTCAGCGCAGAAGGCAGACCCGGTCCTTTCGGGGTTCAGGTGCCTTTTCTCCTTCCTTTAGGGGCTCCAAAATTGGACGGGGAGCTTCCTTCCTGGAGCCCGTGGAGATTTTGGGGCAGGGGCAGAGGACGTGGTTGCCCTGGCCCCACCTGGGGTCCCAAGGCTAAGTCCTCCCCCAAGTCCCCTCAGGCATGAAGGGGCGCCCTCACCCATCCGGGTGGGGGGACGGCTTCGGCTCTTGGCTCACGTCTGGAAGCGTCATGTCTCAGACCGGTGGATTCAGGAGGTAGTATCCTCTGGTTACAAGATAGAGTTTGCAGCCTGGCCGTCCCCAAGATTCATCAAATCTCGGTTAGCTCAAAACCCCTTGTCAGCTCAGTGTCTCCCCCTGGCTGTCCAAGGCCTTCTAGACCTAGGTGTCATCTGCCGGGTGCCCTTGAAGGAAAGGGGCAAAGGCCATTATTCCAATCTTTTCATTGTGCCCAAAAAGGATGGGTCCATCAGACCTATCCTGGATTTAAAGCTTCTCAACAAGTTTGTCAGATTCAGACACTTTCGCATGGAGACTCTCCGCTCAGCTGTGACTTTCCTACGCCCAGGGGACTTCATGACCTCTGTAGACATCAAGGATGCTTACCTTCATGTACCTATCTTTCCAGGTCATCAGAGATTCCTCAGGTTCGCTCTGGAGGATCTGCACTACCAATTTGTGGCCTTGCCCTTCGGCCTCACCTCGGCCCCCAGGGTATTCACCAAGGTGCTGGCAGGAGTGATGGCCCTGCTGAGATCTCAGGGCATTCGCATTCTTCCCTACCTGGACGACATGCTTATCGCTTCTCAGTCCTTCCATCAGGCAGAGTTGGACACTCAGAGGGTGGTGTCCACACTGGAATCATTCGGCTGCGTGATCAATCACCCCAAATCTTGCCTGTCTCCTTCCATGGTGAAGTCTTTTCTGGGCATGATTCTGGATTCAGCTCAGGTCAAGATCTTTCTTCCTCAGCAGAAGGTGGAGGTTCTTCGGGAGAAAGTTCAGCTCCTGCTCTCTTTCCATCAGGCAGGGAATGCAGCTGGTGGGCCTGATGGTGTCCTGCTTCAAGGTGGTTCCATATGCTCAGTTCCACATGAGGCCTCTTCAGCTTCACCTCTTGTCAGTATGGGATCGGGACCCTGTGTCCCTGGATCAGGTGTTTGTCTTGTCCCCTCAGGTCAGGCGGTCTCTAGAGTGGTGGCTGGATTCAAGGAACCTGCTGGGGGGCAGGTCCTTTCTGGCCCCCTGCTGGGAGACTGTCACCACGGATGCCAGTCTGACAGTTTGGGGGGGATTCTGGAAGTCACTGAAATTCCAGGGTCAGTGGGGCCTTCAGGAGGCCCATGCCCCTATCAACATGCTGGAATTGAGGGCAATTAGGTTGGTTCTCGCCCACTTAACCCCACACCTGAGGGGTCGGGCTGTTCAGGTCCGCTCGGACAACCAGACGGCGGTTGCCTACATCAGTTATCAGGGAGGGACCCGGAGCAAGAGGGCCCTCAAGGAAGTGTCCCTGATACTGTCCTGGGCGGAGGAAAATGTTCCCTGCATCTCAGCTGTGTACATCCCGGGGGTGGAGAATCTGGAGGCAGACTCTCTGAACAGGGGGACCTCTCGTCTGGGAGAGTGGTCCCTCAGCAGCAGGGTGTTTCGCTCCCTGTGCTACCGCTGGGGTCAGCTGGATGTGGATCTGTTTGCGTCCCGTCACAATCACAAGCTTCCAGTCTTTCTGTCCCAGGATCCTCTGGCCTTGGCCATGGATGCCCTGGCGATGTCTTGGACGAGGTTCCAGCTCCTGTATGTCTTTCCCCCATTTCCACTGCTGGGCAGGGTGCTGCGCAAGATAGTTCAGGAAGGGGTGCCAACCATCCTGGTGGCCCCCTGTTGGCCAAGAAGAGTGTGGTTCGAGACATCGTGCAGTTGGCGGTAGATCAGTACGCCCTGCCACTGGTTCCAGATCTGCTCACTCAGGGACACCTACGCCACCCCAATTTACAAACGCTGGCTTTGACGGCCTGGCTGTTGAAACCTCCATCTTGATGGACAGAGGGCTGCCTGCCTCAGTGGTGCCTCAGTGGTGAATACCATGATCAGGGCTAGGAAGAGGTCCTCTTCTTCCATCTATTACAGGGTTTGGCGTTCTTACATTGACTGGTGTGCGTCCCACTCGCTTCCCTGTCGTGTGTTTTCTATCCCTAGGATTTTGGAGTTTCTCCAACATGGTTTGGATTTGGGTCTTCAGCTCAGTACTCTGAAAGGCCATGTGTCTGCTTTGGCTATTTTTTTCCAGCATCCCCTGGTCAAGACCTTTTTCCAGGGGGTTACTCACGTGCGTCCCCCACGTAAGCTTATGTTACCAGTCTGGGACTTGAACTTGGTCTTATCTGCCCTGCAGGGGTCTCCCTTTGAGCCCTTGCAAGGGGCTCCTTTATCCATTCTTACGCTTAAGGTGGTCTTTTTGGTGGCTATCACTTCTGTTAGGCGTGTTTCTGAGTTGGCAGCGCTTTCAATCAAGCCTCCTTATTTTGAGAGACACCAGGACAAAGTGGTGTTTCGTTTTCAGCCAGATTTTCTGCCAAAGGTTGTTTCTGCCTTTCATCTCAATCAGGACATTGTTTTGCCTTCTCTGTGTCCTAATCCCAGTAACCCTAAAGAAAGGGTTTTGCATTATTTGGACGTAGTCAGAACTCTGAAGTTCTATTTGGTGGCTACTGAATCCTTCAGGAAGACTGATGCTCTTTCTGTGCTTCCGTCTGGACCTAAGAAAGGTCTGGCTCCAGCTAAGTCCACTATCAGCAAGTGGATCCATCAGGCTGTGATACAGGCCTACTCTGCTAAGGGGAAGGAGCCTCCCTTCCGCCTTACTGCTCATTCTACTCATGCTATTGGTGCCTCTTGGGCTTTTCAGCACCAAGCTTCTGTTGAACAAGTTTGCAAGGCCGCTACTTGGTCTTCTGTTCATACTTTTTCAAAGTTTTACAAGGTTGATGTTAGGGCCTTAGCTGATTATGCTTTTAGCCGCAAGGTTCTGCAGGCGGCAGTGGTTTAACCTGTCTGCTGTTACTTTGGGGATCCCGCCGTACCTTACGGACACTGCTATTGGATGTCCCAAGTGTAAGGAATATCTTCTGGAACAGGACGTGCTGTATACTTAGAATAATACAATTCTGTGATTACTCACCTGTAGAATTGGTATTATATGTATACAGCACGTCCTGTTCCACCCCACCCTTGTTTTCATTATCTTTAGTTACCTCTTTATGGTGATTGTTCTTATGTTCAAATTTTCATATAATGGTTATAGTTCTCCCGGTCTCATTTTAACTGCTTGTCAATACTGGGGATTTTGTGGGAGGTCCCTGGTATATATGGGGCTGGGAGGAGACACTTTTCTGTCTCTGCAGTCCAGCGCCATCTACTGGATGTATATCCCAAGTGTAACGAATGTCTTCTGGAACAGGACGTGCTGTATACATATAATACCAATTCTACAGGTGAGTAATCACAGAATTGTATTATTTGCATCCAGTCTTGGTGATACCTGTTTGCAGGATAATGTTATTGAGCCCCATTCAATCTATTTTTTAGTTTACCCTATCCCAGCATGATATCTTTTTTGTAACTCCAGTGCTGCTTCTGTTTCTAGATAGGTAATTTATGTTTTCCAGAGTTTACCCCCAACAGTTGGCAGAGATTACAATAATCTTTTTGGTTGCCCACATCAGTACTGTACATGCCTTTTTTAATTTTATCGAAAAATTAATTGTACCAGGTGTCCAAGAATCAGGGGTGTCAGGGCTGGATTATGTGGAGGGTCCAAGGGGCACACGCTCCGGGGCCTCCACCACTTGCCCTGCAAAGGGAGCCTCCACCAGTCTTTGGGCTATGGTCTGGCCCAGGAGGCTTTTCAGTCTTTGGTCTGACGGGCCATGGGTCCAGTATCAAAGCTATTGACAGCAGTGGGGGCCCCCCACTTATCTGGACAAGCCTTTTTTTGTCTTTGCAAACCTGCAGCCAAAACCACCACAGGGCAGGACGGAGAGTCTAGAGCAGCAAAGCCACCCCCTCCCCCACCCAGAACGGCAAAGCAGGATTGGCACAGGGAACTCGCTCTGACGTTCCAGTAGGTAGTTGGGTGCCAGACAAGCACCAATCAGTTACTTGGTTGGATTATTATTTTAAAGGAAAACAAAATACTGTATCTGGGGCCTCCACCAGATTTTGTGCCCAGGGGCCTCCACCACGCTTGATCTGGCCCTGAGGGGTGTGCATATACAGGATGGGGCCCATAGCAGGGCCCCCATCATCACCAGCAAACCCCCCACCATGGACACTGACCGGGTGGTCAGTGGAGAGGCGACATCAAAGATGCAATGGCGGAGTGGGGCAATCATGCATCCGCTGGAGCAACGGGTTTATGTGCAATGTTGTTGGGGGAATGAGGGCGCATGCGGCACTGTCAGAGGAATGGGCACGCACAGTGCCGGAGGAGGAATGGAGTGTCTGGTGGCGTGCAAAGGCAGACCCTGCGAGCGGCAGTGACATTTAGGCAGGGCGCGCTTCGCAGAGGGAATGAAGCGGCATAGCTAGGTAAGTGTTTGCGGCGGGTACATACCGCAGGGGCGGTGGAGGCAGTGTGCACTGGGCCCCCTTGTTCCAAGGGCCTGGGGGCACGTGTCTGCACTGCCCCTATGCTATGTAGTGTTATATGATCACTGTGTATTTTCAGTTGTAGGTGTTATCAACCAACATTTGTCCAAGTATTTATAAACCCCTTGCTATGTTCTCTTTTTTTATTAATAAATAACATGTGAATAAGGTCTTTATTTTTAGGAAAGTTTATTGAACCAGTGTTGCTTTTGTTGACTTTGACCATTCTCCCAGGTTTCAGAGCATTGATTGACTTAACATAGGACTTTCCTTCCAATGCAGGTATCCTCCTGGAAATTGGCATTGAAAAGGAACAGCTCAGCAAGCAGTGCCTGGAGCAGTACGTCATGAAGCTGAACTCTGAAGCCCCCAGTAAATTTAAAGCTTTCCTGCATAGGGCAATGCAGAACCCCCACACGCTGTTTGTCCTGCTCCATGATCATGCCCACTGGGATCTCACCAGGTAAATTCTCACTTACACTATCAGGCTGATTCATCACTAACGCCAGGTAGCGACAGATGAGCGTCTGTAGCAGGCATTTCAGAGCGCCCACTAGTAGTCGCTGTGTTCGGCTGTGGGTCGCTAGTTCATTGCGACTCAGTCGCTGTGCAGCAATGATGAATACATGGGAGCGCATGTTAGCGACTGGTCAGTGCGACCAACATATTCATTAAAAAAACAGGCTCACAAAACTCCGGCTGTGTGTTTCAAGTCTGTTTTTGACATGCATGCGCATGCATCATGTATCCATCAGTAACAAAGCAAAAATATATGGAATTACATTGTTATT
This sequence comes from Gastrophryne carolinensis, assembly GCA_027917425.1. NCBI lineage: Eukaryota > Metazoa > Chordata > Amphibia > Anura > Microhylidae > Gastrophryne > Gastrophryne carolinensis. Next base: position 92,042,559 of record CM051237.1, read on the forward strand.
ACATTGTAACATGAACACATTAATGCCAGACCTGTAATGTCAATTCTGCATAAATATATTAAACATGAAATTATTTGGAAAAATGGCAATTTCTATGCCAGAAGAGGTCACAACATTATTTGAGATTTAAAAACAAAAAAACAGAAACCCTGTTTAAAAATAAATAAAAGAACATCCATTGAAATGTATGGGAGAGCAACAGGTAGCTAGAGGTCATACCTGGCGCTGTGCAAGGCTGAACGCCGGCGCTGTTCGCTGAGGCTGGGATAATGATGAATCGGATGCTACATGGCGTTATCCCAGTCGCTCAACAGATTCTGCTTGATAAATGTGTAATTGCGTGCCGTGTCCGGCGTTCACCTGTCGCTACCTGTCATTTACAAGGCACCACCTGGCGCTATCCCTTCATGAATAAGGCCCTATGTTACATTGTCACCATTATGTTTACATTTAGTTTCACATGGCAAATGTTTCTTGCTGGGGACATTTAAAATTAATCTTTATTAACTGTGCTTTGCCCAAGGCTGCAGTTAAAGACACAATGGAAAGATAATTAGTATTTAGAACATTAACCATTATGTTATTTATGGGATGGGGCAGAGACAAATCAGTATATGACTTAGCATTGTGAAGGAAGTATTTACATTTGACTTATTCTCCAAAGCCGTTTTACTGCTACTACCTATAGAGGCAGAAAATCTGGTGTCTATACTAAACCCAACAATATGCCTCAACTATCACTGTACTTGGATAGATGTGCATCCCATCTTCATTGCAATATATTGTAGTAAAAATAAAAGTACATTGGAGCACCCACGGTCATGTATTCTCAGCAGAGAAACCCCCCACAATATGAACAACCAGTATTGAGAGCTGTAACACCGAGAGACAGAGGCAGATATAGTGCAAAAACAAGTTTAATAGTGGCAACACTGCAAACAGGAATCACAGCAACTAAACAAAACAGGCTAATACTACAGATGATGGCCCGGGGGGGGGGAGGGGGGTTTAGATACGTTACATAAGTCCAAAGCAGATTCAGAGTCCAGATTCTAGGCTGTAGCAGCCCTGGGTCTAACCACAGAAGATATTCAATGCTGATCCACCAGCTGCAAGGGCAGTCCAGTATATGAATAGAAGGCCCTATTAAAGCGGAACAAAACCCAGCAGCAGGGCCAGTCACTGGAATCGGGATGCCCCACTATGTGAAATCCTGCAGGGCGCTGATCCAGCAACGCATGTGGGGGCCCTGGTCCAGTCAGAGCCGCTTGCTCAACTGACGTGATTTGGCAAATGGATTGATGTGGGAGCTCATGCATTATGAGAGTGCTCCCACCCCAGACATTCAGATTTCAAGGTGGAAAAAAATATCATAAATATGCTGTTAAGCACTGGAAAAACAGTGGTCCAAAATGGTGCTCATTGACGCCAGGATAATTGGCACCTGGGTCCATCAGGCACTGATATAGGCTGGCCAATACCTAGTGCAACAATCAAAGTGAATTAGTTAGCATTCTGTGCAGCGACTGCTAGCACCAATGTAGTCCACAGCACAGCGCCAGATAGGACTAAAATGCCAGCTCTCCGGAAGTGGCGCTATAACCACAAAAAAGATTCTAAATGGTGCACATCATAACTAAGGCCCTAAGTTTAAAGCAGCTGTCCAGCCAACCAGATCCCACTCAACCTCCCACACCTCTCGGGCAATAAGCCTGTTTAGGGCAAAAAAAATAAATACACTCACCTTAAAGTGGACCAACACCCAGGATTTTGACTATCCTGGGTCTTGGTCCACTTCGGTGGGGCACCCCCGATCGGGGTGCCCTGCTGTGTGAAACCCCCCCGAACCCCAAGAAAAACTCACCTCTCCCCGCTCCCAGCGCCGACGGACAAGCCGCGGACAAGCGGCTCCTCCGCCGCCGCCTCCCGCGCGTCACTCTTGACGCGCGCGTGCCCGCGCTGGCCATTCACGGACGGCCGGCTTGGGCGCGCGCACGTCTAGAGGGGCGCGAGGGAGGCGGCGGCGGCCGGCCGCCGCCGAAGATAAGGTAAGGAGTTTGGGGTGTTTGGGGGGGTTTCACCCCGCGGGACATCCCGATCTCGGATGTCCCGCGGGGAGGGAGGTGATCGGCCCGGGAATCTTATAGATTCCCGGGCCGATCACCCGTGGGTGTTGGTCCACTTTAATGGTGTTGACTGAGTGACTGAGCCCCTGTCGGGAGAAGGGCTGCCACAGAGAGCACCAGGATAGGCGCTGTGGAAATGAGCTGGAAGGTTATTTTTTTTAATGCCCTTATCAGGTATATTGCCGGGGAGGCGGCCATCAGTGGAGTCTGGTTTTTGACTGGACAGTCCAGGCCGGGCTAAAAAGAAAGAGATACTCACCTCAGTTTCTTTTCATACACACTTTTATATCAGTTTGTACTTACTAGATATAGTTATTGGATAAAGAAAGATAAGCAAATTAAATGGGCATATGATCTTTTGCTTTAACTTTTTTCTGTATATATATATATATATATATATATATATATATATATATAGCACATAGGATATGATCAAGAAAACAATGATGCTGATAACAGGAAGACTGTAAAGTATGATTGCTCAAAAGAAATGTTCTGTCCAACCTGTAAGCACTAAACGGTCATCCAGGATATAAATCACGTCCTCTGTGACACTGGCACCCATAACACAAGTGGGTAATGCCATGCATCCTCTCTTCTGCATTAAATTCATCTACAGTTAATATGTGTCCCAGGTCTACACATCCTCTCAATCAATAGTCATCACTTTGTAACTCCTGAATGTCTGTTCCTCCACAGCTCCCTGTACAGTCCATACCCTCAGAATGAGTCCTTCGTCGGGCTGGTGGATCGGCTGCTCAATTGCAGGGAGGTCAGAGAATCTCCCAACATTCTGATTCTCCATATCACCTCCTGCCCCTATGCTCTGCAGACCCAGAACACCCGCATCAGCCCGTACAATGAGATACACTGGCCGTCCCCCCACAGCCATGTAGGTATTGTATAACAGCTGTGTGTTGCAATGTGTTTGCTTATTTGGCTATTTACAGGAATAGATAACCTCAGGCAATTTTAGTAAAACATGGTATTTCAAAAACTAATTCAGTCATGTTTTTGAAGTGTCAGCTGAAAAGTTGAACTTTTTTTGTTTTTGTTTAAAAAAATGATAAAAAGTTGTAAAAAATCTCAAATATGTATTTTAAAACAACAAACGTGGATAATGGGACCCAAAGTTTAACAAAACAATAAACAAATTATAGTTTAATTATTAAGCATTAACATGCAAGCCAAACAGGGGAGGGAGGGTTAAAGAGAACATCTGGGACAAAACATTGGGCAAAAAACTTTAAGGGTTAACTGGAATCAAAATACCCCCCCCCCCCCAAAAAAATACACCCCCTAGAAAATGGAGAATACACTCCGAAATGTTGCATAGAGCTTCGCAAAAAACACAGAAGCTGAAGAGATCATCAATTTCTATGAAGAAACAGTAAAGCAAAGGCGAGAAACACGGGGGACCATCAGGAGTAGTTAAGTGCTTAGCCGGCCAAATATGCATGGGGCAGGGTAATTTGTGCTTCAAAACAACAGATTTTCCTTGCAGAAAGTGCAGATTGGTTCAAGAAGAGGGAACTTTGCTTCTCCCTTGTGTTTGGCATTTGGTGCATTTTGCACGTGCGCCCGGCGTGCGCAAGCAGCATGCATGTGGAATCATTTGCGCTCCATCCATTTTTTTGCACCGCCCATGAATCGACCCTATTAAGTTATAACTTACAAGGCAAGTGACTTTAGCAAAGATGCCTTGGGAAACTCCATCCAAAGATCCACAAAGCCTTTAAAAGAATGTCTCTTCGAAGGTCTCTCTAGTCCTTGGAATGATATACTGGAGCCTATGCTCCCCTTTCTACATCATGTAAAAAAGCAGACAGAAGAAAAGAAAAAAACAACAACAAAAATAGAAAAGAAAAAAGGAGGAACTGACAGCAGAAAATAGAACATGCCATCTGACATTCTCAGCTCTAAATGATTAGTGCTGGGGGCTCTTGTGTTAAGTCCTCTGCTGTCAATCAATGCATCTTTACTGTGTGTATATTGTATAGCTATTGTGACAGACTCTGCCATTGGATTTTAAAGGCACTGTTTTTGCATAGACCCATTACTTTCATTTTCTTGAGCATGTCCCAGATAGACTGCCATGGTGTTGTTGATTGTATTACAGACTGCTTTTGTTATACTGATTGTGCTACAGACTGCTATTGTTCTACTGATTGTGTTACAGACTGCTATTGTTCTACTGATTGTGTTACCGGCAGAGTTGAGGGATTGTGTGCCCTGCTCCCATTGGTCCGTGTGTTTGTCATGCAATTCTCCATCAGGTCCACGGGGGAGGTCCCCTTGCATGGAGCCTTGCATATAAAGCACAGTGTGGCACTAATAGAGTTGAGTTCATCTTCACCCTCAATACTGAGTTCTGTCTCTTATTTGGGGGAAACGCTATATTACAATTCACTAGCCCTTGTAAGGGCTGTTCCTGTTTCCTCACGGATGACTCTGGGATTCCTGCAGCACCTCTCACCATTGGGAAAAGGACGTCTCTGGCGGTGAAGCCCTCCGGCGATAAAGGTTATCGCTACAGCTATGATTCTGCTACTTGTGAACAGCTGCAAATACAGGGGAAGAGAGGTGTTCTAAAGAGCCCGGTGCCAATGCCAGTATCAATCTCAAATGCTCAGCCTGGGGTACCTATATTTTGAGAGTAATATGTGTATTTTTGCAGGGGATGGAGCTGTACCATGAAAACAAAAAATACTTTGGCCTGTCACAGTATATTGAATCCACACTGTCGGGTCACAGCCTTCCACCACTGCGTCATGACAGCGCCTTTGAAGCCATTGTAACAGCATTGGGAAAAAGGTGAGACATTACCCTCATATTTAAACTCGGGTTTAGCTTTTAACATTAGCATCTGTTGTAGTGGTGCACCAGTAGTACTCTGTTAAGTTCACACTAATCTCGCCAAAAATGTGCGATTCGTATATCCAGAATGCAATAAAGTCTATAGTTCCTTGAGATGGGGAAGGAGGGGTCACCAGCAATTTGGATGCTGCAGGCACTTAATACTTAATCACATGCATATCCATTTTTTCTTTCCTTTACCTTTCTTCTCCAACAAAACTGAGGCCTTCTATTGGCTCCTGGCAATTATGTGGTATGCAGTCCCCAGGCCAGGATCCAAGCAGTTACTACTACACTCATCAAAAACTGCAAAAAATTATTTTCATATTGACTACTGTATCACTGCTTACTTTCCTTGCTGTCATTCTCCAGTGCTGGCTTCAACTTGAGAGGCTGTAAGCAATATTGCTCAAACTAATAATATCACTAATAATATATCGCTAATAATATCACCGGTGGTTTGTTCTATTAACTTCTCTGGACTAGATTCTCTAGGTTAGATTTTTAACAGTATGCAGGTAATAACATCGAAGTGAAGTTCCAGTAAATGGAAATTACCTTTTACTTTTTTACAAAGTTTTAGTTATTTTTATTACATAATACAAAAATATCTTCTGGCAGGTTCCCAAAGCTTCACAGTTCTGTGATAAGGACTTTTCTTCTCATCCAGCATTACTCGTCAGCAATGATGGCTGTCTGTGGCCTCTCTCAAATGAAAAATTGCACCACTGTAGAGACTCTGGAGATTGTTCAGAACCTCCTGAACTCTTCCAAGCAATGTGTTAGTGAACACGGACTTATGGTCCTTTTACGAATTCCCTGCATTCCACTGGCTACCTTGGCCTATGAACGCCTTTGTCATGTTCGGGAACGTCTTGGTCTACAGCATCAGTTTGAAATTATAATGGGCAAAGCCAGCTCATCAATCACTATTGGAAAGCACTTTGTGGATCAACTGAAGGTAATATTTTGATTTCAATATTTCCAATATGAAAAGCTAGTTCTCAAAAGCAATGGTGTCTCTAATCATGCAGGGCAGTGTTCCCCAACCATCCCCTCGAGAGCTAACATAGCCGACTCTATACCTCTGCTTTGATTACTCCACCTGTGTGTCTGTGTGAAGATCTGCAAAACATAACCAGTAGGTGGCTCTGGAGGAGAGGATTGGGGATTTAGGGGCACTACTGCCAACTGAAACACTCTAAATGTCAGTACAAGAAAGTTAAAACTGTTTTGCGGGTCTGTTACAATTTTTATTCTGTATTTTGCAGGTCTGGCAAAAGATTATGGATGAGGATTGGCTGCCTCAGACATACCTAGAACTGGAAGGTCTTCCCTGTATTCTGATATGGAGTGGTGTGGAACCTCTTGGGGAATCTTTGCCGAGGTGAGTCCCCATTTTGGTAGAAAGGCACTGATCTTGAAAACCATAATGTAGATTGGGTAGCCAACCCCAGGAGTGGCACACATTGGAGGCACTTTTGTAATATATTATTTTGTCTTAACATCCAGATCGTTAAGGTATTGTGACCTTCGCCTTGTCCAGTACTGTGCATGGGAAAGAACAATGATAGAGCAAGAGCTGGGACTGGCTTCATGTTTCATTGATACCGTGGTATCTCAGGACCATGGGCTAGGAAGGCAGATGATGCCAGACAGTGACCCAGACAAGCTAAGCAGCACTGACAATGAGGATGAGGAAATGATGACCGATGGTAAGTTGGGATCTGATTCCATGATATCTATTACTATAGTTGTCCCTGAGACTGGCTTGGTTTAAAAAAAAAGTAACAGCTTTTCTCCACCATAGCCATGTCCACCTAGCAGATTTATGATCGCCTAATGGCTGATCTCAAATTGGCTGGTTGACCTGACAAGCCTGCTGGATGCATCCCTGGCTTCCCTCTAACCTGGAGTGCATTCCTGACCTCAGCCTGAACGGCTAGGTGCTGTAGCACGCCTTACCTAAAGGGAAACTGGGGATGCGGTCGTGGGCCACGAACACGCAGTAGGAATCCTAGGAAAGTTTTTTGGGCAATCTCCAAGGTCTCACACAGCAGGGAATAATAAACTGGGTGCCTCAGGGGGTAGGTAAGAGACTAGCTGAGGTGTCTTTTAGACTTCTGGGCTGAACTGCAAGGGTCTTGCTCCCTTTTAAAAACTAAATTCATAAACCCACGGAAGAGGCTACACAGAAAACATCAACCTCTTACCTCTTCCCTCTTTGCTCCTTTTTTCTTCCAATCCATTCCAGGCACTCCTTACGCTTGGGATTACCTCCTTGCTGATCACGTGACTGCAAGAAAGAAAACAGGTGCGGCCCCTCCCGGCCCATAAGTAGCGGCTGTCTCCTCACCAAGATCAGTTTTTCTTTCTTACAGTGGCAAGTGACTGTGAAGGTTGTTCAAGAAATTAGCTCTCAAGGTTTTGGCAGCAAGCACGGGACTGAACCCTGTCGGCTCTCTGCGTAGCCTTATTCCCACGGATCCCTCAAGACCCAAGTTTATGCCTCCACAGCGTTGGCTTTTTTGGGGTCCGTGAAGGTAAGGTGGAAGCGCCGGGGTCTTGGGGCGCTTACAGAGTGTATATGCTCTGGGCTGAAGGCTTTTTTGAAAAGCAAGTCAGCCGCAGGTTTTTCTCTGGTGTACCTGCTGAGGAATGTTTTTTATTTTTTACCCAACCCTTCCTTCTTCCAGTTAGGTAGGTTTTTATCTTAAAAAAAAAAAAAAAATAATAATAAAAAAATTTGATGTATGCGTTTAAGGGATGTGGCTGACGTCACGCAGGGGGCAGAGTTTAACCCGGAACCACAAGGCCATGTATTCAGTTGTCTCTCTCCCCGGGCGAGGAAATCGCATATTGCTAGGTGTGTGTGTGTGTATATATATATATATATATATATATATATATATAGAGAGAGAGAGATATATTGCTGCCAGATAGCAGTGTGATTGCAAGGTGCTGGCCTAGAAATGCCTTGATTAGGATGGCTTTCGGGGGTTCCGCTGGTTTATTCATATTGCTGCCCCAGGGCAAGCTGAGTTTGCCGTTGTTTGCACTAAGCTATGATATATATATATATATATATATATATATATATATATATATATAAAAATATTATGTGTTTGATTTATTTTGTATAGCGGTAAAGACAAGAGCGGTGGTGGTGAGTGGACATCGCCATTATCAATTTTTATATCAATTTTTTTTTTTATTAATTGCATTATCAATTTCATATTTCAGTTAGTTTATATTATTTATATTATTAATATTGTTATTATATATTTTTATATGTTTATATTATATATATATATATATATATATATTTTACTATCTGTATGAATATATTTTATTATTATAATGATTGTCAGTTTTATCTTTTTATCAGTTAAAAAAAAAAAAAGAAGAGGGAGATTATTAATGCTCTTTTTTTCTCCTGTTTTATTTTTTAGAATTTGGAAGAAGGATAGAAAAGGGTTGTGGTTCCTCCCGGTCCCTTTTGGGATTGGTTTTAGGCTTAGGGCCTTTTAGGTCTGATTGCCAAATTTAAAAAAAAAAAAAAAAACACCATGAGGGAGGCATCAGGGGATAGTGATTCGGGCATCCCATTGGAGCGGGGCGGGCTCTGCCCCTTATGTAAGTGGGATCCCCTGGGTAGTTTCAGCACGGTTTGTTCCACTTGCGCCATGAGAATTGGTTAGACCATAATAGAGCGGCGGCTCAGGTCTTTAGTCCAGTTATTGCTGGTGTGAGCGCAACGGCTCACCCATTCCTTCCTTCCCCTAGGAGAGGGGGAAGGCAGCGAGGCACAGTCAGATGTGGTGCACAGGTTGGATAGCCTGGAGAGACAGTTATCCTTGGTTATTCCAAAGAAGGCCAGCCACCTGTTGGAACCTGTTGCGGAGGAAAGAGATTTATTTGCCTCTTTTGGAGAGTGGGAGGAAGAAGAGTATATAGATGAGCAGCTCTCAGAAGGCGAGTTACGCTCTGGTCCATATTTGGACGATCTTTTAATTTCAGCGGGTCTCTTCAGCGGATCATGAAAGATACGCAGATGGTCCTATCAACTCTGGAAGAGTTCGTCTGGGTGATCAATTACCCGAAGTCCCATATCACTCCATCGCCAGTAAGGAACTTCTTAGGAATGATTCTGAACACGGTTAAAGTCAAAGTGTTTCTACCAGAGCAGAAGGCTCTGCTAATTCGAAATCAAATAGAGTACTTACTGGCTTGACGCCCTCGGCCAGGCAATCTCTTCTGTGGTGGATGGACCCTCTTCATCTGTCTGTAGGCAGGTCCTTTCTGACACCACAGTGGCAGATCGTTGCCCTGGATGCCAGTCTCACAGGTTGGGGGGGCATCTGGCAGACACAGAAGATCCAGGGACAATGGGGCCCGAAGGAGTATCAGCTTCTTATAAATATATTGGAATTTAGAGCAATCCGACAAGTGCTTCAGTATCTGACCCCCAGCTTAAAGGGGCAGGCAGTCCAGGTCCAGTCGGACAATAATAGTCTATATCAATCATCAGGGGGGTACCTGGAGCAAGAGTGCTCTAGAGGAAGTAAGCCGGATTCTGACTTGGGCAGAGGAGAATGTTCCCTGCATCTCGGCAGTTTACATCCCGGGGGTAGATAACCAGGAGGCCGACGCTATGAGCAGGAAGGTTCTGCGTTGGGGACAATGGTCCCTCAGTCGGAAGGTCTTTCAAGCCCTTTGTCTTCGCTGGGGGTGTCTGGAAGTGGATCTTTTGCATCCAGACACAATCACAAACGGACGAATTCCATGTCCCTATCAAGGGACCCTCTGGTCATAGCAACGGATGCCCTGTCAGTCTCTTGGGCAAGGTTCTGTACATTTTCCCCCGCTTCCGCTCCTGAGCCGTGTATTAGGAAAGATAGCTCAGGAGCTCAGGAGCAGGGTACCTACCATTCTAGTAGCTCCTCATTGGCCAAGAAGAAGTTGGTTTTCAGACATAACAAGGATGTTGGTAGATCATCGGTGCCTACCGGTCGAGCCAGATCTTCTCACTCATTTACAGATGCTGGCTTTAACGGCTTGGCTATTGAAACCTCGATTCATACCATGATTCAGGCCCGGAAGAAGTCTTCTTCCATGATTTACTACAGGGTCTGGCGGTCGTTCATATCCTGGTGCTAGGAATTTTCCTACAAGATGGCTTAGAAATGGGCCTACAGTTAAGCACCCTAAAAGGGCATGTATCGGCCTTGTCTATTTTTTTCGCTAGTAAGAGGCTCATTAAGACTTTTTTTCAGGGGGTCACTCATGTCCGACCTCCGCGCAAGTCTATTCTACCGGTGGGTAGGACTTAATTTTTAATTTTTCAATTTTTAATGCATAGATGGCCATTGTGTGCTTGCACACACATAGAAATTCATCCTCCGAATTTGACCCATCCGTGCAGTGAGTGGGCACGTGCTCGGAGCGGTGGGCTGTCCTGATTGTGGCGCCCGGGGAGCAGTTGTGGGGTTGGGTGCCTTGCTCAAGAGCACTTCGGTCTTGTCCCAGGACCGGGATTCGAACCTGCAGCCCTCCGGTCGCAAGTGCGCTCCCCTTGCCTCTAGGCCACAACTACCCCCTAATCTGGTGTTGACGGCTCTGGACTTGAATTTGATGTTGACGGCTCTGCAGGGTGCTCCCCTTGATTCTATGATTGACGCTCCATTGGGCATTTTGACGCCTAAGGTGTTATTTTTGGTGACAATCACCTCTGTGCGGCGTGTTTCTGAGTTAGCCGCCTTATGTATGAAGTCTCCTTATTTTGAGTTACACAGAGACAAAGTAGTTTTTCGGTTTAAGCCTGATTTTTTACCTAAGGTCGTCTCTCCCTTTCACCTTAATCAAGAGGTAACTTACCTTCTTTATTCCCAGTTCCGGCTAATGCTAAGGAAAGGGAGCTTCATTCTTTAGATTTAGTCAGAGCCGTAAGATCTTACTTGGCAGCTACAGATTCCTTCCGCAAAACGTATTTCCTTTTTTGTTATATCGGAAGGGCCTAGAAAGGGGCTTCCGCCAGCTAAAGCCACTGTCAGTAAGTGGATTAGGCAGGCAGTAGGAAGAGCCTACTCGGCCAAGGGGAGGGAACCCCCTTTTCGGGTCACGGCCCATTCCACTAGGGCCATTGGTGCTTCTTGGGCTTTTCAGCATCAGGCTTCTGTGGAACAGGTTGCAAAACTGCCACCTGGTCTTCGGTTCATACATTTACCAAATTTTACAAGGTGGATGTTAGAGCCTCAGCTGACGCTGCAGTAGTGAAATGAACTACCTGCTGTTCTGCGTTAGGGGATCCCGCCCATAGATGGCATTGCTTTTGGAGATCCCAAGCGTAAGGAGTGCCTTGAATGGATTGGAAGAAAAAACACAATTCTGTGAGGTACTCACCTGTAGAATTGGTTTTTCTGGGAATCCATTCCAGGCACTCCGGGCCAACCAGTTTGGGTCATAATCTATCTTTTGATGCTTTTTTTGATGGTGTTTAGTCCATTTATTTCATTAGCATTTAAAAAAAAAAAAAAAAAAAAAAGAGAAAATAGAAAAAGTGAAAGTGAAAAGAACAAAACTTAATTTCTGAGAGTATTCTCGCGGAGTTCGGTGTAAAGTAACATGGACTCCTATATAGGCACTCCCGGCCTGCCTCTGTTTTTTACTGCTTTTTAAGTAAACTGATCTTGGTGAGGAGGCAGCTGCTACTTATGGGCCGGGAGGGGCCGCACCTGTTTTCTTTCTTGCAGTCACGTGATCAGCAAGGAGGTAATCCCAAGCGTAAGGAGTGCCTGGAATGGATTCCCAGAAAAAACAATTCTACAGATGAGTACCTCACAGAATTGTGTTTTCTCTGTTGTCTTCTTTTGCCAACAATACATGCGTATGTGATGGTAAGGAAATGAAAGGCCCACTCTAGCTCATTCCTTCAAAATAAACCTAAGCCCTGCCCTGCTCCCTCCGAATAGCGGTTATGCTGATCTAGTAAAAGAAAAAATACACTCACCTTCACCCTGAATCCAGCCCCTGAAGTTGCGGTGACACAGAAGTGGCACCGAACGCCTGCCACTGTCTTCCTGGAAGTCCTGGCCGGCCACTTTAGCAGTACCCTCAGCATTGCGTGCGCTCTCGCCCACCCATTCACGTGAAAGGGCAGATTGGAGCATGCTTGATGCAACAAGCGTCTGCTCCCGACTTCAGAAAGATGGCGGCGGGCATGCGGTGCCGCACAGTGGGTTTATTTTCAAGGAAGGGGCTGGAGTGGCCCTTTAAGACATGTTAACTGTAGTTCAGTTCCACCAGCATTTTCGGATTTTCTCTGAATCATTAAAATGGACCAAAACCCGGGATTTTCACTATCCTGGGTGTTGGTTTGTCCCCCCTGAGGTACCCCACTGTGGGACCCCCCTGTACGCCATGTCCACTTACCTCTATTTGGGCCCACACTGCAGCTAGAGGAGCCGGCCCGAATCCTAGCCGCACTTTCGAGCGGCACTGGCATTACTCAGCTCCCTTTGGCTGTGCATGACCCTGCACAGCCATTCAATCGCGACAGCGGCAGGGCCGCACATAGTCGATGAGGGAAGCGAGTGATGCTGGTGCCGCTCGCAAGTGCGCCATGGGTCGTGGGAAAAGTGAGTTTCCTGTGCGTCCTGGGGGGTTTCACACAGCAGGGCATCCCAGTTCAGGGTGCCCCGGGTGAGGTAGTAAGCCTGCCCTGGAGTCTGAGACCAATATGGTCCACTTTAAAAAAATGCACTCCTATTAGATTTATAAGGACCATTGATAAAGAAGCTCGATGTTTCCTTATTGGTTTGTCGCCTGAATATAATTTACCAACCAAGGCCAGTTCTGACAGCCTGCTTCAGGGCATTCAGTATAGTGCAGTGCAGGCAAGCTAGATTAAGTAGGATTAATATGTAATGTAGTGTTTCCAGTCCACTGTAGTTATGCAGATAGAACTGCTCCTATAAGTGGACAGCGGCTTTTTACCAATCTAAACCACCCACATTGGTCTTCAGCAATGATAATGTACTGTGTTTTGTCTCAAAGACTCTTACATTCTCTATAGATAGTTTGGATGAAAGTAAAATAGCTTCTAAGTACTATATGAAATGCACAGTCCAGGAAATGGAAATAATAGTATGGTATCAGGGAAGGTACTGCCAATATAACAAAATTGTATCTTTATTAAACCGGACCTGCAGCATGATTTAATGAAATGGCCAAACCCTTAAAAAACTATTCCCCAGCATCTAAAAGTAATATATTTTACGTTTTTAGTCACTTAGTTATTATTCTTTCCCCCACTGGGCTACAAATCTGTTTAGGACTCTAGGATACGGGCGCCTCCATCTTGACTCAGAAGCATCACACATCCTGAGGAGAGGAGAGCGGGATAAAGTGCAGGGGGTGGGGTTATAGTTGTGCTTTGCACAGACAGAGCAGAGCTGGGGCCAGGGATAGGACAGCACAGCAGTCCCAGAATGCAGAGCAGCACAGTCAGAACGCACTTCCTGTTTGCAGGCTGCCTGATGTTCCATGAGCCGCCATCTTGGATGTTTAAAGGCTCATAACATGCAGTAGATGCAGGTAGGATGTTTTTTAATGTGAGCAATCTGTGTGTACTGGGTGTGGAAACATATAAAATATGCTCTTATTCAGAGTGAAGTTCCGCTTTAAAGGTGACATAACCAATACAAGACTCAAGACAATGTTAAAACCCATTAGAATACAGAAAACATATGATATATAAAAGCCAATCACTAACAAAGACAGAGGTGGATATAGGGGGAGAAAATCACAGCATCCATAGTAAATAAATAAATCAAAACCCTGCCCAATGATCCTAAATGTAAAAAAAAATATGTCAAAATAATAAATACATCCACAAAAAGCGTGCTAAACCTTAATGGAATCTGTATAAACAGTACCCAAAAGCAACCAGAAATTCAATCAATCAATCAATCACATTGAGTAAATAACCTACCATACAAATACCCCAAAAGGGCACAGAGTATCCCCACCATCTCACACCTCACCAACCAGCCACGCATTTAGTGGGCCACAATCCCCACTTCATCGGGCTGTGGCAGGGCTCAAACATTTGCCTCTTCTGAGCTGTTATGGCTGAGCGAGGGCAGTCAGATCTGATACCTGGGCCAAAATCATACTAGCATAATGTTATTATTATTAATGCTTAAATGCTTATTTATTTAGCGCCATCATCTTCCGTAGATTTTACAAGGTATAATTAAAGACAAGATAAAACATACTGTACAGGGACCAATGCAAATTGGATGCTACAAATTACAAACCAAATGTTGTGAGCACATGAGACAATAGGAAAGAGAGCCCTGCCCTTGTGAGCTTATAGTTTTGGATGCCATTAACACTAAAAAATTATACAGTTTATAATTATATATAATTATACTTCTAAAAGTGTGTTTTTTTTTTTTTTTGTAATTGTGGAAGGAAATAATACTCTATACTAGGGGTACTCAAATGGCGGACCGCGGTCCGAATCCGGACCGCAGACGCCATTTGTCCGGACCGCTGCCCAGGGCTGGTGTAGTGTCAAGGCCACATCAGCCCGGGATCCGGCGGTGCCGGTGACAATTGCCGGCCGGGGCTGTCAGAGCTGGGGGCGGGCACATGGGCGTGTAGTTGAGTACCCCTGCCATAGAGCATAGCTCCCCAGCACGAGTTCCCCACACAGTGGGAGGCTTTGAGGTTACCCGAACAGCCAGCCTGGAGGGCGGACGTGCCAGGCGTCAGGTAACAGGGCGAGCTGCCGGCTCAGGCACGCCGTTTCTGGAGTGTAACATTCAGGCAAACAGTGAGCGAGCACGCCCGCTACCGTCACATCCCACCAAACAGGCAGCGATAAGGGCATTTTCGCGTTCACCTCCACTAAGGCGGACTGTGGCGATGGCCCCCGCCTGTGGTCCCCTGTTCGGGCGCCGCTTGATGACGCGCTGTCTCCTCCTCCCGCGGCTGCCCTGGACTCAATAGTCGGGCTGGCTGGATATTGCGCACGGTGAGAGCGCGCCGTTCGGTGGCAGTTTCGGTTTGCGCCCTGGTGTGAGCCATGTTCCGGAGCTCCTGGGTCGAGCCTGAGGTAATTCCCCGCCAATATGTGTATGAAAAGCGTGCGCCGCCATGGTTTGTTCTATATAGCCGCCGCTTCCAGCGCTTGATGCGCCTGGGCGCGCTCGTCCTGTCCGGGCTGGCACTCTTACTTACACCCCCCCCCCCCGACCTTCATCCCACGGCAGACCCTGGTAAGTGGACCTCCACTGAAAGTAGTTGAGTACCCCTGCTCTATACCAACCTTTCTCTCTATCGGGAAGTGACCCTGGCATCAAAGCTGTAGAGTAAGGATCCTTGCCAGTGCCAGCATGCTTCCTGTATGGTTGTAAATGATCACAACAGATAAAATTAGGTGTTAAACTTATTCATTTTATGTACCTTTTCTCCAAACTGATCTGCTGCTGTCATTTTGAAACAATGGCTAGATTCACCTGGCCTCTAACTGGCGTTACATCCCTGCCAAACCCTAACAAGCTTCCCAGATACATTTCATTTGGCACTGACCCAGTTTCGAAATACATAAATAACACCTGCTATGATTTCCAAAATTGAATCTGACAAATTGTGTGTTGGGATGCATAAAATGATTAGTGATTATAGAAATATTACATCTTGGCAGACAGATACATATGTAATTGCCTGCTGCTCATCAATTCAAGGGGATAATGACTGTGTATATGGCTTCAAAAAACATCTAATAGGTTTTTATGTTGTTTTCTTTGAACCAGGGTCTAATTCAGAGAAGCGGAGCCCCGCTAAAAGGCAGAGGTCTCACTCTCATGACTCTGCCTCTTCATCAGTTTGTTCCAAAGCCTCTGGTAAGATTCTAATTCCTGTCAATGTAAAACAGTCTATAGTATGTGTACTAAAGTTCTGATGCCAGCACTGCCCTAAGAAATTGCATTTTAATAAATCTTTTTAAAAACATACATGACAATCCATATTCAGCATAAGTAAAACACAGAGCCCTCGATGACTACGGACTGGAACAGGCAAGTCCAAAAGGCGTAAAAGGCTTTATTGTATCGCTTTGGATGTTCTGCTCCTTATTGATGCTGTATTTGGATTGTCATGTATGGTTTTAAAATTTTTTTACATTTATTAAAATTAAAACTGTTTTAAAGCACCTATACTAGAAGGAAGTGTATGTCTATCCCCAGCCCAGTGCCCCAAAATTGTGTTCCCATTTTTCTTCTATATTATTGTACTGTAGTCACTGTAGTGACTACTTGTTTATCTTGGAGATTTATTAGTTAGGTAATTACTAGCATAGGGTTTATTAATTTAGACCCTAAACGTCCTATCAAGTTAAGGGCACCAGCTGATTACTATTTATCCAATGGCATTTTTACTTCAAAAAAAGTTGTGCACGTTTTTCACCTGCTGCTAAATCACTCCATCAATTTAGCACCAGGTAAAACTACTTGTTTTTGGAGTGAAAAGTGCCATTCTCTTTCCTACCTGGGGGTCGCTGCAGCTGATGTAAAAAGAGAACTTCTATTTTATTTTACACCTAAAGCTTTTTACAAATAGTGTGAATAGCTGCTTATTTTAAAACAATGACCTTGATGAAGGAACCCCTCCTCAATTACATTTTCCATTTTTTCAGGTTCAATTGCAGACAGTGAATCCTCAAATTCACCTATGGCGGAGGACACTATAAAGCCAACCCAGCATTTTGGAGTTTCCAATAGTGACAACTGCACAGCGTTATCGGAGAAGAGCTCCAAGAAGTCACCTGTTGTCAGCTGTGAACAGCTGGATGGCAATGGCTCCATGAATATGAAAACCCCCTTAAGTTCAGTGTCTACAACCTCTTCCCTGCCTTCGTCTTGCTCCAACAATGGCAGTGGCCTTCAAATTCACCAGTGCACTTTGGCCAAGGCCAACAAACAGCCCCCTGTAGTATTTCTCCCCAAAATGGTGTATGACATCATAACCTCCACTGACAGCAGTGGGCTTTCTAAGTCTTCATCTTTCCTGCCACATTGTGACGTGGCATGGGCTAGCTCTTTTCGTCCGCTCTTGAGTAAGATGATGACTTGTACTGAACAATCCTTGTATTACCGTCAGTGGACTGTACCAAAACCGAGCCACATGGACTACTGCAATGTAAATGAAGGTAGAATGGATACCTTCCATCCAAGAAGACTTCTGCTCAGTGGGCCACCACAGGTACATCTTAAGTTGTCAGTCCATTTATTTAGAGCAGTGCTTGCTTAATTGAGTCAGAAGTGGCTCTTTACATTTCTTGAACACGCCAACAGAAAGATTTCTTTTGGAATAATTTCTTGCACGTCTTCCATGTACAATATAGCTTTGCATCCCCCACTCAACTTAGTGGTGATTTTTCTGATTCAAGCAAGATTATACAAAAGAGTTTTCCCCTTAAACCATGTTTTCTTTCACAGGCCCTCACAGTTATTCTGGTTACATACAGACCCCTTTATCAGCAGTGCACTCACCACTGATATCATTGTTATGTTGCTTATTTATTTAGCACCAATGTCTTCTATAGCGATGTACAAAGTAGTAATCACAAAAAAGGTAAACATACAGGTCATAGACTATTACAAGCAAGATGCTACAAGGCTGAAAGTGTATGCTATAAAACCGGATACAAAAGGAAAGTCCTGCCCTAACAATTTAACGGAGTTAAGGGCCACTCCAGACCCTTCCTGGAAAAAAAAAAACATAACCCCCCCCTCCCCAATCTGCCCCCCTCAAATCACAATCCTGCTAATGTAATAAAAAAAAAATACACTCACCTATACCCGGAATCCAACCCCAAAGTCAGAACGCCTGCCGCCACCTTCCGAGAAGTCCCGGCCGGTCCCTGGGAGTCACGCTCTCCACATTTTGTGTACTCCCTTACGCCCATTCATGTGGATGGGTGGATGGAAGAGCGTGCGATGCAGAGAGCATCTTCTCCCAGTGGCTGGCACTGGGAGTGAAGGTTAGTGTCTTTTTTTTCTTTGATAACACTAGCAGGATCGCTATTTGAAGGAGGCAGGACGGGGGTTGTTTTTTTCAGAAAGGGGCTGGAGTGGCCCTTTAAAGGATAAGGGGTGGAGACGAAAGGGGATGGACAACAAGTGGTTTGGCAGCATGTGAACTGTGGAGGTGATAAGAAATACTTTAACCAGGCCCTACACTTTTCTGAAGAGGTGAGTTTTTAGGGCGAAGTTTGGGAGTGTCAAATTAAGCATTTCAGAAAAGCGGAGAGGCATGTAAGAAGTTCTGGAGGTGGGAGTGAGCAGAGGTGACCAGGGTAGAAGACAAGAGAAGGTCAGAGGAAGAGCAGAGATTGTGTCTGGCCGGGTTGGTAGCACTGGATTACAGATGAAATGTTAGAAGGGCCTTGGCTGGAGAGAGCTTTGTGAATTGGAGTTAGAATTTGAAACTGAATTCTCCTTGAAACTGGAAGTCAGTGCTGGGAACAACACTGGAAAAGTGAGAGGAAAGGTAGGTAGAAAGTTTCTGCGTGTCTTTCACTGTTTGGTCACCAAGAATAGGCAACAAGTTCCATGGGAGTCACCAGCACCAAAAGATGATGCTTCTTTTAGGTAGATCTGATGTTATTATGACACTGCCAGGGGGGTACATACACTAGAGGCAGTGCAGGCACCTGCCCCCAGGCCCATGGAACAAGAGGACCTGGTGCAACCCTGCCTCCACGGCCTCTGTAGTATGTACTTAGTATGTACTTACCCAGCCA
The DNA here is from genome assembly GCA_027917425.1 of Gastrophryne carolinensis. Classification (NCBI taxonomy): domain Eukaryota; kingdom Metazoa; phylum Chordata; class Amphibia; order Anura; family Microhylidae; genus Gastrophryne; species Gastrophryne carolinensis. The sequence goes on from CM051237.1 coordinate 92,061,354, forward strand.
TGCCGCCTCCTTCCTTCTCAGTGGTTCCACCGCAGGATGCCAGACTCCCTTGTCGCGGTGCACGTGTTCTCCCTCGTGCGCTTCTGCCAGATGCGGACCCGTCTGGTTAGTGTCTGCCGGGGGTGGGGGTATTGGGGGTGCTGACAGGGGCCCAGGGGGGTTGTTGATGGGAGCTTGTGATGGGACCCCATCAGGGCTATGTATGTCCCTGGACACTGCCAAAACAAAATTAAAACCCTTAATTTAAAGTAGCCAATTGTTAAAATAGCTTAATTGTTAAGATAGCCAAGCACCATGTCTCCATTGGGGAGTGCTGACGGAGGCCCGGGGGGGAAGGGTTGATAGGGGCCCATAATGGAGCCCTGCTATGGGGCCCTATCAGGGCTATGTATGCCCATGGACACTGCCTAAACAAGATGAAGCCTTAATTGTTAAATCAGCCAGGCACCATGTCTTTATTGTATATTATAGTTCTGAAATATTAGTCATACTCCCAGGTGCCTGAAGAATTAAACTGACTTAAGAAATTAAGCAGTTTTGGTTTCTCCAGTAAATAGGAAATTGAAGAGCTCCCATGTGCCACAGAGGCCTTTACCGATACCAACAAATTGTCTGTTTCCAGCTGGGTGTCTAATGAACTTTGCATACGTGTTTAATTAGCGCCGACCTTATGCTACACGAATCCCTAATGATACACTGCAAGTTAAATATTGTTCCGTTTCAGTGATGCATTGCTTGTGCATATTTTTAAGCCTCTCGTCAGTATGGTGCGATATGAATCTAACACTATCCAATGCCCTGGTAGGTGGGAAAAACAAGAGCCTATCTGCAGTTCCTCAGTGTCCTGACCAGAATGCTGATCAGACTGACTGAAGTGGATGTCTATGATGAGGAGGAGATAAACACCAGTAAGTTGGTTCCTAAAGTTACAAAATATTCATAATTCATTAAACCAAAACTGTACTTTAAGAACTGTAATAGATTACTGAGCAGTGCGAGTCAGCATGCAAAGGGTGTTACCACAAATAGATAGCAACCCCAAGTATCATCTGAATGTAAGCACCAGTAAGTTGGTTCCTAAAGTTACAAAATATTCATAATTCATTAAACCAAAACTGTACTTTAAGAACTGTAATAGATTACTGAGCAGTGCGAGTCAGCATGCAAAGGGTGTTACCACAAATAGATAGCAACCCCAAGTATCATCTGAATGTAAGCATTACAATTCAACGTTTTCTTTAAAATCGAGCTTAACAAATCCCTTTACGCCATCAGGGAGCCCTGCATTAAAGAGTCTAGTCAGCCTATGCTTACCCTGTCTGCCTTATCCCTCATGGCTGCCAATCAGATAACCACTAATGACCAGTAGGGTTTTCCATATTGATTTGCACATCACCATTGTGCTAACGAGGACAGCCAAATTGACAAGTCACCAGTGGCCATGTGATTGGGAGCCATACGGGGTAATGCAGAAGCACTAAGCAGGAGTGGACTGGGGCAATGATTTTTGTGATTTTACAAGCCTTGATCAGCCTATGACCAGCCAACGATCTGCTGAGTCCTACCCTCCAACGTGCTTCCCAGCTGGTAAACAAGTGCATTTATCAGCTGAGGCTACAGCATTGCGAGGACAGATGATGGTACTGAAGCTTTAGTATTGTATGGGCAGATACTGTGGCAGAAGTAGGGTATGGCCTTCACATCATGAGGCATGGTAGCATAGGGGGTGTCTTGGCTGGGTGTTGGAGAGAGGATGGGTATGGGGGGGGGGGACTGAGTGAGAATTGAGAGACAGGGAGGGGGTGTTAAAAGAGGAATGAAACAGTTTTCTGGTGCCCCATCATACAGAGCTCCATGTTGGATTTAGGGCTTCCTAGGTATCTTGAACTATAGGAGCATCATAAATAAGGATGCCCTAAATTATGGAGGCTGATTGGTGTATATTCGTGTCTACATATTTAGCATTTATTCGGCTTTTATCCTGTTTCTTATTGTTGTATTTATATCCTATCTTTAGGCCTCAGAGAGAGACCTGAGCAGCATTTTCACCAATTTTTGGACCCATGGCCCAATGTGGATTTAATTAAGAAGATGGATTTTGACTATGTGCTTCATGATCCCAAGTATGCAGATGCCAGCGTCATTTTTTCTGACTTTCACATCCCCACCACTGAAGGTAAAATTGACTTGGAAGCATGATATTGGTCACTGGTGACATAGCAATGGCAAAATTAGTATTCTAAGTATACAGCACGTCCTGTTGCAGAATATTCCTTATCCATGGGTAATACATCCACAAGATGGCGCTGGACTGCAGAAAACAGCTTGTGGCCTCTCCCGGCCCTATATAAGTCAGAGACCTCCCACAAATTCCCCAGTTCTTTTCTGCAGTCTGGGCTGCGAAGATAGAAGATAGCTCTCTTGTTGCGCAGATGAGCGGGGCTTATTGCCTGCGGCCCTGCAGGACTATTCCCACCCGTTCCGTCCCATGGACTGCCTCCCAGCCTCGGCTGATAAGGTTCGGGTGAAGGTAGGCGATAGAAGCACTTGGTGCTGAGGAGCTAGGCTCTTACCGCAGTCCCTGCTCTAACAGGGTAGGCGGTTTAGGCTAATGGTGAGCCTTTTGGGATGCCCCCACTGCCTCATGGGTTTGGCCAGGTTATCCTGTGCGGTAAACCGTATTCCCGCCACCACCTCCACTCCTCATATTGGCCCCCGGGCACCGTTTCCCCCAGGGTTTTCTGTCATTATCCTCCCTCACTCTCATTCACCTCAGAGCTGCCGGGCTGCTACTGGCCGGCCAGATAACGTGGGCGCGCTTTGCGCTCTTCGGGGGGGGGGGGCGGCCTCTGTGGATGATGCAATTTACCTCATATCTCCATGGCCTGCCCCTCGGGGTTGTGGACGCCATTTTGTCTTCTTCCTGTCGCTGCTGGCTCCTTGCAGTCTGTGAGTTCCCCGGTGTGGTAAATTTTTCTCTGATTTTTTTCTTATGCCTTATTATCATGGGAATATTTGTTGTGTCTTTCAGACGGGATAAAGCTTCGGTCCTGTGGTTTCTCCCGGCCCTCACCCCTCATTATCTCCCTCTTCCCTAGAGGTCTATTGGGGCATCCCGGGTAGCTCTTTAGCATTAACCCTTACTGGCCTACTGTGCCTGTTCAAATCACCATATAGAGGCTTCTGGGGATAATGAGCCTGGGGTTCCTTCGGGACAAGCCCGGCTATGTGTTGCGTGTGGGGTATCCCCAATCGGTGATGGTGTCAGGGTATGTGTATCCTGCGCCCAGCAGGTACTTGCACTGCAGTCTAGGTTACCTGTTGCTGGGCCTGCGCCCCCTCGGGCTTCGCCTACCCCTCCACGCCTGCATCTGACCCCCTACGAGGAGCATACTAGCGGGGAGTCTCAGCCTGATTTGGCTGCACGGGTAGCCAGCATTGAGAAACATATTACTGGGTCTGCATCGCGTAGGGCTTCTGCTAAGAAGCGGCATTTGTCTCCCACCATCTCCCTCTTTCCTGTGGAAACTGAGGAAGTTTTTGACACTACTGGTTATTCCCCCCTGGAGGAGGGGGAATTGTTCTCTGATTCAGAATCATCTGAGGAGCAACCCAGGGTTTATGGTGGCACAGGGTCTCCCTTTGGGCAAGATCTATGGTCCTCAGATGACACTGACTGGCTCTTGGCTCATATTTTTGAAGTGCTCTGTATCTCCCCTCCTGCCATGGCTCAGCAGCAGCAGGGTGAGCTCTTTCATATGGTTAAACCACGTTTGGAATTCCCTGAGCAGTTGCACTTTAATAATCTGGTGCTCAAAGAATGGGAGTGGCCTAGCAAGCTGCCAGGGGTGCCCAAGAGTTGGGACAAAAGGTATCCCTTCCCTGCTGATGGGATTAAGCATTGGTCATGTCCTCCTGAGGTAGACGCGCCCGTTCTGGGGCTGTCCAATACATCTGTCATGCATTCCCCTGACACTACTACCCTGAGGGATGTCGAGGACCGGCGTATGGACCAACTGGCTTGCCATGCCTTTGCCTGTGTGGGGACCGCGCTACGCCTGGTCTGTGCCTCTGCCATTACAGCTATTGCTATTAAGGGTTTGCTTAAGAGCCTCTTAGAAGGGGCCTCTGATGACGCGGGAGGGGAAGAGTATAGGTCTCTCCTGCTTTGCTATGAATTTGTTGTTTATGTCCTGTCTGCTATGGATGATGCCATTAGAATGTGTGGTAGAACTTCTGCCCTGTTGGTGGCTATACGTCGCTCTGTCTGGCTACGTCAGTGGGTAGCTGATAATGCTGCTAAGAAAGCTCTCACTGGGTTCCCTTTCAAGGGCCTGCGCCTTTTTGGTGAACGCTTGGATTTATTTGCCAAGGGCGGTAGGTTACCTCAACGTAGGAGGCCGTCTCGGTCCTTTCGGGGGATGGGTGCCCTTCTCCCATCCTTCCGTGGTTCCAGACCTGGTCGAGGAGGCTCCTTTACTGGGGCCCGCGGAGATCACTGGGGAAGGGGCAGAGGACGTAGCCGTCCTGGCCTCTCCTGGGGTCCCAAGCCAAAATCCTCACCCAAGCCCCCTCAGGCATGAAGGGGCGCCCTCACCCATCCGGGTGGGGGGGCGGCTTCGACTCTTTGCTCACGTCTGGAGGCTTCACGTCTCAGACCGGTGGATTCAGGAGGTAGTGTCCTCTGGTTACAAGATAGAGTTTGAGCCTGGCCGCCCCCAAGATTTATCACATCCCAGATGGCTCAAAACCCCCTGTCAGCTCAGGGTCTGTGCCTTGCTGTCCAAAACCTTCTGGAGTTGGGGGTTATCTGCCAGGTGCCTTTGAGGGAAAGGGGCAGAGGCTACTATTCCAATCTTTTCACTGTTCCCAAAAAAGACGGGTCCATCAGACCTATCCTGGATTTAAAGTGCCTCAACAAATTTGTCAGATTCAAACACTTTTGCATGGACGCTCTGCTGTCAATTCACTACGCCCAGGGGACTTCTTGACCTCTGTAGACATCAAGGACGCTTACCTTCATGTACCAGTCTTTCCAGGTCATCAGAGATTCCTCAGGTTCGCTCTGGAGGATCAGCACTATAAATTTGTGCGTCTGCCTTTCGGTGTGACCTCGGCCCCCAGGGTATTCACCAAGGTACTGGCGGGCGTACTGGCTCTGCTGAGATGTCAGGGCATTCGCATCCTTCCTTCTTTCGGCTGGGTGATCAACCACCCCAAGTCTTTCCTGTCACCGTCAGTGGTGAGGTCCTTTCTGGGCATGACTCTGGATACGTCTAAGGTCAAGATTTTTCTGCCTCAGCAGAAGGTGGAGAGTCTTCAGGCCCAAGCCAGGTTCCTTATGTCTTGCCCTCATCCCTCCATTCAGCAGGGGATGCAGCTGGTGGGCCTGATGGTGTCTTGCTTCGAGGCGGTTCCATACGCTCAGTTTCACATGAGGCCTCTTCAACTTCACCTCTTATCAGTTTGGGATCGGGACCCTCGGTCCCTGGATCAGGTCTTGATTCTGCCCCCCCTCTTGGTGGCTGGACTCAAGAAACCTGTTGGTGGGCAGATCCTTTCTGGCCCCGTGTTGGGAGACAGTCACCACAGATGACTGAGGTATGGGGGGGCTTCTGGAAATCCCTGAAGTTCCAGGGTCAGTGGGGCCCTCAGGAGGCCCACACCCCTATCAACATTCTGGAATTGAGGGCGATAAGGTTGGTTCTCACCCAATTGACTCCACACCTTCAGGGACGGGCGGGCCAGGTCCGTTTGGACAACCAGACGGTGATTGCCTACATCATCAGGGAGGGACCCTGAGCAAGAGGGTCCTCAAGGAAGTGTCCCTGATACTGTCTTGGGTGGAGGAGAATGTTCCCTGCATCTCAGCTGTGTATATCCCGGGGGTGGAGAATCTGGAGGCAGACTCCCTCAGCAGGGGGACCTCTCGTCTGGGAGAATGGTCCCTCAGCAGCAGGGTGTTTCACTCCCTGTGCCACCGCTGGGTCAGCCAGATGTGGATCTGTTTGTGTCCCGTCACAATCACAAGCTTCCAGTCTTTGTCTCTCTGTCCCAGGACCCTCTGGCCTTGGCCATGGATGCACTAGCAATGTCTTGGAAGAGCTTTCAGCTTCTCTATGTGTTCCCTCCTTTTCATCTGTTGGGCAAGGTGCTACGCAAGATTGCTCAGGAAGGGGTACCAACCATTCTGGTGGCCCCCCGTTGGCCAAGAACGGTGTGGTTCGCAGACGTCGTGCAGTTGGCAGTAGATCAGTATGTTCTGCCCAAGGATCCAGACCTGCTCACTCAGGGACAGCTACGCCATCCCAATTTACAAACACTGGCTTTTCACGGCCTGGATGCTGAAATCTCCATCTTGATGGAGAAGGGGCTGCCTGCCTCTGTTGTTAATACCATGATTCAAGCTAGGAAGAAGTCCTCATCATCCATCTACTATAGGGTCTGGCATGCTTACATTGAATGGTGTGAGTCTAAGTCGCTTCCCTGTAGGGTGTTTTCTGTCCCTAGGATTCTGGAATTCCTGCAAAATGGTTTGGATTTGGCTCTTCAGCTTAGTACCCTCAAAGGTCATGTTTCTGCTCTGGCCATTTTCTTCCAAAGATCCTTTGCTCACCATCGTATGGATAAGACTTTCTTCAAAGGGGTTACTCATGTGCGTCCTCCACGTAAGCCTATGTTATCAGTATGGGACTTGAACTTGGTCTTATCTGCCTTGCAGGGATCTCCCTTTCAGCCTTTACGTGAGGCCCCTTTGTCCATTTTGACCATTAAAGTAGTCTATTCTTAGTATACAGTACGTTCTGCTCCAGATATAATACTTACTATCGGGTATTACTCCGCCAGATGGCGCTGGACTGCAGAGACATCGAAAATAGGCTCCTCCCGCCCCTCAAATACCCAGGGACCTCCGACAAATCCCCAATTTTCTCTGCAGTCTGGACTGCGAAGGACAAGAAATGTCTCTCTCTACTCGCAGGTGAGCGGGGCTATTAGCCTGCGGCCCTGTAGGACTATTCCCACCCTTTCCATTATTAATGTGCCTCCCAGCCTTGGCTGTGCTGGTCGGGTGATGGTAGGCAGCACCGCTGTTAGGTGCTTAGGAGCGCTGCTCCACCGCAATCCCCCACCAAAGGGTAGGCGGTTCAGGCTTATGGTGAGCCTCTATGGGATGCCCCTCCTGCACTATTGCCCCTTGCCCCTATCTATCGGTGGGTCCTATGTCATGTGGCCGCTGTCCTCCCTCATTCTCCTTGTAGCCTTCGGGGGGAAAGGGTGTGTGTGTGTGTGTGTGTGTGTGTGTATGCATATACGTGTATTGGATTTGTGCCTTTTTACATTGTGCTTTGTGTCAGACACCGCGCTGACTTGTTTTACTGTTTCTATAACTTAAACTTGCCGCCACGCGCCTTTACTCCACTATGTTCCGCACTTGGTGGCGGCGTTATCTCAGGCCGTTATTGGCTGCTTGTTATGTGTTGGCTTTGCGCTCTTCGGGGGGGGGGGGGGCGGGCCTGTCTCTGGCGCGTTCCGCATCATTGCTTGTACGCCCCGCCCCTCGAGGTAGACCGACGCCATTTTGTCTGCTTGGTCGGCTGCTGCGTGACGGACCTCTACCTACCGCGGTCCGTAGGTGCCCTCGCGGGCGGCTCTATTACCACCTTTTTTTTATTGTCTGCTTACGGCTCTTTTGATTGTGTCTTTCTGACGGGCGAATCCATTGGCTTCTCCCGGCCCTCTATTAGTTGATTAACTTGTGAGGCCTAGTGTAATTACTCCCACTTCCCTAGCGGGTTATTAGGGCATCCTGGGTTGCTGTGTAGCGTTAATCCCTATCGGCCTATAGTGCCGCTATGATCACCATATGGAGGCATCTCAGGATAATGTGACCGGAGTTCCTTCGGGACAAGCCCGGCTGTGTGTATCTTGTGGGGTGTCCCCTATTAGCGCTGACAATGCGTGGGTCTGTGTACCTTGCGCCTAGCAGGTGCTTGCTCTGCAATCTGGCCTTCCAGTGGCTGGGCCTGCACCTCGTTTCACTTCACCTACCCCCCCAAGCTTAAATCTCACTCCTACTGAGTTGCATACAAGTGGGGATTCTCAGCCTGATGTGTCTTCTAGACTGGCTAGTGTTGAGAAGTTAATTGCTAATACCTTGGCGCGAAAGGCCCCTGCTAAAAAGTGGCACTTAACGCCTAATGTCACTCTTTTCCCTGTGGAAACTGATGAGTTTTGGCATCTTTGTGGCTATACCCCTTCGGACGAAGGGGAGCTATTCTCTGACTCAGGGTCATCTGATGAGAGGCCCAGGGGACATAACAATTCTGGCTCTGACCCCTGGGCCCCGGATGATACTGATAGATTGCTGACCCAGATTTTTGAGGTTCTGTCCATTTCTCCCAGGCAGAGGGGGAACTGTTCCATACCGCTAAGTCACGCTTGGAATTTCCTGAGCAAGCACATTTCAATAACCTTGTGCTCAAGGAATGGGAACATCCCAGTAGACTTCCCGGTGTACCTAAGAGTTGGGATAGGAAATATCCTTTTCCTGCTGATGTGGTTAAGTATTGGTCATCCCCTCCCGAAGTGGATGCCCCGGTCCTAGGGTTATCTAACACCTCTGTTATGCACTCCCCTGACTCTACTACCCTGCGGGATGCTGAGGTCCGGCGCATTGACCAGCTGGCGTCCCATGCCTTTGTCTGTGCCTCAGCCATTACGGCTGTGGCCATTAGGACCCTGCTTAGAAGCATACTTGATAGTGCCCCTGATGATTTGCCTTGTGAGGTGTTTAATGCACACTCTAGTTGTGATGTTTTTGTAAATTTTGTCCTCTCTGCCTTGGATGACACCATTAGAATGTGTGCCAGAACATCTGCCCTTGTGGTGGCTATACACAGCTCGGTTTGGCTACGCCAGTGGGCTGCTGACTACGCTGACAAGAAGGCCCTCACTGGTTTTCCCTTCAAAGGATTTCGCCTGTTTGGGGACCGCCTGGACCTTTTTGCTAAAGGAGGCAGGTTACCCCAGCGCAGACGGCAGTCTCAGCCCTTTCGAGGTCAGGGCTCTTTCTCTTCCCCTACCGTGGTGCTAGACAAGGGAGGGGGATTCCCTTTACTGGGGCCCGGGGAGACTTCTGGGGTAGGGGCAGAGGACGTGGACGTCCTGGCTCCTCCCGGGGCTCCAAGCCTAAGTCCTCTCTCAAGCCCCCTCAGGCATGATGGGGCGCCCTCACCCATCCGGGTGGGGGGACGGCTTCAGCACTTTGCTCACGTCTGGAGGCTTCATGTCTCAGACCGGTGGATTCCGGAGGTAGTGTCCTCCGGTTACAAGATAGAGTTTGCTGCCTGGCCGCCCCCAAGATTCATCAGATCCCAGACTCCAGGGCTTCGGACGTTCCTCTTTAATTCGCCAACTGCATTAAATGCCCAAGCAATACATTTTTGGAAGGTTACACTGGAAAGTTCAAAAGAGTTCAAAACTTAAATTATACAGTTAGAATATAACTAATATTTACACACTAAAGGTGCAACTATGTAAAATAAAGGCAGCTCTCATTTGCCCGCACGTGCACCATTGGAGCAGGGAAAGGTAACAGTGAGTTTTTATGGGTGAACTGGGACTTTCACCAGCAGGGCATCTTGAATCTTACAGATTCCATACCCGCTGGGTTCAAGTGCAACTTTCACTCAGGGCTTATGGCTGTCATGCAAGGTTTGATTCAGCACTATATTTTTTTTCTCATGATTCTCATGATTAGTTGCATAAGGGCATTTTTTTTTTAAGTTGCACTTTCTCTAAAAAAAAAAAGGAGTTAAAAATAATCAACCCTTCAGATTACTGTCCCCTGTCGGAATCAGGGCAGGATTGAGGCGATCAGTGTGTTTTATTATTTTAATGCCCAAATTCGGCTTAGCACAGGGGGAGGGTGGGGTGGCTGCAGGGTTACAAAAAGCCTTGAGTTCCTCTTTCAGTGAAGCAAATTAAATATGTTTTACCTTGCTCTAGTTAACATTTTAGGTGCAAATCATGTTCTGACTTCCTCCCTTAACTGAATAACACCATATTATATCTCATGCCCTATTTTGAAATAAAGCAAAGCCAATCCTACATTTTAAGAGGTATTTTAAGGCAAGTTTACTGAATCAATGCTCAAGTATTGGAAATGAGAATGTATAGCCCACTTAAGCACACCATGGTCCTATTTTATGAGTTAATATTGACTACCTTTTCATGGCTGAGCTGTTGGTTCTAGACATTTCCACTTTACAGTAACATAACTAATGTGTGAATAAGACACCGCTTACAGTAAAGGTGTGATCCCCTATCAGTGCCATGTTGGAAGTCAATGGGTTTACCAGTGCAAAAGGTTGCATCAGCAGTAGTGTCCACATATTTTTGGCAATGCTTAAAGGGATCCAAAAGGCACCAATACATTTTGGATCACTATATGTATCTGAATAGCATCCCAGCGTGGGTGCCCTGCCTGATTAAGCATTATAACCAGCTGTTTTTTGATCTAGCCGCCTATCTTACTTGTGGGATCCAGTGGTGACCGGAGCTGCAGGTTCCACAATTTCAGGTGCCACTAGATCTCTGAAGTAAGATAACTGGATAGCTCAGGAACCATCTGCTTATTATGTTTTATCAGGCAGAGCATCCCAAACTGGCATGTCCGCTGATAGATATAAAGGTCGATTCAGCACCAGAGAAAAATGATCTTTTAGGAGAGAAAACAAAGATATAAAGGTTTATTCAGCACCAGGTGGAAAGGAAATTCTATTTACATTCAAGGTGAACAATGAAACAGAATATGAGTTTTCTCTCCTGAAAAGTTGCACAATATTTTTTGTGGTGCTGAATCAACCCTATAGTTATCCAATAGTTATTCGGGACTGTTGATCAATTGAAGAGAAGATCTTTCATTCACAGTGACAGGTTTTCTCTGGCCTGGTTTGCAGGATCATTATAATTACAGTGTATGTCAGAGTTTCTGTTCTTCTTTAAGAAGTGGCTAGAGATTGGATGTAATATATTCTGTGTAGCTGCCATGTCCTTTTTTCCAGTTAGCAGTGTGCTCATCTCTTGGGAGATCATGATTTCAATCTTCCAGTCTCCTTCTACCTCGCTTTATGTGACCGTGCGTCAGGCAGGTCTTTGTATGGACTCATTTCCTTCCCAACGGCTTGTTGCATTTTGCCGTATCTTCTCATCTGACAAATAATCAAAGGCCAGAATTCCTTCCATATGTTCTGCCGGCTACACGAGAGCTCTCTTATAGTGACTGACGTGAAGGGCTGATAAGAGCTACAGCTATATTTAGACTCTTACTGATATTCTTTCGAAAACCAATATTGGCTGCATTGTATCTAATTTATTTTATTTAAGCAGGATAAATGGCTGGGTAAAGCTAATCTAGCCCTTATCAAGCAGTAGATTTGACACACAGTCTTGTAGTGGTGGCAGTAATGGATTACATTCAGGTATGATTTAAAGCGGTCCAACACCCAAAATAGGTTTTGGATGCTATTTTGATAGTTTCACGGTGCATTGACCCTCAAAAATCCCTGTTTGTCTTACCTCCACCGCAATTCCCTAGTGACATCCGGGCCCGCAAATGGCCTCCGGTAGTCAGGTGGTCCAGAGTCATTTCCACTTTTCCAGATGCTAGTAGAAACGCAGACTGCTTGACCGATGAGCAGCCAATTGCGAGGCTGGAGTTTGCGGGGGATCACACTAGAGGTAAGTGAAGCAAGGGTTTGCGTGGGTGTATGTGCCAGGGGAAGGGGAGGAGGTGCTCCAGCATTTGGATTCACCCATGCAACCATCATAATAACGGCCAACACCCGTTATAGACATCTAGTCATTCCTTTCCAAGTGATCAGACCCCATCAATACTGCTCTCAACAGCATAGGGCATGTTGAAAGCCCTACAAGGCATTACACAATGGAGAGCACTGTTGCTGTTACCAGACGTGGAAGGTGGTGGGTTGGGGTCCTAATGCATGCTTTCCCACACATAGGAATTTTCCTTCGCAATTAACCCATCTATGTAGTGAGCGTACACATACCAGGAGCGGTGGACTGCCCTAATTACTGCACCTGGGGGTTAGGTGCCCCCTTAAAGTGGACCAACACCCAGGATTTTGACTATCCTGGGTTTTGGTCCACTTCGGTGGGGAACCCCGATCGGGGGTGCCCCGCTGTGTGAAACCCCCCAGAAAGCCCCGAAAACTCACCTCTCCCCGCTCCCACGTGACCGCTGCAGCCAATCCCTGCCGGCGGACAAGCGAGAGGCAGCGCCGGACAAGCAGAGCGCGCCCGCCGCCGCCTCCCACGCGTCCCTCTTACAGGGAGCGCACCCGCGCCAGCCATTCACAAACGGCCCGAGCGGGAGCGGGCCCTGCTAGAGGGACGCACGGGAGGGGGGCGGTGGACTCGCATGCGCCGCTGGAACATGGAAAAGGTAGGATTGTGGGCTTCCTGGGGGGTTTCACCCCGATTTCGGATGCCCCGTGGGGAGGGATCTGATCGATCCCCCCTGGGTGTTGGTCCACTTTAACATTTATTTATTTATGCCATTCTTACAAAGAATGCACTAAATGGGCGGGGGTATATGCTTTTGTAACTGCAATTTTGAGTTTCATAAAGTCAAAGTGGTATTTAAAGTTGTCTCCAGGCCAACATGAACCTTTTTGCATTCTTTACATTTGTAGTATCTCTACATTATAGCTAACATATTTGCATACCCCTCAATTGCTGCAAATGTTTTGCCCACAGCAGTCTTTGTGAATGTGAAAAGTGTGTTAGACATCAGAAAATCAAGTTGTAGCAACTGCAGCCCGATCTCAGAAGCAATGCAGGAAGTCCATTAATTAAATAAATTTTGTATTTACAGACAAATCAACAAACAGGAAAAATGAAGACATTTATGTAAGACGCCCAACAACACGTATGAGATTATCAAAATATGCTGCTTACAATACCTACCACCACTGTGAGCAGTGCCACCAGTACATGGGATACAACTCCAGGTTTCAAGTAAGCAGAAACATACATGTATACCCAACTATTAAGTGACATATCTAACATATAGTCCTATTTAAATCTAAAAAATGTAATAAAAACATATTAATAGACAACTGGGTGGGCACTGAATGGCAGTGTTAGACCTAGGGACAACTATAGGCTTTGATATCTAAAGCAGATCCCAATTGCCCCTTTTCTGATGACACCAGTCTCTGGCCTAGCGAATGACTGTAAAGCTGTAAAGGCCGCAAATGAACCCTTCACCTGCTAGACCTGCTAGCCTATACTGGATCTCAGGACTGCAGTCCTGGGTGCTAGTTTTTCAAGCCACTGGAGATCTTGAGTGATAGGCACATCATCGAATTACAGCACAGCGATTGGTACCAGGTACAATTTTTTCAGTTTTTATGCACTAATGTGTTTACCTAAATTCTTAGCGACACAGATAAGAGACTAGGTACTATGTGTCTCTGCCTAGTACAGGAATTTTAATAGTAGAAGGCATTGGGGGTCATGCTAGTTATTTTATTCAAGCAAGTTTACTTTGGTGTCAACTGAAACTTATATTTGAGTTAGCTTTTTGACTAGAACACACAAAGAGTGCAATAAAAATGTTGTAATTTTCCAATAAATAACTTGTACGTAAATGGGGCATTTTGACAGGTACATCATTTTAAGGACCTCAATGGAAAAATGATGTACCTCACCAAAGAAAATGCCCCAGTTGCAGTTACAGGTGATTTTGGGGATAAAATTAGAACAGAACAAAATATTGCACTTTTTTGTGTGTAACAGGAAAAAGGCTTTTTCAGTTTTAAGTTTCGGTTTACACCCAAAGTTAAACTAGCTTCACCAAATAAATAGCATGAGCCCAACTGATGGCTACAAGGAAATTGTTTTTGGTTGTAGGGACTTGGGCAGGTGGTAATAGGGGTGAGATTTATTGGAATCACTGCTGTAGGAGCGATTATTAAACGCTTAACTTAACCAACTGCGTTATCTCAGCACATAAGCCATGGGAAGCATATCCAAATGGCCTTTATACAGGTTTTGCTCAGCATATTGTTTTATTGACAATGACAGTTGTGTATTCTGACTAACATGGGTCTCTCCCTAACCAGGCTTGTGATGATATTCTGATGACATTTAGTTTTGAAATGATACAATTTTTATTACATTTATTTTCTCTTGTCAACAGATGTATGAATCCACATTGCATGCCTTTGCATTCTCTTACTCCTTTCTAGGAGAGGAGATACAATTGCACTTCATCATACCCAAATCCAAAGAGCACCATTTTGTATTCAGCCAACAAGGTGGCCAGTTGGAGAGTATGAGATTACCCTTGGTGTCCGATAAGGTAGGAGCACAGATATTGTCAAATCTGGCAGTTTTAACCCAATCACCAGGCAGGGGTGGACTGGGGCTGAAAAATCAGCCCAAAACTTGACTTGCCACTGGCCAACCCATGACATCCAGGCTAAACCCTGCCTCCAATGCATTTCTCAGCTGGTCAATCAGTGCACCCCACAGCTAAGGATATGGCGTTGCAGGGGCAGATCATGGGCAGGGGTGGATATGGCATATCTTAAACCGGACCTTCGCCCTGAATAAGAGTCTATCTTATATGTTTCCCCCACCCCGTACATACAGATTGCCCACATTAAAAATCATGCTACCTGCATCTACTGCATTTTATGAGCCTTTAAACATCCAAGATGGCTGCAGGCTGCCTGCAAACAGGAAGTGTCTTCTGACTATGCCGCTCTGCATTGTGGGATTTCTGTCCCTTTGCTAATGCCAGCTCTGCTCTGTCTGTACAAAGCACAGCTATAACCCCACCCCCTGCACTTTTGCTCCCTCTCCTCAGTATGTGTGATGCTTCTGAGGCAAGATGGTGGCAACGGTATTATAGAGTCCTGAACAGAGTTGCAGTCCTGGGGGGAAGAATTTTAAGGGTTTGGGCTTTTCATTAAATGATGCTGAAGGTCCGGTTCAAAGAGGACCAGACCTAGAGTCTAAAAGACTCTAAAACACCTGGCAGACATGATAGTCCACGGGCAGGTGCGTGCTAAGTGGAGGAAGCGGGTGTTGTATGCTCTGTGGGATTCACATTTGACCAAAACAAGATCCTGATTTGGGATGTGCCCTAGGGTTTCAGCCAGACCTATAGTCTTTTAGGCTTCAGGTCTTGTGTTGGTCTGCTTTAACCCTGTAACTGTCCTAGTGAAATTAAAAAAATTGTCTCCCTTAGCAGGGACAGTTCCAGACACACAGTGCAGAGTGTGGGGTTCTGACACACAGGGTGAAGGGACAATAGAGGTAAGCATTCTGCCCAAACAAACCTAAAATCTCTTTTTATTGATAGGGTAACCCCGAGCAAAACAGATAGTACTGAAGCTTTAGTATTGCAGAGGTAATGTGGCCGGGGTGGGTGAATCAAAAGGGGGGTGGGGGTGGGATGGCTGGGAGTGAGTGAATCAGAAGGCAGAATAGCATGGGGAAACATTTCTTTGGCCTCATTGTGAGGCTCTAGCTTTACTTCCTGTCTATCCGGTCATCAACAAAAGGACAAAAAGGCATTACTGTTTGACTTTGCAGATGGGAAGTGAAGGTGAAGCTCTATATTGGGACCACCGACAGCAAAATTAAATAAACATGAAATAAAATAAAATTCGAACTTGCCAACTAAAGTTTTTTTAGTTGGGCATTATGCCTATTATTTATGCATAGTGCCATTTGAGAATTATCCAATTTGCTATACACTGATATATAAAATTCCCCTTGTAACCTTTACTTTATTTTATGGTATTCTCTAGAGCACTGACTGTGTAAAAAGTCCCATCTTCACACCCACAACCGGACGCCATGAGCATGGTCTGTTTAACCTGTATCACGTCATGGATGGCAGCAGCCATTTGCACATTTTAGTGGTCAAGGAGTATGAGATGGCAATCTATAAAAAGTATTGGCCCAACCACATCATGCTTGTTTTGCCCAGTATCTTCAACAGCGCCGGAGTTGGTAAGTAAATTCTGTTACTGGGTCTATCAAGAAACCACATGATGGTCCTAAATGTACTAAAGACCAGGATTTAAAATATTATTAAAACTGACCTGAATACATTGGAGGTCATGCTAAATATTTGGTGAAGCCAGTGTGTCTTGCAGTGTGACTTGCAACCTGCATCCCGGTGAGTTTTTTAGCTTTTAGACACAAAAAAGTGCAAAAAAATGCCCCCCCCCCCCAAATTACCTGTACCTGTGATGGGGCATTTTTACAGGTTAGGCACATAATTTTTCCTGTGAGGTAAGGGTATTTGTTTTCAAGTCAGAACACTACGGGCTATGTAGAAAAATGGTGAAATCTTTAGCATAGCCCATAGGGTGCTGTTATTTCCAAACTTACTATACAAAATATATCCTTACCTCACTGGAACATTAATGCACCTAAACTGTAAAGGTGGCCTCACATGACCAGATAATTCTTTTGAGGAAAATGTAAGACAAATATTTTTTTGCACTTTTTTGTGTGTTATCACTAAGCTCAGCGGGATGCAGGTTGCAATCCACACCGCAATGCCCACTAGAAGTCACACTGGCTTCACCAAATATTTTGCATGACCCCCAGTGTCATATATTACTTAATTTATGGAAAACCTCTGTGTACATCTGCATTTTTGCTTGAAGGAAGTTTACTGAATCAGGGGTGATAGGGTGGGAAGATGCTAATATGGGAGAACATCTCTATTCTATTGACCCATCTCCCGAGCCAGCAACATTTTGCACTGGAATAACATATTATTGCTATTGCAATTCTTTGGATGTAGTGTAGATATGCTTTTAACTATCATGCAATGATTTGGGCGGATGGAAGAGTAGTTATTATAGTTTCCCAGCTTTGGGGACAGGCTATTAGAATTGAATAGTCTCCCCTGTAAGAGTGGAATGGTACATTCAAAACCTGTGACTGCTGGTTATTCTTTCTTTAATTAAAGAAAAACAATATGCTTGGCTAAATTTATTTTCTGTTAGGAACCCTTTATTGCAGAATCTAGCAGGATTATTAATCTGAGCCTATTTTGTGATAGAGCTCCTTTAAAATTGGGAAACAGGCCTATTTTATAGATAGATTAGATAGATTTCTATACGTTACTTTTGTTAAACTTTTTAATGAATGTTTTTCTTTCCTTTTGTGTTGTTCTGTTTTGTTGTGAATGCAGGAAGAGGTTCAGCAGGGCATAGAAACACATTCGTTAACTTTGTGCCGATAGTGCTGAGGTCATAATAACCTGAGCGCTGATAACTGATATTTATTAATGATTTTTATTCCTCATTACACATATATGTCAGTACTATTCCTCTATCTATCTCAGCCCTTGAGATATACATCCTTTAAATGCACATCTTGTGTTTACCCATTATCTACTGTATTGAAAGCTTGTGTTGTTCTGGTTCATTCTCTTGCTACCAAAACTTTTAATTCCTGTTGTAGTGAAATAATTTTTTTTGTTATCTGTATTACCCCGTCTGTAAAATATATTTATCAGACACTTATCCTAGATTGATGAAAAGTTCATTTTCACAAGTCGTGCATGATATTTTAGCAGCCATGATTATTGCAGGAGAATAGAACCTGCTTCTCAAGCTACTATTCCCTGTAGCTCTGATGTCTTCAGAATGCCATGCTGTGGCCCGGAAGGGTCATGCTGACACCCATGAGCCCAGGCTAGCCAACTTCCACATAATAGAATGCATTGAGTTGTTGGGCCAGGTCAGTGATTCTGGAGGTGGCTAGTAAAGGTATGCAGACATTCAAAACGATTATAAAATAATAAAACATCCACACTGGTAATTAACAAATCATAAAAAATAATCTAGTGATAACAAATAGCCTTTTTGTTTATTTCTCTCTTTCTTTATTGGAAAGCAGACAATTCTATCTGGAAGCACGCTGGGCTCAGAGCAATAATGTTTGATGTCTTGTTCTGGGCTTTTTACAGGCGCTGCTCATTTCCTCATCAAAGAGCTGTCTTACCACAACCTGGAACTGGAGCGCAATAGACAGGCCGAGTTGGGGGTCCAGCCCCAAGATATTTGGCCTTTCATAGTCATCGCTGCCGATTCTTGTGTGATGTGGAACGTTGTGGATGTTAAAGTGACAGGAGACCCCCAGAGGTACATTCTATCAAAATTCATGTCTACACAAGCACCAAAGATACTTGTGATTCTTTTATACTTTTTTATTCCCTCTAGAGTGGGTGCCATCTTTTTGAAAATATACTCCAGTTTTTAAAATGCTGCCTGGCCTCCATAGTATAGTAAATTATTTCTGTAAATAAGCGTTGTTCTGTTTATTAAGGTTTTGGAAATGTAAGGTTGGTGCAGGCAAGGATTTCACTTTCTGTAATTGCCTACCCTATCCCTATATATTTTAATAGCTGAAGTGCAAATCAGCTGGACAGCAAATGATTTGGAGTTTTTTTAAAGCAGAATATTACAGGGGTTGAACAAATAAACATAATACCATTTCAGAAAAGCAGTTGGTTTAGGTTCCTTTAGATGAGACCTTGAAAGACATAACGTTTCACAGAAGACAGATCCAACCCATTGTGGTAAACTGGTGGGCAGCATGGGGTTCCCAAGCACCTATATATTTGGTAATTTTGTCTCTTTTCTCCTAAGTATACTAGAGTGACAGACCTTATTTCTACTTTTATATAAATCAATAGATTGTGGACTAGTCTCACAATAGATGAAGACACATACAGTAGTTGGATTATCTCTTCCTTCATACATGACTTGACTCCTGAGGAGAAACACCCGCATCCCGCCTACTCTTATCAAAGATTTTGAAGTGGGGGGCCTCTCCTTAACCACTTCGAGGTAAAGGAATGTCCACACAGATAGCAAAATAGAAAACTTTTCTCAAACACTTTGAGGTAAAGGAATTCATACACTCACAGCAGAATAGAAAACTTCCAGCATGAGGCTGATATCCTTCTGGTGGTGATATTATCCAGTGTGGCTCTTCAGGCAACCAATTAGTTATAACATGTCCCTTTGTGTGGGGAGCCATTTTTGTGCGCATGCTACCCTATATACTTTATCTGATGATACATCATCCTGCAGGGATTGCTCATGGACAGAACGAAATGTGTCTCTGAAGTACATTCTGCAACATATGGAAGGGACACAGAATATTGTTCAGTACGCAATGCTGGGGATGCGGAAGTGGTCAAGTAAAACTAAAAACAGAGACCTGAGAGAACCATTCTCCTGCTGCCACCTCAATGACTTTATCCTTCTCAATGTGGATCTGACACAAGATGTACAGTACAACCAGAACAGGTAGGATGGCTCACCACACAAGCATCCATTGAAAAAGGGAAAGGCTTCTGTAGAAGCATCTGAGTCTTTAGAATGGTTTCGAACAAGCACTAATTTAATTGAATGATTTTGAAGCATTAAAGTGGACCAACACCCAGGATTTTGACTATCCTGGGTTTTGGTCCACTTCAGTGGGGCACCCCTCTGACAGTGCGCGCGCCCGCGCCGGCCATTCACAAACGGCCGGCGCGGGCGCGCGCACGGCTAGAGGAGTGCGCGGGAGGCGAGTTCTTTTGGGGTTTTGGGGGGGGTCCCTCACCGCGGGACATCCCGATCTCGGATGTCCCGCGGTAAGGGGGGTGATCGGCCCGGGAATCTTATAGATTCCCGGGCCGATCACCCATGGGTGACGGTCCACTTTAAGGATCAAAACACCTTTAGCAAAGGTCTAGAAAAATGTGAAAAGCTTATTGTATTTACATTTTTGCTATTTTCTTGATTTGCTGAAAACATTTAGAAGATATATAATAGATTCAGAATTAACGAATTACCAGTACATTAAGTTGTAAACTTACTGCTTACTGAACTCTAGGCTTTCTGATACCCCAATAGAGCATCACTTGCTATGAGCTTTGTCCTTTGGACAACACTAGAACACCCTTACTTCCCTAACCATTGTGTAATAAATATCTATATTTCGAATAGTCCTGACCCTAGTTTGCATAGTATTCTTTTAGCTGAAATGTTGATGCCATGCTTCTTTTTCTTGTCTGATCACCATCTTTGTGGCAAAACCAAGGGCCTTGACCTGCTGCACATCTAAATGCCAAAGGTTCCCCACAAGCATGTTTTAGAGTTCCTTTACACACCAAATTAGAGCACTAAAAATCTACACTTCTGGATTTTTGGCCTTTTGCTGCTATATATATATATAGACCTTCTCCTGCTGTCACCCCGTCCCCATCATAGTTAGGAATGGAAATTGCAAAATGTCTCAAAAACAAGGGGACAACTAGGCGCTAGTTAGAATTTGCTGTGGGAGCCCACTCTACAACTGTACTTGGTACTAGAGTGGGCCTGTGTTACTTTGTGACATATATCATTGCCTACTGCCTTATCCCAAAACAAAAGCTTGTGTTTTCAGGAGTAAAATGTGTTAACATGGCATTGGTTGTGAAATGTTACTGAAGGCTTATATTTTACTATGCCCCTCCTCTAGGTTCACGTGTGTTCATGTTGACTTCAATCTACGAGTGAATAGCTCTGGGCTGCTTATATGTCGCTTTAATCATTTTAGTGTCATGAAGAAGCAGATTGCTGTGGGAGGACATCGGTCTCTGCGTATTAAACCAAAAGTAAGAACCCCTGGTACAACATGGGGGGTTATTTTAGCTGGAGAGGAGGAAAAGTACATGCCACCAGTGGTTTCTGGACCCTCTTATGTTTAACCTGTAGTACAAAAAAGGAATTGCTTTGGATCTATAATGACCTGCAAATATAATTCATGCAACATGCTACTCCTATCTTCTGCACCTCAGTTTATCTGTGTTACACTCACTGGTGTACTCTCAGTAGACTGCTTCCTGTGTCTCCTAGTATCCACCCCATATTATCTTAGTACGCCTGTGTGACTTTTCTGACTGCTTTGTGTATTGCAGTGACTCTGTGACCTTTCTGACACTGAATGTACCCTGGCATTCCCATATTTACCACCCCAGGACCTCCTTAATGAAAATATTTACCTGTCCCCAGGACTCACAGAATGCTGCACTGGAGCATCATGTGACATCTTTTCTGGTCTGGGCTGGCCCATTGTGTAAAATCATGTTTTATTACACAGTTCCTTTAAAGTGTACCAATCACATCCTATGGAAGGTTTAATTTAGAAAAAAAACATGTGTCAACTTCCCTTAGTATCAATTTTGTCTTCAAAGGCAAAATTGAGGTGCAAATTAATGGAAAACAAAGACTTCTTTTGGCTTGTATCTTTCTTTTAGAACTATTTTCAATAGGAACTAATTGCTCCAGTCATGAGATTGCGAGGAGGGGGCTTAAACAGCTATTTTAGTACAATAGTATCCAACAGCTTACAATGGCATAGCTGTCGAAAACAAAAATTTAAATCACAGGAATACCAAGAAGCATTGAGGGCAGAAAACATCCAAATGCTAATGTACCTGGGAGGAAGGGAACAACATAGATTAAGTTGTTGTTCTTTTGGTCCACTTTAAGTGAATGAAGTCCCAGTGAGTGCTGTCCTGGTGTGCAAGACACAAATGATGCAGTTACTTGTCTTGGGCTTTAAAGAAGAGAACAAGCATAAAATATAGAGCCACATAATACCCTTACCCTATCGAACATTTGCAATGAAAGTCGGAGGCGGGGGGTGCAGCGGTAAGCCTTAATATTAGAGATCTAGGAGCCAGAACTACCATTTTTCCTTTTCAGTTTTTGCATCAGTCCCCATGCTGGCTTATGGTTATATTTTTGCATGGATTTTCATTTACTGGCATTAATCATCAAAGGATTTGGTAAAAAAAAAAGAGGGTGCTTGAAGGGGTGTCATGAAGAGTCCCTAGGGTAGCGTGAGCCCAAAATACAGCTTTGTCTAGGTGCACTGGTTGCATTTATTGTAGGCACTCCAGTTCTACTATAATTTGTTGTCTGTGTTTTCTCCAGGCTCTTGACTCCTCAATGTCAGTCTCAACAGCTCACTACATCTGTGCTCCTGATAGCAATCACACCATCTTGGCTGCACCAGCTCAGCTACTCCTGGAAAAATTCCTCCAGCTGCACAGTCAGCGGTTCTTTCCTCTGTCGGTGAATAACTGCAGCCACCCAGTGTTGGTGGTGGACTGTTACCTGAACCTCGGCCCTCAGGTACATACATTTTAACTGTTATTATCTTTAAAGCTGCCCTAGGTTTTCCAAACTGGGTCAATTATGTTGAAAAAAAATACAGTGTATTGAGGACCTTGAAGTAGTTACTAGTTACGTTATCTTCTAAAAAGGGTCCGTCTATACATTAAACCTAATTTAAAAAGAACACAGTAATTACAAAGGGGAAAAGCTTGCTGCATTTTAATAAAATATATATGTAGGAAGAGTGTTCTTGAACACAATCAAGACTGAATAAACACTTTTAATTCATATTAATGTATACTTGCACAAGACAGCTACTATATCACAACAATAAGGCTACAGGCTCAGATTTCACATTCACAATCTGTGTCTGTGTGGAACAGATCATCCCTGTCCTAACAGCTATCTACAAAAAATCAAGAGATGAGGATGTAGTACTTCAGTACTTTCTAAAGAGGTCCATCATTGTTCCAGGGCCAAAATTGTGATCAGCCTGTGTCCTAAACAATTTTAGATCTATTACTCTGGCCTCGTCACGAAGATCTTTGAATGTTTGGTAATGACTTACCTTAAGGATGTCACTTCAAGTAAGTGGGACCCATATCAGTTGCTTATGCAATGTATGGTTATAGATCAAACAGATCAGTGGAGGATGCAGTAAACCTAACTACTGAGACTCGATCTTGCTGACCTACTATGATCTTATGCCGGGATCTTGTTTGTAGATATGTCCTATGCCTTTACCACCATTGATCCTTACACCCTCCACAACATCCTCCTAAAATCATCATGTGGATAAGGAAGGTCTCATTGAGTTACACTAGGTTCTTTCCTATCCTCTGCTAAGACAAGCAACATTGATGCTTCTACGTGCTGCATTCGTTTCCCCATGCTCTTCTCCCTCTACACAAATAATTGCATCTCCACAAACTCATCTGTATGTAGGCCTCAGTTGTAGGTCTTATCAGCAGCAATAATGAATCTGATTACCAGTCTCAAGTTAGAAACCTAAACACATGGTACACAGAAAATAGCCTGATATCTGGGAGCATACATCCCTGGGGACGGGAAGCAGAGCAACCACATCAACTTCTAAGGGAAGCGTGTCACCGAATGGCCATGCAGGCGTTGGGTTTAACTTGAGCTCTTCCTGCACTGTTTGGTATATAGGCGCTACCACTATAGACAAACATCTGCTTAGTAGGATTGCTAGAGCTGCCAAGAGGATAACTGGTCCCCCATCTAGAAGTGCATTTTGGATGCTGGCTTACCTCTTGAAAATGAAAATAATCAAGGACCCCTCTCACCCTGCAAGGTGCAGTAGCAAGGGCTAGTACAATACATGACAGCATTTCGAGCAAGTATCCTAGTCAGCCGCTGTATACTTAATTATCTTAGCCATTACTATATTCTGATTTCTATGGCCTTTTGGAAAGTGGATGTGCTCAAAGTGCTTAGCTGCTCTAAAATGATTTTTTTTTTATTTCTTATGATAGCAAATGTGTGTTTTATGGAAGCAGTTTTCACTACCTTCTATATGTTGCTATTGGCAACTGTTCGCCAAGATCTACTAGAAGAAAGAAGTGAGTCCTGACCTCAGGAAGTGAAAATTGCTGCCATAAAACACATATTTGGTTCTATCATTATTATTATTAATAATAAATAAATATTTATTTATATAGCTCCATCATCTTCCGTAGAGCTTTACAATATATAATTACAGACAAGATAAATATAGTACGGGGAACAATACAAACTAGATGCTACAGTGTTTAAACCAAGTGTTGTGAGCACAGGAGACAATAGGAAGGAGAGCCCTGCCCTTTCGAGCTTACAGTCTAGAGTCTAATATGAAAAAAAAAAATACTAGATAAGTTCAGCCCCTTGAGGACTTCACATTGACACACAAAAATATACACCTTAAAAAATTACTCTGAAAGTTAAAATCACTATTAGTGAATTGTAGTTTATAAGAAAAGTTCCATGTTAGTATCACAGCATTCTTTGAGTACGTTGGTTGAATATAATTGGCAAATAATCTCCTAAATCTGAAAAGTTCTTTAAAAGCTCTGTGCGATAAAAGCATTTATAATGATTGTCAAGGTAATTGCGTGACTGCTAATACAGACTAACCTCACCACTGACCCAGACCATTCAACTCAACATATGACAGGAGGGGATGTAGTAATGTATAAAATGAGTGCGTTGCCATAGAAAAGGTGTAAAAATACACATGCTTTGAGGAATTACCTCTGATTACTGTGGCACAAGATACATTCTTAAATGTCAATTTCAATTGTCAATTACTTCATACCATAATAATTTTTACAGTTTATGTGACCTAAAAGCCAGAGAAAGCATGCCGTGCTCCTGACAGGAGCCACTCTTATGTTATGACATAAGAAAGGAGGCTTTTCAGTCTTTGGTCTCACGTGCTGTGAGGCTGGCAACATCAGCAGCCAGTGCCCCCCCCCCCCCCTACATCTGGGCAAGCTCAGCCAAAGCCACCACAGGGCAGGATGGAGAATCTAGAGCAGCAAAGTCACCGTCGCCAATGCTACAGTGATGGGTGGGTGCAGAGCTGTCAATCTGTGGCCCCTCACTGCACATAAGCCACCAAGCACAGCAACTTGCAGCTCAATGCAGGGAAATGTTTTCTGCTGGACCATCTGGGCGACTACACTACCCCCTGCCCAGAATGGCAAAGCGGGAGTTCCTGAGCAGCACGCACCTGCACAAGGGACTCGATCTGCAGTAAGAAGTTGGGTGCCAGACAACCACCAATAAGTTACTTGGCTGGACTAGTATTTTAAAGGAGAAAATACCATCTGGGGCCTCCACCAGATATTGTGTCCAGTGGACTCCACCTTACTTAATCCGGACCTGGGTTGAGTACTTGTGTTTTCTTACCCACAAAGAAAAACTGCACTTATAAATACTATTTTTACAGACAAAACCCCTTAGCTAAAAAGAATCATGACTACATGTGAAAAAGATTCCAATATCAAAATCATTACACAGTGGTATATAGGGGTCGGTTCAGAGCCTGGTGAGAACAGTCACTTCTTTTTTAGGAAAGAAAATTTCTATTCCCCTTTATTATCTACTGGGTGTAAATTTCCACCTGGCCCTCAGCCCCAAGGTAGACAATGAAAGTGAATGGCAATTTTCTTTCATAAAAAAACGAGTTTTCTCACCATGGTCTAAATCAACCCCACAGTCCAAAAAACCTACAGAAATAAAAGAGAATGAAGAATTCACATTAAAAATGATAAAAACATAATCATTCATCAAAAAAACATAACTTATATGAAATAATTCATTTTGTTGGGCATTTATATAAAGCGATCCTGTACAGAACCCCCCTTTTTTGGTAGAAGGTATATACCACTGTTTTTCTTTGTCAAGAAGTCAACAAACTATCTTTTAAGAAAATTGGAATACATTTTATTTACAGACTATTATCTATTATTTCATTTGAGTTATAGTTTAGTTTTCATAGTGTTTTATTCATTTCATCTTTTATTGCTAGTTGTGTTTTGTGGATTACATGCCACGGATGCCCTTTACGGACTGCAGTGGTCTGCAGGATAAAAGAAGGGCAGATACACCCCTAATTACTTTTCTCAGAAATATTGTTTGTTGTCTTTCCTACTGTCTCTCATCAGCTATGGCCATAGTGTTTTAACGTGTAGTTGCCAGATTGCCCTGCTGTATTTTTGTATGCTTTCCAATGATCGCATGTGAAGCAGAACGTTCAACCTTTATGAATTAAGCCCTTTGCTTTGTGGGAAGAGATCACTTCTGCTCTTTAGCTGTCATTATACAGCAGCATTTATTGATTCCTAATACACAAGGGTACCTGTGCCATTTCCTCAGCTCCAATGTTTAGCCAGTTTCTGACTCACCGATGCGCAAGCAAGAGGTCTCGACCTGTATACTTATTGTAGATCAATAACTCTCCTAGTAAGCTAGAGAGGCAGTGTGGCAATGAGTATATTAACATATATAAATGGTGTTACACAACAACATTCTTTTAGAAAATGTTACCCTTGAACAATGGAAGGTTTTATAATGTGGCATAAACACTTTGGCAGAAATCGGTGCTGATTATAGATTGTGTAGCCACTTAAACCTTCGAAGAAACAAATTGGTCCTGTGCTGTTGCCCACCAAGCCAATATTTCCCAAAGTAAAAAGTGTCATATCTGTAGGAATAAATCAAGACAACCTGACTTGCTGGTTTAATTTTGTTTAAGATGTTTTGCTAGTCATTCGACTGTCTTTCTCAAATCTGAGTTTGACTTCCCAATTAACTTTAAATTGAGAAAACCAGTCGGATGACTAGCGAGGTCCAGATGCCTTGATTTATTGCTACAGTTTTACCATGACCTGGATGAATAAGAACCTTCACAGACATAATAAGTATCTTCCATACGGCCTAGTGCCTATACAGAGTTCTTTGTATATCTGGCATTGTGACTTTTTCAAGTATATGTGGCTGTGTAGTATGCAACAAGTTTCCTAGACATGGGAGTTCAAACTAAGGATGACCATCAAATCTAAATTGGCAGCAGCAACACGTGGCCCTGACATTTGAGGTATATGGGGCTCAGAGATTTTCCAGGTGTACAGCACAGCTTGCTTCATTTCAATTCTTTACATGTGGGTAATCCGCCACTGGTGGCGCAATCGACTGCAGGAAGACTTGTGGCCCCTCCCGGCCCATAAAAGGGCCAGAATTACCCAGAAGACCCCAGTCTTCTCCTGCAGTCTAACTGCGAAGATGGACCATGGACTTCGCAGATAAGCGGGGCATTACTAGCCCGTCGGACGCTGCAAGCCCTATTCCCACCTGCTTCTGGTACCCTTCTTGCCTCCCAGCCATGGCTGCGGATCAGGTGCAGGTAGGGGAATGCCGAGGGTCAGGGGTTCGGCAGAGCTACGCTCTGGGCCGCAGACTCTTCCTCAGAGTAAGCAGGCCATAGGCTATTGTGAGCCTATAGGCGGGGGGAGGAACCACCTTTTTTTTCCCTTTTCATTATGTGTCCCACATGCTTTATTCTTGTACATTTTATGCTGTGTGTTTTTCTCACATTTTTTACCTCACAATATACTTACCTTCCCCGCTCCTGCTCCTCTTGCTTCCTCTACATTATGGCTCTGGGGGGGGGGGGCGCCCCTTGAGGTGCTGCTTGGGCAGGCCGGCGCCACTCTCCTCACAGAGTTTCCTGAGGTAAAGTTCCTGTTTTTACCTCACGCCGTCGCTCCTTGGTCTGCTGACAAGCTGCACAGGCTCTTCAACTGGCTCCCTTTCGGTCCGTGAGTCCGGTCTTTTCTCTGGTACCTTTATTATTGTGTTTTATACTGGCTGTGCATGCGCTGTGGGACGCTTATCTGCTCCCTTTTGTGTCTTTCAGAGTCCCATATTGAGATTCTTGTGGTTCCTGCCGGTCCATACACCCCCCCTCCACCCTTTCCTGCCCTGTGGTTTAGGGTGCTGAGAGTCAAATTGGGGTTTTATTTTGTACGGTTCTGGGCCGTCTTAGTGCCTTAAGACCTGTCTTTCTTATCATAATCACCATAATGGAGGCTTCAGGGAGTGGCGGGCTTGGGAACCCCCCGAGACTTGCTAAGCTTTGTCTTGTGTGTGGTACATGCCTGCTGAGTGGTCGCAACGTGGTTTGTGTGCCCTGCGCCCAGAGTGCTATTGCGGATCAGGATGGGGTGCGGCCCCAGTCCCATTGCTCCTCCGGCCTCGCCGACTCCGCCGCACCTGCTTCTGGCCCCTAGTGAGGGGGAGGCCAGCAGGGACTCGCGTAGTAATTCAGACTGGCTAGCATTGAGCGTCAGTTGGCGTGTTCGGCCGCTGGCAAGGCCAAGATTAAGAAGGGGCATTTGGAGCCGGCTCGGGCCATTTTTGCCGAGGACGATGAGGATTATAAGGCCTTCGGTGGCTGAGATTCCGCTGGGGAGGGTGAGTTGCTCCAGGGGTCCGACTCCTCCGGGGGTAGTCGGGGGGACCTTGACAGTCGCCACGGGTCTTCATCTGACGAGGACGAGTGGCCCCAGGATGATACTGAGCAGCTGTTGTCGGCGGTACTTGATACTCTGCACATTGTTCCTCCTAAGGCAGCCAAGAAGAAACAGGGGGACCTTTTTCGGCCGGAGAGACAGCGCCTTGTCTTTCCTGAACAAGGCCACTTCTCTAAGATGGTTTTTAAGGAATGGGAAAAGCCTAATAGGTTGCCGTTGGTGCCTAGGGGTCTGGACAGACGGTATCCCTTTTCAGAGGATTTGGTTCGCCTATGGTCCCATCCTCCGGAAGTGGATGCTCCTGTTCTGGGGCTCTCCAATACCTCCGTTATGCCGTCTCCTGAGACTTTCTCCTTGCGTGATCATGTTGACAGGCGCATGGATCAGCTAGCCTGTCACGCCTTCACTTCTGTGGGAACCGGTCTGCGCCCTGTCTGTGCTGCGGCCATTGTTTCCATGGCCATTAAGAAGAAGGTAAAGCATCTCGCGGATATTGGCAAATCTCACAAGCGAGTGGAGGAGTATGGGGAGCTTTTGGCTTTATGGAATTCCTTGCCTTTTGTTATATCGGCCATGGATGACGTAGTCCGTTTTGGTGGTAGGGCTTCGACTGCGATGGTCGCGCTGCGTCGCTCTATCTGGTTACGACAGTGAGCAGCGGATGCTGCCACCAAAAAAGCTCTCACAGGTATTCCCTTCCTGGGACTTCGGCTGTTCGGGGAACAGTTGGACCTCCTGGCTAAGGACGGGAGACTTCATCAACGTCGGAAGCAGGTACGGCCTTTTCGGGGCTCTTCTTCCTTTCCTCCGGATACAAGATAGAGCTGGCAGCTTGGCCGCCCCCAAGATTCATTCGGTCCCGGATCTCCCAAAATCCTGTGACGGTGCAGGGCCTGAGGCTGGCTGTTCAACATCTTCTGTCATCAGGAGTGGTTTGCCATGTGCCTCTTCAAGAACGGAGGCGGAGGTTCTACTCCAACCTGTTCACGGTGCCCAAGAAGGACAGTTCCCTGAGACCCATTCTGGATCTAAAGGGTCTCAGCAGATTTGTCAGGTTCAAACACTTCCTCATGGAGACCTTACGGTCGGCAGTGAGCTCTCTTCGGCCAGACGATTTCATGACCACTGTGGACATCAAGGATGCCTATCTGCACGTTCCTGTCTTCCTGGGACACCAGGGGTTCCTGAGGTTCGCTCTGGGGGATCAACACTACCAGTTTGTGGCCTTGCCGTTCGGCATCACCTCGAACCCCCGGGTGTTCACTAAGGTGCTGGTGGGTGTCATGGCCCTTCTGAGGAGCCAGGGCATTCGCGTTCTTCCTTACTTGGACAACCTTTTGATTGCAGCTCCATCTTTGCTTCAGGCAGAGAGAGATACTCGGATGGTAGTGTCCACCCTCGAGTCCTTCGGTTGGGTGATCAATTATCCCAAGTCTTCTCTCTCTCCTTCATCGGTAAGATCCTTCCTGGGAATGACACTGGATACTTCTCAGGTCAAGGAGTTTCTTCCTCAGCAGAAGGTGAAGGGCCTTCAGATGCAGGCGCGGGCCTTGTTGGCTTGCCCTCATCTCTCCGGGGATGCAGTTGGGGGGTCTCATGGTGTCTTGCTTCGAGGCTGTGCCTTTTGCTCAGTTCCACATGAGACCCCTTCAGTTGAATCTCTTGACCATCTGGGATCGGAGTCAGGAGTCCTTGGAGCAGGAATTCGCTCTATCCCCTCTGGCCAGACAGTCCCTCTAGTGGTGGCTGGACTCAAGGAATCTTCTAGTGGGCAGGTACTTTTTGCCTCCGTGCTGGGAGATTGTCACCACAGACACCAGTCTGACCAGTTGGGGAGGGGTTTGGCAATCGCTGAAGTTCCAGGACCAGTGGTGCCCTCAAGAGGCCCATCAATCTCTTGGAGTTGAGAGCGATCAGGTTGGTTCTCTTCCAGTTGACTCCCCACCTTCGGGGTCGTGCAGTCCAGGTCCACTCGAACAATCAGACGGCGGTCGCCTACATCAATCATCAGGGAGGGACTCGGAGCAAATGAGCCCTCAAGGAAGTGTCCCTGATATTGTCTTGGGCAGAGGAGACGGTTCCCTCCATCTCGGAGGTTTACATCCCCGGGGTGGAGAACCAGGAGGTAGATGCCCTGAGCAGAGGGACATCTCGCCTAAGGGAATGGTCTCTCGATAACAAAATCTTTCATGCCCTGTGTTGCCGCTGGGGTCAGCCGGACGTGGACCTGTTTGCTTCCCGTCACAATCACAAGCTTCCGTGATTCGTATCCCTGTCAAGAGATCATCTGGCCTTCGCCACGGACGCGCTGGCATTTCCTTGGAAGGAGTTTCGACTTTGTCTTTCTTCCCTTCCCTCTGTTGGGTCGTGTGCTGCGCAAGATAGCCCAGGAGGGGGTACCGACCATCCTAATGGCCCCCCGCTGGCCGAGGAGGGTATGGTTTGCAGACGTCGTCCAGATGGCGGTGGATCAGTACGTCCTGCCCGACATTCCAGAGTTCCTCACTCAGGGACAGCTGCACCACCCAATTTACAAACGCTGTCTTTGATGGCTTGGCTGCTGAAACCTCCATCCTGATGAATAAGGGTTTGCCGGCTTCGGTCGTCAGTACTATGATTCAGGCTCAGAAAAAATCCTCTTCTATGATTTATTACAGGGTCTGGCACGCTTACATTGCCTGGTGTGAGCCTAAGGCCTTCCCTTGCCGCACCTTCTGTCTTTCCAGGATTCTGAAGTTTCTTCAACACGGTCTAGAATCTGGTCTACAACTGAGTACCCTCAAGGGACAAGTTTCTGCCTTGGCAATTTTTTTCCAAAGATCTTTCGCTAATCATAGGCTTGTCAAAACCTTTTTCCAGGGAGTCACTCATATACGTCCACCGCATAAGCCTCTGGTACCGGTGTGGGATTTGAACTTGGTGCTTTCTGCTCTTCAGAGTCCCCCCTTCGAGCCCCTGTGCGATACTGCTCTTTCTATTCTGACTATTAAGGCGGCGCTCTCCATGAAACCTCCTTATTTTGAGCGGCATTAGGATATGGTGGTGTTCTGTCTTAGGCCCGAATTTTTCCCCAAGGTTGTTTTTGCCTTTCATTTCAATGAGGACATTGTCTTACCTTCCTATTGTCCTGCCCCTGCTAATTCCAAGGAACAGAACCTTCATTCTCTGGATGTGGTCAGGGCACTCAAGTATTATTTGGTCGTGCACTGAGTCTTTTTGGAAGTCTGATTCTCTTTTTGTCCTTCCTTCCGGACCTATGAAGGGCTTGCCTCCAGCCAAATCCACTATCAGCAAGTGGATTAGACAGGCGGTGGTGCAGGCGTACTCTGCTAAGGGGAAGGAACCCCCTTTCTGTGTTAC
This sequence comes from Gastrophryne carolinensis, assembly GCA_027917425.1. NCBI lineage: Eukaryota > Metazoa > Chordata > Amphibia > Anura > Microhylidae > Gastrophryne > Gastrophryne carolinensis. The sequence continues at coordinate 92,092,969 of CM051237.1, forward strand.
AGCTCACTCCACTAGGGCTATTGGTGCCTCTTGGGCCTTCCAGCACCAGGCTTCAGTTGAACAGGTTTGTAAGGCCGCTACTTGGTCTTCGGTTCATACTTTTTCCAAGTTTTACAAAGTTGATTTTAAGGCCTCAGCTGACGCTGTTTTTGGCCGCAAGGTGCTTCAGGCAGTAGTGGCCTGAACTGCCTGCCATTGCTCTCTGGGGATCCCACCCTTCTTTTTTGGACACTGCTGTTGGATGTCCCACATGTAAAGAATTGAAATGAAGCAAGCCATGCTGTACACCTGGAAAAATACAATTCTGTGATTACTCACCTGTAGAATAGTTTTTACGGTGTACAGCACGGGTTGCTTCATCCCACCCTTGTTATCGTTGTTCTCTTTTGCCTTGTTATGGTGATTTTTGTTGAGAGAGTTTCCTTTTAGTGGGCTGTGTTTTACTAACATAGTAATTGCCTCCCGGCTTCTTGCATTACTGCTTTCAGACACTGGGTCTTCTGGGTAATTCTGGCCCTTTTATGGGCCGGGAGGGGCCACAAGTCTTCCTGCAGACGACTGCGCCACCTGTGGCGGATTACCCACATGTAAAGAATTGAAATGAAGCAAGCCGTGCTGTACACCGTAAAAACAATTCTACAGGTGAGTAATCACAGAATTGTATTTTCTGATAGCATTACATGTCACACACCAGAGCAAATGCATCTGTTAGGCAACCAATAAGCAGTAGCCTGTAAATGTAACTTGACCACATATGTCCTAATCTGACTATGCAAAAGCATAACGTATGTACATAAACATATCTATTAACATTTTAAAAGAGGGAGATGGATGGATTGCAGTAAAAAAGATGGTTGGATTAGGGGAGAAATAGAAAGGGAACACAGAGATGGATAGAGCAGGGAACTGAGAGGGCACTAAAGGCTACTCAGAAAAGAGATATTGAAGTATAGTGGAAAAGAGAGACAGAGAACAAAGAGAGAAAGTGCATGAGAGAAGGGCCTGTTGAAATGTGAGAGAGAAGGAGGAAAATTGAAAAGAGAGGAAAAGCTATTGCTTGTTAAGATAATTGGTGGTGAAGTGTGGAGGAAATGCAGTGAAGAAAGAGGAACAGATGGTGAAAAGTAGCAGAAAAATGGGGGAATGTGTGGAAAGGTAGCTAGCAAGCTTGAATTAAAGTGTAAAAAATATGAAACAGAGGATGATAAGGAAAGAAAGATAAAGTGAAAGGGGAGGTTCATGAAAAAGAAAGAACAATGGAAACAGGGAAAAAAGAGGCTAAAAGGGAAAAATGGTGGTAGAGTTAAACATAAAAATACTGGAGACAGGGCAGTTTCTAGTCAAAATAGTGCTCAGTGCAAAAAAAAAAAAATGTCATGCTATGGTGCTGCGGCTGTCCCATTCTGGTATGTGTCATGCTGTGTCTCTTCCATAGCAGTCAGTGCCCACTCCCCATGACTGAGCCCAATATGAACAATGAGGGGCCGCACACCCAAATGGCTAGCCGTAGTCACATGCAAAATTAATATTATTTTTATACTTTATTTATCTAATGCCATCATCAGTCATGGCACTTAACAATGGGTTACAATACAAACGATGCAATCATGGTAATTAGCATGCTGTTTACAGTACATCCTATTTAGTCTGCACAGCCCACAGTAAGAGAGAATATCATCTTTAAAGATGGTGATATACATGTCCATGTACCACCCTGGGGAAAGTCCACCATTCTTATCACGCTTCCTTCTTCACATTAATTTATAGCGGGAAAGAGAGTTTGAAGTCAAGGCACCAGGCAAAGGTTAGGGGTTATTTTTTAAATTGGACACCAGCTATGTTTTGTTTGCAGGCACCTTTACCATTTGTATTTTCTGTTACATGTTACTTTTTTTTATTAATTTTTTTTTATCATCTCATTTCAGATTACAGTGTGCTATGTAAGCTCTCGGCCTCACTCTGTCAATGTCAACTGCGATGGCGTGATGTTCAGTGGGCTCCTCCTGCACCTCTGTGATTCTTTTGTTGTAGCCAGTTTCCTGAAGAAGTTCCAGTTTTTAAAAGGTATTTGATTTGGCTTGAGACATTTGCGTTGTCTACACTTATCCCGACTTCTGTCATACAGACACACTAATTCTATTCATTGTCTTGCCAGGTGCCATGTTGTGTGTCGTGTGTCAGGACCGCAACTCCCTTCGCCAGACAGTTGTCCGGTTAGAGCTGGAAGATGAGTGGCAGTTCCGTCTCCGTGATGAGTTCCAAACGGCCAATGCAAAGGAAGACAAGCCCCTGTTCATCCTCACTGGGCGCCATGTTTAACATAAGTGTCTGTTCACCTTGGGGTACTTCAGTGGAACCTGCGCCTGGTGTGCACTTACTTTTTGGGGTCTGGAGAACTGGACACATTTCTATTGCACTGGATAATGACTTTATTGTAAGCCGCCAACCCTTATGTGGAAACTATTACACATTGGACTTAAACATTTATTTTAACTTTTCCTATAGATATTTGTATTTAATTTGTATTTGTATATATATTTTAAAGCACTGAGTAATAGGGAATTTTTGTACTTTTATTTTTCAGAAAATGTAGATCTTTTATTGTGTTAATATGTATTTTAATTTTTAAAGACAAGATGTGTTACAATGTAACGAATATGGATTGATAGAGAAAAGAGGGTTATGGGAAATAGGGGTTATTAAATGACAAGGAAGTTCCACTTCAAAGATCCAATAAGGCCAAGGGATTTGAAAACCAACATCTAGGGGCTCATTCGTTGATTCTCTTGGTGGTAAAAAAATCACTTTAGGTGAAAAAAGCATGAGAATGTCACTGATGATGGATCACCAGCTAGGGAAGATGATGAAAGTCAGTGGTACGTTTTACACTAGTATAAAAAAGGTGTAAAAAGTGAACTACTTTTCTTAGTAGTAGTTGCCCTTCATTGTCTTTGTGGCTCAGCAACACTGTTCAGCAACAGTGACATTCTCATGCCTCTGTTCACTGCCTCGTGAATATTATTACTACTAAGAGACCTTTTTTCAACTCTTACTAAATCGAACCCTTTATCTGTTGGGAAGTGAATTGAAAACCTCCAGCATAGGTATCCTGTGAAATGTATGACTTCTGTCACCACAAAGATACCTTAAGAGCTTGCATCCATCTTGATTTGTGGCATTTATTCATTTACAGTTTTCCGCAATCCCTGTATCTCTGTGGTATTCACTTAAGTCATGTCACCTTAATGTAATTTGCATTTTAAGCCTCTAACAGAATACCCTGCAATCCAGTGGGTTTTTAAGCATTCAATCCTAAACCAATATGGATACAGTTGTTGTAAATCTGTAACTACATCAGGGTTTCCCAACATGTTTTCGTGAAGTACCAAGTTCCACATTTAAATAATTACGAGTTCCACCCAACACAGACTTTTCGGGGAGGGTGTAGGCCAGCATTAAAGAGGACCTATACTGTATATACTCCTCTAATAGGAGGTGATGGTTGCTTTTTGGGTGTAATGCAGCTTCCAGTATCCATGTGGGACAAACCCCCAGTCTGGAAAGCCTGTCCTCATCTTTATTTTTAGTGTTTGTGTCTTTAGGTGGATACTTTACAAGGGTCTACAATCCAGGGAGTCTCAAGGTGGGAGAATTATAGCTGGGGAGCGATAAACTTTATGTTCCCCTGCTTCGCATCCACTTCTTATTCACTGGGGCAAGTTTGTACCAGTACTGGTACTACTAGTTTGCAAACACTGATCACTGCAAGAAAGAAGGAGAATGTCTAAATCCTCCTTTATTTTAAGTATTATGCTAAATGTAAAAACACATATTAAGAATGTGTTCTGCACGTATGCCGCTTATCTAGTGGTTAAGCTGTTCTTATTAAAAGTAGGAGGGGAGATACATCTCCCACAGCTGTATCTTACCCCAGTGTACATTTGGAAATGTATGTAGGTGTATGGATCTGTGTCTTTAGACTATTTCCCCAGTAACTCAAGAAGCATTTAGTATATTAAGGCAAATTCTTTTAGCTTTATTAGCCTTAATGCTTGCCACAGGGGATAACATATTCTTAGTGTCTGGGCGTAAGGGTCTGAATAACAGTGATCTGCTTGCTGCGACCCTTGTGATTGTAAATCTGTTAGATGTGAAGCCTGGGCTTGTCTAAGAAGGAAAAGAATCTTTGGCAGTTGGTGCGAATTCGAAGACAATTATGTCGGGTCTATATTAGAAAGTGAAATGACCAGGATACAGAGTGGGTCAAACCTATACTGTTTAATTGGAGACTAACACAAATTCCAGCTAAACTCACAGATGAGTGGCATGTACTGTATTTGTGCTACTGTATATGTTCTATTCTTAATGCTTCTATTATATTCATTTTCTAGTTTGGTGTGTTAGACCCCCTCACATAACTTAACTGTCATTCATCTAATCAGACTGTCAGTAAGACAATAGGATAATATAATACACATAAATCTCTTTTGATCTCCTACTGTATGAGCCCAACTGGCTGACCATATGGTCCCTATCCCAGTCCCCATTTTCTCAAAGTTTACTTGGTTTCTGATGAAACATTAGCCATTTTATGTAGTAGCTGTACTTACTGGCACACACGGTTCTCCTTATTGAATATACTCTTAAAGCATTTGGCTATCCAAGTGCCATGTTAAAGGGTTATATTGTCGGAGTAAATAGTTGTATCTTTAAAGGAGAATCCGGTCCTGTTTGTTTTTGCATTACATCAAATCTATCGGTATTGATTGATGTGGTCTGAGCTAGAAACTTTGCAGATTTAAGTCTTAATGTTAATGTGTATGTTAATGCTAACATGATGTGATGTTATGTAAATAGTGTATGTGATACGTGCAGTATGTTCTGATATTGTACTGATCTGTTTAATTTAATATGTTCATTTTTAATAAATATGTCTATTATGCCAATAGTATAATTGCTATATCTGTCCTACCGGTCAAACTTTCTATTTTGTAAATAATCTGAATAATTTATTCTAATAATTCTGACAATGTTTTTGCGCTAATCACAATCGGAGAGGCTCATATTCTCTAAAATCACCTTATACCTATACTGGGTTGTGCAACATCTGCCCTGAGCATTGTCAGCTATGGTGTTTAATATTCTTTAGCAATCCATTAGTATGGGAAGACAAATATGGAGTATCTCATTTAGCAATAAGAATGCTGTCCTCAGTGTTTCATAGACTGTTACACTATCTTATACAGTATACCACCGTATACAATATAAAAGGTCCAACCAAAGTTGAAACAAGTGTCAAAACACCTGCCCTTTATTTTGTGCATGTTGGTTTTCAAATGTTTTTAACTTAAGCAGAATGCAGAAAGGGAGCTAGAAGACTTCCAGTGAATGGTGTATAAGAGTAAGATATTGTTATTGTTTAAAATGTAATTCTGTGCATGCTTTAGTAGTAGTAGTTTCACCGGATGTAAGAAAGAAAGCATAGTTGAATACTGCAGTGCTAGATGATGGGGGTCGGGGGGGGGGGGGGGTGCATGTCATGCTGGCCATTATTTTCTATAAGCCAAACATATCCCCTCAACTACACTCTTATACTAACCATCTGCAGAATGCTGGGATGACTGTAGTCTACATATGCATGTATCATTTTCTTTGAAACTATACAATCGAAATATAAAAATATAATTAGTTCTGTACAGCCTTGACAGACAATATAAACACTATAAACACAACATGAGAGAATAAGCATTGAAGTGGACCAACATGCATTTAAATTAGGAACAGAAACATCCAATCAGTCTATTTCAGGAGTAGTTTTTTAGAATCTAGTCCATGTTTTGGTCCATTTTGATACTCATTTATCTTGATTAACATTGATTAAATTCACCCCAGTACATTCTGTCCTTAACATGCTGATTTGGGAGAACCCATGGCTTGGCAAAAAGGAGAGGTATTTTCAAAAACTGATTCAGAGCCCCTTTTTAGACATTTTTTCCGTTCTTGTCCATTTTTCCTCCTCGACTGATTCAGGGGAGCCCTTTTTCAGGCAGCATTTTTGTGTGAAATGTTTCCATTTTTGTGTGATTTTTTGTTTGGTAGCAAGACCTCCAAAAATGTTGAGAATGGGGTTCTGAATCAACCCTATTGTCTTTGAAAGGTTTATTCTCAATGGTGAGTGTCTGAGTCGATAGATGTGCTGTCTTTATAGAATTCCCAAAGGTGAAACTTCTACCCCATACATTCAGTAGGTCATCCATGGATTCTAGCAGCAGTACATTACACTAAATTAGACTGACCAGTCTTCCTGTATTTTGTAGCAGTTGCAATATTTCCTGGGTGGCATTACAGGTTGACTGATTTATTTTATAGTGCAGAAATGCCCTTCTGTCTATTCCTATGTAAATGTTTTTCCAGGCTGGTACGTCCTAGAAGTCTTCTCATGATAAAAAAAAACTAATAGAGGGACAGGCATCACTCCCCTATAATTGAGGAGCTTGGCTTTACGGAAAAGCTTCCATCCTTTTTATTGCAGGATGGGCTGAGGGTCTCCATGAACAGTTGACGGAAGGAAGAAGAGACCATGTTATAGAGGACCGGATTTACAGCTGAGCTGATGTAGAATAGAGTGTTGGTCAGCATGTAGAGGTAATGGTAGAACGTATACAGGAACCTATACATGGGTAGAAGTATGGTTATTGCGACATGCATTCTATGTTGTTCAGATACATAAACTCGCTTCATATTTTATCCAATAAACCAGTCATGCGGTATCCGTGCAGTGCATAAAATCAAGCATGTGCATGTTGGAACTTCAGTTAATGTTCAAAAATAATGGAGGACAAAAGTGATCTTAGTGACTTGCCACTGTTATGACCAGACAACTATTTTGAGTCTGAGGGTTGAGGGTCATGAAGAACAAAAACAACTATTGATAGCCAGCTTAGATTGAGCTTACATATAGTCCAAAGCAGGGGAGGACTGGGAGCAAAACTTCCTGATAGGCCCTGTCCCCAATGTTCTTCCTGGCTGGTTGAGAAGTGCTATAGCATTGCTGGGACAAGTCATGAGCATCTTTTAAAATAATGGTACTGAATCTTTAGTATTGTAGGGGCAAAGGAGGTGGCAGAGGTAGCTATGGCCCACACTGCCATGATGCTGAGGTTGTAGTATCGCAGGGGCTGAATGTGGGCTGTGGCATCTTGGCTGGGTGTATAATGGGGCTGGGTGCAAAATGGGAAAGACTCGAGGGAAAGGAGGTGGCCAAGGAGAGGGAATCCTTGCTATTAAATGACTAATCAAATACAAATATTCACACCCACTTGTTACCAACACTTATGTGGCATTTAATATATGTTCTTGATGATATCAGAGTTTATATCCATGATCTCAGCAGATTTAAGAATCTGCTTAATAAGAGCTGATGTCTACTATATTAATTTATTGTTTTTATCTTAAAGGGAGAGAGATAATTGAATGATACTTGCTTTATAGTACTAATATTAATGAATTTTGACTGAGATTTTAGGCTTAGACCTAGAAAGTGGCTGTATGATGGTGTGATCCCTCCACCCCAGCATCTTAGTTGGCTGTGTCACGCTTCAACTCTTAGGGGAGGGAGCACCATGAGCAAGGAGCAGATACTGAAAGCTCAAGTAATTGAAAATGTTTGATGAGTTTTCCTCCTGTGGCTTCGGTTCCTGCCCTACAGACATATAATTGTCTAATGTTTTTGGTTGAGCAGTTTTCTCAACCGGAATGGTACATATTCCCTTCATAGACGCTATCAAAGACGTACAGGATCAGAAATATTCCTTTTCTAAAGAGCTCATGGGTAAATGTCGTGCCTAGATGATGTTGACATGCTCAAAACCTTTTCTAGGCTGTATAGAAAAAAATGTGCACATTTGAAAGCAGGAGCTTCTACTACGCTTACTTGCAGAGATTGTACCATGCATTAGTGCCTTAGGCATTAGTGGGGGGTTATAAAATGTAATGGGGGCAGTGGGGGTTATAAAATGTAACATTACCATCTCTCTAATGATACTTACTGGGACCACTCATCATCCGGGATGTAGCAGAACATTAGTCTTCTGGCATGGTATGGTAACCAGCATACAATATAGGCTATCACAATGGCCCCTGTGCATTGAAGAAAACATTATGTTAGATGATGAAATCACTGGCAATACTGTAAAATACAATTCAAGGACATTCTGCAGAATAGCTGTAATTAACTTAGTTTCTGGTAGTTTAGTCCCTCATAACTCAGGGTGCAATTTGAAAGGTTGCATGGCTCAATAAAAGTCCTGAACAGTGCAAATACTGAAAATTAATTATATTTTCTGTACATTTGCTGGAGACACCCTTTAAGATTAAAAAAATCACATAACATAACATAGGTCGGCTGTATAAGTGACCGCTCCTCTCATTAGCTGAACTGTTTATATGGATTTTTAGCAATGCACAGTTTTACAATACAGCTCCTTTAAGCAATAACTGGTGTCATTTTAAAAACTTGGCCAATTCTAGTGATGTATTTTATGTATTTTAGCAAGTGTCTTCTTGTTTGTAACTAAGACATAGTCGCTACTGCAACTGTATCATATAAATGTACATACTATTTTGTTTGTAGATTGATTTTTGTTGTAGATTGTAGAATGAGCTATTCATTTGCCACTAAATGTTCCCTAACTTGCCTATTGCTGAAAGAATTCCTAGTACCGTATGTACATTGCATATACATAGCGATAATGAATTGAATCTTTTTGTCTTTCAGTTTTTCAAAAAGCAAAGTTGGGCCCTTGTTTTATTGTTATAAAGGTTTGAGATGGGGAGTGTTATGTCCCACAACTTAGGCCCTTATTTAACAAGGGATAGCGACAGGTAGCGACTGGTGAGCGGCCGGTAATGACGGGCCCCCCACGAGAACGCCGGCTCCCCGCCACAATCACACATTTATCAAGCCAATCCTGCTTAGCGACTGAGATAGCGCCGGATAGCCACTCATTCATCATTATTCCAGCCTCAGCCCACAGCGCCAGCGTCTGACCTTGAACAGCGACAGGTATGACCTCTCGCTACCTGGCGCTCTCCAATGCATTTCAATGGAACAATCTTTAAATATTCATAATTAATTGTTATTAATTTTTTTATTTTTTTTTTTTTAAATGTGAAAAATTCTGTGACCACTTCTGCAATTTTTAATAATTTTTTTAAGGTAAAAAAAAGTATGGAATTGATATTACAGGTCTGATATTAATGTATTCATATTACTAAATTATTTAAAAAACTTGTTTTTTTTGGTTTCCAAAAATATGGTTGTTTGGGGGGTTAAAAAACTACTTTTAACCCATCGCCGCCAGCGCTCTGGGGTTTAAACATGCATTTTGCAGCGCGATAATTTTTTGAGCGTGATTTTTTAATGAATATGGTCGGAGCCGGTCGCTATTGCCAGTCGCTATCATGCGCTGCCATACAGCGCGGAACCTGTCAAATAGCGACTCCTCACCCAATATTCAACATTACGGCAAACCGACTGAGTCGCTATCAACTACCGAACAACGGCCAAGCACAGCGACTACTAGCGGGCGCTCTGAAAATGCCGCTAAAGTCGCTCAACTTTTGCTACCTGCCGCTATTAATGAATCGGCCTCCCTGTTTTATCTGCTGTTTAGCTTACTGTTTTGCTGCCACTATGGATATGCTTGTTTATATTGTTATAATATTGTACCTGTTAGTCTCTGTAGTCTCTGATTCTGTTAGTCCGATCCTTTTTCTGTCGCTTCTGCATCTTTCTCACTGTTTCCTGTTCTATGATAAGAATATAACTTTACCCGCCAAGTTGGCTTTGTATACAAGGAATTCTGTGGCAAATAAAGTTATTATTATTCTACTTATAGGAATAGTAACAGTGAGGAAAGAAGAAGAGACAAAGGATGCACATAGCTTAGTTTTTAATATCACAGTGTAATCAATGGACAACTATGATTGATTCCTCCATGAGATTACAAACCTGAAGGTAAATCTCACTTGAGTCTTTGTTGTTGCCTTTTTAAACAAGCTGACACTATATAGGGAATGTATGTGGTTTGAGTACAAAATTACAGTACAGGTACACATACATGCTGTCCCAGTAAATCCACACTTGCAGCCAGCCACAATTGCCCTGATATATGAATGTCAAGTACCCGTGTTATGAAAGCTAGTTCTGCGTATCCAGGGGCCGAATATGAATTTTTATTCTCATCTCAAAAGCTGAATATGTAGTATTTGACCTTATGGCTCATCTGTACTCTTACACACTTCACACTTTATTCCCAGCAATTTTCTCTATATTTCCTAAGCTATCACAATTCATATTTGCAAACCCCAGACCTGTGACGCTGGTGAGGTTTAATAAATGACAGAAAAAGAGAAATTAATCTACATAAAGGAGTGGGTGAGATATTGTTTAGTCAAATGATGGACAGCCACAGTGGGCACATGTATAGAAAGCCATGACTTCAAGGAAAGGCTAATGCTGCTGTAAATTAAAGATGGATTAAGAGGAATAAAGGCAAATGAAATATGCTTAAAATCATTCACAGTATGACCAACAAATGTACACAATTAAACTGTGGGTCACAATGGAGTGTGTATTTGTTGTGTAGTACCATTGTTTGATTTAATGTCAGTCATTTCCATGGATACACTGTCAGATGGACCCTAAATGTAAAATGTGGAGGCTGATTCATTACTAACGCGAGGTATTGCCAGATGAGCATCTGTATAGCGGTGCTTAGAGAGACCACTAGTAGACGCTGTAAGTGGGTATCGGGCGCTGTAACATAGCACCTCAGTCGCTGTAGTAGCCTGGCCGGCATTAAGGAATGTGATGTAAGTTGGGTGCTCTAACACCAGTACAGCACTGCAGCGAGCGAAAGGTAGCGCCAGCTCAGTGCGTCCGACTCTCGGCGCTCCACACCATAATTATCAAAAAAGGACACACACACAGTGGCGCTCTAAATCTGGTCGCTATAGTATAAAGTGCCAGACCCTGTGTGATTAAAGTCTGTTTTTGAACACATATCCACCTGTAACAAAGCGAAAACACATGGAATGATATTGTTTTAACACTGTGACATTAACACTTTCGTGCCAGACCTGTAATGACAATTCTGCATAAAAATATTAAAAGTCAAATAAGTTTCTAAAAGTGTTTGTTTGCAGCCAGGAGAGGTCACACAATGATTGGAGCAAAAAAGACTAAAAAAAAAAATTGCCAAACACGCTGTTTTAACACAAGCAAATGAACGGCATTGAAATGTATGGGAGAACGACAGTGAGCGAAAAGTAATACCTGGCGCTCTGGAAGCTAGAGCGCCGGCCCTATACGCTGAGCCGCCTGTAATAATACATCGGATGCTACATGGCGCTGTTAGAGGCGCTCACCAGATTCGCTTTCATCAATGTGGTTTTGCTTACAGCGCCCGGCGTTCACCAGACGCTGCCTGCCGCTACCAGGCACTACCTGCCGCTATCCCTTCTTAAATAATCCCAATAGTCAGGTTTGTCTTGTAATTGTAATGACTTCAGGAGCCCTTATGCTTGGCATGCACACTGAATTGAAAGTCTGGATGGAGGAAAACAATTCTGAAATTAGAAGCAGGAAGCTCTCTCTTCTTAGCTTCGAATGGCATTTTATTTGCTCCCATCTGTCCCACACTGGATGAATATTGACATTCTGGTAAGCAGAAGGCAGATGTGTTATTTACCATGGCGAATAATACATCTGTGTATGATGTGAAATCAATTCCCTCTTGTATACTCATTTAGGTCAATGCCAGGTCTCCATTCTTCTTCCAGTTTGTGCTGCGGTTTCAGGTCTACCTGATCTAGCAGTGAACAGAGACCCAGCACTGAACCAGGTGAGTATTACTAACTTTGGATGGGGGGTAGTTTTTTTATCTTTCTCAAAGAGAAAGGGATGGTGTAGAATCGTTATTGTAATTGCTACATAACCCTCTTCCTGAGATGCACACTCACCTAGACATGATCCAGTGCTGGTAACAAACTCAGCACAGGAAGTGCATGCTGGGATGCCGCTGCTTGCACTTCTGGTGGTGAATTTGTGAGACTCCATGTCTGAGCTGTATACTAAAGACCAAGACTTAAAGGAGCAGTATCGCAAAATTTGCATTAAAAAAGATAAATAATTAAATAGGCACACAATAGCTTCTAACATGTGTATAAATAATCTGGTGATAGAAAAAGGAAAAAATATCTGCCTTTCTTTTAAATTGTATAATGACAATGGCTCAGTCCATTTGCTGAATAGGGGGATCTGCTGGGTTGTATTTAGTGAGCTGCTTCATTTAGCCCACTGGTCTCCTAGCAACACTTTACCTCAGAGGCTGACACTGTAATCAGTGGCAACTGCTGTGTGTGTGTGTGGTGCTGCTTTTGTTATGAGACCAGGTGACTCAAATGTGTAAATCTATACAAAATAAACTAACCTGACTGAAAACGACTGAAATTCTTCTTTGAATAACTGTGCAGGAAAATCTAAAGGTATTAAAGTGGAACAAAACCCTGAGTTGCCGACCCTGAAGTCTATAAGACCCGGCCATTGACCTTCCCCCTTGGGCATCCTAAATCGGGATGCCCCACTGTGTGAAACGACCCCTGGATAACCTCAGATCCCCCCATTTTTCTGGCGCGCTCACGCAGATAGTCATTTAGACAGGCCGGGCAGCCAGGAAGGTTACTGCTCAGGCTCCCCATCTGCGTGCAAACAGAGCTGATTGGATGAGAGCCTGAGCATGCGCTGTGGGACAGGGAAAGGTACGTTTTCACAGGCGAACTTGGGGATTTCACATATCAGGGCATCCCAAGTCGGGATGCCCCTAGGGGCACAAAACAAAACTCCAGATAGTGAAAATCCTGGGTTGGGCTTTGCTCAAAACACACAAAGCTGAAAGAAAGATCATATGGAAAAAAGAGAAATAAGAATATGAAAGAGAAAATGGTAAACTGAAAGATTCTGCATCAGAGCCAACATGAAGGGAAAACTGTCAAAATCAGCTAAATGACTTCTAGAGCTTTTCTCTCTGTTTTAGATATATGAGTTCTGGCCAGGCAATGTTGCAATGTAGTTATCTGATGCTGGACGGCTGCCAGCACTGAACAGCTGATACTTTGATACATTGTTTTACCCCTCTCCTCAGCATGGAACAGGCCAGAGTGTCGGGCTCCGACACTCAGAAGACATAAACATGAGCTATTAGTCTCCAGCTGCTCAACACAGACATTATTTTTTTCTAAATTTGTAATTCTTACTCCAACACTTACCTACATTCAAAGTACCATTTAAATATAAGTCATCAAGAAAAATTCGCGATACTGCTCCTTTAATAGGGAGGCACACCGGTGTGTATAGTAAAAAGAATTACATTATTACATTACTTTATTCTTGACAAAAATCAACTATGTAAAAATCAAATATATGTAAGAATCCACTATGCCTAATGAATGATGAAATCTAAATACATACCCCACACAATTCAAAGTAACTACCCAAAACCAATAACATAACTATCACAAATGAAGTTTAAATAACTACAATGCCCGACCAATGCAAAGAGTCTCCCTGCCGCCCTGCCACGTGTTCTGTGAGTCAAAGAGCCCACTTCATCTGGCTTCCTCATTTTCATGTTTTTTTGTCTTGTATGATTCTTGTATTTTAGACATTTTAAATATGTTATTTGTCTATTGATTATTTTTGTCCAGCACGGGAAGTGCGTACAGGGATACTGCAGCTTGCACTTCTGGTGACAACTGGATGAGCCACACACCTAGCTACGAACAATCCCGCTGTAGAGAATGTGGAATCGAAATGCCTCCTAGGATTCCTGCTAACTGGACCAAAACAATTATGAATCGTGGTCCAGTTCAGGTCAGGGGGAGCCCTAGTATTTCTACAGTCATTTACTTTTAACAACTGCTTTAGTTTGAAGGCCTGTTACTGTATCAACCATAACTTATGTTTCTTGAATTAGTTCTGATTAAGCTTGCAAATATTTCTCACTGTTTTGGGGTTTTCATTTTTTAGGATTAAAAACAAGTGTGATATATGCTTTTCCCACTTTTGCTCTCCCTGTACACCAATGACGGTCTTCTCAAAGCCAAGAGTAAAGATTACAAAATGTGAGGATCATACCATCATGACCGGCTTAATTAGGTACGATGATAAGGACGCCTAACACAGGAAGATAGCTGAATCAGTGGTGCAGCAGAAATTATCTGGTGATTACAACTACAGAGACAGTTGAAAAAGCATGGAAATGGTGGTTGCCTTTAGGAAAGCCATCCTCCACCATGTCCTATATATGGAAATGTAGTAAAGAGACTTCAAGAAATCTAGTTCCTTGGTACCATCATTACACAAAATTTGGGATAACAACATCAACACCATTCTGAAGAAAGTTAACGAAAAAGACATAAGTAAATGCCAGAGAATGAAAGGTTTTAGTTACCCCCTTACCATCGTTACAGGACATCACTACTAGTTGTGTTAGGTCCAGAGCAGTAAGGATTATAAATGACCCAACACGTCGTGTTCATACACTTTTCTATCTGTTACATTTTGGACTTACAGGTTTTATCATACACCTTTTAAACACTTAAATATTTAATGGTTGCAAGGATTACTGGTGTGTTATTATGTGATCATTTAAAGTAATGAATATCTATTCTAATTGTGTTTTTTCTTTGGGCTGTGTTTGTATACAGTGACACTATTGCCTTTGGCCAAAGTAAATTCTTTGTATGTATGTATATTTATATATATATGGTAAGCAGACAGCAGGGTTGGTCCTGGATGGGAGATATGTGCCACTAAGGCTGAGGCTTTCAGTGCCATAAGTCCCTGGTAAATCTACTGGCTGGCAACAGTTAGGTTGTCGAACAGTTTGTTTAAATTGGATTTATGGGTCCGGGATTTAGGAGTGGCTGTAGAGTCTGGGTGGGAAGGCCACTCTGAGTAGACATTAAAGTGGACCAACACCCAGGATTTTGACTATCCTGGGTATTGGTCCACTTCCCCAGGGCACCCCGATTTGGGGTGCCCCGCTGCCTGAAACCCCCCCAAACACCCCGAAAACTCACCTCTCCACGCTCCCACATGAGTGCGCTGTCCAATGCCTGCCGACGGACAAGTGACGTCCGTCGACGGACAAGGGATCGCGCCCGCCGACGGACAAGGGATCGCGCCCGCCGCCGCCTCCCGCGCGTCACTCTTGACGTGTGCGCGCCCGTGCCGGCCATTCAGTGACGGCCGGCGCGGGCGCGCGCACGTCTAGAGGAGCGCGAGAGAGGCGGCGGCGGCGGAAGCAGCGGCTGGAGAGGTAAGGATTTTTTGGGGTTTTGGGGGGGGTTACACCCCGCGGGACATCCCGATCTCGGATGTTCCGCGGTGTGTGAGGTGATCGGCCCGGGAATCTTATAGATTCCCGGGCCGATCACCCCTGGGTGTTGGCCCACTTTAAGGGAAAAGCTGCTGGATGGCAGAGAGAAAAACATAGAGGCCGATTTATTAATAGCGCCAGGTAGCGACAGTAGCGTGATTTTCACAGCGCCCGCTAGTATTCGCTGTGCTTGGCCGTTGTTCGGCTGTTGACAGCGAGTCAGTCGGTGTGCGGTAATGTTGAATACGGGGTTAGGAGTCGCTGTTTGACAGGTTCCGCGCTGTATGGGAGCGCATGACAGCGAATGGCCATAGCGAACGGCTCCCAGCATATTCATTAACAAATCACGCTCAAAAAATTCTCGCGCTGTGAAATGCTTGTTTAAACCCCAGAGCGCTGGCGGCGATGGGTTAAAAGTAGTTTTTTAACCCCCAAACAACCATATTTTTGTTAAAAAAAAAAAAAATGTTTTTATAAACATTTGGTAATATGAATACATTAATATCAGACCTGTAATATCAATTCTGCACACATTTTTTTTTTTATTTGTATTACCTTAAAAAAAATATCTAACATTGCAGAAGTGGTCACAGAATTTTTGACATTTAAAAAAAAACAAAAAAAACATTAATATCAATTAATTATGAATATTTAAAGATTTCTCCATTGAAATGCATTGGAGAGCGCCAGGTAGCGAGAGGTCATACCTGGCGCTGTGATGGGATTAGCAGCAGCGCTGTTCGCTGAAGTCTGCAACATGATGAATCCTGCGCTAGCTGACGCTCTCACCGGCGCTAGCCTCATTTAGCGTGATAAATGCGTGATTGTGTTCGCAGCCTGGCGTTCTGGAGTCGGTAGCCGCCGATAGCTGGCGCTACCTGCGCTAGTGAGACACTACCTGGCGCTATCCCTTGATAAATAAGGGCCATAGATGTGAACTGAGCAGCAGGAGGGAGCCAACCCCGCTGCTCTGCTGGAAGCTGGAGAGAGCCAGTGTCTGCCTGAAAGCCTGTTACTGGGTGAGCTATGGAATTCTGTGTTTGATTCTTTTTTGCTGAAGAAAGCATTATTTGTTTGATGGACTTGTTTGATGGACTTTTGATGCAATGCTGAACTGGAACTAGTGACTGTTCCTGAGAATAAAAATCCTATGTTTGCAGAAGAACTCTGCCAGGGCCTGTCTGTTTTATACCAGTCAGTCCACAATATGTATAGTTGCCGTATAATCATAAAGAAAATTTCTGTCATATATGGTTTGCTGATTCAAGTATTGGGTGGATATGCACCGCCAGATACACAATAGGGGTACAGGCTCATGGGATGTGTGCAAGTTCAATAGAGAATCTAGGGCTGGGATTCTAGATATAGCCCATAAACAAATCCCATATAGTCAGCCGCACTCACGTATAAAATTCAATACCTACTTTTATTAATTAAAAATTAAAAAATTAATTAATTAAAAAGCCAGTGCAACATATAATATACAAGGACATTATATGATACAATCCCAGCCCTAGATTCTATATATATGGTTTGCTGGGCTTGTTTTCCTGCCTGGACAATGATTTTAAGGCAAGTTTTCTGATCAGGATTCAGCTCAAATAATTGGTCAATCGATGATGATGATCACAATCCATGTTGTGATCAATTTAAAGAGGCTAAGGCGCCTCAGGCTGGTTCTGGTAACAGAAGGAGGGGTATAATGTGCTGAAGTGGCAGAGAAATGCCAGTGACAGTAGGGCAGGCAATGTATCCTCTGGTCTGAATTGGACGGGAGTAGCTTATGACACGAGCCATGCTTTATGTTGACATTTTGCTGAGGAAAAGCAGATTTGTGTCTATTTCTGTGCTAAATTAATCAGGACTGTGTTGAATGTGTATCTATTTATTTATCTATAAATATTTTATATATTATATATATATTATATATATATTATTTTATATATGTCCTAACTGCCCCAGGTTGCCGTTCTCCACAAAAAAGTGGTATACGGGGGAGTCTGGGCCCCATATTAGCATAAGGGGGTAGCTAGCCCAAGAGAAATGCTCCATGAAGTTGGTAGACCCCAGATTCTTAAACTGTGGAAGAAGAGAAAGTGTCAAAACTCAATATGTAGCATTCACCTGAAATTTAGAGTGGCGAGTAATTATTCTAAGGGTACTAGAGAAGCATATAGTGCATAATGTGTGTTATTAGTAGCACAAATAGAAGGAGAGATTGGAAGAGAAGGCAAGCAAGATAGGATGTGATTAGAAAAAAGCAAACTGACTGGAATGGGGGGGGGGGGGGGGGGAGAAGACCTGACAGCTCGCTGGCTTGATCCCTTCAAATCCTATTCAGAGCTGACAGCACCAAAACCAGACCACCTCAGCTAGCAGCACTACATGGGATTGGGCCTTCAAGTGGTCAAGAAAGTATTTTGTTTTTAGCTGAACAAACTCATCAAAACTGAGCAAGCTGATTGGCTGAACGCTCTGCTCAGCTGATTGGCGCTGTCAAGCTTGGCTCATCTCGGTGTGTGCTATGCTGGCTGTATCCCCGCTCAGTTTCTACCTGTGGGTGTGCCCACACTGCCCATCCAGAACGGCCTGGCATGGATACATGCACAGCTAGAGGAGAGCAGGGATCCCACAACGGCACCCAGGCGTGGCGGGGGCTCCGAGAGCAGGTGAGTGGAACTGGTGATCTGGGGAGTTTCACACAGAGAGGCATCCCAATGATGCCCCAAGCAGTGGGACACAGACCTCCGAAGTTCTCTTTTAAGCGGATGTCCAGTCTCCGTGTAACTGTACAACCCCCTGGTGCTGAAGCAGGATGCTCAGTTTACCCAGAATCCAGCATCGTTCCTTTTGTGTCTGGCCCTGGGCACAGCCATCTTGGAGAGCCTGCACAGTGCGGCTTGTGGCTCCTTGAGTACTCCTGCCAAGTGAAAGTATCTCCTACACCAACACACACAAGTGCCACCCAGGTCAACCAGGGCCCAGGAGAATCCATGACCCACCCCCTGGGGACCCTGCATGTAGGTAAATAATAACAGATAGGAGTTAGGAGTCATACTGCACAGCAGTGTGCCACAACCCAGCTCTGTATATCATCTGTCTTAATTTGATATCTGGCAAGTCACCACTTGGCTCCATCCTATATTTATAACACACTAAAATGTGCCTGGCAAAGAATGTGCTTGTTATCTTATAAACAACACGTGCAATATTATGGTTGCCAACATTTACAAATGATCCAGAAGAATATTTTTTCATTAATTCTGTGTATTGAATTACCAACTATAATGAAACAGAGCATATATCCTGGCATGACAATTTACAATAACATGTTACATACAGTGTTGAGCACTCGCGACAAGTTTAGGGTGTTCAGCAAAAATAGACTCCCTCATCTTACTGCACACTCGCTGTTAGATCCGGTCCTTGGTAGAGGCACAGTCGTGCCATACTTTTTACATTTCTTATTAAATATGCTGTGCCTGTAACGGTTCTTCGAGAGGTGCTCTTTGACATGTTCTTGTAACTATCCCTGATGTTTTACTAAATGGCTTGTACATTTATCATCATGATATATATTATGCTGCAACAGAGTAAAAGTCTGAACATTACATACTAGTATATACTTATTTCTTTTTACTGCAATCAGACTCTTTGAACTAAGTGATCGTAATGATTACATTTATTACATCACTCTTCAAAGAGGAGCAACCACCAGTTTATAAGACTCTAGAATAAGCTGACCATTTTTTCAGAGGGACAACATTAGGATGCTTAAACTGTAACAGCTTAACAAATCACTAGGTTAATTTTTGATAGCGCCAACACACATCAGATAATGTCACACCTTCATGTCATGACCTTCGCAGCTCGGGAGAACTATATAAGCTGACACATGTCAACCTTTGCCGCATTGCTCAGCCACATGTTAGGCTCTAAAAAAGTGTGGCCATGGAGGACTGAGCCAAGAAAGTGCTCAATGCACGGTAAATGCAGACTTTTTTTTTGGAGGGGTCCTCTATTACTTTCTCTATGGGGCCCTGTGAAACCTTTGTTTGCCCATATGTACATAGCGAAGCACCAATATTACATATACAGGGTTTTAGTCAAAATCTGGTTACAGTAATTATACAGTGAACCCAAAACCTAAGTAGATGCAGCAATCCAAGCAACGCACTCTAACTCAGCAAAGCAGAAACACAAATGATGGGACCATAGAGGCATATAGGTAAATATGAGACTATATATATAGTTAGGTCCAAAATATTAAGGACATTGGCACATCCCCCCCCCCCTATTTACTGAAACATTTTCAAGTTAAAGTAATATAATGGACATGGACATAAAGTCCAGACTTTCAGCTTTCATTTGAGGGTATCCACATTAAAATTGGATTAAAGGCACCAAAAGTAATTGGACAATTGACTCAAAGGCTGTTTCATGGGCAATTCCTTCATTATGTCATTCTCAATTAAGCAGATAAAAAGCCTGGAGTTGATCTTAGGTGTGGTGCTTGCATTTGGGAGATTTTGCTGTGAAGAAAACTTGTGGTCAAAGGAGCTCTCCATACAGGTGAAACAAGCCAGTCTTAAGCTGTGAAAACAGAAAAAACCCATCCAAAAAATTGCTACAAAATTAGGAGTGGCAAATCTACAGTTTGGTACATCATGAGAAATAAAAAAACACCAGTGTGCTCATCAATGCAAAAAGACCTGGACGCCCACAGAAAACAACAGTGGTGGATGATTGCAGAATAGTTTCCATGGTGAAGAGAAACCTCTTCACAACAGCCAACCAAGTGAACCACACTCTCAGGATGTAGGTGTATCAATATCCTAATCTACCATAAAGAGAAGACTGCATGAAAGTACATACAGAGGGGTCACTGCATGGTGCAAGCCACTCATAAGCCTCAAGAATAGAAAGGCTAGAAAGGCTAGATTGGGAAAAAAAAAAAAAGTTCTGGAAGAGCATTCTTTGAACAGATGAAACCAAGATCAATCTATTGGAATGATGGGAAGAAAAAGTATGGCAAAAACGTGGTCCAGCTCATGATCCAAAGCATACCACATCCTTTGCAAAACGAGGAGGAGGCAATGTAATAGCTTGGGTATGCATGGCTGCCAGTGGCACTGGGTCACTATTCATGTTGCAACACAGAACAGAATTCTGAGCTATTCATGCTGTGTGCTCAAATCCAGCCAAATGCAGCCAAACTGATTGGTCAGCATTTCATAATACAGATGGACAATAACCCAAAACATAAAGCCAAAGCTACCCAGGAGTTTATTAAAGCAAAGAAGTGGAATATTCTTGAATGGCCAAGTCAGTCACCTGATCTCAACCCAAATGACCTGCATTTCACTTGTTAAAGACTAAACGTCAGACATAAAGGCCCACAAACAAACATCACCTGAATACCCCTACAATAAGGGTCTGACAGAGCATTAGAAAATAGGAAATGCAGCATCTGGTGATGTCCATGAGTTGTATTACAATTATTTAATTCATCAACCACTGAAATGAAGGGATTGTGTGTAAAAAAAATACAGAACCAAAACAAGAAAAATGTCTCTGCCTGTATATTTTTGGATCTAACTATATATATATATATATATATATATATATATATATCCTGCCTGTCAAAAATTGTCAGGTTGAGCGTTTACTGACAGGTCATTTTCCTGCTAGCAATAATGTGCATATGCGCTTAGACATTATCAGCTCTATGGGCTGTGTCTGTCAATAAGGATTGAGCAGGATGGATGGATCTACCTGTGTTTGCAGCACACTGTGCTTTGATTATGCTGCAGCTGGGATGATGACAAAGTGAGTGTGGGCTGGCTCAGTGGGTGGAAGGGGCGGGACGGCTCTGCACCAGCACGTCTCCTAGACAACAGTGATGCGCATGTAATCGATGACGATGGTTTCCCACAATGCTCAGCGCCATAACAGGATTTAATCAAATACCGGCTGATTTGTTACAGCTGATATGAATCAGAGGATGGGACAACACTATTTAAGGGTAGGAATAGACATTGGATACTAACCCTCACCTTGAAGCAACATGAGAGTTGCGGGCGCGGTGATTTATATTTGATGACCCTGTGATGCTGACTCTATGTGCCATTCTTTATTCTTGAATATTCAGGTTTGCTGGTGTCATTTAGCACGCACACGTGCACTTTGAGTATATATTTATTGTTTCCATTCACTTATAACTGTTTGAACTGGGCGAGTCTGCCAATATATTTTCTGTGGAATTTAGTTTTTTATTCATTTTCACATATGAGGTATTGTTGTTAAGAGTTGATATTTATTAGAGTTGTACACTTTGAGGGTTTACACATATAATTTTTATGCCGGCATAAAATAACTGTGATAATACATAGTAACATAGTAACATAGTATGTAAGGCTGAATAAAGACTTTAGTCCATCCAGTTCAGCCTGTTTAACTCCTTCCAGTGGTCTAGTAGCCATAGCCGGAAATGTTATTACATGCCAGGAAGGCATCAAGGCCACTTTTGAACATTTTTAATGTATCCCTCATTACTACCTCCTCTGGCAGCGAGTTCCATAGTCTCACTGCTCTTACAGAGAAGAATCCCCTCCTATGTCGGTGGAAAAAGCACCTTTCCTCTAACCTTAGTGGATGCCCCCGGGTTATGGTTACACTCCGGGGTATAAATAGGATCTAATAAGCGCACATAGGGTCTTTTGATGCATTGTTCCCCTTAGGGGTTTTTTTCATTAATATTATTGTGACCATGGGGTCATCCATGTGATTTTAATTGTCCAGTGTGTTTTTGTGTATTTTAATAGTATCTCCTTTTTCATAATAAAGAATTTTGTATCCATATTGATATTGGTGCTCCTTTTTGAAGAAAGGTGTGTAATTGGACACGTCCACTTCAGTCTTGTCAGGTTGAGCAATAAAGTTTGCAGACAAGTGGGGGGACACCTGCATTCACCCCCCACATGCTGGTTGACAGGACAGGTGGTGAGGAAGTGGAAGAAGACTGAGGAAGGGAAAATGATAAACATAGAGAATACAATAGAGAGGGGTACAGGGAAAGCAGGGGAGGAAAAGAGGTATTTTATAGAACACAGCAAGGCAAATGTAAATATAGTAAAGAAAGAAAGAAAGGGGGTAGAGAGGAGATGGCAAGATAGGGAGATGGGGGAGATATAGTTTCTCTAAATAATATATCTGCAAAAAATATGCTATAGAGATATATGTTTAAAATATCTAAACTAGCTTCCCTAGCTAGGGAGGAAATTGGGCCTCTTGCTAATTGGTATCAACAGAG
Organism: Gastrophryne carolinensis; assembly: GCA_027917425.1. Lineage (NCBI taxonomy): Eukaryota > Metazoa > Chordata > Amphibia > Anura > Microhylidae > Gastrophryne > Gastrophryne carolinensis. The sequence goes on from CM051237.1 coordinate 92,115,724, forward strand.
ACCCAGACATCTTGTCTGCGGTCGGGCTGACACATTAGTGTTGGGCTTAAAGGGGAGTTTTAATTATCTAATATAAATAAAGTCATTGGCCAAGGAAACCCCCTTGTTAGTAAATGGCCTAGCTCGGGGAGGGGTTAGGCTTCCCCAAGTTAGTTCTCTTATAGAGATTTTCAAGTTTGAGAGAGGGATTGGGGGGCATCCAGGATGATGTAAGGATGAGTTTGCAAGAGGGCCCTGTACAGGTAACTAAGAGCAGGTCGATTTCGGCATATTTGGTAACTGGCAATATTAAACAGTAAAACCTTTAGGTAATTTTTAGGAATTGTTTTATGTAATTGTTTAGTCCCTTTGATAACTATACTGTATAGGAGTTAACGTGACTGTTTAGTCCATAATGCTATGTTATTTTTACATATGGGCAACTGTCCTGTAATATAAATCTGTGCACAATACAATCTTTTATACAAAATCATTGGTGTGAGTCATTTCATTACCCACCTAGAACCTACAGTTAGTGATAATTGTTATATCAAAAATTTATATTTTTACTGATGTTTTCTATAATATTAATTGTTTATAACTGTTTGGCGAGCAAAGGAAGATGATTTGTTGAAGTGGCTGGGGATTAAATTAGTGATTGTGTATTAAGGCTTATAGCGTGGGTACAGTAAGTTGTTGTGGTAGTGGGATAGCACAGGAATTGGTCAAATAGTACAGTCACTAGGTTAATTTTTGATAGCGCCAACACACATCAGATAATGTCACACCTTCATGTCATGACCTTCGCAGCTCGGGAGAACTATATAAGCTGACACATGTCAACCTTTGCCGCATTGCTCAGCCACATGTTAGGCTCTAAAAAAGTGTGGCCATGGAGGACTGAGCCAAGAAAGTGCTCAATGCACGGTAAATGCAGACTTTTTTTTTGGAGGGGTCCTCTATTACTTTCTCTATGGGGCCCTGTGAAACCTTTGTTTGCCCATATGTACATAGCGAAACACCAATATTAAATATACAGGGTTTTAGTCAAAATCTGGTTACAGTAATTATACAGTGAACCCAAAACCTAAGTAGATGCAGCAATCCAAGCAACGCACTCTAACTCAGCAAAGCAGAAACACAAATGATGGGACCATAGAGGCATATAGGTAAATATGAGACTATATATATAGTTAGGTCCAAAATATTAAGGACATTGGCACATCCCCCCCCCCCTATTTACTGAAACATTTTCAAGTTAAAGTAATATAATGGACATGGACATAAAGTCCAGACTTTCAGCTTTCATTTGAGGGTATCCACATTAAAATTGGATTAAAGGCACCAAAAGTAATTGGACAATTGACTCAAAGGCTGTTTCATGGGCAATTCCTTCATTATGTCATTCTCAATTAAGCAGATAAAAAGCCTGGAGTTGATCTTAGGTGTGGTGCTTGCATTTGGGAGATTTTGCTGTGAAGAGAACTTGTGGTCAAAGGAGCTCTCCATACAGGTGAAACAAGCCAGTCTTAAGCTGTGAAAACAGAAAAAACCCATCCAAAAATTTGCTACAAAATTAGGAGTGGCAAATCTACAGTTTGGTACATCATGAGAAATAAAAAAACACCAGTGTGCTCATCAATGCAAAAAGACCTGGACGCCCACAGAAAACAACAGTGGTGGATGATTGCAGAATAGTTTCCATGGTGAAGAGAAACCTCTTCACAACAGCCAACCAAGTGAACCACACTCTCAGGATGTAGGTGTATCAATATCCTAATCTACCATAAAGAGAAGACTGCATGAAAGTACATACAGAGGGGTCACTGCATGGTGCAAGCCACTCATAAGCCTCAAGAATAGAAAGGCTAGAAAGGCTAGATTGGGAAAAAAAAAAAGTTCTGGAAGAGCATTCTTTGAACAGATGAAACCAAGATCAATCTCTGGAATGATGGGAAGAAAAAGTATGGCAAAAACGTGGTCCAGCTCATGATCCAAAGCATACCACATCCTTTGCAAAACGAGGAGGAGGCAATGTAATAGCTTGGGTATGCATGGCTGCCAGTGGCACTGGGTCACTATTCATGTTGCAACACAGAACAGAATTCTGAGCTATTCATGCTGTGTGCTCAAATCCAGCCAAATGCAGCCAAACTGATTGGTCGGCATTTCATAATACAGATGGACAATAACCCAAAACATAAAGCCAAAGCTACCCAGGAGTTTATTAGAGCAAAGAAGTGGAATATTCTTGAATGGCCAAGTCAGTCACCTGATCTCAACCCAAATGACCTGCATTTCACTTGTTAAAGACTAAACGTCAGACATAAAGGCCCACAAACAAACATCACCTGAATACCCCTACAATAAGGGTCTGACAGAGCATTAGAAAATAGGAAATGCAGCATCTGGTGATGTCCATGAGTTGTATTACAATTATTTAATTCATCAACCACTGAAATGAAGGGATTGTGTGTAAAAATGCTTTAGCTCCTCAAATCTTTGTGCAATGTGCAATTATTTTGTTCAACACACTGAATTAAAGTCTGAACTTCAACTGAATCTGAATTGTTTTGTTCAAAATACATTGATACATTGTATTATTGTACAGAACCAAAATAAGAAAAATGTCTCTGCCTGTATATTTTTGGACCTAACTAACTATATATATATATATATATATATATATATATATATATATCCTGCCTGTCAAAAATTGTCAGGTTGAGCGTTTACTGACAGGTCATTTTCCTGCTAGCAATAATGTGCATATGCGCTTAGACATTATCAGCTCTATGGGCTGTGTCTGTCAATAAGGATTGAGCAGGATGGATGGATCTGCCTGTGTTTGCAGCACACTGTGCTTTGATTATGCTGCAGCTGGGATGATGACACAGTGAGTGTGGGCTGGCTCAGTGGGTGGGAGGGGCGGGACGGCTCTGCACCAGCACGTCTCCTAGACAACAGTGATGCGCATGTAATCGATGACGATGGTTTCCCACAATGCTCAGCGCCATAACAGGATGTAAGCAAATACCGGCTGATTTGTTACAGCTGATATGAATCAGAGGATGGGACAACACTATTTAAGGGTAGGAATAGACATTGGATACTAACCCTCACCTTGAAGCAACATGGGAGTTGCGGGCGCGGTGATTTATATTTGATGACCCTGTGATGCTGACTCTATGTGCCATTCTTTATTCTTGAATATTCAGGTTTGCTGGTGTCATTTAGCACGCACACGTGCACTTTGAGTATATATTTATTGTTTCCATTCACTTATAACTGTTTGAACTGGGCGAGTCTGCCAATATATTTTCTGTGGAATTTAGTTTTTTATTCATTTTCACATATGAGGTATTGTTGTTAAGAGTTGATATTTATTAGAGTTGTACACTTTGAGGGTTTACACATATAATTTTTATGCCGGCATAAAATAACTGTTATAATAGGATCTAATAAGCGCACATAGGGTCTTTTGATGCATTGTTCCCCTTAGGGGGTTTTTTCATTAATATTATTGTGACCATGGGGTCATCCATGTGATTTTAATTGTCCAGTGTGTTTTTGTGTATTTTAATAGTATCTCCTTTTTCATAATAAAGAATTTTGTATCCATATTGATATTGGTGCTCCTTTTTGAAGAAAGGTGTGTAATTGGACACGTCCACTTCAGTCTTGTTAGGTTGAGCAATAAAGTTTGCAGACAAGTGGGGGGACACCTGCATTCACCCCCCACATGCTGGTTGACAGGACAGGTGGTGAGGAAGTGGAAGAAGACTGAGGAAGGGAAAATGATAAACATAGAGAATACAATAGAGAGGGGTACAGGGAAAGCAGGGGAGGAAAAGAGGTATTTTATAGAACACAGCAAGGCAAATGTAAACATAGTAAAGAAAGAAAGAAAGGGGGTAGAGAGGAGATGGCAAGATAGGGAGATGGGGGAGATATAGTTTCTCTAAATAATATAACTGCAAAAAATATGCTATAGAGATATATGTTTAAAATATCTAAACTAGCTTCCCTAGCTAGGGAGGAAATTGGGCCTCTTGCTAATTGGTATCAACAGAGACCCAGACATCTTGTCTGCGGTCGGGCTGACACATTAGTGTTGGGCCTAAAGGGGAGTTTTAATTATCTAATATAAATAAAGTCATTGGCCAAGGAAACCCCCTTGTTAGTAAATGGCCTAGCTCGGGGAGGGGTTAGGCTTCCCCAAGTTAGTTCTAGAGATTTTCAAGTTTGAGAGAGGGATTGGGGGGCATCCAGGATGATGTAAGGATGAGTTTGCAAAAGGGCCCTGTACAGGTAACTAAGAGCAGGTCGATTTCGGCATATTTGGTAACTGGCAATATTAAACAGTAAAACCTTTAGGTAATTTTTAGGAATTGTTTTATGTAATTGTTTAGTCCCTTTGATAACTATACTGTATAGGAGTTAAAGTGACCGTTTAGTCCATAATGCTATGTTATTTTTACATATGGGCAACTGTCCTGTAATATAAATCTGTGCACAATACAATCTTTTATACAAAATCATTGGTGTGAGTCATTACCCACAACCTAGAACCTACAGTTAGTGATAATTGTTATATCAATAATTTATATTTTTATTGATGTTTTCTATAATATTAATTGTTTATAACTGTTTGGCGAGCAAAGGAAGATGATTTGTTGAAGTGGCTGGGGATTAAATTAGTGATTGTGTATTAAGGCTTATAGCGTGGGTACAGTAAGTTGTTGTGGTAGTGGGATAGCACAGGAATTGGTCAAATAGTACAGTCATTGTCCATTAGTTTCTAGTAGCTTTGGAGCTAAATGGAAAGTCTGAACAAGACACTGTTTAGAGTAAAAGACCCTCTTGCGCTTATCAAAGAAATGAGGGGAACTCTCAAGCCTTGGTCAGTAGCTAAGGAATATGTTGCAAATGCAATCGTTTGTAGGAAACTCTCTAAGTCCACGTGTAAATATACATTCGTTTATGCTGCATGTTGGATAGCAAAACATTTTGAATTTGTAAATTAGAAAGAGGTAGAATTTCTGAAGAATGCCCTGAATCCTATATAGGTAAACATTGATGTGCCTGCTGCTGTCCAGGTGGAAACTCAGCAGCTTCAGATGGGAAACAAAAAGTTGCACACTGAAAATGATTTGTTAGTTGAAGAACTGAGGACTGCCGACTGTAAGATTAAACATTTGGCTGCAACCTACAGTAACTTACAGGCAAAGATGCAGAGAGCATCAGAGGCGACAAAGCTTGAAGAGGTGATTAAGCTTAAAAAGGGTATCCAGGTAGACAAGTCTATGGAGGACTTAGCGGAGAGCTTTCTGGTAGAGGAGGCGCCACCAACTAGCTGTGGCTCCAAAACACAGCAAGAAAGACCAGTAGAGAGGGAATTTGCTGGGCATGGCTCTATGGACAAAAATAATGCTTGGTTGAAAAGGGTTAGAAAGGTAGAGTGTTTTTCTTGTAGTCAGTTGCAACTCTCAGACCACAAAGCAGATAAATAACCCTCAAAATTTTAGGACACAAAAAATGGACACCGTGGTGTACTCAGCCCTTGGCCCACTAGATATAGCAGACAAAGTATGCTAGCAAAATGTGTTTCTTTCAAAGCCCTTAAGACCCAGAATGAATGTCTACTAGCTGAAAATAGGCAGCTTAAAGAGGAGCGGGAGCATTTGCAGAACAGTTTAGGACATTTCAGATGGAATTTCAAATGTTCATGAGAAATCAAAGGACTGGTGAATATGATTTAATCTCAGTGAACCTCTTCAAGAGGTCAGTGGAGAGGTTATTAATGGTTTTGGATTCTTGCTTTCCATGAAAATTGACCATGGCAAAAACACTGTTATCCCTATGTATTAAAAACCTTTAAGGTATTTTGAATACCTTAATGTGGAGTTTATTGATTTTTTTTTTCTCTAATGTTAGGGACAAGCTTCAAATTATAAATAAGTTCACTGCAGTAAGGATTTCATGGCCATGACCATCTTTCTGTGGCCCCACCCGGAGATATTTTGCATGTCGTCTGGGACAGAAGGAGGAACTGGATCGCGAGGCTGAGGTAAGTTACTTACGGCGAGCACTCTGCGCCCCCACCCCATACCCGCAACCAGAAGTTCGGATTTCATTGGGGACCACAGTTCATGTTCGGCAAGTTCGGCCACCTGAACCAAACTTTTGTACATAGTATGGCCAAACTATAGGAGGTTCTCTCAACCTTATTAATGGCCCAGTTTAAAGGCTTGGCTTGCAACCAAGCACCACAACGCTGCATCTCCAAGATTTTGTGTCTCAGACTTGTCAGTCCCTATCCATTTAGGACCTATGAACTTTGTCTCCCAGCCTTTTAATGTTTGCAACCAGTTTTCAATTCCTTGGCAAAGCCGGTGTCCGCGAGAAGTTCTTCTAGTTGCCCGTGAACCCTATTGTTATCAACGATGCTGACGAATTTGAAGTTGAACAGGTTTGTTACTCTCACCAAACAGTTGGGCTACAATATCTAATTCAGTGAAAGTAATATGGACTGGAAGAAAACTCATAGGATCCAGCTAGAAAAGTTCACACACTCTTTTCTGGTGAAGTTTTTTTCACAATTCTCATTCAAGCAGACCAGCCCCTAGGGTCAGCCGCAGGCTGCCTTTAAGGTGGTGCCCTGTCATAGTTCCCGCTTTGATTCCAGCCTCCCCCGGCAGTGGGAACAGGCTTGCAGAAAAGAGTCTGGACCTCAGGGGAACCCACGGTATGGCCTGAGAACTTTTAAGTTTGCGTGATGGTCCATCTGATCATCGCGAAAGTGCATTAACCCTTTAAATGCCAAGCACGTAGTTTCTACGTGGTTGCTTCTCCTACCGTTAAGTGCCAAGCACGTAGAAACTACGTGCCTGGCATTTCCCCCAAATAGTTGAAAAATATTAAAAAAAAAACACTTACCTTTAGTATGGATATGTAGCTGGGGGTCCCCTCTTCCTCCGGGGGGCACCCGATCCCTCCCCCGTCGTCCTCCGTCTTCAGGAGGGGGCCTGAAACCGCCCCCCCCTTCCCCGTTCCCAGCGCAGACAGTGGCTGTAAAAAAAAATAAAAATAAAAGTGTCATTTACTCACCTCTGCGCCCGATCCTTCTTCCTCCGGTCTCCACTGGTCTCCTCTTCACCGAGGGGGGGGGGGCTGCGCAGCCTCAATTGTGGGGGGAGCGGGATGACGTCATCCCGCTCCTCCTATAACCCCCCCCCCCGAGCTCCGGCATCTGTCAGATGCCGGTGGTGATCGGAGCAGGGCGGGTGTCAGGCGAGGAGGCTCCGATCGGAGCCCCCTCGCCTGTCACCCGCCCTGTGCCGATCACTACCGGCATCTGTCAGTGACAAGACAGCGGCGCGGGACAGCAGCGAGGGACGTCGGATCGGAGGTGAGTACAGTAAAAAAAATAAAGATTTTTTTATGTGTCTGTGTCATTATTTTTTACTTTTAACCCCTTGTGAACTGGTAAGGGGTCCATGACCCCTATATCAGTTCACAAGACTGGGGGGATGGCAAGTCAACTGCGCTAGCGGGTGACTTGCCATTAACCCCTGGCACCCCCATTACCTGCCTCCCCAAAGGCCAGGGGGGGCAGAAGAGCCCGGGCCCACGGGCTATGCGTCTTGTAGCCTGCAGGGCCAGGGGCCACAAAAGCTGGCCCCTGCGCCCTGTTCCTACAAGCCCTGCATAGCTGGTCCCGGGCTGGTTACTTTGGGTAAGGGGGACCCCACGTCAATTTTTTATTGATTTTTAAGGGTTTTTAACCCTTAAAAATAAAAAAAATGGGGTTCCCCCTCCCCAGGACCCTTGACAGTAGCTATGCATGTTGGGTATCGTTCTGTTCGTGGGATGTTGCTTTTTTAGATTAAACTTCCTTCCTTCCTTCCTTTCTTGTTTGTAAATAGTTTTTTTAGGAAAATGTGGCTTTGATTCTGCTTTTTTATCCTTTTTTTAGGGAAACTCTTTGCAACCAAAGAATACATTGAGGGATTACTTCCAGAAAACTGTGGCCACAAGCCTGGTACGCCTAGAAAGCTTGAGGTGTGTACTTCCAGAGAATATATAGTTTGTTGGGGGTATTTCAAATGTAAAGGGTTGTTTTTCTGGAAAAACTGCAAGGTGCGCATAGCACATATCGCAGTTGTATTTTTTCAGAAAATCCCCTAAAGCGCTGTTTCAGTTTGGGGGAGTCTCCTGGGCAGGAAAGGGTGTCTACCAATACATATGTGGTACCGCTGTAACCGGGAGAAATTGGGATTTCACACGCAATAAGATTTTATTGACAAACTTACATTTTTTATTACAAAAAAACACTACAAATTGTAAAAATTGTTTTTTTTTATTTTTTTGCACAAATTTCACCCAAAAATATTTAGAATACACCTAAAAAATGACAAACAAGACGTTTCATGTTAAAGTGGACCAACACCCAGGGGGGATCGGCCTGGGAATCTATAAGATTCCCGGACCGATCAGATCCCTCCCCGCGGGGCATCCGAAATCGGGATGTCCCGCGGGGAGGAACCCCCCAGGAGGCCCACAAACCTTACCTTACCGGAGATCCAACGGCGCATGCGCGAGACGTGGCTGCGTCTCTCGCTTCCCTCTAGCAGGGCGCGCTCCCGCGCCGGCCGTTTTGTGAATGGCCGGCACAGGCGCGCTCTCTGTTAGAGGGAAGGGAGAGACGCAGCCAATGACAGCGCTCAGAGCCGCTCTAGTATGCACGTCCAAGCGGCTTTGGACGCGCATACCAGAGCGGCTCTGAGCGCTGTCATTGGCCAGACGAGGTCACGTGGGAGCGGGGAGAGGTGAGTTTTTGCGGCGATCGGGGGGGTTTCACACAGCGGGGCACCCCCGATCGGGGTGCCCCACCTAAGTGGACCAACACCCAGGATAGTCAAAATCCTGGGTGTTGGTCCACTTTAAAGCCCAGACTATGCTGAAAAAAACAATATATCATTTTCCTGGGAAATCCCTGGAAATCCCTTCAAAAATCACATTTGAACATGGGGAGCGCAAAATAGTGCAAAATGGTCTGGCAACAGAGTGTGACAAAAACTCCAGGTAGGCTGGCATTTAAAGGGTTAAACAAGCAAAGGTTTAAATATGGATGGGCTCCAGCATTAGTTAACCATACTTCTGTGCCTTTTATCCTGAACTGATTATCAGTTGTTTTGACCCGGATTGTCCCCCGACTATGTCCCCTCCACTGCTCCTGGGTATGACCTCAACCAGTACTCACAGATCTCTGATCTTGGCTGTCCCCTTTTCAGGTGAAACCTATTCCCAGTCCCTGACCTATGGTTTCCTCTTTAGCCCAGCCTCTCCTCCCATGTTAATAGAATACTCTAAAAGAAACCAAAACAAGCACTTTCTTAAGACATACAGACCAAGAATAACAGGATTTGACCATATTTTATAGCATAAGGTGGTGCCATGCAAATCATCTCATTTTTGTGATATCTCAAGCAACCCTTATATAGCTAGGCAGTCATGCTATGCTTGAGTATGCAATGCACGTAACATGGGTGCTCGATATATATAGTTTCTCTGCATAATATATCTGCAACATACACACTAAACAGTACTCTAATAGCATCCTGTTACAGATGGCATGGAAAAAATAAAACTTATCACTTTAATAACAGCCATATGCTCCCCTGTTCTCATATTTATTCATAGAGTCTGATATGTTATGGATCCTGGAGTTCTCCCTGCATACTTTAGGGCAATTACTCCTAGTAATGTACATTGCCCCTCATGTAATGGCTGTGTTAGCAACAATGATAAACATACAATATATTAATGTGTGAGATCTGGCCTCATGAGATTGTATTACAGGTAATTAAATATAATTTATCAGGATTATTTAGTGAGGATTAAACAATTTTAAAGGCCATGAGTACACAAATCAGAGACTTTCTAGGAAAAACATGAAGTCATATTTAGCATACTGGGTAGAAAATGAGGCAAGTGATAAATACAGGGCTTCTAGCCCTTTCCATAACATGAGAAAAGGTCGGGTTAATATTCTTTAAATATACGCTGATGGCTAACTAGAGGTGGGATCTGTGGTGAAAACATTGTAGGCAAAAATGAAATGTATACTATTTAAATAATTCTTCTCCAATTGTATTTTGCAGTTCACTAACACATTGTACATTTGTTTACATATATATATATATAAATATATATATATATAAGATAATATATTAAAGCGGAACAAAACCCATTTTACTTTCCAAGGTTTTGTCCCATCCCCCGGGTGCATCCAGAGTTGATGACACCCAGGATGCCAGTATTTAATCCGTTTCCTGGTTCCAATGGCGCATGCACTCTCGTCCAATGAGAGGCATCCCCAGAGGCATGTGTGTTCTCATCTGAATGGCTGGAGCGGGCGTGCGAGCATAGCCCGATGATGCAGGAGGTGCAGCCGCTCAGCTCCCCATTGTAAACAATAAGAGACATTTGCCGTGACATAGTCAAGTCAAACCGCTTCCTTTGGACGAGAGCCCTTGCATGCACCTTTGAACCATGGAAAGGTAAGTGATTACCGGAACCCTGGGGGGGGGGGGGGGCGTTCACACAGCGGAAAAGGCCAAAAAACGAAACTACCAAAAATACTTAAACCGGACCTTCACTATGACTTAATGAAAAGCCCAAACTCTTAAATAACTTATTATTCTTTCCCCCACTGGGCTGCAACTCTGTTCAGGAATTTAGGATACGGGCGCCGCCATCTTGACTCAGAAGCATCACACTTACCGAGGAGAGGAGAGTGGGATAAGGTACAGGGGGGCAGGTTATAGCTGTGCTTTGCTCAGACAGAGCAGAGCTGGGGTCAGGGAAAGGTCAGCAGTCCCAGAATGCAGAGCAGCACAGTCACTTCCTGTTTGCAGGCACTTCCTGTTTGCAGGCTGCCTGATAAAATGGCGGCTTCCATAAGCCGCCATCTTGGATGTTTAAAGGCTCATAACATGCAGTAGATGCAGGTAGGATGATTTTTAATGTGAGCAATCTGTATGTACAGGGTGTGAGAAACATATAAGATAGACTCTTATTCAGGGTGAAGGTCCGCTTTAATTAACTAAACTATCTCCCATGATGCTCTGTGGTGTGAAGCAAGCATAGGCCCTTCTAGAAGTCAATCTAGGCTGACATTATCACAGCCCTGATTTACTAAATCTATGTCTAAATCTATATTGGGCTGCTCCAGTGTGACGTAGGCCGGCATAGCCCAGCTTATAATGCACAGCAGACCAAGTGCTATTTAGCAATATTTAAGCAATTTTTGGCTTTGTGCACTTACACACTGAAGGCATTCCAGTGTAGTATGACTAGCTTGCCTGCTGTAGTTGCCAATCATCTCATGAAACGCAATGGAAGGGTTATAAAACACATCTGCAGTCACCGCTGGCAGCGGTCACATGCTCACAAAAAAAACAAACCATTTGACCGGCTATGTTTTGTTTCAAGAAAGTGCTTTTTACCTTGATTGGGGGCTTTTTAGTCTCTTTTAGCCCAGTATAATAAGCTCAACATGAGTCTCTTTGTTAAGTGGTATATACCTCTGTTGTTGGAAACTACTGGTGAAGAGGAGGATTAATGGGGTTTAAGTAAGGAAGTTAAGACTAAATAGATGGGGTTATAAAACCATCTCTAAGGTTGTGCTCATTGAACATTATTGGAGACATTGTTACCAAATAGACTACTGACTATTAGTCCTGTCTAGCCAGCTGTCAAGACACCACTATATAAAGGCATCTGGGAAATATTGAAGATTGGAGGGGGAATAGTAACAACTAACACACTGCTATCCACAAGTTATATGTATGTCAAAATATTCAAAGGATATCTGAGATGAGAAGAGTATGGAAAGACAGCACACTTTGCATGGAGGTTCAACAATTGCAAGCTATGCATTTCTATTCTGTTTCTCTGTAAGACATTAAAACAAGAAAGGAGAGTGAAAAAATATTCTTAACTGAGCATATATATGCTGTGTTGCAATGCCTGAATACGATTTGGTTCACTGGACACTGTCAAGCTCTTCTTAGCACTTGATCCTCCAACTGATATCCGTGATAGGCTGGTAGAAGAAGAAGACTTCTGTGACTTGTGTAATACCTTGGAAGCTCGGAGACTCTTGCAGGAAGAATGGAGGGTCAAACAAGAGCGAGAGCGCAAGGTCTCAAGATGGCTTACTGTGATGCAATTCAGACCACCAATCAACGTCACCGGAAGGACAAAGGACACAAAAGCATTGACCTAAAATGATAAAAAACAAAATGAAAGTCATGCAGTAAATAAAAAAGGAAATTAAGTATAAAGGCCCAGATTTCCCTTAACATATCTCCTGAAAATAAAGTCCGTATTCACACTAAGATAAGGTGTGATTCAAAGGATAGAGAAAATTAGACACATGTTTTTCACCTACAACTTTCACTAGAGCAATGTTACAACTTATTGTATTCAGTAATTATCTAAATCTTAAAATCCCTGCCTATACTCACCATAGTTCTCCCACAGCAGCCTGCACAGAACATAAAGAATAGAACTTTTACATGTTATCGCAGTGCCCAGCACCCCCCCTCTTGTCAAAGTAAATTGAGCAGTGTGTGCCAGACACTCTATCACGACCACCAGGCTTCTCGCGACTGCCTCCCAAAGAATCCCCAGGTATCTGCAGGCAGTGGAAGCCATTCTCCAAATCAAGTTTCAACTTCCCACAGTCCTCAAACAATAGTCCACTGCCCCAAGCCATAAGTATGGGCATACTCTTACCTAGACCTCCTCTTCACTAACCCCTGCTAAGTATCAAACTTTTCTTCATCTCCACTTCCCCTCTCTGACCACAACCTACTCATACTGACTGTCTTCCATTCCCTCTAATTCTGCCACACACACACACACACGTATACACACACACACACACACACACACACACGTATACACACACACACGTATACACACACATGTATACACACACACACGTATACACACACATGTATACACACACACACGTATACACACATGCACACACGCACGCACACACGTATACACACACACGTAAACACACATGCACACACGCACACAAACGTATACACACACACGTATACACACATGCACACACACATGTATACACACACACACATATACACACATGTATACACACACACACGTATACACACATGGACACACACACACGTATACACACACGTATACACACACACACACACACACATGTATACACATACACACACGTATACACACACACACACACACACATGTATACACACATGCACAAACCTATGCTCGCTTGATCTTCAGCTTTATTTGCACACTTTGCAACCTCTTCACACCTTGTCCTCATTTACGAACACACACTCTTCAGCCTTAACTCGCTAACCTCTGCTCTGGACTCTGTTGTCTTCCCTTACCACTTGACAACTGACAATTATGGCTCAGTATATACATTGCTAAACTGAAACTGTACTTTTGAGTCATCAGAAACCAATGCCTATTTTCTGCTAAATAAATATGCGTGTTAGGTATTCAGAACTGCCATTTCATCTGTTGATCAATCATACCTGATTTCCACCCTGGCCCAGGATCCCAAACAACTGTTCAACATTGCCAGCTGACTAATTTGCCCACAACCTCCTCCCCCCCAATAACTGAGAAACATTGACAATGTCTGAGCTGGCTTCAACCCTCAAATCAATTCACCCCACCTGAGGGGGGGGACTGTCCTCCTTCATCAATAAGGTCCACCTAACTACTTACTTCCTTGATCTTATTCCATCTCACCTAATCCAACAGATGTTCTCACCCCTCACTCCAGATCTCATATCTCTGTTTAACCTTTCTCTCTCAACAGCCACCTTTACTTCACTATTCAAACACACAGTCATAATACTCCAATACTCCAAAAACCCTCAATGGACTCCTCTGCCCTGACCAGTTACCACTCTACCCCACTGCTCCCTAGGCCACTATCTTCTTATTTCTCTTGACCTACCCTCTGCTTTTTGTTGCTGACGACCATTCCCATGTTCTCCAAATACTTGTTTTCTAGGAATTCAAGATCACGGGTCTCCTCTTATCTCAGACTGTACATTTAGCATATATGACTTTAATACAGTTTCCTCTCCTCACCCTTTTCCATTGAAGTTGTTTGGACACCTACTCTTCTCCTTTAGTCTTGCCCAACACACAAAACCATTTGGCTTCCATTGCCACTTCTAAGCAGATGACACTAATATATACACAGCTCAAAAAATAAAGGGACCACTTAAACAACACAATTAAACCCCAAGTCAATCACACATCTGTAAAATCGATCTGTCCAGTTATGAAGCAACAATGACTGTGAATCAATTTCTCCTGTTGCAGATGGAACAGACAACTGGTACAAATGATTGGCAATTTGCAAGACAACCCAGATAAAGGAGTGGTTCTGCAGGTGGTGACCACAGACCATTTATCTGTTCTCATCCTTTTTGGCTGTTGTTTTGGTCACTTTTGTATTTTGTCACATTGCTCTCACCCCTAAAGTTAGCATGAGGTGGTGTCTATAACCAACTGAATTGGCTCAGATAGTGCAGCTCATCCAGAATGGCATATCAGTGCAAGCTATGGCAAAAAGGTTAGCTGTGTTTGTCAGAAAATGTTACCCCAAAAACAAAAAAAACAACAAAAAAGCATTTTTTGCATCTGGCACCAGGCATAGCAGGGCCCCATCAGCATGGCATACGGATGGAAGCGACCGCTGAAAACGTGAACCACGTGTGCAGCAATGGAAGCGTGGGCCTGCATCTCCTGCAGTGCAGCCAGCCAAGAAGGAGGTGGCATGGCTAGGTAAGTATGTGCAGGTGCATGCCACAGAGACGGGGCCAGGGGGCACATGCCTGCTCTGCCCCTATGGTGTGTACGCCAAGCAGTAATTACAGACATGGTAAAACATACAGCACATAGGCCTAATGAAAAAGTCGGAATAGACGAAACGCGTTGGGCGGAACCCTCCACGACATCACTACGTTCTGTCTGGCAGCTGCAGACGCGGTTTTTACCTCTATAGCCCACGGCCGGGGCAGTGAGGTTTGTTTGGATGACCCATATTGGAATAAAGGAAGATTAAGGCCCTTATTTAACAAGGGATAGCGACAGGTAGCGACTGGTGAGCGGCCGGTAATGACGGGCCCCGCCACGAGAACGCCGGCTCCCCACCACAATCACACATTTATCAAGGCAATACTGCTTAGCGACTGAGATAGCGCCAGATAGCCACTCATTCATCATTATTGCAGCCTCAGCCCACAGCGCCAGCGTCCGACCTTGAACAGCGACAGGTATGACCTCTCGCTACCTGGCGCTCTCCAATGCATTTCAATGGAACAATCTTTAAATATTCATAATTAATTGTTATTCATTTTTTTTTTTTTTTTTTTCGGGCTACACTGTGATCTGATATGAGCACTGCTGGTGAAGTTACAAAGAGAACCATTTAACCCTTGATCTCCCGCGGAGTCTGTTCTATGTATTTACATAGTCCCTTTGCATTGTTATATGTGGCTGGACTGACACAGCCATTTTAGGCTCCCTGCGCTGGAATAGAAATTCATATAATTAATCATTGTATTACCTATTAGTGGTTGGTTCAAATAATTGTTATAAATCATTGTAATTTTTAGCGCGGCTTTAGAGGAAATAGATTGTTTTAATTTATTTTCTCAAGAGTAAGAAAGCACATAGACTATTGCAAACAAGATGCTACAAAGATGAGTGCTATGAAAACATGGTGCAATATGATTGAGAGCCCTGTGCTTACAGGGATGAGGGTGGAGACAAAGGGAATTACTTTCTCTCATGGAAAGATAGAATGTTAAAAATAATGTTTATCTTAATAATAATGTTGAAGCCCAAGCAAAGCAGAACATGCTAAAGACATTCCTCACTACAGTCTGGTAAAAACAGCACATACAGGATTTGTTTTACTTAGGCCCTTATTTAACAAGGAATAGCGACAGGTAGCGACTGGTGAGCGGCCGGTAATGACGGGCACCGCCACGAGAACGCCGGCTCCCCACCACAATCACACATTTATCAAGCCAATCTTGCTTAGCGACTGAGATAGCGCCATATAGCGACTCATTCATCATTATTCCAGCCTCAGCCCACAGCGCCAGCGTCCGACCTTGAACAGCGACAGGTATGACCTCTCGCTACCTGGCGCTCTCCAATGCATTTCAATGGAACAATCTTTAAATATTCATAATTAATTTTTTTTTTTTTTTTTTTAAATGTGAAAAATTCTGTGACCACTTCTGCCATTTTAAATAATATTTTTAAGGTTAAAAAAAAATAAAAAATAAAAATGTACAGAATTGATATTACAGGTCTGATATTAATGTATTCATATTACAAAATTATTTTAAAAACTTGTTTTTTTTTATTTCCAAAAATATGGTTGTTTGGGGGTTAAAAAACTACTTTTAACCCATCGCTGCCAGCGCTCTGGGGTTTAAACATGCATTTTACAGCGCAAAAATTTTTTGAGCGTGATTTGTTAATGAATATGGTGGGAGCCGGTCGCTATGGGCAGTCGCTATCATGCGCTCCCATACAGCGCAGAACCTGACAAATAGCGACTCCTCACCCAATATTCAACATTATGGCAAACCTGAGTCGCTATCAACTACCGAACAACGGCCAAGCACAGCGACTACTAGCGGGCGCTCTGAAAATGCCGCTACAGTCGCTCAACTGTCGCTACCTGCCGCTGTTAATGAATCGGCCTCTTAAAAATTGATCCTCGGTATCCTGAGAATATGGCACTGGTAGCTCTCATAGCTCCGTGCATCCATCAAATGACATGTTGATGTGACTGGCTATGTGTGTGGGTGAAGCTGCTGCTAGGAATATTGCCATCTATGAGAAGGTCATAATCAGAGGGAATAATCAGGATTCAAGTTTTTAACAGAAAGTAGGCTTGAAGAGAACCAAAACCTGTGAGATTTCCCCCTCCCCGTCTACATAACCCCCTGGGACATCCTGATTTGGGATGCCCCACTGTGTGAGTTTCCTATCCCAAGGTGCATGTATGTTCTTCCCCAAAATTCCAGCTATGCACAATCCCCATGTCTGGCAGACTTGAATAGCTACTGGTGTGAGTGTGCAGGGCTGAGGGAGCAGAAATGTTTCAGGGTGAAGCATCCCCTTAATTTTCCACGATGCAGGTGCCTTGAGCCCTGATTAGCACGTGCACATTTTTGTGCATATTTCAGGATTTCTTGAAACATGAGGGAGTGTCACCCAGATGATGCCTCGGCATTGGGTGATTTTGATTTAAAGAGGAACGAGAGCCAGGAATTTCCTTATTCTGGTGAATGTTTTTCTCCAGCCAGGCATCCCAATTTGGAATTCCCTGCTGTGTGAAACCCTCTCAAACAGTGTTTTCCTCTGATCAGCAGCTCACCCCATTTTACTAAGAATTGAAATGTTCAATACAGCAGGAGTCGTTGGGGTCACCAGTGATTTGGGGGCTTTTACTCATCTGGGCATCCCAAAGCGGCATTGCTTAACAAAGATGGAGACCACTGGCTTTGGAGTCTTAAAGACTCTAGGCCCAGTGGTTGCTCCTCTTTAAGAAATTGCACTGGTGTGTATTACTTATTGCACCTGACAAATAGGTCCAAGGGGCTTTGAAATTTTGTGTATTCACATGTCGATTCAATAAAGAGGAGGAGCTCCATAAAGAGGTTGGTGTGTTGGTGGATTGTATTTACAGACATTAAAGGAATTGACCAGCCCAAATACAAAAGAGTTTTGTCCCCTGCAGCTCACTGGTCCAACTCAGGTGATCAGCAACTCACGGGTTCGCTGTATTGCATCCTGCACCATCAGTCATGAGTGTTTTGGGCCTCGGCACACCCCTCCATTGCAGTAAATGGAGAGGCCGTGGTCATGGCTCTGTGACTGATGGAAGCGGGGTGATTCCGACATGGAAGTACTACCCCGGGATGTGATTAAGTGATCTGGGGAGTGTCTGGTCACTGGAGTAGGACCGATCAGCTGTAAGAGGCCAAAAGGCGACTACCCTTTTTTTGGTGGTCAATCACCTTAAAGTCTGCCGAGAACAAACATGGCAAGTGTGCACAGCAGGGAGCACAGCAGGGTGCCGGGTCAAGTGTATGGAACCAAGGGGTTTCAAGTTGCAGACGCCCTGGGGACAGGGAGTTGGCCGGCCTGAACGGGTTCTGATCCTCTTTATATTATATTTATATCTCCCTATGATATATATATATATATATATATATATATATATATATATATATATGTACTGTAGAGTATTTTTATCGATTAAGCTTCTATATTACATTTTGTGCTAAATAAAATACAAGTATAATTGCATGCTTTTTTGATAGACAGGTTATTATAAAACATTGCATTGAAGCACTTTATATTTATCACTAGTTTCCAGCATTACCCACTGCTGCAATCACAGAAAAATAGCCCTGTAATCACCAGCCAGGACTCCATGTGATCAGACTAATCAGTATCTGGCGGTACTAGGAACACAAGCCACTTACTACCAAGTGGATAGGCTGTGCTCCTCTGCTATAGAACTGCAAGTCCCAGCATTATCCGCTGCTTTCATCACTGAAAAATAACACTTCATCTGCCCAACAAATACCCTCCCCAGATGATTTTATACCTACCCTGCCACTGCCATCAGTCCACACCCCACACTATCACATACCTACCAACTTTTCACGGTGGAAAAGGGGGACATTTGTTAAATGAGGCCACACTCCCTCATTAAGGGACGGATAGGAGATTATAACATTTAAAGTGTTTATATTGTTTTAAATAGGCAAATGAATCATTTATTGCTGCAGAACTGCATCTAAAACCTCAAAGAAGGGCAAAGGTGGACAATGAGGGACAGGGGGACATGGACTCCCTCCAAATCAGGGACACTTGGGAGGTATGCTATGAATCTGTACCTCCATTAATTAATTATTCCTCCATATGAGGGCAGACAGCAAATGATCCCAGACTGCACAGTTAATATATAGCATGCAAGGGAAGTATCTGCTCCCTGACCCCCCCTCACAGCCAGTGTTCACAGATCCCCTCACCCCTGAAAATGATTTGGCAAAATGTGCATGGTTCCGCTCCACAGCCTTCAAAAAGTAATAGGTAGAGCGTCAAGAGATCACCATACTATAGAATAATAGAATGCAGCATGCAGGCTTAGGAGAGGGCAATGTTGGATTATTATTGGTGCAATGGAGCACCTGCTCTGGGTCCTATCAGCTCAGGGGGGGCCAATTCCCACAGCACTATTATTACCCAGGGCAAACTCCAGGGCAAACTGGTGCATCACATCACAGGGCCCCTGGGTGTCTGAAAAAAGGTGACAAGTAGAAGAGGGAAAGAGATAAACAGGAGAAAGATGCAAGAAAGTGTCAGAGAAGAGGAGAAAGCGAGAAAGAGACAAGCCAGACAGATACGCGAGCGAGACAGACAGACAGAACGAAACAGGAAAGACAGTGAAAGAGACCAACAGCAACCCCAGATCCTTCCAAGAGACAGGCAAGAGGGACACAGAGAAGAGGGACAAAGGAGAGAGTAAGAAACAAGAGGAAGAAAGAGGAGAGAGATGGAAAGATAGATGAGAGAGATATACTTAGGGCCTTATTTATCACGGGCTAGCGCCAGGTAGTGTCTGACGAGCGCTAGGTACCGCCAGCTATCGGCGGCTACCGACTCAAGTACGCCCGGCGGTGGTCACAATGACGCATTTATCAAGCTAAATGAGGCTAGCGCCGGCGAGAGCGACGGCTAGCGCGGGATTCATCATGAAGCCGCCTGGAACGAACAGCGCCGCTGCAAATTCCTTCACAGCGCCAGGTATGACCTGTCGCTCCCTGGCATTGTCCAATGCATTTCAATGGAGCAATGTTTAATTAATCATAATTAATTGGTATTATTTTTTTTTTTTTTTAATGTCAAAAATTCTGAGACCACATCTGCAATGTTCGTTTTTTTTTTAAAGTAAAAAAAAAAAAAAAAAAAAATTTGTGCAGAATTGATCTTACAGGTCTGATATTAATATATTCATATTACAAAATGATTCAAAAAACATGTATAATGTTACAATCAAAAAATATGGTTGTTTAGGGGTTAAAAACTAGTTAACACCCATCGCCGCCAGCGCTCTGGGGTTTAAACAAGGAATGGACAGCGCCAGCAAATTCGGAGCGTGATTTTTTAATGAATATGAAGCAAGCCGTTCGCTCTGGCCATTCGTTGTCAGGCGCTCACATACAACGCTGAACCTGTGAAACAGCGACCCCTAAGCCCGTATTCAACATTACCGCACACCGACTGAGTCGCTGTCATCAAGCAAACGCCGGCCAAGCACAGCGAATACTGGCTGGCACTGTAAAAATCACGCTACAGTCGCTCATCTGTCGCTACCTGGCGCTATTAATGAATCGGCCTCCCCATAGAGAGAAACAGGAGAGAGAAATGCAAAGAGTTAGACAGAGGAAAGAGATGCACGAGAGTCGGAATGAAACACACAGAGTGTGATATTATTGGGGGGGCCTGTAAAAGAACTGCTCCATACAATGGATGCCCTTTATCTTACCCTGGGAGGTGATTCAATTGTCTCTTAGGTCCTCAGCAGTGGATCCAGTGAGTCAGTGTAGCCTCAGAATGATAATATAATAATAATAAGAGCTTATCTTATGTTTCCCACACCCTGTACATACAGATTGCTCACATTACTGCATGTTATGAGCCTTTAAACATCCAAGATGGCGGCTCATGGAACATCAGGCAGCCTGCAAACAGGAAGTGCCTTCTGACTGTGCTGCTCTGCATTCTGGGACTGCTGACTTTTTCCTGACCCCAGCTCTGCTCTGTCTGAGCAAAGCACAGCTATAACCCCGCCCCCTGAACTTTATCCCACTCTCCTCTCCTCAGTAAGTGTGATGCTTCTGAGTCAAGATGGCGGCGCCCGTATCCTAAAGTCCTGAACAGAGTTGCAGCCCATTGGGGGAAAGAATAAGTAAGTGACTAAAAACGTAAAATATATGAATTTTAGATGCTGGGGAATAGTTTGCGCTTTTCAATAAATCATGGTGAAGGTCCGGTTTAAGTTATGTGTGGGCCGGTGGAGAAGCAGGCTGGCTTCTTACACTTACTCTCCCTAAAAATGTGACACAAGCACATGACACAGAGTTGGGTGGATGGGAACTTGCTGCACTATATTCTGCAAGATGTGTTCAGCATGAGATGCACAAAGTGCAATTTGGGGTAAATGAGCTGCAGGCGCCGGTGCACTTGAGGTGGAAAATGTAAGCTGAACAAAGCCTGGGGTTTTGTTCTGTGCCTCGCTGTGAAACCCCCCAGATCACCCCGAAAAACTCACCTCCTCCCGGTCTGCATGCTCTCATCCAATCAGAGCTGTTTGCTATTGTTTACGGTAATCAGAGTGAAAGCGTCTGCATCCCATAGCAAGTGAGTATTGAAGCACCCCGGGGGGTTTCACACACTGGGAATGGCATTCTATATTCTGTCCTTCGATTTAGAACCAGGTGCAAGAAATACAATACTTTTTGGAATAAAAATAGACATGGACTTTCATTTTCAACTACAACTACCTACTTGAAAGTGCAATTTTCAGACCAGTGCCGAATTATCCTCTAAGAGCCTTATACATGAAGGGATAGCGCCAGGTAGTTCTTGCTAAGTGGCAGGTAACGCCAGGTAGCGGCAGGTAGCGGCAGGTAGCGGCAGGTAGCGGCAGGTGAACCTTCGGACACGGCACACACTTACACATTTATGAAGCCGAATCTGGTGAGCAACTAGAACGCCATGTAGCGTTCGATTCATCATTAACCCAGCCTCAATGTACAGCGCCGGCGTTCAGCCTTGCAGAGCGCCACGTCTAACCTGTCGTTACCTGGCGCTCTCCCATACATTTCTATGGACGATCCTTAAATCCCTTTCCTGATTCCTGAAAAAAAAATCAAAACTTGTATCCTGGCCAAGAAAATAACATTTTTGCAAACTTTTTGGATTAATAATATTTTTATGCCGAATTGTCCTTACAGGTCTGATATTAAAGTGTTCATGTTACAATGTAATTCCATATGTTTTCGCTTTGTTACTAGTGGATACATGTTCAAAAACAGACTTTAATCACACAGCCTCTGGCGCTATGGGCTACAATTATATGATTTTGAGCGCCGGTGCTGTTTGATGCTGTTTTTTTGATGAATGTGATGTGAGTCAGTGACACTGATCTGGTGTTATGGTTCGCTCACATACAGCATAGTATAGCGACTCACATATCATATTCATCAATGCCGGACAGTGACTGAGGCGCTCTGAAACAATGATCCATGGCTGAGCACGGCGCTCTGAAATCCGCTCTACAGACGCTCATCTGTCGCTACCTGGCGTTAGTAATGAGTCAGCCTGCCCATGTCAAGTAACATGTGACTTCATTTGGAGTTACAAGGCATCAGCCAGATATGTTAATGCGTGGGGTTAAGGGGCATCACCTGTATGAATGAGAGTTCCAGAAAAAGTAAATGAAAATATGTAAGTTATTGTCTGTGTAGAAATGATTGTTGTATTGTCTTCCAAGAATCTCTGCCATTCTTTGCACATGTAGCTATGCTGAAGGTCACTGAGCTTCCGTGCCTTCTGTGTATAACACTTTAATGATTTGTATACTTTTTATATTCTGTGTTCTTTTATTCAAGGATGTTTTTACAACTTCCAAGTAATTGGAACTTATGTTTAATATTCATTTTATCTTCATATATGTAATATTCTATTTGGAAATATTTTAATGCTCACGTGTCAAACTCAAGACCAGGGTTCAGATGTGGTCCTCCAAGCCTTTTATATGTTGCCCTCTGGCAGATGGCAGCCATGGCAGCTGAGCATCACCCCTTCTAGCCGGACTGGTCATTGCAAGGCTTCTGACACTGGTTGGTGTGCACCTTATTAACGTTCTGGGAGAGTAGTGTCTAAAACTAGCCTGTGTCACTGTGCAATCAACCCTCGCGACACAAGGGGCCCTCCTAACCCACCCAACTTACAGCAGAGGGCTATTGTCAGGCGGGATGGAAAAATATTATTGTAGTGCTGCTCTGAGCAACATTCTTTAGTGTCTGCATCTGTCCTAAGTCTGAGTTGGCGCCTGTCCTGGACAAAATAATTCTGCATCTGTCCTGAGCAAAATATTTCAGCATTTGTCATAGACAAAATATTTCAGCATCTGCATCTGTCCTGGAGAAAATAGTTTTGCTTCTTTCTTGGGCAAACTAATCTGCATCTGTCCTGGGCAAAATAATTATGCTACTGTCCAGGGCAAAATAATTATGCTTCTGCACCTGTCCTAAAAAAAATAATTCAGCATCTGTCCGGGACAAAATATTTTAGCATCTTTCCTGGAAAAAATATTTCAGCATTTGCATTTGTCCTGGGTCAAATAATGCTGTACCTGTTCAGGGCACCTGTCCTGTCCTGGACAAAATGGCCAAATTATTTCAGCATCTTCAGCTGTCTGGGGGGAAATAATTCTGCATCTGTCCTGGCCAAAATAATTATGTGTCTGTCCTGGGTAAAATAATTCTGCATCTGTCCTGGAAAAAATCATTTTGCTTATGTCCGGGGCAAAAAAAAAATCTGCTTCAGCTTCTATCCTGGACAAAATATTTCAGCATCTGTCCTGGACAAAATATTTCAGGATTCATCCTGGACAAGATATTTCATCATCTGCATCTGTCCTGGGCAAAATAATTCTGCTACTGCCCTGGGCAAAATAATTCTGCTACTGCCCTGGGCAAAATAATTCTGCTACTGCCCTGGGCAAAATAATTCTGCTACTGCCCTGGACTAAATAATTCTGCTACTGCCCTGGGCAAAATAATTCTGCTACTGCCCTGGGCAAAATAATTCTGCTACTGTCCTGGGCAAAATAATTCTGCTACTGTCCTGGGCAAAATAATTCTGCCATGTTTATAAACCGGTCCTTTGAAGGCAATCAGAGTGCTAATGTGGCCCTTAATAAAAATGAGTTAGATACACTTGTTTTAAGGTGTTGAGAAAGCCGTTGCCTATGGTGAAATACGTACCCCACTTCAATTATGCTAAGGGACTGCAATACCCTTGTATTTTGCCAGCAATATTTGCCTGTGGTTGCCATAATTATGGGACAAAATGTACCACCCAAGTCTGGCCACGTTACCTGTATTTACCACTAGTTCAGCGTACCTTGGATACGACCGGTAAACACTTCTTCAAACAGTTCTTCAAAGATTGTCTCTTTAGTTAATTTTGCCATTGATAGCTGATATTGTGAATTTGAACTTTAAATAATTATCTAGTATTTGAAAAACTACTTATATTGTTGTTCATTTTCACATTTTTTCAAAACAGGCAGACTGATTCATTACTAACGCCAGGTAGCGAAAGATGAGCGTCTGTAGTGCGGATTTCAGAGCGACCTCTAGTAGTCGCTGTGCCTGCCCATGGATCTTTGTTTCAGAGCGCCTCAGTCGCTGGGCGGCATTGATGAATATTAGAGATGAGCGAACTTTTGAAAAATTCGATTCGACTGATTCGCCGAATTTTCCGACAAAAATCGTTTCAACCCGAATAAATTCGCGACGAATCGCTATTAAAAACGGCTATTTCTGAGCCTCCTAGAGCCTCAATAGGGTTGTAAACCATTCTGCCTTGCTGTAACACGCACAGGATGCGTGCTGGGTTAGTTAAATAATACTTTGAATAAATATCACATGCAGATCAGAGGCATCGCTAATAGAATCGCAGAGCGGCACAATTGCAGAGAGTTGAAGTGGCATCACTATGAGGGGCAGAAGGAGCCCAAACATTGCTTTAAAGAGACACTGGAGTTGGCAGCAGCAGGAGCCCAAAAATTGGATGAATCACACCCTGGAGTTGGCAGGAGTTGACAGCAGCAGCAGCAGCAGGAGCCCAAATATTACATTAAAGAGACCCTGGGGTTGGCCTCGGGAGCCCAAAAATTGGATGAATCACACCCTGGAGTTGGCAGCAGCAGCAGCAGGAGCCCAAATATACACTGGAGTTGGCTTGAGGAGCCCAAAAATTGGATGAATCACACCCTGGAGTTGGCAGAAGTTGGCAGCAGCAGCAGCAGCAGCAGCAGGAGCCCAAATATACACTGGAGTTGGCTTCAGGAGCCCAAAAATTGGATGAATCACACCCTGGAGTTGGCAGCAGCAGCAGCAGGAGCCCAAATATACACTGGAGTTGGCTTCAGGAGCCCAAAAATTGGATGAATCACACCCTGGAGTTGGCAGGAGTTGACAGTAGCAGCAGCAGGAGCCCAAATATACACTGGAGTTGGCTTCAGGAGCCCAAAAATTGGATGAATCACACCCTGCAGTTGGCAGGAGTTGACAGCAACAGCAGGAGCCCAAATATTACATTAAAGAGACCCTGGGGTTGGCCTCAGGAGCCCAAAAATTGGATGAATCACACCCTGGAGTTGGCAGGAGTTGACAGTAGCAGCAGCAGGAGCCCAAATATACACTGGAGTTGGCTTCAGGAGCCCAAAAATTGGATGAATCACACCCTGCAGTTGGCAGGAGTTGACAGCAGCAGCAGGAGCCCAAATATTACATTAAAGAGACCCTGGGGTTGGCCTCAGGAGCCCAAAAATTGGATGAATCACACCCTGGAGTTGGCAGGAGTTGACAGTAGCAGCAGCAGGAGCCCAAATATTACATTAAAGAGACCCTGGGGTTGGCCTCAGGAGCCCAAAAATTGGATGAATCACACCCTGGAGTTGGCAGCAGCAGCAGCAGGAGCCCAAATATACACTGGAGTTGGCTTCAGGAGCCCAAAAATTGGATGAATCACACCCTGGAGTTGGCAGAAGTTGGCAGCAGCAGCAGCAGCAGGAGCCCAAATATACACTGGAGTTGGCTTCAGGAGCCCAAAAATTGGATGAATCACACCCTGGAGTTGGCAGAAGTTGGCAGCAGCAGCAGCAGGAGCCCAAATATACACTGGAGTTGGCTTCAGTAGCCCAAAAATTGGATGAATCACACCCTGGAGTTGGCAGGAGTTGACAGCAGCAGCAGCAGCAGGAGCCCAAATATTACTTTAAAGTGACACTGGGGTTGGCTTCAGGAGCCCAACAATTGGATGAATCACACCCTGGAGTTGGCAGAAGTTGACAGTAGCAGCAGCAGGAGCCCAAATATTACATTAAAGAGACCCTGGAGTTGGCTTCAGGAGCCCAAAAATTGGATGAATCACACCCTGGAGTTGGCAGCAGCAGCAGCAGGAGCCCAAATATACACTGGAGTTGGCTTGAGGAGCCCAAAAATTGGATGAATCACACCCTGGAGTTGGCAGAAGTTGGCAGCAGCAGCAGCAGCAGGAGCCCAAATATACACTGGAGTTGGCTTCAGGAGCCCAAAAATTGGATGAATCACACCCTGGAGTTGGCAGCAGCAGCAGCAGGAGCCCAAATATACACTGGAGTTGGCTTCAGGAGCCCAAAAATTGGATGAATCACACCCTGGAGTTGGCAGGAGTTGACAGTAGCAGCAGCAGGAGCCCAAATATACACTGGAGTTGGCTTCAGGAGCCCAAAAATTGGATGAATCACACCCTGCAGTTGGCAGGAGTTGACAGCAGCAGCAGGAGCCCAAATATTACATTAAAGAGACCCTGGGGTTGGCCTCAGGAGCCCAAAAATTGGATGAATCACACCCTGGAGTTGGCAGGAGTTGACAGTAGCAGCAGCAGGAGCCCAAATATACACTGGAGTTGGCTTCAGGAGCCCAAAAATTGGATGAATCACACCCTGCAGTTGGCAGGAGTTGACAGCAGCAGCAGGAGCCCAAATATTACATTAAAGAGACCCTGGGGTTGGCCTCAGGAGCCCAAAAATTGGATGAATCACACCCTGGAGTTGGCAGGAGTTGACAGTAGCAGCAGCAGGAGCCCAAATATTACATTAAAGAGACCCTGGGGTTGGCCTCAGGAGCCCAAAAATTGGATGAATCACACCCTGGAGTTGGCAGCAGCAGCAGCAGGAGCCCAAATATACACTGGATTTGGCTTCAGGAGCCCAAAAATTGGATGAATCACACCCTGGAGTTGGCAGAAGTTGGCAGCAGCAGCAGCAGGAGCCCAAATATACACTGGAGTTGGCTTCAGGAGCCCAAAAATTGGATGAATCACACCCTGGAGTTGGCAGAAGTTGGCAGCAGCAGCAACAGGAGCCCAAATATACACTGGAGTTGGCTTCAGTAGCCCAAAAATTGGATGAATCACACCCTGGAGTTGGCAGGAGTTGACAGCAGCAGCAGCAGCAGGAGCCCAAATATTACTTTAAAGTGACACTGGGGTTGGCTTCAGGAGCCCAACAATTGGATGAATCACACCCTGGAGTTGGCAGAAGTTGGCAGCAGCAGCAGCAGGAGCCCAAAAAATGGCCTAAAGACATAAATATGTTTTGCACCATTTGGAAAGTGTAAAACGTGGCACCATGCTGAATCTAGTCGCATGCATCAGGCATTGGTGGGTGGAAATCCTGGCTGATCCATCCCTGATTCATTTTGACAAAGGTGAGTCTCTCCACATTTTTAGTTGACAGACGAGTTCTCCTCGCCGTAACTATGGCCCCCGCCGCACTAAACACCCGCTCAGATGGCACGCTACTTGCCGGGCAGGACAGCTTTTCCAGGGCAAACTCTGCTAGTTGCGGCCACAAATCAAGTTTGGCTGCCCAGAAGTCCAGCGGATCCTCAAGGTGTGTTGGCATGGTCATGTCAAAGTATGACATGACCTGCTGGTTGAGGTCCTGCTCCAGGTCTTCCTGCTGCTCATGAGTAGCCTCACTATGCGGGTGTAGAAAGCTACTCATTAGCGACTGAAGACTGAGGCTGCTGCTGCTGATGGAGCTGCTGCTGCTGCTCCTGCCAACCCCCCCAGCGGCCATGGCAGTGGAAGGTGAGCGCAGAGGTCCCCTCGAGTCAGACCTGCGAGAGTATGGACCATGGCGCAGATAGGCATCGGCCAACTGCCTACGTAGAATGTCTTTGTAGTAGTTGAGTTTGTCCTCCCTCTCGGTGGGTTTAAAAAATGCCCCCATTTTGTGCCGGAAGCGAGGGTCCAATAAGGTGGACAGCCAGAAGTCATCCCGCCGACAGATGGAAACAATTCTGGGGTCACTACGCAAGCACGTGAGCATGCTTCGTGCCATTTGCGCAAGTGACTCGGATGGACTACCTGTCTCCATCTCCACTGCATACTGCCACGGTGTGCCCGGGTCCTCTGTCTCGCCTTCCTCAAAAACCTCTAGCTCCTCTGGCTGCTCCTGCTCCTCCTCTCCTGTCCGCTGACTAGATAAACCAGCCATTTCGCCAAGCCTAAACTGTGTTTCGCTGGGCAACTCCTCCTCCTCCTCTTCCTCCTCCTCCAGTTCAGCTCCAACGGGGTTCATGTGGCCGTAAGATGTAAACGCCATGTCTCCAGTGCCCTGACCAGCCATGGTTTCCAACATGTGCTGTAGTACATAAAGCAGTGGAATCACGTCGTTCATCCCGTAATCCTGCCGACTGACAAATAAAGTGGCTTCCTCAAAGGGCCTGAGCAAACGGCAGGTGTCACGTATGAGCTGCCACTGGTTGACATTGAAGTTACACAGGGGAGTCCCCCTATCTGCTTGGATCATCAGGAAATCCGTGATGGCTTTTCTCTGTTCATATAATCGGTCCAACATGTGAAGGGTGGAATTCCAACGGGTGGAAACATCGCAAATCAGACTATGTTGGGGGATACCATTCTGACGCTGTAGCTCAAGAAGGGTGTGTTTGGCGGTGTAGGAGTGGCTGAAGTGCATGCAAAGTTTCCTTGAAGTTGTTAGGATGTCCTGCAGATGGGGGGAACACTTCAGAAACCGCTTGACAACCAGATTGAAGACGTGAGCCATGCAGGGGGCATGGGTCAGGCTTCCTTGGCGCAGCGCAGACAAAATGTTCTTCCCATTGTCGGTAACCATGATTCCCATTTTAAGTTTTCTCGGAGTAAGCCATGTTTGGATTTCCTGATGAATACATTTAAGCAGTTCCTCCCCTGTGTGACTCCGTTCGCCAAGACAAACCATGTGAAGCACTGCGTGACACCTCCGTGCCCTGCACACATGGTAGACTGGAGGAGCACTGAGACTTGAGCCTACAGTGGAGGGTGAGGAGATGGCGGAGGATGAGGAGGCCGAGTCGCACGGTGTCACAGGCCCAATGGGCAGAGAGCACGGAGGCCGAAGCGGCGTGACCTGTCCAAGTTGCTGCTGCAAAGGGACCACATTCACCCAGTGGGCCGTAAACGACATGTACTGCCCCTGACCGTAGTTACAGCTCCAGATGTCGGCGCTGCCATGTATTTTGCTACACACCGACAGGCTCAAGGACTGGCCCACCTTCTGTTCAACAAAAGTGTGCAGCGCTGGTACTGCCTTCTTGGCAAAGAAATGACGGCTTGGGACTCTCCACCTCGGCTCGGCACAAGCCATCAGTTCTCTGAAAGGTGCAGATTCCACCACCTGAAAAGGGAGCGACTGCAGCACCAGCAACTTGGACAGGAGCACATTCAGCTTCTGCGCCGTAGGATGAGTGGGCGCATACTGCTGTCTCTTGGACATGGCTTCGCTGATGGATTGCTGGCGGGATGCATGACTTGGAGGAGGAGGAGCAGGAGCGACAGAGGATGGGTATGACGCACAGCTGCCTTCGGCTGAGGTGCTGGAGCCTTGGCTGGCAGAAATTGGGAGCTCACTTGGTGAGGAAGCAGACTGGACCACCCCTTGGGAGCCTCGGTTCTCCCAGGTCGTTTTATGGTGACGCATCATATGTTGACGCAGGGCCGTGGTGCCAACATTTGGACCCTGGCCACGCTTCACCTTTTGCCTACATATCTTGCATGTGGCCATGTTACCCTCCTGCGGATGCCTCAGGAAAAACTGCCACACTGCCGAGTAGCTACTTTTCCCACCCCCTGGCCTCACTGATTCACTGCTGCTGTTGCCAACTCCAGGAACCCCTGCTCCACTACCTCCCGATAAGGTAGACTGCCGCACAGCAGGTGCTCTACCCCGGCCCCGGCCGGCTCCAGCCTTTGGAATTGTGCCCCCATGCTGACTGCTACCACCTTGCTGCCTCAGCTGCTGACTCCGGGGCAACCTGCGCCCCTCTTCTCCTGATGATGACGATGAAGCCCCTTCATCACCCGGCTCCCAAGTGCGATCGGCTTCATCGTCATCATCATCATCATCACCGAGTTGTGGCTGTACGTCACTGATGTTCGTGGATTCGTCAACAGTGTCTGGCGCAGGAGCTGGAACGCTCGCAGCACCCACGACACTGTCCACATCACTATTTGTCTGCCTAGCTAGAGAAGCCACCTCCATTTCCTGGCTGGGCAGTAGCTGCTGACTGTCCTGCTGATGGTCCTCCTCACTAAAGAGTGGAGCTGAACCCAAAGCATAGGATACGTCGCTGGGGGAGGGAACGGCGTAGGACAGAGGCAATGGGAGGACAGGGACTGCTCTCGGGGCATGCCAACTCAGGGTTGTGTCAGAGGAACCTACCGACCCTAGACTGGGGGTCTCAGACGTAAGTTGTAATGATGTTGTTGATGAGCGCGTCAACCAATCTACCACGGCAGATGCGTTACTGGTGGAGACCCGACCGCTAGCAGATACTGGCAGATTAGGTCTCTCAGCGTGACTCCTGCTGCTACTGGCCCCCAGTCTGATGCGAGCTCTGCCTGCGGAATCTTGGCCTCTGCCACTCCTCTTTTCACTTCCAGGCACTTGTCTGCCCGACATAGTCTAACTGGCGTGGTAGTAGGTGATATTTTAAGATCCCCCGGGCAGCGGTGGGTCTATATGAAACAGAATATAATGCACACCAAAAGTGAGCAGTAACACTCAGCCTCCAACAGGCCTGCTTAGTGTAAATAAGAGAGCTGCTTAGTGTAAATAAAGAGGGGTATGCTATGTTACAGAATGGGATGCCTCAACAGAAGTGCACCTGGCAGGCAGCAGTAAGCCTATGCCCAGCAAAAGTGTCTTATAATATAAATATAATAAGAGCAAATGGTTATATGGTCTTAAACAGAGGCTGCTTTAGTCACAGAATGGGATGCCCCCAAAAAAGATCCAGTAGTACTATGCCCAGCAAAAGTGTCTTTATTAGGCTAATTTCAAATATAATAAGAGCAAATGGTTATATGGTCTTAAACAGAGGCTGCTTTAGTCACAGAATGGGATGCCCCCAAAAAAGATCCAGTAGTACTATGCCCAGCAAAAGTGTCTTTATCAGGCCTAATTTCAAATATGATAAGAGCAAATCCTTATATGGTCTTAAACAGAGGCTGCTTTAGTCACAGAATGGGATGCCCCCAAAAAAGATCCAGTAGTACTATGCCCAGCAAAAGTGTCTTTATCAGGCTAATTTCAAATATGATAAGAGCAAATGCTTATATGGTCTTAAACAGAGGCTGCTTTAGTCACAGAATGGGATGCCCCCAAAAAAGATCCAGTAGTACTATGCCCAGCAAAAGTGTCTTTATCAGGCCTAATTTCAAATATGATAAGAGCAAATGCTTATATGGTCTTAAACAGAGGCTGCTTTAGTCACAGAATGGGATGCCCCCAAAAAAGATCCAGTAGTACTATGCCCAGCAAAAGTGTCTTTATCAGGCCTGATTTCTATGAGAATAAGTGCAAATGGTTATTATGCTATTAAATAGTGGCTGGTGTTGTCACAGAATGGGATGCCACAAAAACCAGAGAGCATGCACAGCAAAAGTGTCTTTATCAGGCCTGATTTCTATGAGAATAAGTGCAAATGGTTATTATGCTATTAAATAGAGGCTGGTGTTGTCACAGAATGGGATGCCACAAAAACCAGAGAGCATGCACAGCAAAAGTGTCTTTATCAGGCCTGATTTCTATGAGAATAAGTGCAAATGGTTATTATGCTATTAAATAGAGGCTGGTGTTGTCACAGAATGGGATGCCACAAAAACCAGAGAGCATGCACAGCAAAAGTGTCTTTATCAGGCCTAATTTCAAATATGATAAGAGCAAATGCTTATATGGTCTTAAACAGAGGCTGCTTTAGTCACAGAATGGGATGCCCCCAAAAAAGATCCAGTAGTACTATGCCCAGCAAAAGTGTCTTTATCAGGCCTAATTTCAAATATGATAAGAGCAAATGCTTATATGGTCTTAAACAGAGGCTGCTTTAGTCACAGAATGGGATGCCCCCAAAAAAGGTCCAGTAGTACTATGCCCAGCAAAAGTGTCTTTATCAGGCCTAATTTCAAATATGATAAGAGCAAATGCTTATATGGTCTTAAACAGAGGCTGCTTTAGTCACAGAATGGGATGCCCCCAAAAAAGATCCAGTAGTACTATGCCCAGCAAAAGTGTCTTTATCAGGCTATTTTCAAATATGATAAGAGCAAATGCTTATATGGTCTTAAACAGAGGCTGCTTTAGTCACAGAATGGGATGCCCCCAAAAAAGATCCAGTAGTACTATGCCCAGCAAAAGTGTCTTTATCAGGCCTAATTTCAAATATGATAAGAGCAAATGCTTATATGGTCTTAAACAGAGGCTGCTTTAGTCACAGAATGGGATGCCCCCAAAAAAGATCCAGTAGTACTATGCCCAGCAAAAGTGTCTTTATCAGGCTAATTTCAAATATGATAAGAGCAAATGCTTATATGGTCTTAAACAGAGGCTGCTTTAGTCACAGAATGGGATGCCCCCAAAAAAGATCCAGTAGTACTATGCCCAGCAAAAGTGTCTTTATCAGGCCTAATTTCAAATATGATAAGAGCAAATGCTTATATGGTCTTAAACAGAGGCTGCTTTAGTCACAGAATGGGATGCCCCCAAAAAAGATCCAGTAGTACTATGCCCAGCAAAAGTGTCTTTATCAGGCCTAATTTCAAATATGATAAGAGCAAATGCTTATATGGTCTTAAACAGAGGCTGCTTTAGTCACAGAATGGGATGCCCCCAAAAAAGATCCAGTAGTACTATGCCCAGCAAAAGTGTCTTTATCAGGCTAATTTCAAATATGATAAGAGCAAATGCTTATATGGTCTTAAACAGAGGCTGCTTTAGTCACAGAATGGGATGCCCCCAAAAAAGATCCAGTAGTACTATGCCCAGCAAAAGTGTCTTTATCAGGCCTAATTTCAAATATGATAAGAGCAAATGCTTATATGGTCTTAAACAGAGGCTGCTTTAGTCACAGAATGGGATGCCCCCAAAAAAGATCCAGTAGTACTATGCCCAGCAAAAGTGTCTTTATCAGGCTAATTTCAAATATGATAAGAGCAAATGCTTATATGGTCTTAAACAGAGGCTGCTTTAGTCACAGAATGGGATGCCCCCAAAAAAGATCCAGTAGTACTATGCCCAGCAAAAGTGTCTTTATCAGGCCTGATTTCTATGAGAATAAGTGCAAATGGTTATTATGCTATTAAATAGAGGCTGGTGTTGTCACAGAATGGGATGCCACAAAAACCAGAGAGCATGCACAGCAAAAGTGTCTTTATCAGGCCTGATTTCTATGAGAATAAGTGCAAATGGTTATTATGCTATTAAATAGAGGCTGGTGTTGTCACAGAATGGGATGCCACAAAAACCAGAGAGCATGCACAGCAAAAGTGTCTTTATCAGGCTAATTTCAAATATGATAAGAGCAAATGCTTATATGGTCTTAAACAGAGGCTGCTTTAGTCACAGAATGGGATGCCCCCAAAAAAGATCCAGTAGTACTATGCCCAGCAAAAGTGTCTTTATCAGGCCTAATTTCAAATATGATAAGAGCAAATGCTTATATGGTCTTAAACAGAGGCTGCTTTAGTCACAGAATGGGATGCCCTCAAAAAAGATCCAGTAGTACTATGCCCAGCAAAAGTGTCTTTATCAGGCTAATTTCAAATATGATAAGAGCAAATGCTTATATGGTCTTAAACAGAGGCTGCTTTAGTCACAGAATGGGATGCCCCCAAAAAAGATCCAGTAGTACTATGCCCAGCAAAAGTGTCTTTATCAGGCCTGATTTCTATGAGAATAAGTGCAAATGGTTATTATGCTATTAAATAGTGGCTGGTGTTGTCACAGAATGGGATGCCACAAAAACCAGAGAGCATGCACAGCAAAAGTGTCTTTATCAGGCCTGATTTCTATGAGAATAAGTGCAAATGGTTATTATGCTATTAAATAGAGGCTGGTGTTGTCACAGAATGGGATGCCACAAAAACCAGAGAGCATGCACAGCAAAAGTGTCTTTATCAGGCCTGATTTCTATGAGAATAAGTGCAAATGGTTATTATGCTATTAAATAGAGGCTGGTGTTGTCACAGAATGGGATGCCACAAAAACCAGAGAGCATGCACAGCAAAAGTGTCTTTATCAGGCCTGATTTCTAT
Organism: Gastrophryne carolinensis; assembly: GCA_027917425.1. Taxonomy (NCBI): domain Eukaryota; kingdom Metazoa; phylum Chordata; class Amphibia; order Anura; family Microhylidae; genus Gastrophryne; species Gastrophryne carolinensis. The sequence continues at coordinate 92,150,278 of CM051237.1, forward strand.
GAGAATAAGTGCAAATGGTTATTATGCTATTAAATAGAGGCTGGTGTTGTCACAGAATGGGATGCCTCACAGCAGACTTAAGATCAGTTCAGTATATATGCACTGTTAGTTAGTGTAAGCAGCCTGAAAACGCTAACAAAGCAGGCTGGATGAAAAAAAAAAAAAAACTGACAGCCTCCGATTTTCCCTTCCTTTCCCTGTTTTTCGCTTACTTTCTGTCTGTCTCCTGTCTGTCTCCTGCCTGTCTCCAGCCTGTCCCTGTCTGTCCCTGCCTGTCTAACTGTCTGTCTCTCCCTCAGCTACACAGCGTTCTGTCTGTCACGAATGCAATAGAGAAATGATGCTGGAAAGCAAGATGGCCGGCCTTAAATACCGCTGTGACGTCACCGGGCTTGCTGGCTGCTGATAGGCTGCATGTGACTGTCCCAGCTTGCACTGGCGCGGGGTTGATGTCTGGACATGTCCCGTCCGCCATCTTAGAATGCCTGTAATGTAAATGAATGGATGTTAAAGGAAAACTTCGAGCGATCGAATCGCGGGGAAATTCGGATTCGATCCGAATCGAATTTTTCCTGAAATTCGGATCGAATCCGGGTTCGTCCGGATCGATTCGCTCATCCCTAATGAATATGTTGTGTGAGTCGCAGTAGTACGCTGTATGGTAGCGAACCGTAATGCCAGCTCAGTGTGACTGACTCTAACCACATTCATCAAAAAAACAGCCTCAAACAGCGCCGGTGCTCAAAATCTGGTAGTTGTAGCCCATAGCGCCAGAGGCTGTGTGATTAAAGTCTGTTTTTGAACATGTATCCACTAGTAACAAAGCGAAAACATGGAATGACATTGTTATTACATTGTAACATGAACACTTTAATACCAGACATGTAAGGACACTTCTGCATAAAAATATTATAAATCAAAAAAGTTTTCAAAAATGTCATTTTCTAGCCCAGGATACATGTCAGAAAGTATTGAGATTTTATTAAAAAAAAAAAAATGGGATCAGAAAAGGGATTTAAGGATCGTAGAAATGTATGGGAGAGCACCAGGTAGCGAGAGGTAATACGTGGCGCTCTGCAAGGCAGAATTCAGCCGCTGTATGCTGAGCCTGGGATAATGATGAATCGGAAGCTACATGGCGTTGTTCCAGTCGCTCACTAGATTCTGCTTCATAAATGTGGTATTGCATGCCGCGGCCGGCGTTCACGTGCCGCTACCTGCCACTTACCAGGCACTACCTGTCGCTATCCCTTTATGAATAAGACCCTAAGACACTACCATGCTAACAAAAATTACTGCAGCTCGCCTGCTTGCGACAGTTTCTCTAAATTGATGTTAGTCTCCCACCCAAGCAAAGTGCAGCGAAACTAAGGGTCTAGGGCCAGGTAGTGCCTCATAGCGGCAGGCAGTGCCTGGTGAACGCTGGGCGCTGTACGCAAAACCACATTTAAGAAAGAGGATCTGGTGAGCGACTCTAACAGCGCCATGTAGCGTCCGATGTATTATTACAGGCGACTCAGTGTATAGCACCTGCGCTCTAGGCTCAGGAGCGCTATGTAGTACCTGTCGGTCTGTAGCGCTCTCTCATACATTTCAATGGGCTTTCATTAGTTGTGTATGAATAGCGTGTTTGGCAATTTCTTGGCTGCAAACAAACACTTTTAGAAACCTTTCTGACTTTTAATATTTTTATGCAGATTTGTCATTACAGGTCTGTCAATGTCACAGTGTCACAGTGTCATTCCATGTGTTTTCGCTTTGTTACTGGTGGATATGTGCTCAGAAACAGACTTTGATCACACAGCGTCTGGCGCTTTTTTGCTACAGTGCCCAGCTTTAGAGCGCCAACGATGTGTATGTGTGTGTGTGTAGTGTCTTGTTAAATATGGTGTTGAGCACTGAGTGCTGGACGCAGTAGGCTGGCGCTACCTCTCGCTCGCTGCAGCGCTGTACTGTTGTTAAAGCGCCCAATACACATCACATTCATCAATGCCGGCCAGGTTTGAGCGACCGAGACGCGCTGTTACAGCACCCGATACCCGCTTACAGCATCTACTAGTGGTCGCTCTAAGAGCTGCTATACAGACGCTCATCTGGCAATACCTGGCGTTAGTATTGAATCAGCCTCCACATAAAATGGCAGCAAATAATCAGTTCTTTCCCCGCCAAAATCATTACTCTGGTAACTAGAATTATAGCTTTGTTTGCTGCTGTTTTCCCAATTCGCGGAGCACATTAGTACTAGTATGAACTAGCGAAAACCAGCATCATGCCCCTATTATTATCATTATTATTATTGTTTATTTATATAGCGCCATCATCTTCCGTAGCGCTTTACAAAGTAGTAATTACAGACAGGGTAGAAACATACGGTACATATACTATTTCAAATGCAGTTTTACAGAGTTGACAATGGATATTCTGAGTACAAGATACAGTAGGGGAGAGAGCCCTGCCCTTGTGAGCTTACAGTCTAAAGGAAGAGGGGTGAAGACGAGGGGGAAGGATCACAAACAGTCACTGTTACAGTGCATTTTAGTTATGTCAGTTGGGAGAGGAAGCTCCAAAATGGCGGCTGACTTTCTTTACCAACTGTAAAAGACTGTTGGTCCAGTTTAACGCCTAAGCTGGTGGTCATAAGTCATTTAAAAAATATATGTGTTATTAGAATGTAATTTGTTTTTATTGAAAGTTTTTTCACATGATTTTTGACAAGGTATATTGGGAAGGGGTAATCAGGCATATGGGGTGTAATCAGGGCTAAACCTGTAACCCAAAGGTTTTTAATGGTATTTTAATTAGTAAGATTTAAAACAATAATATTAACCAGATGAGTGCAGCGTGTACAGTTTTGTCATCCCTCTATCACTCAATCAGTGCAAATGAGCCACACAACTTGTCGCCAGCAGTCATGTGGTCCTGAATCCTTTCAGGGGACGGAAGCCCAGAGGAGGTTGTAATAATAAAAGTGAGTTATGTATCACATATTATTATTAGTGCTTATTGAGTGTGCAGGTGAAAAGTCAACATATATTTTTTTCTTTGTATTATTTTGATCTCCATCTTTGATCTCCATCACTAAAAGTTCTCCCTTTTTTCTCTGAGATCGTGTTACACTTTAGGGTTGATTCAGTGTTGTCGCATGTTTTCCAGGGCAAGAACCTTACTTTTGATTCAGCAGGCACCTTTTTACGTGCATGTTTCTTTAATTGTAAATATCCGCAGAAGCCCAGGCACAAGCGACTATTCTCTTTCTTGCAGATGTGGTCACACTTGCGTCATTCCGCGACCACAATTAACCTTAGAGACAGGCTGTTAGGGTAAGTAATTGGTGTGACAATTCTCTCCGTATTTTTCCTGGCGAGAATGCGGCTTAGTGTTTCTGTTTTTGGAGAAATTAAACATTTTAATGAATAATCTTGACTGGATCCAGCCACTATAATGGGGTTTTTATTTTTAAATGTTTCTGATTTTAACAATGATTAAACTTTTAAATGTATTTAAAATGGACCAAAACCTGGGATTTTCACTGGTGCAGCTAGAGCAGATGAATGGAATCCTAGCCGCATTTGAGAGCGGCACGCAGCATCACTCGCTCCCTTTGGCTGTGTGTGGCCACATGGGGGGGGGAGTTCACAGAGCGGGGCATCCGAGTTTGGGATGTCCCGGTGGGAGGGCTTACTTTAAATTTTTCAGTGCAGGTTTGTAACGCATTAGTCACCTTGTCCAGTATACTAGCCAGGGCCGGCGTCAGCACCCGGCAAGGCGGGGTAGCTGCCAGGGGCCCCGACCTCCAGGGGGGGGGCCCACTGACAGGGCAGGCCTTTGGGGTGTACAACAGCGCTTGACCGGCGGGGGAAAGTGAGGGCACCGCCACAACCCACAACTCTTCACGGCGTGCCAGCGATGACCGAGGTCATTGGAGGGGAGTATGCAGCAATAAGGTTCCACTGCTGCCTGTGCTGTCCCCACCATGTGACAGGAGATTGATCAAACAAGGAGACCAGGATTGCATGCCAGGTGGGAAAGCACTGTAAAGAGGCTTTTTTTAAAAGTAGGTTTTCTTTTCTTGTGTTCCTTAGGGGGACATCCAAATTTGGGACATTCCTCAGTGATGTGACGTGACTCTTCACCACAAAGGGGCTCACTGAGACCATGCTGCCCAGGTGCCCACCTAAATCTGGAGCCGGACCTGATACTAGCCCACCCCTCCTACTTTTTTCACCAGCCATCATATGCTGTCCCCTACATCACCTGTCTCCCTCTTTGCTTTTATGCATGCTCCTCTTTCATCCTTAATTAAAATACCCTCCACCCCGCTAATATTTTCTCCCCCAGCACAGCAGCCCAGAGCATGAGTCCCCCATAATTAAGCCCAATGTAGAGAGAAGAGGGTTTTTTTTTTGTTCGGCCTGCACCACTAACATTGGCTCTGACTCATCTGTGGAAAACAGGATGGCTGGGATAAAGGTGCCCCCCCCCAGAATACATTGTGGCTTTGGCACCTCCTTGCTTGCCTGCCACTCTGAATATGCTTTTCAATTACCATATGCTGGAAAAGCTCTCAACACATCTGGAAACAGGCAACCATTCTGTAAAGCTTTTAGCAGGTAGTAAAATGCCCAAATTACTGCTATTCTGGAAAAAATTTTAGTGAAGCAAGAAACAGTCAGTAATAACTCCATTTTCATAATCCTTTTTATCCAGTAAGATTATGCCACCCACCTACCCTTATCAGCAGGCTTAATTATCATTCATTAATCTTAAAATAAAATCTTTTTCTTAAACATAAATATGTCTTCTTTTATATTTAATCTATTTAAGTGTCTGGGATTTGGATTATTAGGAGATTAGTATACTAATTTACTCCCCATGAGAATATTGTGCTGTTAACATTTGTTGTACATGGGCCTCATTTACACTGTTTGCGGGTTTTGGTTAGTTCGCTCTATTTTTAGTGCGCTGTGTGCACTGCATCTGGGCATCATACTGTATCGGTGAACTGAGCTTCTAGCAAACAGAGCTATAATTGTAGCGGTGAACGTAGAGAAAATAGACGATATGCTGCTATTTTCCTGTGCTTTGCTGCACTTCTGTGGGCTGGATGTGTGGTATTTACTTAGAAAAATGGTTTGGCATGAGCTGCCGGGCAAATTTAGTTTTGCAAATTAAAGAAATCTAGCTGGAAACACATTTTAAAGCTTATGTCAGCAAGATATGAGTTTCAGAATATATGCAGGTGCCCTAGGGGCGTCTTGGTTATATGTACAGCCTCATATAAGGAGTTTAAAAAAATGTGACAAGTAATGTGAAAACAGTTTCATTAGTTCAAATAATAGTTAACTATCTGACATTCAAACTTAAAATATCAGGTTTCGACTGAATATTGATCAAATATGCGCCTATTCTGTTCTGGTGCAGTTCAGCTAAGTTATTTTGAGCGAATGGAACACACTTAATAAAAGATGATTAAACTCTGTAAATAAACTATAATAATAATTCAGGTCAAATTTAACTTTAAAGCAGAACAAAACCCTGGAATTTGACCTTCCGCGCCCCCGGGGCATCCCGAAGTGTGTGAAACTCCCCACAATGCCAGAAAAAACTTGCCTTTCTAGGTTCCAACGTTGCATGCTTTGCACCACGGTGCATGAGGCAGGAGCCTCATTATTTGTTTGCTTTTAAATATTAAACACCCCAGATTCTACAATATCTTTACAGGCAGGCCAGCATACAGTTTTGTCCCAGGTAATAGAAAAGAGGAATGATGCCAACCCTATCAAGAATAATTCATCATTTTTCTGTCCTATGACTTAGCCATTCTGTTGTGTTGATAGAAGTGGAAAATTGGCTTACAAGGGATAAAACCCCAAATGGCCCGACCCTGGAAACTAAAAAATTCCAGGGTCGTCTGCTAGTCTGCCCCTGGGGCATCCTATACCAGGTGAAACCCCTGGGGTTGCCAGTAAACTCACCTTTACTGGTGCCTCCTGCAATGCTGTATTCGCCCGCGCCAGTTTTCCCTGCTTCCCTGCAGCTGTGCGCAGCCACGTGTCCAGCCATTCAGAATGACTTGCTGGAGCGCTCCACATGGGCAACCTGAGAAGCGTTCAGCAGGCTGGCATACATCATACGGCAATCATGAAATTAGCCAATTGGCAATCTCAAAATTGCCAGATTGGAGGGAGGGAATGCCACACTGCCTATGGGAAATGGGAGGTGGCAATGCCCCAATGCCTATGGAAAATGTGAGGGGGGAATGCCACACTGCCTATGGGAATGGGAGGAGGGAATGCCACACTGCCTATGGGGAATGGGAGGGGGGATGCCACACTGCCTATGGGAATGGGATGGGAGGGATGCCACACTGCCTATGGAAATGGGAGGGGGGAATGCCACACTGCCTATGGGAATGAGAGGGGGGGATGCCACACTGCCTATGGGGAATGGGAGGGGGGATGCCACACTGCCTATGGGAATGGGAGGGGGAATGTCACACTGCCTATGGGAATGGGAGGGGGAATGCCACACTGCCTATGGGAATGGGATGGGAGGGATGCCACACTGCCTATGGAAATGGGAGGGGGGATGCCACACTGCCTATGGGAAATGTGAGGGGGAATACCACATTGCCTATGGGAAATGTGAGAGGGAAATGCCACACTGCCTATGGGAATGGGAGGGGGGAATGCCACACTGCCTATGGGAATGGGATGGGAGGGATGCCACACTGCCTATGGAAATGGGAGGGGGGATGCCACACTGCCTATGGGAAATGTGAGGGGGAATACCACATTGCCTATGGGAAATGTGAGAGGGAAATGCCACACTGCCTATGGGAATGGGAGGGGGGAATGCCACACTGCCTATGGGAAATGTGAGGGGGAATACCACATTGCCTATGGGAATGGGAGGGGGGAATCCCACACTGCCTATGGGAAATGTGAGGGGGGAATGCAACACTACCTATGAGGTATGGGGAGGAGGGAAATCAGTCCCTGATATCTTCAACTGTGTGCCCAGTCCCTGGTATCTTCCTCTGTGTGTTCAGTCCTGATATCTTCCTCTGTGTGTTCAGTCCCTGATATCTTCCTCTGTGTGCCCAGTCCCTGGTATCTTCCTCTGTGTGTTCAGTCCTGATATCTTCCTCTGTGTGCCCAGTCCCTGGTATCTTCCTCTGTGTGTTCAGTCCCTGGTATCTTCCTCTGTGTGTTCAGTCCCTGATATCTTCCTCTGTGCGCCCAGTCCCTGGTATCTTCCTCTGTGTGCCCAGTCCTGATATCTTCCTCTGTGTGCCCAGTCCCTGGTATCTTCCTCTGTGCGCCCAGTCCCTGGTATCTTCCTCTGTGTGCCCAGTCCCTGGTATCTTCCTCTGTGCGCCCAGTCCCTGGTATCTTCCTCTGTGTGCCCAGTCCTGATATATTCCTCTGTGTGTCCAGTCCCTGATTTCTTCCATTGTGTGTCCAGTCCCTACCACACTGCAATGGGCGTTGTGACAATGTCATTTAGCAGATGGCTCTTATTCAAATCAATGGGGAGCATGCACTGCTGCATCCCCTGGAGCTGTGTGTGCGCTCCTGCCCCAGCCTATCTGAGGCGCACAACCCCAGGGATGCAGGGATGCTCCCCATTTTAAACAATGAGAGCTTCCTGCCGAATGACGTCATAGCAGACGGCTCTCATTGGACGAAAGCTTGCACATGGAGCATGGCGAGGTAAGGTTTTTGGGGATTCCTGGGGGGGGGGGGGGTCTATACAGCGGGGGGGAATGCCACACTGCCTATGGGAAATGGGAGGGGGGGATGCCACACTGCCTATGGGAAATGTGAGGGGGGAATGCAACACTGCTTATGAGGTATGGGGAGAAGGCAAATCAGTCCCTGATATCTTCAACTGTGTGCCCAGTCCCTGGTATCTTCCTCTGTGTGTTCAGTCCCTGATATCTTCCTCTGTGTGCCCAGTCCCTGGTATCTTCCTCTGTGTGTCCAGTCCTGATATCTTCCTCTGTGTGCCCAGTCCCTGGTATCTTCCTCTGTGTGTTCAGTCCCTGATATCTTCCTCTGTGTGCCCAGTCCCTGGTATCTTCCTTTGTGTGTCCAGTCCTGATATCTTCCTCTGTGTGCCCAGTCCCTGGTATCTTCCTCTGTGTGTTCAGTCCCTGATATCTTCCTCTGTGTGCCCAGTCCCTGGTATCTTCCTCTGTGTGTCCAGTCCTGATATCTTCCTCTGTGTGCCCAGTCCCTGGTATCTTCCTCTGTGTGTTCAGTCCCTGATATCTTCCTCTGTGTGCCCAGTCCCTGTATCTTCCTCTGCTCTGTGTGTCCAGTCCTGATATCTTCCTCTGTGTGCCCAGTCCCTGGTATCTTCCTCTGTGTGTTCAGTCCCTGATATCTTCCTCTGTGTGCCCAGTCCCTGGTATCTTCCTTTGTGTGTCCAGTCCTGATATCTTCCTCTGTGTGCCCAGTCCCTGGTATCTTCCTCTGTGTGTTCAGTCCCTGATATCTTCCTCTGTGTGCCCAGTCCCTGGTATCTTCCTTTGTGTGTCCAGTCCTGATATCTTCCTCTGTGTGCCCAGTCCCTTGTATCTTCCTCTGTGTGCCCAGTCCTGATATCTTCCTCTGTGTGCCCAGTCCCTGGTGTCTTCCTCTGTGTGTTCAGTCCCTGATATCTTCCTCTGTGTGCTCAGTCCTGATATCCTCCTCTGTGTGCCCAGTCCCTGGTATCTTCCTCTGTGTGCCCAGTCCTGATATCTTCCTCTGTGTGCCCAGTCCCTGGTATCTTCCTCTGTGTGCCCAGTCCTGATATCTTCCTCTGTGTGCCCAGTCCCTGGTGTCTTCCTCTGTGTGTTCAGTCCCTGATATCTTCCTCTGTGTGCTCAGTCCTGATATCTTCCTCTGTGTGTTCAGTCCCTGATATCTTCCTCTGTGTGCCCAGTCCTGATATCTTCCTCTGTGTGCCCAGTCCCTGGTATCTTCCTCTGTGTGTTCAGTCCCTGATATCTTCCTCTGTGTGTTCAGTCCCTGATATCTTCCTCTGTGTGCCCAGTCCCTGGTATCTTCCTCTGTGTGTTCAGTCCCTGATATCTTCCTCTGTGTGTTCAGTCCCTGGTATCTTCCTCTGTGTGTTCAGTCTCTGGTATCTTCCTCTGTGTGCCCAGTCCCTGATATCTTCCTCTGTGTGTTCAGTCCCTGGTATCTTCCTCTGTGTGTTCAGTCCCTGGTATCTTCCTCTGTGTGTTCAGTCCCTGATATCTTCCTCTGTGTGCCCAGTCCCTGGTATCTTCCTCTGTGTGTTCAGTCCCTGATATCTTCCTCTGTGTGTCCAGTCCCTGGTATTTTCCTCTGTGTGTTCAGTCCCTGGTATCTTCCTCTGTGTGCCCAGTCCCTGGTATCTTCCTCTGTGTGCCCAGGCCTGATATATTCCTCAGTGTGTCCAGTCCCTGATTTCTTCTATTGTGTGTCCAGTCCCTGGTATCTTCCTCTATGTGCCCAGTCCCTGATTTCTTCCATTGTGTGTCCAGTCACTACCACACTGCAATGGGCGTTGTGACAATGTCATTTAGCAGATGGCTCTTATTCAAATCAATGGGGAGCATGCACTGCTGCATCCCCTGGAGCTGTGTGTGCGCTCCTGCCCCAGCCTATTTGAGGCGCACAACCCCGGGGATGCAGGGATGCTCCCCATTTTAAACAATGAGAGCTGCCTGCCGAATGACGTCATAGCAGATGGCTCTCATTGGACGAAAGCCTGCACATGGAGCATGGCGAGGTAAGGTTTTTGGGGGGTCCATACAGCGGGGCAATGATTCTTTTTTATTCCAGTCCGGTCGCTGGTGGGTTTAGTTCCGCTTTAAGAGAGAAAGGGAATGCGATTTCTAAGGATTATAGCATAGTGATAGACACAGAGTAGGGTGAAGGAAAAGGAAAACAAGAGGGAGAGGATGGCAAGAGCAGGAAGATAGCAGGTGTTAGGGCAAGCGCTGCGCGCCCATCTCGCAGCACTTCACTTACCTCCATGGCTGCATCCAGCCGTCATCCATCTCACAGCACTTCCCTCACCTCCATGGCTGCTCCCAGCCATCTCCCTTCCCCCCATGCTTCCTCCTCGCATGGTCAGGTGCGCGCACGTCCCCGTCCACTAGAGGGAGCGCGCACCGGATTCCTGAGATTTAAAGGGCCTGTACACCACTGATTGGGGCCTGGTCATCCAATCCTGCATCCACTTCCCCTATTTAAAGGGGCACTTCCTTTCCATCAGTGCTGGATCTTGGTCTTTTCATGCCAGTTGTAAATCAGTTGCTTTTGGATTGCTCACCCGTGTACCGACCTCTGCCTGTCCCCGACTCTGAACCTTTGTTGCCTGCCCCGACCTTGGCTACTCACCTTTACCACGAACCTGTGCTGCCAGCCCTGACCTCTGCCTGTACTCACTACATCTTTTGCTTGCCCCTGTGCACCACGCTGAACCTCGGCTAACTGTGGAACTGGCCCGCTGTTGGGGGGTAGCGACCTGGGGGTCACTCGCCGCTACAAGACCAACCTGCCTTGCGGTGGGCTCTGGTGAATACCGGTGGCCTCTTAGACTCCCCTGACACAGCACTCGCCATCAGTTCCACAGTCAAAGCGGATCCACATCCAAGTCCGCTCCACCCGGTCCGTGACAGCAGGAGACTTATTTTTACTCATTTAAATTAACAAGATAGGAATCAGTGCTGGATTCTGAACTCCTGACCAGGGGCTCCCTATTGCCAGATGTAGTTGTGGTCATGTTTAGCAAGTAAACTAGCAAAGGGAGATTTTGCTAAATGTAGCAAATAATCAAAATGCACTACAATTTCTGAGGCTGAATGTTTAAGCATCATGCTAGACTCAGTCCTTCCAGTCAAACCTCACATTCACTCCCTAGCCACCTCCTCTTGTCTCTAACTTTAAAGCATCTCCCGCGTCCACCCCTCTCACCTGAAACCACCAAAATGTTAGTACATGCCCTAAACATATCCCAGCTAGACTACTGCAACACCCTAATCTGTAGTTTAACAGGAAACAGACTGGCACCTATCCAATCTATTATGAACGCCTCTGCTCACCTCATCCATCTTTCCTCTTGATTTTTTAGTGCTGCTTCCTTTCCTCTGTCAGTCCCTCCACTGCCTGCCTGTGTCACTGAGAATTTAGTTTAAAATTGTAACTCTAACCCTCTATACATTTCATCTCTAATCCAGAGGAAAACCCGGATGAAACCTCTGATCTGCATCTTGCTTCTCCTGTCCTTCTCCTTGGTCATGTCTTCTCACTCCTGCCTCCAGAACTTCTCAGGTGCTTCACCACTCCACTGGAATGCCTGTCCCCACTCTATTCCTTACCTCTTCAGACAAGTATACTTGGTTTAAGTAATCCTTATAACCTTCACAGGGCACATGCCACCCAGCTTAATACCACTTGGGATCCTTCATGGGCTCTCTCTTCTATTGTATCCTGATTCTTTGTAATAGTATATGTACTTTATGTTTGACCGTATCTGTAATAAATACAGGGCTACGAATGGAGATGGCTCTATATAAATAAATATACAATACTACTACTACTACTAATAATGATAAATAAATAAACTCAAATAGCACAATCTGATATATATTGAGATATTAGTTGCAAGCCACCAAAGCTGTATAGAGAAGGAAAGACAGAGAAAGGGATAGAATGGAGAGTATGGAGGAGGTAAAGAAAGAAACCTAAAAAGAGAATGAAATGTGCTGGGGGAAATGGATAAATATGACTAACCAGATTATAATTGAGAAAGAGGTTAGACACACAAAGGGCTTTAGGAAAAGGGAGCTAATAAAGGAGAGAAAATGCAGCAGAAAAGGATGTATGCAGTCAGCTAGAGAAAGAAAGTGATGGTGGAGCAAGAAATAGGACACCTGTTGATGAGCAGAACCACTGTCATACCTGTATGAAGATCTTCAGAGTAGCTGTGGACACAAGCCTGGTGCAAACCAGAGAAGAAGGGTCTAACTCCCCATCCGGGCTCACATTCTCATACTTGACACCCATTATAAAAGCCATGGGCATTGCTAAAATTAAGGAGGAGAGCCATATAATAGCTAGGATCTTCTTGGTCCTCATCCTGGACATGACCCTTTTGGCCCTCATTGGGTGGCAGATGGCCAAGTACCTCTCACAGCTGAGGCTGGCGATGTTGAGAACAGTGGCATAGGAGCATATGTCCCTCAGAAAATAGTAGCTCCTGCACACCACATCTCCAAACACCCAGGGGTAGTGGAACCAGATGAAGTTGTAGAGCTCAATGGGAATGCTGATGACAAGAATTAGAATGTCAGAGAGTGCCAGGCTTACCAGGTGGTAGTGAACTGTGCCCTGCAAGCCATGTAGGCTCTGTTTCTTCAGCACTAGCTGAATGGTCAGTACGTTGCCTATGGTGCCCACCAGAAAGATCAGGATGTACAGGACAGTAATAAAGACCTTTGAATACAGGTTGGTGTTCACCTCCAGCAGGTGAGTCATGTCAGTCGTGGTGGCATTGGGCAAATCAGACCCCCAGGTAAGGTTCTTTAGTGCCAGCATCTCCTCTTCCATCATTCACACTTGATGTAACTCCTTCGAAAGGTTGTTCTCTCCCAGCTGGTACCCCCACTTCACTTCATTTCCTTCTGTGTGGGTGCTGCTGTATTTATGCCACTCACTAACTCTTTCCACTTCTGGATAACCATCACTTTACCTGCAGTGACCATACACTTGCAGAGTGCTCCAAGGTAGTCATGTTAAAGATTCCTATTGTGAGAGCATCTTCTAATCTTCTTCTTTTCATCCCAAATGCCAGACCTATTTAACAGCTCAAAGCAATGCTGAATGGATAAATAGTAAAGCTGAAAGGGGAGGAATGCCGAGCTCTAGCTGGCAGAGATTACATATAAAGACCCTTCTCTCGCATCTTGTGTGTAGGGTGGGCTGTACTCCTGTGACTGCTGCGGAGCTGGGAACCTATCAGCAGTACCTGGATTATAGTCATTCAGGCTAGAGATGAATTAGTCGCTTGCAGCTGATCTGTTTCCAATGGCTGTAGGTGCAGACGACAATTGCACTGTAAGCGCTATGTTCCGGGGACATACAACGAGTATTAAGCCTGCTAGCACACAGCTCAGTGTAATTAAAGGTTAATCCACCGGCTGTTTGTCAGGATGACAAAATGTACAAGGTATTGCTTTTATTGGAAGGAAATTGCTCTTCTGGGTGTAAAAGATGCCGACTTTTACCAATTCCAAATATACATGTAACTCTCTAGCTATGGAACTAGCAGTCCCAGCATGACCGAAGGGCTTCTTCTTCAAATAGTCGATTGTCATTTTTAACCCTGCATGCAATACTCTAATCCTAATGTGGACACCTGTATTTTGCATTAAATCTTCATAGGGAGAGCTGGCTCACTGGATGAGGGGTGACAATGATTCTCTGTCTATAAATGACAACACCTGGCTGTCACATTCTTATGCTGGTTAAAAAGTCAAGCTACAACTTTGGGAATCAAGAGGTCACCCTTGTCCCAATACTAGTTGATTAAATTCAGAGAGCTACCACCAGCATGCCACTGAACAAATCATTAGGTGTTGAGGTAAGGTAAGTAGACTTTGGGGCTGATTCATTACTAAAGCCAGGTATCGGCAGATGAGTGTCTGTATAATGGCACTTAGAGCGACCGCTAGTAGACGCTGTAAACATGTTTCAGGCGCTGTAACAGAGCGGCTCAGTCGCTGTAGTAACCTGGCCGGCATTGATGAATGAGATGTATGTTGGCCGCTCTAACACCAGTACATCATTGCAGGGAGTGAGAGGTAGCGACTGCTCAGTGCGACCGACTCTCAGCGACTCACACCATAAACATCAACAAAAAAACAGACACACACAGCGCTCTAAATCTGGTCGCTATAGCATAGAGCGCCAGACACTGTGTGATTAAAGTCTGTTTTTGAACACATATCCACCAGTAACAAAGGGAAAACACATGGAATGACATACCCCTCGATTCAAAGAGCAAAAGTTAATTGATTTTGGATCGAGAATCGTAAGTTTGGGTGGGTGTTTGTCATTTTTTCCTTTTTCTTGGGCCATTTTGTATTCGCACGATCGTTCGCGCATAGACGTATATGAACATACGCATTTCGGACATCAATCGGATATTTTGCGTTAGTTCGTGTCTTTTTCCCGTCCAAATTCTTATTTTTTGCGTCCGATCCTATTTTTTACGTGCTTCACATGGGCTTGCGACCAATTCAGAGAGGTGATTGCTAATTGTTTTGAAGGCCATTAAAGATCTGCTTTCCGAAATGTTTGCCGGCAGCTATTTGGCCTCGGGAGTAGGATGGAGAGGAGCGAGTTTGTGGCACATCAAGGGCTTATGCTTTTTGGCATCGATTTGATCCGGATGTCTGAGAGCAGATTGCCCCTGCGTCGTCGCATGAACATCGATAGCATGAATGATGTTGAGCTGTTTGAGCTGACCAGGCTTAATCGCGCTTCTCTCTATAAATTATATAGTGAGCTGCGGCCATGGTTAGCCCGCACCACAAGGAAGGGGCATGCAATTTCAGGTATGACCAAGATGCTTGGCTGCCTGCAATTTTTGGCGAACGGCTCGTTCCAGAGGCTGGGTGCCCTCTCCGTGGGGATGTCACAGCCTACGAATTTTTGGAAAATTTTTGGAAGGCATGGCTGCCATAACTCCCAAATATATTTATTTTCCGGATGATATGGCAGCCAGAAACGCCATTAAGCTTGGTTTTTATAATGTCGCCGACATGCCCAACGTAATTGGTGCTGTTGACTGCACACATGTGGCACTCGTACCTAGGGCATCCGACGAGTATATATATAGGTATATTTTTTTTGGTTTGGTTATTATGGGGCCCAACGTGTAATGTAACCTGTTTTCCTTTGCGGCAGCATATTTTTGTTTGGGCTTTTGTGTACATGCCTTATTTAGGCTTTTCATTTGTTGTTTTAAATTGTGTGCAGACATGTTTTTTGTTTCAAATGTGTTTTGCCCTTATCACTTACCCTTTTTTTTTTGTTTTGGCCTTAAGGAATCGAAAAATGGGACACTCCCTTAATGTCTAGGCCGTGGTGGGGCCGGACATGCGTTTCCTGAGGATCGTCGCACGACTCATATATCCTGAGACGATCTGGTTTGTTTAGGCGATTTGAGTCAGGTGAATTTTCGAGTGCATAGCTGCTTGGTAAGTGTGTCCTATTTTTTGTTATCGATATTTCAGAGGAATCTGTTCTTTTTTGCTATTTTAGCTTTATAATTATTGACATAAACATGAACCAGCATTTTTTTTTTTTTGTTTTGTGGATTGTATTTAAAAAAAAAAAAAAACGCTTGGCTCACTTTGTCCTTCAGAATGTTTTAACTTTGGTTAGGATGTCTGTAACTTCCATGTCCAAAAATATATTGGGTAGCAGATTGTCCAGAAGTATCTGCTAGATTTTGGTCCTTTTGTAGTATTGGTCTTTCAATGCCAAAGTGGACTTAAACTGCATACAGTGCATTCTTTATCGAAATGTTGTGGGCCCCTCAGCAGCATCCTAATTGTAACATTTCATAAACCAGAAAAAAAAGCATATTTCTAAAAACCCTTGTCCGTGCAGATGTTTTATCATTCTTTGGTTTATTTAAAGTGGACCAACACCCAGGGGTGATCGGCCCGGAAATCTATAAGATTCCCGGGCCGATCACCCCCCACCCCGCGGGACATCCGAGATCGGGATGTCCCGCGGGGTGAAACCCCCCAGAAACCCCAAAAACACCTTACCTGATCCGCCGCCACTTCCGCCGCCGCCGCCTCCCGCGCACCCCTCCAGACGTGCGCGCGCCCGCGCCGGCCCTCTGTGAATGGCCGGCGGGGGCGCGCGCGCGCCGAGAGTGACGCGCGGGAGGCGGCGGCGGCGGAAGCGGCCTGGACGTTCCTGATCCCCGCCTGGACGTTGGCGGGGATTGGCTGCGGCGCTCACGTGGGAGCGTTGAGAGGTGAGTTTTTTGGGGTTTCTGGGGGGTTTCACACAGCGGGGCACCCCCGATCGGGGTGCCCCGCCGAAGTGGACCAAAACCCAGGATAGTCAAAATCCTGGGTGTTGGTCCACTTTAAGCTGCATTTTTAGTTATGTACTACATTTGTGCCAATAGTGTTTTTTCTAAGGTGCCCTGGGTGTATTTTTTGGGCCTTTAGCTTATCTCATTTTGATATATGTCAAATTGTTTGTGTTTGTTGTCTTGCAATTTGTTTATTTTTTGAATTTAATTGTCTTGTTAAGGTGATTCCGGTTACCCACTTCTCCCCTGGCTCATGACGCCTGTGCTGCGGCCCCAGGATGCCTCTCAGGAAGCCTACAACCGTGCGCACCGCAAGACCAGGGCTGTTGTTGAGAGGGCATTTGGACTGTTGAAGACCCGTTTTCGGTGTTTGGACCATACCGGGGGCGCCCTGCAATATGATCCTAACAAAGTGATAGACATCATAATGGCATGTGCTGTTCTGCATAATTTTGCCATTCAAGAACATGTCCCCCGTTATGTGGATGTTCTGCCCTCTACAGCCCTAGAAGATGATGGTGACAATTATGTTGGCCCACCCAGTGAGTCTGGTCAATCGTAATGGAGTCCGCCGCACAATTACCCTGGCTCTTGGGCGTGCCCTGCCGCGTTGTCTCGTCCCCTCAACAGCAACAGGCATGCTTGGCAAATCCTCAGCAGCAGAGTGAACACTGGGGACTGTTGTCTCAGTCTCCCCATGTGCAGGCACAATGGATGCAGATTCACTCTGCTGCTGAGGATTGGCCAGAGAAACATTATGGAGGAGTTGCAGATTGGGACCCAGGGGGAGGTCTTCGGACGTGGCCAGCATGGATCCATCTTCCTCCATTTCCTGGATCTCTTCCATGAGTGTGTGGGTCTGTAGGGACATAGAAAAAAAAATGTTAAGTTTGCGTTCCAAATTAGGATTCCATCAGTTTAACACATGCTTAAGCACTTGGTAGTATTTTTGGTACTAAATAAACTTACCGGAAAACTCGGATCTGGGCTCCTATGCTGTACGGACCTGGTAGGCATATTCAAACTGGGGGGTGAGTTTACACTTGCTGAGGGGTCATGCTGGGCTGAAGAAGAGAAAACAAAACAAGGTAAACACACACATAAGCATTGTTTTGGTAGGTAATTAAACAAGCCACTATTTGTAATCTGAAGCAACTCTACAGCAACGGGGCCGATTTATCCAATCCACTCACTTTAAGATATGTGAAATGGATCGAGTAAACTGCTAACTGACCTCAGTTCGAAGTCAGGAAGTGTACCCAGTCAGCATACAACGTGCAGAGCACCTATTTGGAGTTTGACTACCATTCTCTAGGTCAGGGGTACTCAACCACTTCTTGTAAAGGTCCATTTAAAGGTATCCGGTGAGAGGTGAAGGTCCGGGCATGGGGCTGTCGCAGGGGGGTATAGTTAGAAATCAGCACACTGGGGGAGGGGCTATAGATTCCCCAGGCAAAACTAATAAAGGCTGCTTGCCCTTGCTGGGCTGGATGGGGCAGAGCTGAGGGGACAGGGATTGGATGGATAAAGCTGGGAGGACAGGAATGGATGGTGATAGGATGGATGTAGCAAATCTGTTAGGAATGGATGGGGCTGAGCTGGGGGGGGCGAGATGGTGGGACAGGGGCAGATGGGGCAGAGCTGGGGCAGCGGGACAGGATTGGACAAAGCGAATGATGAACAAAGTTTGTGTGTACCTTGCAATGCCACTTCCTGTGCAGTACTTCATATTGCAATGCTAGGTTTCAGGGAGCCATGACATTGGCCGGGAGACTAAGCACTACATCGCCGATCAAGGGGGCAGCTCTGAGCACGTCAACACAGAAGTAACTGAGTGCAGGGCTGTCTGGGCAGGGGTCCGGAAATCTGGTGCCAAGGTCCGCATTCGGACCCCGGTCCGCCAGTTGAGTATTGCTGCTCTAGGTAATATATGTTTTGGGGTCTTGATTTAAATTGTTACCTCAAACACAACTCACACAACAAATAGACAACACATCCCTAATGATGTGTGTTTTGTGATTGAGTACAAATATATCACTTTTCTTCTGAAACTTCGTTACTTGACACATAATTAGTGTTAATTGTTATTTTACATAATGTATGTGGTCCGAAATGTGTGATTCACAGGGACCAAAACAGGACACAAACAGGCACAGTAGTGCGAGGCCAACCAAGCCACACCATAGGGCCATACCGCCATCTTTGTACTAGTGAACTTTAATTTACTTTGCAACAAGGCAAACATGCAGATTAAGATTACTCACCTTGTGTACGGGTCGGTGAGTCTGTGTCCCTTAGACCCGCATGGCCACCGACCGCGACAGGATGGAGAAGGCCCAGCACAATCTCCTCAGCAGGTGTAAACTCGAGTTTGGTGGGAAAGCCACCTCCAGTTTTCATGCTGAAATGAAAATATAGTTTGGTACACAGAAAAGGTGCATACAGTACATCCTAATAATTACATTTGGATACATCATTTATTTACCTGTAATTATGCCTTTTAATTTCTTTTTGCCGTACAGCATATTTCAGATCAGAAATTTTCTTCTGGATTTGTCCAACATCTTTCCTCTCTTCCCCCGCTGCATTTACTTGTCGTTGGATTTTTTCTAACAATTCCATTTTGCGCTGCTTAGTGGTGTGTTTTGATTTGCTCCCATAGAGCTCGTCATAGAATAATGTAAGGCCACTAGCCAATGCCATATTTTGGTCATGTGAGAATCGCCCACTCAAATGTCCGCGCCGCAATGTGCGGACAGATGGTTGGCTTTGGGGCTCCTCCATGTGTGCAGACACATGTGGTGACATTATGGCCTGGGGCTGTGTAGGGGAATGGAAGGATTGCTGGCTTCCCAATGACTGGACTGGACTGGCCAAGGGACTGGGTGTTCTTGCGTGGCTGGCCACAGAACTTCCAGGTGTAGATGTGGTACGGATGATGTCAATTCTTGTGCCTCTTGGGGGGCTATGTGCCCTGCTGGTGCCTGGTCTGGGGCTAGGTGCCCTGCTGGTGCCAGGTCTTGGGCTAGGTGCCCTGCTGGTGCCAGGTCTTGGGCTAGGTGCCCTGCTGGTGCCTGGTCTGGTCCTAGGTGCCCTGCTGCGGGGCCTGGATGGGCTTCTGGCCCTGCTTCTGGGCCTGGATGGGCTTCTGGCCCTGCTGCGGGGCCTGTATGGGCTTCTGGCCCTGCTTCTGGGCCTGTATGGGCTTCTGGCCCTGCTTCTGTGCCTGGATGGGCTTCTGGCCCTGCTGCGGGGCCTGGGTTGGCCGGCTTGAGAGCATGGGTGGTGTGGGCTCCCTTGGGCGGCCTCTTCTGGGGGCAGATGTGGTGGTGCCTGCTGTGGGGCTTCCTACCCGTTTTGCCTGTTTTTTGGCCGCAGGGGCACGTGCCTTTGTGGGCCTTTTTTGCGAAAGGGAGGGTCCACTGTCCCTTGGTGGGGCCGAGGTGCTACTTGCCTTTTTGGAGCGTAGCTTCTTTTGGCCTTGCTGGGACCTGGTTGTTGGGCCCTCAGAGGTCTGGCTTGGCTGGGCGCGTTTCTGTGCTGGCTTTTTGGGTGCCATTTTTTCCAAAATGTCAAAGAGAATGAGCTTTGGGTGCAGGGACCTTTAGATAAGGCGCCCAGCGTCTGACGCCTATGCGCACGCCTACGCGATCGTACGGATGTACGTTCGTGCGGAACCAGGAAACCGCTGGGGTTTCACTTATCTGCTGCCTTGAAGAAGCATAAAGATGGCGCCCACTATCTTCACCCGTCAACAATAAGAGATCCTCATGCTGGTAAGTGCCTTGCTCTGCCTTTTAAGCTCATACTGACTGATGTACTACATGTAAATGATGCGGTTGGAACAATTTTTGTGGATCTTAATGTTTTAGAACAGGCTCCTCACACTTCATCCTCAAGGGCCGAGACAGGCCACGTTTTCACCTCTCTATGCTGATGTCCTAATTAGGGCAATTGCTCTGGCTTAGCACCAGTTAATTAACCTGTGGAGTAGCGTGGATAGCTGTCAAACCTGGCCTGTCTCGGACCTTGATGCGGATGTTTGAGGACCACTGTTTGGCTAAGACATAAAAACACAACGTCAAGCCACACACGTGCCCAAAAAGTCCGAAACCGTCCCTTCAGCGTGATTTACTAAAAAGCAATAAAATCTAAAAAACGAGTACACAGCCTATTACATTTCCAAATGGGCCATTTTAAGCCAATAACGTATTAGTCTTGCCTCCACTGGCCTGAAACTCTGTTCAAGAATTTCGGATATGCGCGCAGCCATCTGTACTCAGAAGCATCACACTTACTGAGGAGAGGTGAGTGGGATAAGGTACAGGGGGGTGGGTTATAGCTGTGCTTTGCTCAGACACAGCAGAGCTGTGGTCATGGGAAGGTCATCAGTCCAAGAATGCCGAGCAGCACACACACTTACAGTTTGCATGCACTTCCTGTTTGCAGGCTGCCTGCAAAGATGGCATTTTACATAAGCCGCCATCTTGGATGTTAAAACCATCATAACATGCCAGAGATGCATGTGGCCTGATTTGTAATGTTGGCTATCTGTATGTACAGGGTGTGTGAAACATATAACATAAGACCAGACTCTGAATCATAGTGAACGTCCGCTTTAAGGCACTCCCCAAAAATGGCTGGCACTCTAAATGTGTGTGTTAATGACATGACATTCGCAACTTGTGATGCAACACATATGGCTCTGTGTGTAAAAGTAAAAGCTCTGTGTCCATTATGTTTTTCAGATCATGCTTCAGCGCCGGTATGACTTCGCGCCCAATGTTTGCGAAAAAAGGGACATCGCCCGGGAGATCATCGCGGAAATACACCGTGTCACCAGCACCACCTTCACTCACACCCAGATAATGCAGCATTGGTCGGACCTGAAACGTCTGCACATGCCCCGGGTGCGGAGGTTTTTTGGGATCCATTTTCCAAGTAAGTACAAAGCGATTGCATGGTATATGTTCCAAATTTATAAGTTATGCCTTTATTTATAATGACTTTTCTTGGTTAGTGTTGGAAATGGATTTCAGAATTCGCCGCACCCGGAGGCGCACAGGCCGACCAGTGCTGCATGCTTCTGCATCTGTGAGTGAAGGTGGTGGATCTCCCGGGCGACGGACCTACCCCTCCTCAGACCAGCCCCTGGACCTTACCACAGAGGAGGGGCCCAACCGCGTGGGCGTGGAGTCATACCCGGCCAGGCATGGGGAAGGCTCTGGTATGTCACTCTTCATGTATATGCACAAAGATATACATGCAAGGCCAAAAACTAAGTGCTCCTTTATTATGTATTTCTAGATGCTTCGGGAGCGGGTGAGATAGTGGAGGAGGAGGCAGCAGAGATGCTGGAAGTTGATCCTGGCGAAGGTGAGTGATGTCAGCCAGACTGGGAGCCAGATCTGTTTGGAATAGTGACTCTATACAACTACTAATCAAATGTCACATGTTTCTCCAGGGACTTCTTCACAGCATAGCCAGGACCAAGGGCAGCCTGTTGGCCCCAACCAGCCATCTGTCGGCCACCAACAAAGTAAGTAGCCATGCCATTATTCAGAATTATGTGTTTTTGGCTAATAACACACACATAACTAAAGGCGTAGCCAATGTACAGTTAACACTTTCATGTGGGCACTTCGTTAGCTTAAAGCGGATCCTAACTCGTATTAAGAGCCTAGCTAATAAGTATCCCACACACTGTACATACAGATTGCGAACATTCCAAAACAGGCTACCGGCATCTACTGCATGTTAGGAGCCTTTAAACATACAAGATGGCGGCATATGGAATGCGCAATATTTACAGGCAGCATGGCATACAGATTTAACAAAGTAAGGTGCTGCCATGCATTGTGGGACTGCTGACCTTTCCCTGAACCCAGCTATGCTCTGTATTACCAAAGCACAACTGTAACCTGCTCCCCTGTACTTTATCCCACTCTCCTCTCCTCATTAAGTGTTATGCTTCTGAGTCCAGATGGCGGCGCAGTAATAAAAAATGCACCAAAATGTACTTTTATCTGGTGCAGAATCATTTGGAAAGAGTTTTTGCTTTTCATTACATCATGTTGAAGGTCCGGTTTAAGGAGTTTCACTACTTACCTGTGGGAAATGCATTTACTTTATCCCTTGGAAGAATGACATATGTCATGCATTTACATGTATTTGATTAACTCAAAATCTATTCCCAGCATACAAACCGGTCTGGTACTACTATTTATGTTTATTTCTCTATTGGTTACAGGGATGAGCCCACAAACAGTGGCTGAAGAAAAAAAACGAATCCAGGAGTTGGTGGCCGAGCTGCTGGCCATACAGGCGACGTTGGGGCCAACTGATGAAGAAGAGGAGGAGTATTAGTGCCCTTGGTCCTGGCTAATTTTGTAATATAGTTTTACATTTTTTACAAAAAAAAGGTTTTAAAAGTTTTTATCAAAAACAAAAAATTAATAACAAACTATTTTTTTTAAATAAATAAGATTTTAAGGCTTTAGAAATGTGTCATTTCTAATATGCGCAAAAAAATACATTTACACAAACACGAAAATACATGCTTATAAACATATAGACATATGTACATTAAGTGGTTTGGGTAAGTTTTATGCTCGAGAAAATGAAGAAGAATGCAAGCGCTAAGGGGTTTGGGTAAGTTTTATGCTCGTCAAAATGAAGAAGAATGCAAGCGCTAAGGGGTTTGGGTAAGTTTTATGCTCGAGAAAATGAAGAAGAATGCAAGCGCTAAGGGGTTTGGGTAAGTTTTAGGGTCCGAGAAATGAAGAAGAATGCAAGCGCTAAGGGGTTTGGGTAAGTTTTATGCTCGAGAAAATGAAGAAGAATGCAAGCGCTAAAGGGTTTGGGTAAGTTTTATGCTCGTCAAAATGAAGAAGAATGCAAGCGCTAAGGGGTTTGGGTAAGTTTTAGGGTCCGAGAAATGAAGAAGGATGCAAGCGCTAAGGGGTTTGGGTAAGTTTTAGGCTCGTCAAAATGAAGAAGAATGCAAGCGCTAAGGGGTTTGGGTAAGTTTTAGGGTCATCAAAAACAATAAAAAAACAACCGCCAAGGGGTTTGGGTCAGTTTTAGGGTCCAGGAAATGAAGAAAAAAACAACCGCCAAGGGGTTTGGGTCAGTTTTAGGGTCCGGGAAATGAAGAAAAAACCAACCGCCAAGGGGTTTGGGTCAGTTTTAGGGTCCGGGAAATGAAGAAAAATCCAACCGCCAAGGGGTTTGGGTAAGTTTTAGGGTCATCAAAAACAAGAAAAAACCAACCGCCAAGGGGTTTGGGTCAGTTTTAGGGTCCGGGAAATGAAGAAAAATCCAACCGCCAAGGGGTTTGGGTCAGTTTTAGGGTCCGGGAAATGAAGAAAAAAACAACTGCCAAGGGGTTTGGGTCAGTTTTAGGGTCCGGGAAATGAAGAAAAATCCAACCGCCAAGGGGTTTGGGTCAGTTTTAGGCTTGTCAAAATGAAGAAGAATGCAAGCGCTAAGGGGTTTGGGTAAGTTTTAGGATCCGAGAAATGAAGAAGAATGCAAGCGCTAAGGGGTTTGGGTAAGTTTTAGGGTTCATAAAGGTAAGTGTTAGACTGGCGCGAAGTAGTAGTGGTGAGATTGGTAGTGTCAGATAGGGCACACACATTGGTTTGGGGAGTGTAGCTTGGATCGCGCATGCGCAAGACCTTATATATATACGAACGAATATAAGAGGCCAAAAACCATTGAAAACCAGAGGCAAACGCAAGTAATTGGAAGAGGTGGACGATGGAAGAGGGCGAAAAAACAGGCTGCCGCCGCAACATACGAACGGACGGTCTTTTTACGATAGGAAACGTATTTGCTTATAGAATCACTCGCAAGTTCATACGAACGCACGAGCATACGGGAAAAATAGGATGATCGGCACCAAAATCAAAGCTGTTACATGTTTCTTTGAATCGACCCCATTGTCTAAACATTGTGAAATTAACACAGGTGTCAGACCTGTAAATACAATTCCGCATAAAAAAATAACAAAACATAACATCGAAATAGTTTTCAAAAATGCCTTTTTTTAGGCCAGGAGAGGTGACACAATTATTTGAGAGAAAAAAAAATCGTGTTTAAACAGAAGATAAGGAACATCCGTTGAAAGGTATGGGAGAGCGACAGGTAGCGACAGGTAATACCTGGCGCTCTGCGCTATATGTTGAGCCGCCTGTAATGATGAATCGTACGCTACTTGGCGCTGTTAGAGTCTCTCACCAGATTCGCTTTCATAAATGTGGTATTCCGTACAGCACCTGGCATTCACCAGATGCTGCCTGCTGCTACGAGACACTACCTGCCGCTATCCCTTCATGAATAAGCCCCTTTGTATCTACAGAATATTTAACTGGAGGTTCCCTGAACTAGGCACAAGGGGGGTATTTCAGTGAGGGATTTTCTTCTCTACATACTGGAAACAGAAGCATGAACCCGGGCCCCAGATCTTACCTTCTTCCCCAGTTTCACATTTTGGCTTTTAGCTGCTTGGGAACGTGATAGTAGGACCAGGAACATCGTTCGATATGCAGAACAGGGCATCCCAAATGGAAATACCAGGTAAAGGTCAGGTAAACTGACCAGATGTCCCACTTTCTTGGGACAGTCCTACTTTGAGGCTTACTGTCCCTCTGAAAACTCTGGAGACACCTACAGTAAATGTCCCACTTTACTGACATTATGGGAAAGACTGTCCCACTGCATGCAGAATGCTGGATGTCTGGGCGGTTTACAATGAGGGTAGTGGAATGCACGGATTGGCTGAACATTGGCCCATTAACAAACATCTGGACCACAGATCTCTAGAGCTTCTGACTGGGGGGGGGGGGGCTACACCCACTTACACAAGTGGACTGAAACCCAGTAGGATCCATTCCCTCCCCGCGGGGTATCCAAAATCGTGAGCCGCTGAGCTTAGACGTCAGATTAGATATGGCGGCTCTGAATGTGCTGATTGGACTAGCGGGCGTGCATGCGCGGTAGAACCGCGGTGAGGTGAGGTGAAGCTGGCAATCTGGGGGGTTTCACATAGTGGGGCACCCCCGATCGGAGTGCCCCGGGGGAGTGGACCAAAACCGCTTTACACACATCTAAAAGGCCACACCCCTAGCCCCTCCCACCACCACAAACATCACCCACCCACAAACTGTTTTATGCTGTCCCACTTGGAATACCCCAGAAAATACTCAATTTAAATTCCCTCTATAGGCACAAACACTACATTTATCCCACCTTTTTGCTCTCGGGAATAGTAAATAATAAGCTATTTCAAAGCACCTGAAAATATCTGATTGTATGTAAATAACTCATTTAACTAGGCAACACTGATTTTCTTTTTTCATGAAATACTTTGCATTCTAGGAAAGCACCTCTTTACTTTAGAGTAGAGGGTCTTTAGCTCCCCTATATTAAGCCTAACATGGGTCCCTCCACATGGTGGCCTGCGACTGTGTTTTGGTACCATGCCTGGCCCTTTGTGTGCGCAAGGTATGAAGTCACACAGAGCGCCATCCCAACCTCTCTGCAAGAGCTCTCAACTGGACCAGCAGGCCTCTCTTTTCCAAAATCACTCAGTTTTTTGCAATTTTTTAAAAATGATTTTTTCACTTTTTATTTCTTCTTGAATTTCTCTTTCTCCTTCTTTCTCTTTTATTTCCTGATCCCACCATATTGCTCGTTTTCCGTATCCCCCTTTTTCATGTCATTACCACATTCCCTCCTTCTCTCACTTGTCACTTTCCTCCCGTCTGCCTCTCTTTTCAGGTTCTTCATAACGCCCTATTTCCCTCCATCTCTATTTCCAGTTTCTTTCTTTTTTTCATTATTTCTTTCTTTCTTTCTTTCTTTCTCTCTCTCTCTCCCCCTTCCTTTATTTCCTTCCTTTCCTCTCTCTATGTCTTCTCTCTCTCTTTCTTTTGCTTGCTCTGCTTTTCTACATCCCTTATTTTCCTCTCTAGCCCTATTCATCTCTCTCTCTCTTTCTCCTACACTTTCTTGTTTTTATAGCTGTGCTTTGCTTTGCACAAACAGAACAGAGCTGGGGTAAGGAATAGGGCAGCAATCCCAGAATGCAGAGCGGCATAGTCAAAAGAGACTTCCGGTCTGCAGGCAGCCTGAAACTCCATGGGCCGCTATCTTGGTTGTTTAAAGTGGACCAACACCCTGGGGTGATCGGCCCGGGAATCTATAAGATTCCCGGGCCGATCACCCCCCTCACCGCGGGACATCCGAGATCGGGATGTCCCGCGGTGAGGAACCCCCCCGAAAACCCCCCAAAAGCTCACCTCCTGCGCGCCCCTCTAGCCGTGCGCGCGCCCGCGCTGGCCGTTTGTGAATGGCCGGCGCGGGCGCGCGCGCTGTCAGAGGGACGTGCGGGAGGCGGCGGCGGACGCGCTGGCTTGTCCGTCGCTGTCACCCGGCCACGTGGGAGCGTTTTGAGGTGAGTATTGGGGTGTTTCTGGGGGGTTTTACACAGCGGGGCACCCCTAATCGGGGTGCCCCCCTGAAGTGGACCAAAACCCAGGATAGTCAAAATCCTGGGTGTTGGTCCACTTTAAAGGCTCAGAAAAGGCAGTAGATGCAGGTAGGATGATTTTTAATGTGAGCAACATATAAGATAGACTCTTATTCAGGGTGAAGGTCCACTTAAAGTAGCAGCAACTTTCATATTTAATTTGCCCTGGAAGACTGTTCATTTGTATCTCTATAGAATTTGTCCAGTTACTCTAGGTTGTTAAGTGATCTTTTTTCTTGATATTCTTCAGCATAAAGGAGATGAGATAAAAACCTGACCTTTATGCATCCATCAATATGCATGAGCCAACCTTCTCTCTATCAGTTTTTATTTTTGGATCAGGCAAAATATGAAAATAAAATCCTTGCTTAGTCTGTTGTTGCTCTTAAAGTGGATCAACCACTTTACACATCGGCCCTGAGATAGTAAAGACTTGACTTCAGGCCTGATTCGGGATACCCCGCTTTGCAAAACCCTCGATCTAGCCCAATAAATGGTTTGGGGTTTACAACCCGCATCCCCGGACGCCTTGTATCTGTGGCGCGCTCTTGCATCCATCAATCCAGATATACTGGAGGCGGGGGCATGCCTCAATCTGCAAAGAGACTGGGATACAGCAGCTTGTTGTTGCTGAGCTGGTAAAGGCGTGTCTTGGCACAGCTTTATGAGTCATGATCATGCTCTGCTGTGGTCAGTGACAGCTGTGGGTTCACTGTGACTTGCCAGACTTACTCATGCTGAGATCACCAAGGGACAGAGTGTCTGTTAGACCAGTGGTTCTCAACCTTTTTAAGCCAAATACCCCCTAGAGACAGGAAGTTACAACCAAGTACCCCCAAAGGGGAGAACAATTTTAAATATTACCAAAATAAGTAGGCCACAGACATAAACACGCTTTCAAATAGAGAAAGAATAATATTTTGCTGTTAAAATAATATACCAGACATGTCAGGGACCCCCTGTAGGTTCACTCCTGAACATCTCTGAGTACCCTGGGTACGCATATCGCAGGTTGAGAAACAGTGTGTTAGACCACCACCAAAGTCCTAGTGGAAATTAATTGAAATGAGGGCAAATCTGGAGATCTTCTGCAGCTTTTACCCGGCAATGCAGTAAATGGAGGAGAAGCACATGGGACAGGCATTAGATAAGCTACTTGCTGGCTTATTATTGCCATTGGGTGTACAATCCCTTTAGGGTAGCTTGAGCTCTACAAGAACCATTTATTGTCTATGGCCATTTGTAACAGTAACCTACAGATCATCCTGATATGCCAATCTTGCGGGGCATCCTGGTTTGTGATGCTGTGGGGAGAAACAAGCGGCCCTCGAAGCTTTTAGATCTGCTACGCAGATGTTTAAACTGAACGTGGAAGCGCATCAGGTGATCAGCACATTCAGGAGGTTCCTGTCCACAGGGGCACTAAGACTAACCTACCCCCTTACACTATCAGTGAGAACTGAATTCAAGAGTCCAACAATAGGAGGCATGCAAGGTTGCCTGTTAAAAGGGACCTAAAGTATCCATGTGTGTTAGGTTGATAGATAATATTTGTGGTAACCAGTTGTTGCTAAATAAAGCATTCTGATTTTAAAGTGATACAAAATTTTATAATGATTGATGGGGGAACCCATGTTTTATTCCTCTTTAGTGAAAATGCCGGTGATTGTTCCTCATCAACTAAAGACAACCACTGAGCTCCTGAGCAGAAATTCTTAAGCCTGCATCCCCTATAGTGCTACTACCTAAGCATGTGTGCTTACTGCTTCTAGCTATACATTACTGCTGAATAATGCAAATAATCAAAAAGGAAATAATGAGCAGAGTTATACAGTTTATATACCACGGAGCCCTATTAAAAGTAATTTCCCAGACGTGTAGCAATGTCCCTAATGGTCAGTAGATCCCTAACAATTACTAGAAGCATGTTACCATAGTAGCTTGCATCTGGTCCCACATGGTGGCCTGAGTCAGCTATGCTAAAGGAGTACTAAAAGAATACCAGTGCCCTTGAATGGCGCTCAATACTCAAAATCTGCATCCAGTTTCTGTTTTTGCTCTTTCTCTTTTTTCAGTTGCAGATTCAAATCCAGGTAGACATTTGTGGTGTCACAGAGATTACCTTAATCTACCGGAAAAACAGCATGCAGCAGAGAATGTACAATAGAGACTACACATTGATATATATATATATCAGTGCCATCTACTGTCATAAATGTAAACTGCATTAACCTAGCAATATAGAGACAGATCACATACAGATCTGTAAGCTGTTGAACAGTATCTCCAACACTCATTTTCAATAGCTGAGATTTAGTCTACTAAACCCATCTTTT
This sequence comes from Gastrophryne carolinensis, assembly GCA_027917425.1. NCBI lineage: Eukaryota > Metazoa > Chordata > Amphibia > Anura > Microhylidae > Gastrophryne > Gastrophryne carolinensis. The sequence goes on from CM051237.1 coordinate 92,179,252, forward strand.
TGTAAGCCTCGAATGTCTTTCAGCGGTCAGGGGCTTGGTAAGAATATCTGCTGTCATAGCCTCAGTAGGGCAATAAAGCAACTCGAACCGTGCTTTTGAAGATCCCTCAAAGTGTAACTTCACATCAATGTGCTTGGTTCTCACCTCTTCTTGTATTCCTGACATGTTCATTAATGCGGGTCCTGCTTGGTCTTCCCCTCGTATTTCTTCTGACATGGGCATACGTGTTGTAGCACGTGTTGTAGAACAGGTGGAGAAAGCACACCATGGTTTACTTCCTGTGCAACCTTGTGTAGCTTTAAGAGCTGTCTTGGTGTTGGCTTCTGGGTAGACATGCACAAGCTCTTTTCTTCGCTGATACATAAGCCTGGTCTTTACAAATGATAGTGTCAGATCTGTCTCAGACCTTGTCTCCAGTGCAATGTATGTATTGGGTAAGCTGCACAACAACATGGCTGCTGCATGACTATCCATTCATATGCTCCAGCATGTCCTGCTCACTGATAAGCCTCATTTTGAACAGTAACTTCAGCAGAAACAACCTGCTGTTTAAACTGGATCTCTCATGCAGTCATTTCAGCCTGTTCCAATCCTGATTATTGTCATGTGGCCCCTCTGCAATGATAACCTCCTACAAGTCATTTCTGGATAACAGCATTTCCCCTTTAAACTTCCATAGCTTTGAGCTGCTGGCTATTCTTCCTCCTTTATATATAAGAACAGTCTTACTTGTATACTCCGTGGAAGCTTCTTTATGTCGATTTCTGCATCGGTGCACTGTCTCTTGTTTGGGGCTTTGCTCTGCCTGGGTCGCTTCTGGTCGCTGGGCTTTATCCGGTCTCTGGGGCTTCATTTGGTCACTAGGCCCATAACTCGCTACAGAATGTGAGTCAAATCCAGCTAGACATCTGTGATGAAACAGGAACTGGCTTTACTGGAATATAAGTGCTGTAAGAGTCCTTACAGAGTGGATAACATAGACAGGAAAAAAGTTATACCTTTGAGTTTACCCCAATGTACAGGAAATACAAAATACAACATGCAGCAGAGAATGTAAAATAGAGGCTATATATATATATATATATATATATATATATATATATATATGTAACAGCACCATCTATGGCCATAAATATAAACTGCATTACCAAAGCATGGGTAACATCTAAATTTCCTGTAGTCTCCTATCCCCTGTTGGATTGAGCTCCACTAAGAAAAAAGTAAGTATCGCTCTAATGCAGGGCTCACTGATGGTATGGGGGGTAGGTTAGATTAATTTAATGTCCTTGTGAACCTGAAACTCATCCTGACACAAAGTTACAAAAAAGGGTTACATGTTTGTATGAGCATAGCTGCTTCCAGGAGGAAAGGAGACCTATCCATTTATGCAATTTGCAAGCCTTCAGAAGCATTAAATAGCTAATTAGAGCATTTCATTTTTCCATACAATCATCACAATGTAATCTGAAGTGCAATACAAGCTGTTGGATCTCGTGTCACAACTAATAACAGAGATGAGTGACACTCTCTATGAATATGCAATTCAGTGTTCCTGAAAATCTTGCACTATGCTCCTCATCATTTAAAAAGAAATTATCTGATGACAATGAAAAATGATCTGTCTGCTTTATAATCTTGCACTAGCCAATGCACACTCCTCACTATCGGAGATAGGAAAGAGGAACCCCCAACCAACCTTAAAAAGTTACTTTGTTAATATTATTCATCATCAGTTACTATTCCTCTGTAAAGGCATTTCACTGTATTAAATAAACCTTGGATAGGTGAATTAGTCATTAATATCCGCATATCAAATCCAATAATGGAAGCTATAGTAGAGCAGCATGTGGAGGTAAGTGAATATTTACTCAGGGGTCATCAAAAATTTTTTAAAAACTATGCTAAAGTACAAATAGTGCAGGTGGCATAGGTGCAACACACAAAAATATTAATGGAACAAATATAAATGACAAGTGGGACAAGGGCCATGGCAGTTAAATCTTTACCTCCAGAAGCCACGTGTTCCGCGGGTAAGAAGTACGTCTAAATAAACCTCTAAATGTACTGCTTTTATTTTTAGTAAGTAACCTGTCCCAAAAATGTCTCTGCTTCCATATGCACTGAAGCTTCCAATGGCCATCCTGAGTCTTCCTGGTAACAGACATGTCTTAGTATTTTTGGACCCCCCTTTATCTGCATTGCAGTAGGCCTCCGTTGACTTTCCCGTGGTCTCCAGGGCCTTGTCGCCATTGCTTTAGTCCTTTGCTGGTGGTCTATGGTGCTTTACCACCTCTGCTGGCAATCTTGTAGCAGCGATGACAAGGAGGGCGGCATTGAGAATCTGAAGAAACCAGGGAGGACCAGGTGTCCAGCAGAAAAGAGGTCAGCACAGAGGATCTAAAGGTGGTGGTGAAGACCAGAAGATCAGGAGTGAGGATTAGGAGGATATGAATGTGGGTGAGGGTGGGGAGCAAAGGTAATCACAAGAACCAAAGGGATGAGGGCCAAAATGTAGTTGATGAGGACCGCGAAGACTGGATGCATGTATGAAAACAGTCACCAACAGTTAACAAAGTTTCTCTCTATTCCCAACAGTTCCCCTGAGATCCCCAGGACAGAGAAGTAAGGAAAACTATGGAATTCACAGCATAACTGTTCATGCAGCATCTGACCACGATAAACACTGCAGTATACAAGAGGTTAACTGTGAGAACTGTGCAAATAAGTTTATTTATCTGGACTGTGAGTTTGAAGTACCATCTAGGCCAGCGATACTCAACTGGCGGACAAGGGTCCAAATGCGGTCCTCGTACCAGATTTCTGGACCCCTGCCCTGAAAGCCCTGCCCTTAGTTGTGCTAGGGAATCTATAGCCCCTCCCCCAGTTTGCTGAATTTTAACTATCCACCCCCTGCGACAGTCCTCCACCCGGATCTTCACCTCTCACCGGATGCCTTTAAATGGACCTTTACAAAAAGTGGTTGAGTACCCCTGATCTAGGCCAAAGTTGCAAAGGTATAAGAAAAACCAACCTGGTTTTTAAGTTTGAAGCACCATCTTGTGGTCAGTGATCAAAATTACATGCTTTCTCAATATTATTATACTTTATGTAGATATTTCCTGCTATTTGAAATGTTCTCATTCTCTTTTGCCGGATTATGGTTATTGGGTCAATATCATAACATATAGCTTTGAGAGCCTAACCGGCATGCCCCCCTCCATTGTAGTGAATGAAATCAGCAGGCGGAAGGGCAGACATCTGTTGTGTATGCAGATTGGTGCTGAATGATGGGGTGCTCAATCTTGGAAATCAGTTTTAATAGGGTGAGCATACATTTTTTTGGTATGTGCCTGGACAGAGCCTTTGAATTCAATGTGCTAAATATGATACTTCAGTACTATAAATGAGTAGGAAGAAAGGACAAGAGATTCAAGGTAAGAAGAATTTGTAAAGACATCACACAGCTTATAGCAGACAACAGGCAGCAGCTCACATTTTAAATCATGAAAGACAAATGTAGAGATCAGAAACTGTATGGAAAGAAAAGTCCAGGCTCCAACTGCACCACTACCAGCTCTTTTATTTTGATGCTGTTTGCTACGAGCAGAGCATGGTAAAAACACCATCTTATATCAGTGTCACAGTGAATGAAGCCCACAGCTCTATTCTCTGTGTGCAGGTGGGGCTTTTCAGGTGCTGCATTAGCACCTTCCCTGTTCTTACAGTAAATCAGCAGGGGTGCACATGAAGTCCAGGTTCCCAGTTTCCTAAATGGGTATTGAGAGTCTTTGGTTACCTTCACTTGGTCCCGCATCGGAAATCGTTCTACTGCAGCCCCGGCTTCTGAAGCCAGGGGCCGCATGCCTGTGCTCCAGCCTGTTAGTAGACTCCAGGCTGGAAGTAGACACTTATACATCACTATTGGGGTCATGGCTGAACTTCATACACCTTCAACCAGCTGGGACCCTGAAATGTAGAACCTGGCTTCAGATACTGAGGCTGCAGGGGGATCGTTCACCACTGCAGGACCGAGTGAAGGTAAGCAGTGCATAAAAGTGGACTTTGCCTTCAATCAAAAGCCCATTTGGTTAAGTGTTAAAACATCTATAAGAAAACATGGAAGGTCTGCATATTTATTGACTTATCTCTAAAGATATACAGCACTTTAAGTCAGGGAGCTCCCAACCAGTGGTATCTGCTTCCAATTTTACTTGTACAGTTTTGGATAACTGACAACCCATACACATACTTTCCAACTTTTCAGGGTGGAAAAGATGGACAACTGATAAATTAAGCTACACCCCCTCATTGAGGGATGGATAGGAGATAGGTTGTCACAGTTACAACAATATAAACACTTTCAATAAATGAACCATTCATTGATGCTGATATGTTACACTTCAAAGAGGAGCAAATAAGAACAACGAGGGACAGAGGGACAGTCCTTCCAAATGTGGGACAGTTCGGAGCTATGCATACACATTGGCAAAACAACATTATTTTAGGTGTCATTTAACATAGCCTGAAGGAGAAACTAAAATAATAATCTTGTAGTAGAGAGAGGCATATTGTATAACAGACACCGATACATCATTGTCATTGTGGTGAGCATAATGTTTTGGCTGAGAAACTGGCATGATGTTACAAATTGTTATATCACAGGAAACAAATGGCCACTCTTGAACTCCCAAATCTGTGCGAATGCACCCACGGTATTTGAGCCAGCGATCTGCAGTATACCGCATCTGTGCACTAAAGTTAGAAAAGTCACTTAGTTTAGTGCCCATTTCTTGTTGTCCTGGCGAACAGGTCTATAGTAACATTACATACACACAGTGTGTCAAACTGGCCCACCAGAGCACAGATCCAGAACCACTATCAGGCTAGTGGAGGAGGAGGTTCAAGACTTTGCCTGGAATGTTTGAACATTCAAATTGTGTTTTACTACATGATTAAGAGTGCCGTGGGGTTACTTCAATGTTGTATGGGGTGGGTCCAGGGCCATACTTACATGAATCACTTTTCAAAAGAGGTAAGCTGTGTATCCAGATGTAACTGTATGAATGTCTGCCTTGGAAGGGCGAGCCTTTATCTGGACAGCTACAGCTAGTATATCATTTTGTTTTGTCACCTGGAGAGACTCTTTAAATGTTAAAAAAAACAATTTTTCTAAGTTTTGGAAACCCCATAACAATAGTCCAAAGGAAGACTCTGACCTGGTTCTTAGAGAGATCCTTTTACTTGCCCTTGATTTTAATATACTTTGAAAAGAGGCCTGCATAGCTGACAGAGGGGACAGTGGTCTTCTTCACACTCCTCATAGTCCTCTGTAATCAAAGTTTTTCTTTCATAGTAGCCCCCACCTGCCAAGTAGCACACAACTGATCTAATGACTGCATGTTACGGAAGGTTGGTAGAGTTAGGGACAGGCCATTTTGTTTCCCAAAAATACAGTATGTGTTGTAGAATTGATTTTGAAGAGTTTCCTCATGCATATAAATGCATGCCACCCTGGTGCCCAGTTGCAACATAACTGGTTGACAAATTATTATGTGGTGAAAGGACCAAAAAACTTGCCTTGCTGCTTTGACCTTAGGCACTTTAGATAATAGATCTTGGATTTCAAATCTCCGGGGTCCCTGAAAAATAGTGAGATGGCTTTCCAGTCCTGCTTACTGGGTTCAGGTTCTCATGTTCGCCTCCCCAGTCCACCAGCTGAGACAGGAATAATAAATTGGCCGCGCCATTGAACTTTTGTTCAGTGGCCTAAAAAGAGATACCAATGCATCCTCTTATCATTGATATATTAGGCAACAAGATACCTAACATTTTCAGACAAGAATCTTTCTGGAATACAACAGACACACAGGGCGTTGGCATCTCTAAATAGGAACATTTTGGTGTTCACTAGTGATGGTTGGCCTCTGATTGATTAACAGAGACAGGAACCAGGACCCTTCAATACAGACAAAGAAAAGTGTAGTAATAAATGAAAGCCCCTGTCCAGTAGAAAAAATGGGAATATTCACCTTTTGTTTGCCTCCCACTACTCCCATGACTAGAAATCTGACTCTGACCAGCCCTTCTGCACCTTGCTTTTACCTGCTACCCTTCTGCACCTAACCCACAGCCCTGCTTTCCTGTGACCCTGTTGCTATTCAGTGCTTTTCTGTGACCTGCAACCCCTCTGCGTCTCTTCGACAAGCTACCTTTTTGTGCCTCGGTTTGAATCCCAGTCATTTTGTGTCTTTCCCTGAAATGAAAGGTTTATCCTGTGAGCCTGGCTGACACCATAGCCTTTCGGAATCACATACTATGTTCTCCTAATCCCAGTCGGCTAATGGGGAATAGCAGGCCCAAAAGCAGCCCAGTAGCTTATAATTTGACCAAAAGACACGTATGAGTTCAGATCAAGGCAAAAAGAACAGCTCAATTATTTTATTATAATTTTTAATGTGTTAAGCACACACTAGGAAAAGATACAGTTGAATAAACTAATAAAATAAACTATAATGAATAGTACAAAAACAAGTCTGAAGAGCAGGTTACAGGTAAGTAATTACAAGCAGAGATGTGCAGATAAGTCAGATTACCTGATCCAAGCGGAAAATGTGTAGAAGCAGGGCACCCAGGGAGGGGTGGGGCAGCCTGCGATTCCCTGGTACTTCCATCATGTTGTCACGGGGACCTCGCACTCACCCGGCCTTCGGTCCCACGCCGGCTGCACTCGGTCGGCCGCAGCGCAGGCTGGGCGGCATCTTCGGCAGGCGGCGGCTCGACGGCTTCCGTCCCCGGCCGCCGCTCAGCTGTTTCCGCCACGAGCAGCCACTCGGCTGTTTCCGTCGCGAGCGGTGGCTCAGGCGGCTCCGTCACGAGCAGCGTCTGGAGCGGCCGCGTTCCTGGCATCGCGGCGCGCTCCTGACGCTCAGGATCGTGCTCGCGCGCGCGCGCGAGCACTCAGGCTTTATGCCCTCCGCCGGCGCTGCACACAGCGCGCACGCCGGAGGTAATCAGTTCTGGGTCAATGAGCCCAAGGTTGCTTTGGGCGGAACGCCCTTGTGGTTTGAATGGGGCAATCAGCCCCAGGTTCCTAAGTTGCACCAATCATGTCCCTCAATCTGGTCGGCCACTTCCTATAAAGGTGTTCCTATTGCATTTGATCCTTGCCCGTGATAGCGTGCTGCTGGGTGCGAATTGGTGTCTGTTCCGTCTACGTATCTTGCCGTGTATGACCATCCTTGATTGCTGCCTGGACCGACCTTAGCCTGTTTCCCTGACCACGATTTCTGCCTGCTCCTCTGTACTGCGTATCTGTGATTCCCCGGTGTGACCTTTGGCTCGACTCGACTATTCTTCTGTCTCATCCTCCTGTACCGCGCTTCATTGGACTGATCTGCCGTGTATGACCCCTGCCCGTCTGACCTACCCAGTCTCGTTCCAGGTTCGTCTGCCTTCCCCTGCATAAGTCTGCATCCTTTGTGCTAAGAAGTCCTGGGGGCAACCGTGTCCGGTGAGGCGTGTCCAGCGTCCCGGCAAACGGGGGCTTGTCTATAGGCGAAGCTAGCAGTGGAGATTGGGGGTTGCAGACTTAATTGGAAGGTGGGTGTCCCTCGGGACCTGACACATGTTTATTACATGACCTCTCCCCTAGATAGTGATTCTGGGCCCAACTTTGAGACTCTTTTTATGCTCAGGTCTCTCACTCCCCCAGTCTGATAACAGTTTATTGATCCTAATAATGTTAGAAGCCTATACTTTTCTGTAGCACCTGGCAGGAGTATGTAAAATACTGATTTCTGAACCTGTATGAGTGTAAAGAGATGCCCTTTTCCTAATTTTAAAATGTATGTGTTACAGACACCACTATGTCAGAAAGACTACTTGTCAGGTACTATTCTCTGATGGTAGCCATCGGGATTCCCGCCACCCCCTCCTGATCACACCCTATTGCAGTGCTGGGGGGACAACGGGTGTTAGTTCCCTTTGTAGTGAACATTTCTTTAACAATCACCCTTTCAGATAAAGATCTCTAGGATGTCAGAACTAGATATGAAATCCCATATGATAAGGCCAAGAAATAGATGCACACTGTGGTGAAGCATGTCTCTTATTGGAGAATGTGTTGCTGTCAGACACTTCCTGCCCACCAGCAAAACATGAGTGTTTCTCCAAAGCTGGGTTTACCGATGGCATGAGAATGTAGATAAGGTGAGTTTGTGTGAACCAAGACCCTTTCTGCCCAGAGTTTAAAACCCAGGGCCGGATTAAGCGTGGTGGAGGCCCCTGGGCACAAAATCTAGTGAAGGGCCCAGATACAGTATTTTTTTTCCTTTAAAATAATAGTCCAGCCAAGTAACATATTGGTGGTTGTCTAGCACCTGCCTACTTACTGGAACATCAGATCGAGTCCTTTGTGCCACCCTCATACAGGTGCGTGCTGCTCGGGAACTCCTGCTTTGCCATTCTGGGTGGAGTGTATAGTCGACCAGCTGATCCAGCAGAAAACAGTTCCCTGCATTGAGCTGCCAGTGGCTGTGCTTGGGGGCTTATGTGCTGGGACCGGCCGCCAACTGACAGCTCCAGCTCTGCACCCACCCATCACTGTAGTGTTGCTGATGGTGGCTTTGCTGCTCTAGACTTTCTGTTCCGCCCTGTGGTGGCTTTGGCTGCAGGTTTGCAAAAACAAAAAAAGCTTACCCAGGAGCGAGGGGGCCCCCACTGCTGCTGATATCTTTGTTGCCGGCCCCGCAGCCTGTCAGATCGAAGACTGAAAAGCCTCCTGGACCAGACCATAACCCAAAGGTTGCTGGAGGCCCTCTTTGCAGGGCAAATGGTGGAGGCCCTGCAAAGAGGGCCTCCAGCAACCTTTGGGTTATGGTCTGGTCCAGGAGGCTTTTCAGTCTTCGATCTGACAGGCTGCGGGGCCGGAAACAAAGATATCAGCAGCAGTGGGGGCCCCCTCACTCCTGGGTAAGCTTTTTTTGTTTTTGCAAACCAGAGAACAACTCCAGTGTACAATTGCCCAGAGAAATGGGCTGCCCAATCCAGTGCCGAGGGAGCAGTTAAGTGTCTGGGCAGGGCCGGATTATTAGGGGGGGGCGCAAGGGGCTCGCGCCCCCCCCTAATAATCCGGCCCTGCCCAGACACTTAACTGCTCCCTCGGCACTGGATTGGGCAGCCCATTTCTCTGGGCAATTGTACACTGGAGTTGTTCTCTGGTTTGTGTTTGTCTCACTGCACGGATGGGGCAAGTTACTTTGTGTATGCAAGCATACATTGGTCACTGTTGCTAATGAGGTACAACCTGGGTACACCGTGTAGATAATTGGAGGAGAGATCAGGAGAAAGTTTAAAAAATATTATTTTACAGAAAGAGTAGTAGAAGCTCTAAAAAAATTTCCAGCAGAGGTGAAAAAACAACTGTAATGGAAGTTAAGCATGCTTGGGAAAGCATACAGGGGCATGCCGCGATGTGTGAACCTGCAAAACTTGGTTGAACATACATACATAAGGACAGATTGTCCTTAAATGTTTCTTTGTAAGGAGAGAGAATTGCATTTTGGACCTCATGTGCCTTAAGTCCATGTGCATTAGTCTTGGGTCCCACCGTTATAAAAACCCACTTCCCGTGCCATCAGACACTCTTGTTGCCGCGGTATTAAAGCACATTCTATCGCTATAATGTGTTACAGTGACAAGCAGCCATTCATGTGGAAATAAGATGTAGCTTCACCCTACTACTCTAACAGTCTTTATGCTGAATAAATTTTAATAATTCAATCTGCGGCAAAAAATAATGGCGGTAGCATGTAAAATACATTATTTTAGCACATCTATACATGAGCAGTTTAACCCTATGTAGGCCTACAATCCAGTGATTGCTTGTTCAGGATTTTCAGGGAATTGCCATGACTTTCAAAACTATGCACTGAAATCTAATGATAGATGTAGCAGTCTTTAAAATGGAACAAAACCGAACATGGCCTCTCCCCCCAGATCAGTATGCCCTGATGTGTGAACCTTCCCTCACCCCCCCCCCCCGACCCCCTGGGCTTCGCAAAACTCGTCTTTACTTGCAGCTCCCTCAGCAATGTCTCCAGCATTTTAGGCTGAAGCACGCTCCTGCTTCAGATAGGTTGGGTGAGAGAGCATGCATATGCCTGGGGATGCGGGTGCCCCTGCTTCCTATGGCCGATTGCAGAGCCGATTGCCGGGTATTAATATGCATGGCAAATGGCTCTGATTGGATGCCGCCGTAGGCCCGGTGAAAGGTGCCACCTCCAGGGCAAGGAACAGAGCCCGGGTTTTGTTCTGCTTCAAAGATATGTTTACTTTCTTTATTTACACGTTTAGAATGTAAAGAAATAAAGAGCAGAAACAGCAGGTAGGTGTGAGATCAATCGCTCACAACTTATGGAAACACAGTCAGAACCACACACTTCCACAACTTGGTGCCACCACCACCACTGTTTAATTTATTTTACTTTAGTGGGTAGCATAAGTAGGGGAACCTGAAACTTTCCAGTGCCATCAATGGTATCTAACAACAAAGGCGATACACCTCAAAAGGGATATTTAAACTCACAATTACCCTGTTTCCCCGCAAATAATCCAGTTATTTGTTGCTGGAGTGAAAATAGAGAAATAATTAGAAGCTTAGACTAGGCCTGCAAGGCCAGCAGCCGGCAGCCGGCAGCCGCTGGGACCTGAGAAGGAAGCCAAGGCCTAGGTATCTCTAATAGTGCACCAGATTGTGCTGTGGCAGTTTGTAGCTGTGGAAGGGGAACCAGTCTGTTGTTGATGAGTGGAGATTGTACCATAATTGAAATACATCTAGAAGGAATGATATTGGATTGCACAGCTGGAATAGTAGCTGGAATAGTGGTGTTGGCCTTTAATCAAGTATGTGATACATTTTTCTTTTTGGTAAACCTCTCTTTATCACCGTTTTATCTGTAGCATATATTAGGGTTGATTCAGCATTGTGAGATTTTTATTTCTCACGTTGTCCTTTCTCATTATTTATTTCCTCGGTGCAATTTAGCACCATATTTAGCTGTGAGAGAAGGTGTTTTTTCCTCAGAAACCATGAGACAAAAAATATCATGATGCTGAATAAACCCTGTTGTGTCATCAGCACTGACATGTTGAAATCATGTTTTTTTATGTTGTGTTGTGATTAATACAATTTTGTATGTTTTATATACAAAACCATTACTTTTCTATTAAGCCACCTTACTAATATGTACACTGGAGGGAGTTCAAACCCTGCCACCATAGTCTAGTGCAAAACTCTTAATACATTTTTTAAGATACCATATATGTTTGTACTTCTGCTAGAATATTGTAGAACACTTGCCAGCACCCACATCCCATGCCATGCAAGACAGCTCAGGGCCCAAGAAAACATATATATATATATATCATATAGCAGTATGCTTTGTACTGCTGACTCACCAGATGCCAGTAATGTGAATAATGTAGACAGCTCCACGTTTCCTGTGATGGATGGTTTTTTTACTCCTTAAGGTTTGGCAGATAGCTTACTCAGCTGCTTGTGGATCAGGTGGAATAAGTTTCAAAAGTTTATTTCAGTACAAAATCTTGGAGCAAAACTTCTTACAGCAAGAATCTTGACATGTAAGTTCAATACAGCAGGAAGCTTGTGATGTAACCTATACAGCAGCAGTAGGTAGAAAGACTGTAGCTGCAGAAGGGAGCAGCAGGTATGCCCTGCTTGGATGCCAAACTAGAAATGGATGAGGGAGATGGGAAGAAGGGAGGAGCTAGTTGCATCAGAACAAGACTAAGGGAGCCAGGAAGGGACAAATAGGATTAAAGGCACACAGCTAGCCTATGTAAATAAACATTAAGGTAAACAGTTACCCTGCATAAAATAAAACACATCATGGGACATGACACTTTGCTTTTCCTGTACACAGAGCTGACATGTGAAAGGACCCATTGAAATCAATGGGCATTTTATAATTTTGTGCTTTCACTACGTTGGAGTATTATCACTTCAATGCAAAGAAAGCATATTAGTGTGCAAGGACCCTAATAGATATTGCACCTTCAATATGGAAATAGTAAATAATGGTAGCATTATAATTGTTTAATTAGTGTTTATTATTATAATTGTATAATTTGTGTTTAATGTCCTCCATTATTTGCACTTTGCAGATAAAGGTGATCTTGATTTTAATGATAGAGGTGATGTTATTATATTGTATTGTGTTTCAGATATCATCTTTACAATCCCTCTTAGTACAATTTAGAGTTTGTTCAGTGCCATTATGGGAAGCTGGCTGACTTATGATAAAAGCTAAAGCTGCCATTTGACCTTGCCGTCATTGTAACTGCTATGGTAGCTCTGCAACACTGTTCTAGTATTGTAGAAATTAGCCATGTTGCTGTATTCATTAACACTTTGAACATTCTTTTAATAAGCAGGGATGCAGTTTTTCCTAGGATGTTAGAACACTACAAAGGGTTTAATGCTAAATATTTTTTTATCCTCGGCTAGTGATGTTATTTCTTGACTGGCGTCCCTCATGCTCGGCAGGCGTTTTGTACTTAGATATGCTTGCACAGGCGCATGCTCTCTGAGCACTACAGAATGTGACCTTTTTCTGTATAATGAAGGCAAAATGAACCTTATCCATAAAGCAGAGCCACCCTTTCCTGTAATTATATGTAGCTGCTTGTTTGTGAAATGTGACATCCCCATACATTCCGAAATGTAATTAAACAGCACTTTTTGTTTTACAGGTAGGGATTCTCCTTTCAGTTGCTCAGATACATTATTATACCACACAGCACCTGCCGCTAATAATCACGAAGGTGAATATTTTATAGAGATATAATTAAAGATGAATCTATTATTCTTGGTTATTAAGGTCAATTTCACATGATAATCACCTATAGTTTCATGAATATGAACATTACATTAGATTAGAAATGAGCAGCAACCTCTATGACTTTCATAAATAGAGCGGCTCCAGATAAGTCTATTTAATTACCTCGTTTTCCCATCTCTTTTCACACTGTTTAATATAATGAACACATGTATGAAGTGTTGAGTAATGTGCGTCAGGTGAATTATTTTTACAGTTTCTATTTCTTAAAGTGGAATCCCTGACACTATGCTTCCAAAGCAGTGATGCACTGCTGTCGGTTGAAGGCCCCAGGCACCTCTATCCTGTTCACCTCAGCTCCGCTTACCTCTGCCTACCTCTTCTGGCCTCAACGTTTCTCACCTTATCTCAGCCTTGTCCACTTCCTAACCACCTCACTCCCCCCTGCCTCACCTCTGCCCACCTCTGCCTGCATCACTCATCTAACATCTTCTTGCCTTACCTTTTCACACCTGACCCCTACTTATTTCTTCCCACCTCAACTGTTCCAGCCTCACCTCTGTTATCCTCACCTCTGTCTATTTCTTCCTACCTCTTGCCAACACACTTCAGCCCACTTCACTTCTTCTCTTACCAGTTCTGCTCACTTCAGCTCTTCCCATATCACCTTCCTTTTTTTCTTGTCCCTTTTTTTCTTAACACCAGCTTCTGCAATTCACACGAGGTGAATGCGTCAGATTGTGCTTTTGGGGTGGCATCTATTAGGTTTTTTTTAATTACATATACCGGAACAACACCCTTTTTTCTTCAGTGGGTGTTGGTCCTGTAGACAGCTAACAGAAACAAGCTCGGGGGGGACATCCAGAATGCTGGAGCCTTCCCCACACAGAAACCCACCAGAATACCCAATATCCCTACCTTCGCTACGAGCCAGCCCAGGCAAAGGAGTTGGTCTGGTTTAATCGCCCTTCCTTTTCCTATTCTGTCTTCCCCTACCCTTCTTGTACCTGTCCCCTATCAGTGGTTTATGAGTTAAACCGGGCCTTCAGCATGATCTGTATGTTCATAAAAGCATAAACAATGCAGGGCAAAACCTAGAATTTTGTCTATTCCCGGTTTTGTTGCATGCCCCAGGGACATCCTGATTTGCTATGCCCTGCCGTGTGCTGGCTTTTATAGTCTGGTTTTCCATTAAAGTAAGCTTGAAGCTGCTACTATTTCACCTCTGGAAACCTTTAAAATACTAATCTATACTATTAGATTTAGCGGTCTGGCAGGTCTTGCATTCACATAAAGTCAAATGCAGTTATTCACCAGCAATATTGTAACTTAGCAACACCAAGGGATGTTTATAGCCCATCTACCTACTCGATGGAACTGAGACAATTATTTGTGACCGGAGTAAAATAGACAAATGTCTCATCCAAGTTTCATGACCCTGAGAGATTAACAAGATATTAACAAGACAGCCCCATTAAGATCACATCCATTTGTGCCGAAAACTCCAGGTAGATAACATATAGATTATCATGCTGTGACACATCATTGAGAAACATGCCTAGAGCTTTAAAGTGGACCAAAACCCAGGATTTTGACTATCCTGGGTTTTGGTTCTTGCCCCCGGGGCACCCCAAATCAGGAGGCCCCACTGTGTGAAACCCCTCAGATCACCTGGTAAACTCACCCTTCCCTGGTCCTACAGCACATGCAGAGGGTATCATCCAATCAGCATTTGTCAAAATCGACAAATACTTGGCTAAGGGCCAAGTCTAGCCAAAAAGAGCTGAGCGGAGGAGAGAGCGTCGGCGGCCACATACCCATCACCCTCTAACAGGGTGAGCCCCGCTGTGTGAAACCCTCCAAGTTGCCTGAACAAACTCAACTCCCGGTCCTATGATGCATGCGTGGCCACTCGTCCAATTATTGCGCTGGGATCCTCTTGAGGACTCCCCCCTGTGTCCAGGAGATAGTCTAACCCAAGCAGACCTGAGCGCTACGGCTACATCCCCCGCTACCCTCTCCACCATTTTCAAACGCCTGGTGCAGACACGCGTCCTGCTAGAGGGATAGAGGGGGTGCGGCCACTGCTTGCGCATGTGTGTTGGACCAGGGAAGAAGGTGAGTTTATGGGTGACCTTGGGGGTTCACATAACGGGGCATCTTATAGATTCCTGGGCCGATCGCTGTGGGTTTTGGTAAACTTTAAAGTGCATTTTGAAATGAGAAAATGTGTTTTGTTCACCAATATCTTGTTTAGAACATGGAACTACTTATTTTTGCAATTTCCCTTTGTTCAGTGGCGGGGGGGGGGGGGGGGCAAAAATCAGCCCTGGATTTTACCAGCCCCTGGCTAGCCCATGTCTGTGACATCCCTGATGAGGCTCTCACTTGTACTTCCTGGTTGGTTAAAAAATGGGCACAAGGCTGAGGCTTTTTCAGGGGAAAATGGGCAGGGGTTGATATGACTGTTTTTGTAAAAGTAGTACTTTACTATAATGTGGCAGGGTCGGTACGGCCATCACAGGCACAATGCCAAGGCAATAGCAGTGGGGAGACAACATGGGCTAGGGTTTCTTGTCTTGGGGAGTACTGTGGGACTGGGTGGATACACAATGGCTGGGAGGCAGGGAAGGAAGAAATTGGATGTGGGTGTTGGAAGCAGCAGCTCAACTGGTCCCAAAGCAGAATGGTCCACTAGGAACTTTCCCCGGTCCCCCTATGGCCAGTCCGGCCCTGCCTTTGTTATACTAGCAGGGGTGGATACAGTTCAAATTTCTGTCTGGTCTCTACTAGGCGCCATAGTGGCTCTGTAGGATGGGTTTATTGGATAGGGCAGAGTGTCCCAGATGTAAGGAAGCTCCAGCACTTGTGCTACTTATGTTCTGGACGTGCTCTAAGACCAAAGTGTACTGGGAGGAGGTGCATAACATGTTGTCAAATGTCTTGGACCTCCCTGGACAGTTTACATCAGAAGTTATGCTTTTATCTAATAATTATCCCTTACGATCAAGGGGCTGGTAGCAGAACAATGTCGCAATTAATTTTATTTTATGCATGCAAAGCAGTAGCACTGAAGTGGAAGGATGACAGTATTCCCCAGGTATAAATGAAAAGCTAAGGGCCTTATTTATTATGTGTGTCTGTTAGCATCATTTTTGTGGCTATAGCGCCAGCTTTGGAGAACCAGCATTCCTGTCTTATCTGGCACTGTGCTATGTACTACCGTAATTAGCTTTGATTGTTGCACTGAGGTATTGCCCGGCCTATGTCATCACTTGTTTGGCCCGCCGGGCGATTATCCCAGTCCCAGTGAGCGCCACTTTGTACTTCCATTTTTCCGGCGCTCCTCTGCATATTTATAAAATTTTTCCTCCTTGAAATCTTTGGCGCTGGCACTGGTCAGCATTTCTTCATAACAGTTACAAGAAATCACTGCTGGGGACAAACCTTACAGTGCATTTTGGCTACGTTTTAGTTGTTGTTCTCCAAATTACACTTTGTTAAGCAAAAGAAGCCATTAAAATTAATTTTAATAATCCCCCCAAAAATAAATTTTGGCCCATCTAGGTCCTATGTTTCAATTATTGACCCAATGCATGTTCTGTACAAATAAACGTGTGTATTATTAATTATAGGCATTAAACACTTCAAGACCGTTCTGCCTGTTGTGCTCTATGGGATCTTAAGCTCCAGTGCCAGGTTTCCTGTGGCCCTGCGTCAACAAGAGTGCCTGCCGCGGCCTCATTTTCAGTACTTCCGTTAAATAAGTTGCTAGCCGGCGGCTGCTTCGGCATTAGCGTTTTTTTAACACATTTACAAAATAGTTTTAAAGCACCAGGAACTCCATCAGAGACTTTGTATAGCGTCTTGGTCAGTTTATTATACATAGTGTAAGGAGATCGGCATTTAAATGCAGGCACAATTTGATGACTCCACATGGAAAGATATGGTTCAACTGACCGCAGCCTGTTTTATAATCAGCTGTAGCAAGTTGCGGCTCCAGCTACCGCAAAAGGGGGGCAAACAAAACCCCTGCACCAAAGCCCTTCAAATAAGCAACAATCAAGAAAGAATCGTCCAAAAATATTTATTAATTTACATAAAAACACTCATCATTTCATAATCATAAAAAACACACATACATACATACTAATCTATCGCAGGACCCCACCCCGGGGCAAGAAAGAACCAAAGCTACTATTCCTAATTAATATTAATCCTTAATCACCATATATACGAAAAGGAGAAACTGTATATATGTATCCAATCAATCTCATAAAAAGTGCTAATCTGCTAAATAAAGTGCTAGAGTGATGTACATAAAGAACATTCAAGTGATGAACGAAAGTGCAAATTGAAATAACAGGTAACGAGATCACCTAAAAAGTGATGCCCAAAAGGATGGTTGCCCCGCTGCTCCCAAAACAGGAGATAAGTAATCCTGTTTTATTATCAGGTTGTATAAATGAAGAATGCAAACAATACAAACAACAACAACTGACTGGGTACAGGCATGGTCACCCCAAACAAACAGCAGCAAGGGTACAACCTGATATAGCAGTTCCATTCATTTTATGTCAGATCAGATCAGTTTTCAATAGCTCCCACATGTCTGTATTTTCCCAGACTATCTGATCTCCAAACCTTTTTAAGGCTTTTACAGCTGCAACCTCATTCATTCACAAATTAAACCTTGGCCTGTCAGCCCTGGCGACTTGTGCCCACCTGTCTGTGAACCTGATTGGTCACCAGAGGAGTAGGTTGTGGTTTCCGCCATGGAGGATCCAGAAAGATTGAATATAAAATCTCATTCATATGGGGCGAAAAATATGGTATTAATGAAAACAATTGCACTTCTTGAAACAATACAATATTGGTATGACCAGGGGTGTACATAGGTTTCACAGGTCCCCATAGCAAAATTCATAATGGGCTCCCCAAAAAAGACACCCACCCAGCATTAAACTGGACCAAAACCTACAACACCCTAGGGACTGGTGAAAACCCCTTTCAGGGGCATCCTGATGAATGAAACTCCTGGGATTGCCTATAATCTAACTTCAGTCCTAGATCTCATAGTGCATTTACATGGCTCCCCTGCGATGGCCAGCTAGAAGCACACAATTAATTCAGCATCATTGCTGACTGAAGGAGAACCTGAGAATGTGGCCGATTTTGGATGATCTTGGGGGTTCACACACACACACATAGACATGCCAAATCAGGTCAGCGCTCCGTTTGCAGTTCTAAACAGTGTTGATGCAGTGTGGGCCCTGGGTCATCTAAAGTGGGGCCCAGTGAGGTATATACCGCAATATGTTGAAGTGTTGGACTGCTGTCTGCAGGGAGCACCAGAGGCCAGAGCTGTGGGTTCCCCAGGGTAGAACTAATGCCCTTATTCTTCAAGCGATAGCGCCAGGTAGTGTCTGACGAGCGCCAGGTCCCGCCAGCTAACGGCGGCTACCGACTCAAGTACGCCCGGCGTCGGCCACAATGACGCATTTATCAAGCTAAATGAGGCTAGCGCCGGCGAGAACGACAGCTACCGCGGGATTCATCATGTAGCCGACTGCAACGAACAGCGCCGCTGCTAATCCCATCACAGCGCCAGGTCTGACCTGTCGCTCCCTGGCGATGTCCAATGCATTTCAATGGAGCAATCTTTAATTAATCATAATTAATTGCTATTAATGTTTTTTTTTTTTTTTTTTTAATGTCAAAAATTCTGTGACCACTTCTGCAATGTTAGGATTTTTTTTTAAGGTAAAAAAAAAAAAAAAAAGATTTTGTGCAGAATTGATATTACAGGTCTGATATTAATGTATTCATATTACAAAATGTTTATAAAAACTTGTATAATTTTTCAATCAAAAAATATGGTTGTTTGGGGGTTAAAAACTATTTTAAATCCATCGCCGCCAGCGCTCTGGGGTTTAAACAAGGAATTCACAGCGCGAAAAAAATTCGGAGCGTGATTTGTTAATGAATCTGCAGCAAGCCGTTCGCTCTGGCCATTCGTTGTCAGGCGCACCCATACAACGCTGAACCTGTGAAACAGCGACCCCCCAGCCCGTATTCAACATTACCGCACACCGACTGAGTCGCTGTCAACAAGCAAACCCCGGCCAAGCACAGCGAATACTAGCTGGCGCTGAGAAAATCACGCTACTGGCGCTCATCTGTCGCTACCTGGCGCTATTAATGAATCGGCCTCTAAGATTTCAGCATCTTGTTTCCCCAAGTGCTCTATACACCAGGGGGTAAACAATGGGCTGGCATCTTAGTGTCACCCTGCAGAACCTACAGCATTGGCCCATAGCGCTCCCAGCACACAACATGCCAGCACTGCATACTGGAGTAACACTAGACCAGCACCTTTCCCACAGATGCTGCAAGGTGGAATATATAGCCTCTTTTTCCAAGGCCTGGGTAGACACTGCTTCTATGGTATGACATTTTTGTTCAGTTAATATCAGTATCTATTTTCATCATGTTGCATTGAACAGTCAAGATGGTTTATATGTAAAAGGTTTTTATTAGTAACACTTGAACCATACTTGAAAAAGAGATCAATAAATAAAATATGTAATTAAAGCATTAAGCAAAGTATAGTATGATTCACTGGGTTTTATCCCGCCACTAGGTGATTGTGTGACGATGATTCATAATCCATGTAATTATATTTCTTATAGGTCGTTTGTAAGTGAGTTTTTGCCCAACCAATTCAACTAAATAAAAGAAAATAACGATGGCCTTCTTGGATTCCTGGAGCTTAATTCATATATATATATATATATATATGCCTTGAAAAAAGTAATCATACCCTTTTCAACAATACAGCCACAAACTTAAATGTATTGTATGTGGAAGAGCAACACAAAGCAGCAATGCTTTTCCACATTTTTAAAAAATAAAATAAAAAAAAAAAAGAAACGTGTGGTCAGGGCCAGCTTCAGGTTTGTGGGGGCCCTTGGTCAGGAGAGTCTTAGTGGGCCCCAAAGAAGTGAGCCACATGATGTCACCTTTCAGCTCCGCTGCTACAAATGGGTCATCTCCTGCTGCTGATCACCCTCCCATCCTTATTGCCTTCCCTATAGCCACTAATCGCCCTCCCGTCCTTATTTCCTTTCCTATAGCCACTAATCGCCCTCCCGTCCTTATTTCCTTTCCTATAGCCACCAATCACCCTCCAATCCTTATTACCTTCCCTATAGCCACCAATCACCCTCCCATCCTTATTACCTTCCCTATAGCCACCAATCACCCTCCCATCCTTATTGCCTTCCCTATAGCCACAAATAGCCCTCTCATCCTTATTGCCTTCCCTATAGCCACCAATCGCTCTCCCATCCTTATTGCCTTCTCTATAGTTCTCTATAGCCACCAATCACCCTCCCATCCTTATTGCCTTCTCTATAGCCACCAATCACCCTCCAATCCTTATTGCCTTCTCTATAGCCACCAATCACCCTCCCATCCTTATTGCCTTCTCTATAGCCACCAATCACCCTCCAATCCTTATTGCCTTCTCTATAGCCACCAATCGCCCTCCCATCCTTATTGCCTTCCCTATAGCCACCAATCGCTCTCCCATCCTTATTGCCTTCCCTATAGCCACCAATCAGCCTCCCATCCTTATTGCCTTCCCTATAGCCACTAATCATCCTCCCATCCTTATTGCCTTCCCTATAGCCACCAATCACCCTCCAATCCTTATTGCCTTCCCTATAGCCACCAATCGCTCTCCCATCCTTATTGCCTTCCCTATAGCCACCAATCAGCCTCCCATCCTTATTGCCTTCCCTATAGCCACTAATCATCCTCCCATCCTTATTGCCTTCCCTGTAGCCACCAATCTTCCTCCCATCCTTATCGATTTCTTTATAGCCACCAATCAGCCCCCCATCCTCATTGCCTTCCCTATAGCCACCAATCATCCTCCAGTCCTTATTGCCTTCCCTATAGCCACCAATCATCCTCTAGTCCTTATTGCCTTCCCTATAGCCACCAATCATCCTCTAGTCCTTGTTGCATTTTCTACTGCCAAGCACCTTTCAGCCAGCCCTTACTGCTTGCTCCGCTGCCACTAAAGACTTCCATCAACTGCCCTCCATTCTATGCCATGTTCTCCATTGTTGTTGACCATCCCCTGTTGCTGATGCCAGCCATGAGTAGCTCTGTGCACAACACCCGGCATTCAGTGGTTTGGGTCCACTGTAAAATAATACAATGGCCAAGTGTGAGCCTGAAGGGGCCCCTGAAGATGCCAGGGGCCCTGGCCATTGCACAGGTTTGCCCTGTGCTGGTGCCAGCCCTGCATGTGGTGTATATATGTATTCATCCCGCCGTACTCTGATACCCCTAAATAAAATTTAGTGCAACCAAGCTCTGAACATGTCATGGAGAAATGTTCAATCCATCAAACATAAATCAAAGGAGTATGTCACAACTGCAAACCTATCTTTATATGGCAGTCCACCTGCAGGGGACCACCCAGTTCATAAATGGTCACTGACAACAGTGGTAATAAAGATCAGCTTTTACGTGTCATGGTCAAACACATATACTCCAATGGCTCTATGTCAAGGTTAACACTTCAACAGCTCTCTGTAAGTCACGGTAAACTCATGGTCGGCCGAAAAACTCTCAGACCACTTAGTGGTTCCTTAACCAGTTTAGTTCCTCTTTATTCACTTGTTAGCAAGACATTAGCTCATATCACATCCACGAAAGAAAGCAGACTTTAACTTCAGTCCAAGCAACCTATTAATCCAAATCGGGCTTAGTTAATGTTTACTTAAACCGTATCAACAGCCTGGCACAGTTGAAAAAGAAGGTAGCAGACATTTTGGAGGTTCCTCTCCCAGCATCTCAGCCATGCTGCTGCCTGGATTCAGCTGACACAACTGACAATGCACAGTAACAGGAAGCCCAGCAGCACTTACTGTTTGCAGGTGGCTTGCAAAGGCATGAGCTGCTATCTTGTTTGTAAAATTTAGAACAGCAGGAGTTTGAAAATGGTAAATGGATTTTAATATGCAGCAATCTATATTGCCCTGGGGAGGGATGCATATGAGCTTTGTGTTTGTCTGGTTTAAGTCATTTTTGACTGTTGATCCGCTTTAATTTCACAGTCCACCTTGATAATGGAAGTAATATGGGTATAGACCAACCCACTTTGACCGAACTACTCCCACCCAATCATCTCTTTAAAGCAAGGGATCACGCAGGAAAAGATTCACTAGGGTAGACCTTCTCCACCTCAGGGCTATGGCTTACTTGATTCAATTCCAGTTTTTCTACAGTCAGCAGAATTTCCAGGGACAATGCTCCCAACTGGGTTCCACACCCCCCCCCCCAGAGCTTAAGGGTTTCCAACAGTTGCTGCTGCACCTTACTGGAGTTCAGTCACCTCTCGCAGGCCTTGCACACTCCCAGTTGCCAGTGGCTCCACATCCATGCCACAAGCACCTACTGGCTCTTTAGCTCTCCCGATCAGGTCCACTCCATTCCACCCAAAACTCTTGCTTGCAGAAGCTGTATGTTACATTAGCTATTCTCGACATTCATGCAGACTAGCGTGAAACTGGACATTTAGGGGGGACCTAGCCAGTGACCTACCATGGGCCCCACCCAGTATACCCCCAGTATATATGGAGACTCCACCCACCTTATATTGCTAGGGCTAAATGACACCCTCTTCCCTCGAGCCTAAAGGTTACTCCTTCCACTCTAATCTCTTTTAAGGGGAAACCAAACCCCTGCACTTACTCCACCCACTTACCTATCAGATATAAGCTACTTATGCCCAATTGTTCCCTTTTTATTGGGTAGCTCCTTCCATCTCCTCTCTGCCACTAGTCGCAATGGAGGACAGTGGCAGAGATGGGAGGGGGCTGCCCGCTGGAACAAACACTGCCACACAAGGCAGACCCAGAACCACAGAGGGGCATCCCAAACTAGGAAGAGACAGAGAATTCCAGCCCTCCCAGCTAGGAGCACACAGCATTCAGACGGACACTTCCCAGACTCCAACAGCATGACAAAGGCCCTGCAGCTTCAGGCCAGAAAGGTGGCCATCTGGAAACAGGGGCCCCCGTGGCATCCCTGTGGGACTGCGGCATCACCCACCAACCCTCGTCAGCCCACCAAGGACCGGGCCACTGGGATTAGAATGGAGGCTGCAGGTTCTCATTCAAGGTAAGCACACTCATTGTCTCATCCTTTCAGGCCTGAGAATCATCTATGCCCTCCCCTACTAACCTCTCCTGCTATTCCCACAGAGGTCCTGGATGGATGCATCAGGGCTGTCTGAGAATGGCACTGTGCCTCCTCAAGAGACCACGACTAATCCTTGTCCCTGGAGCCCCCAGCATCAGGGTATACAGCTTGCCCATATGGGCACACATGACCCTACATTCACGTATGTGGTAAGTGGACCTCAATTAGATTTGTGGGATACCCCTTAGATAAGAATTAGACCCAGTTCCCTTAAGGTAACTGAATCCTTTACATGCATCTTCAACTCTTCTCCCTCCCCAGACCCAAAGTAAGAAACCCACCTGGACCACTTTAACCCATTTCCCACTTTGAGGAAAGGTTGGTGTGGGAGTGGTTTGTTTTCCCTCATTGTTATTTTTAATTTATTTTGTTAATACTACACCCCTAAGCTGACAGCCTAGACAATAAGAACACTAATTAGAAAAGCAGGCAAGTGGCCGGGGTCACTTTGGAGGATCTACGGAGATCCACAGCTCAGGTGGGAGAAGCTGCATACGCCTCAAATCTGGCCTTTGGAGAAGAGTGGCAAGGAGAGTTATTTTTTACATATGAAGGCCCATTTGCAGTTTTCCTCAAGCTATGTAGGGCAGGGGACCCCAATCCCCCCCCCCCCCCCCTTCAAGGGCCACCAACTGGCCAGGTTTTGTAGATCTCCACGCAGACAAACAGGTGCATTAGTGCAGCAGCAGAACTATAGAGCCAACTATGTGAAGATCCAAAAAACATAAGCTGTTTTGGTGGGAATTGGGGGGGAAGGTTGGGGATGCAGCAAGCATGTGGAAGAAGGTTCTCGGGTCAGATGAAACTAAAGCTGAACTTTTGGCTTTCATGCCAAATGCTATGTGTGGAGGAAAACTAACACTGCACATCAACTGGAACACACCATTCCCAGCGTGAAACAGGTTGATGACAGCATCATGCTGGGAGGATGCTTTTCCTTAACAGGGACTGGGGAGCTGGTCATTGCTGATAGGAATGTGGATAGAGCGAACATAGAGGAAATCCATTGAGAGGCTGCAAAAGACTTGAGACTGGGGATTACGCACCTTGCAGCTGGACAATGACTCTTATCAGCTACAATGGTATGGTTAAGCGTGTATTAGCGGTTGTAGGGGTGGTACATGCTATGGGGGGGTTACTAACACAAAGTTTATTAAAACAAAAGGTAATTACCAAGCATAACATAAACAAGGAAATCTTACATCAGGTATGGGAAAACTAAATGGGAACCCCAAATTGCTCAGATGGACACTCAACTTAAAAATAGGGGAAAGGCTCCAGCTGGCACCCACTGGCTCATGTGGGCCACCAGCAACTGACAGGAATAAAGGCAGGGAAGGGTGCAGCTTGTACCCACTGGCTCTCATGGGCCACCAGCGACCGACAGGAATAAAGGCATTCAATGATATCAGGGAAGGGTAAAGACAATATACCAGTGACACCTGCTGCTGGGCATAGACATCTTTTAAGCCCAGCAGTAAGGTGTCACAGGTGGAGGTAATCAGAGCAATTTGCCAGGCAGCTCCACAGCACACCCGCTGGTGACTAATAGCAGTGGTCAGATTTTTATAGCAGTGGTCAAGTTTTTTTTGTCTGGCCAATTCAGCTAAATGAGGGAAGACAACAATTGATCTCCTCAATTCCTGGAATTTAATTAATATCAAATGTATATATTTATAATATATATATAGTCCCACAGTGGCCTTCAAGACCCCCCACCCCCAGACTGACTGTATAACAATCCCCAAACCTCCCTGGGTCTTGTGGATAAGTATTTTTGTGATGGGCATCAGATTTTTAACCCTTAAAAGTCCACAAAAAATTGGGTCCCCCCTGGGGAGGGGGACCCCATGCCGATTTATTTATTCAACCATTTATAGTGGGGATAGTAGTTGTATTTTACTTGTAAAAGTTATAAAGTGTTGGGTATTGTTATGTTTGTTGAACCTCGTTTTTTCAGATTTAACTTGTTTTTGGAAAATGTGGCTTTGATCCTGCTTTTTTTTAGGGAAACCCTGAGCAACCAAAGAATTCATCAAGGGATTACTTTCAGAAAACTGTGCCCACATCAACAAGCCTGGTATGGCTAAAAAGTTTGAGGTGTGTACTTCCAGAGAATAGCAGTTGAATTTTATCTGAAAATCTCTTAAAGCGCTGTTTCAGATTGGGGGAGTCTCCTAGGCAGGAAAGGGTGTCTACCAATGCATTTGTGATATTACTGTAGCTGGGAGAAATGGAGCTTTTACACACAGCGTAATTTTATACGGAAACTTACATTTTTTATTACAAAAAATATTTTTTTTACTTTTTGCACGAATTTCACCCCAAAATATTGAGAATACACTACAAAAATAACAAACAAGACATTTTGTGTTAAAGCGCAGACACTGCTGAAAAAAACAATATATAATGTTCCTTAGAAATCCCTTCAAAAATCACAGTTGAACATGTATAGCTCAAAATAGTGAAAAATGGTCTGGCAACATACGGCCTTATTTATCAAGGGCTAGCGCCAGGTAGTGTCTGACGAGCGCCAGGTACCGCCAGCTAACGGCGGCTACCGAATCAAGTACGCCCGGCGGCGGTCACAATGACGCATTTATCACGTTAAATGAGGCTAGCGCCGGCGAGAGCGTCAGCTAGCGCGGGATTCATCATGTAGCCGACTGCAACGAACAGCGCCGCTGCTAATCCCATCACAGCGACAGGTATGACCTGGCGCTCCCTGGCGTTGTCCAATGCATTTCAATGGAGCAATCTTTAAATAATCAAAATTAATTGATATTAATGTTTTTTAATTTTTTTTAATGTCAAAAATTCTGTGACCACTTCTGCAATGTTAGGATTTTTTTTTAAGTAAAAAAAATAAATAAATAAATAAATTGTGCAGAATTGATATTACAGGTCTGATATTCATGTATTCATATTACAAAATGTTTAGAAAAACTTGTCTAATTTTTACATTAAAAAAAATGGTTGTTTGAGGGTTAAAAACTACTTTACACACATCGCCGCCAGCGCTCTGGGGTTTAAACAAGGAATTCACAGCGCGAGAAATTTTTGAGCGTGATTTGTTAATGAATCTGCAGCAAGCCGTTCGCTCTGGCCATTCGCTGTCAGGCGCACCCATACAACGCAGAACCTGTGAAACAGCGACCCCTAACCCCGTATTCAACATTACCGCACGCCGAGCAGCTGAGTCGCTGTCAACAAGCAAACCCCGGCCAAGCACAGCGAATACTAGCTGGCGCTGTGAAAATCACGCTACTGGCGCTCACCTGTCGCTACCTGGCGCTATTAATGAATCGGCCTCATAGTGTATCTCTAGGTAGGCTGGGAGTTAAAGGGTTAAAGTGTTACTCCTTTCTTATCATGTACTGCAACAATAAGATAAACTGATTCTTTAATGTATTCTGCTTGCCATTAAGTGTCTGCTGAGATACAATCTTGTCATCTTCTCTTGTCATCTTCCCATGCTGCGGTTCCATTAACCCTTACCCTTGGCTACCATAACTGTGTGCTGTGACATTGCATGAGATAAGTTGACACAAGTTAAAGATGACCGTGATTATAACTATTGTTACACACTAAATCAGAGGGTTTCCTTCTTGAAAGAAGTGCTGCCACTGCAAAATGTATCTTTGAAGAACCAGAAGAGGAAGAGACATTTGTGGTAAGCAACTTCATCATCACACTTCTCCCATCTAAGTGTTAGAACGTTTCACCACCTCAACATACAATCCAAATGCAGATAAAATCATTTATTTCCTTTGCATACAACTGGGATTTCAGGATGACACTATTTTCAGATGAGAGGCAAAGGTTTTCCAGTGAGATGGAAACATTTTCTCCATACTTTTGGAGCAGCCCCCTTCCCATACTTTGATATCCTACTCTCCAAGAGAGAGTGGGAATGTTCTCCACAGTATAACATATTGTTTTGCAACCTGGAGTAACTGAGAGTAACATATTTTCCAGTGGACCAGTTTTGTAGACATGTGCCAGACTTGGGTTTTCATGTGCCTAATCCCCTCATACTAATGTAATTACTCTATGTCTGTCGGATGTAGGTTATCTAGTTCTATCATCTGGTGCTTTGTCCAAAGACCAGCTTTTTCTGGTTAACATTAGACCTTGACCAACATGTCTAATTTACCAAGTGATTTTATTGGCAGATGTACAAAAGATACCTTAGAAGTTGGTGCAGGGAGAAGGGGAGAAAAGTGACTTACTGTAGCATTTGTAGTTAGCAGATGGTAAAAGAGAAGCAAGAGAATTTCTTTGCTGGACTGGAGCTTTATTAACCGTGTTGCAATTCCTCTCTATTCAGTGTAATATCTCATATACATTACAATTTTACTGCCTGTTGCTGAAGGATATACTTGTAAGCAATAATAATTTTGTACTCTATCACTGTGGAAGTATATACAAGTAGTGATACTGTTTATGACCTTTGAAAGTTTAGTGGCCTCCTATCTTGGCAAGGTTTTCTAAGTAGCTTAAAAGGCCAAAAGTTCTTTCAATAACAGACTGGTCTAAGCATGTAACTTATTATAGGTCTCTCAAATTCTGCTGAAGAATGTGCCACAGGAGTCAGAAAAAAAGAGCATCCGGTTGTCCAGCCTCACGTACTAATGCTAATACAGTATAAATATGTCACATTTCTCTGCAATATATTGGCAAACATACTGCTTGTATATATATATATATATATATATATATATATATATATATATATATATATCAGTAAGGACACCAACTATTCGTCCTACCAAGATGAAGTGGGCAACTAGGCAGCTTGTGTAAGGAGGGAAATTTAGACAGACACAGCCCTCCTAAGGTTCCTCCCATTTCCACATTTGGATAAGAAGTCAAGTAAGAAAAAACAAATTTATAGCTGTCACCATTACCAACAACTGTAGTAGGGAAAGGAAAATGCTATCACAGAAAAACACAGAAGAGGTTTTCTGAGACAATTCAAAAAAGCTTGCAAAAACTGCTGGTTTATATTTAAAATGCAGTGATGAGATCTTTCATATGCTTCTCCTTTTCTGCCTGACTACTGGGAGAAAACAAAAAAGACACACTTAGGCTACAAAGGACAATTTGAACTCCTGGGAAGACCATCAAAGCTCCCTTAGCAGTTGTTCAAGATTTCTGTGAAAAGAGATCCAACGCTTGGGCAAAGAAGATCCTTTTGGACCTTATGCACCTGGGGCGCGCTCTTTTTTAACTGTTACCTTCAGGATGGTGATTCTGAGTCCTGGGCTGCAGAACTGCCATTGCAGCTGTAGCCTTATAGTCACACTGACCAGCTCTAAGGCGTGCTATACTACACTCCTCCCATGTCACTTTTCACCATAGATGGCAAACACAGGTATTACTCACAGCTATTGGGTTAGTAAAGGGCTTAAGGAGACACACTGGGCACCAGTTGCTTTGGTAATGAAGTTAAGATTTATTAGGTAACAGATCCTCTTTCACAACAGGAACAACAACATAATTCAGACTTCTCCCTACAGTTATTAGAGGAGTGCAACAGAGCACCCATATAGTATACCCTCTCTTCTGGTTTATGCACTGTGGTTAGCTGTCTAGTAGACCTGCTTCCCATTAGATAATCAGTCTTCTGAAGAAGGCCCTATTTCTCCTAGTAAGAGAAGTCCTCCTCTGACCAGGTCTCTGCACATTCTAACCAAGACCAAAAGAGCTCCCAGACCTCTTAAGGACTTAGGATATACCAAGTTATAGAACAGGGGTGCCCAACCTTGATAGATGACCGCAGGTCACTTAAATTATTTAGAACCAGGTCGCAGGCCACAATGAATAGGTTCAGAATTTTTTCATTTGGAATAGCATAATGAAGATTTTTCTACACCAATCAGGATACCACTGTTACCACAAATCTCCACTCGTATGTCCTTCCACCACACCCCATATGTAACAATCCCCACACGCTAGTAATGCACATGCCGATATGCTTACCTCTCTGAATTCAAAGAATATTTAATGGTTATTTATTTATAGCCCCTCCCCCACTAGTCCCACATTTTAACCATGTTCTTAATGCTGCACCCCTATTTAACTACCTATACATGTCAGATCTATTTACCTCTCCTACTTTCACCACAGCAGGTCAGGGTTCATATCAGGTGGCTCTGAGGGCCACATGTGGCCCCTGGCCGCAGGTTGGGCATATGTGTTGTAGAGCATTCTATAATGTTGCACCCCTCCAATTCTGTAATTATTCTAAATAAACACTTTCTCCCCATTCCTTGTAAACCCTGACATCTACTGTCAAATACACGTTACTATAGTTCTGTTTAATTTATTTTCTGCATATTTACTAATTATTAAAAGTTAGTACACATAGCAGGGGGTTTCCAGTTGAGGAGTAATTCATTAATAAGGGGAATATGTTTTTACCCAGGTTTAGGTACCTCACTGCCTTTGTTTTGTTTTTAAGTTGTCTTGTGTATGTGTATTTGTTTTTCACTAATAAATGCCGTCAATTGAATGAACTTTGTGTTTGTGGTGCAGCCTATTTACTGTCCTCACAGCACTCATTTGCATATTTTTAAATATATTGCCAGTGGCTGCACACCAGACTGTTTCTGGTATTAATTGTATTGGGAGTGGTGCGGTAGGTTTCTTTTTAAAGTGTGCATAGCCGTTGTCTTCATCTCATAGGGATTGGCAACTGGTGGAATCAGCAGCACTGTTCTTTTGCGCTGTATTATTAAAAGCTAGGGGCCTTATTTATAATGTGCAACATTTAGCATCTTTCTGGTGGCTATAGCACCAGTTCTGGAGCACCGGCACTTTTTTCTGGCGCTGCGCTGTGGATTAACAATGGGGCTAGAGGTCTAACTAATTAGCTTTGATTGTTGCACTAGGTATTGGCCCGCCTATGTCAGCGCTGTTGGACCTGACTGGCGGTTGTCCCAGCACCAGCGACCACCACTTTGTACCACCAGCTTTTTCGGTGCTGCACAGCGTATTTATGAACTTGTTCCACCCTGAAAAGATTGGCGCTGTATTTTCCCAGTGCTAGTCAGCATTTCATCATTACAGTTATAAGCAATCACTGCTGGGGACAAAGGGAACAAACTTTACAGTGCATTTAGGCTGCGTTTTAGTTGTTGTTGTCCAAATTACACATTGTTAAGAAAAAGAAGCTACAGGGAAAAAAATCTAATCTCATTTAGTGACATCTAGGTCCTGTGTTTCAATTATTGTCAAGTCACAATGCAAGTTCCTTTACAAATATATGTGTGTAATATTAATTATAAACATAAAACACTACAATCCAATTCTGCCTATTGTGCTCTATGGCATCTTGACCTACTTTACTCAACTAGCGCTGCTTTAACCAAAGCGCCCGGAGCTGCAATCTTTTGGGTCTTTTTTAAATTGCATGCTGAGCAAAAGAAGTGGTGCTGTGTGGCGCTGACGCTTCATAAATAAGGCTCTAGGTTTTGGTTTTAAAGTCAAGTAACAATCTAAATATGAGGTGTTTACCCTGAATTTATTTCCCCCTTTGCATAAACGTATTTATATTCCTTGATTCCATGTTTGATTATAGTAAATCAGGGGCGCAGCTAGGGGAGGGAAGGCAGGGCATGTACCTGGGTGCAGCGCATTAGGTGGGCACCAAAACGAGGCCTGAGCACAGGTTGGGGGTGCCGTTTTGAATCTTTGCCCTGGGTGCCAGAAAGCCTAGCTACGCCTCTGTAGTAAATGATATCTTCAGTGTTATGTTTACTTAAATAAAGCATAATAATGGAGTCATACGAGAAACCTTATGACAGTTGGGATCAGTTTTTGTCATGTTCTTTCCCATTTTCTGTCTTGCTGAGCTCACTATTAGGAGTTATTTTTGACTTTAGATAATGAAGTTGTTTCCTTAGGCATAATAATACTTCACAAGGTGTTATAGCTGCTGTGATGAATATTTCTATCTGCTCAGCAAGCAATAAACTATCTTAGAAAAATCAATTTTCACTTTATGACTGTTTTAAAAAAGCTGGAGCCAACAAATTAATTACCTGGAATTAGAGGATCCATTGTATAGTATACCATAGTGATCTTAATTTAGACTATCTAGGCAGCAGTAGCCTAAGGTCCATATTAATTGCAGTCATTGGCCTTGATTCACTAAGAGGCCGATTCATTAATAGCGCCAGGTAGCGACAGATGAGCGCCAGTAGTGTGATTTTCACGCTAGTATTCGCTGTGCTTGGCCGTAGTTTGCTTGTTGACAGCGACTCAGTCGGTGTGCGTTAATGTTGAATACATGGTTAGGAGTCGCTGTTTGACAGGTTCCGCGCTGTATGGGTGCGCCTGACAGCGAGTGGCCATAGCGAACGGCTCCCACCATATTCATTATCAAATCACGCTCAAAAAATTCTCGCGCAGTGAAATGCTTGTTTAAACCCCAGAGCGCTGGCGGCGATGGCTTAAAAGTAGTTTTTAACCCCCAAACATCCATATTTTTTTATGTTAAATTTACACAAGTTTTTATAAACATTTGGTAATATGAATACATTAATATCAGACCTGTAATATCAATTCTGCACAAATTGTTTTTTTTTTTTTTTTTTTTTTAACCTTTAAAAAAATATCTAACATTGCAGACGTGGTCACAAAATTTTTGCCATTTAAAAAAAAAAAAAAAAAACCTTCAAATCAATTAATTATGAATATTTAAAGATTGGTCCATTGAAATGCATTGGAGAGCGCCAGGTAGCGAGAGGTCATACCTGGCGCTGTGATGGGATTAGCAGCGGCGCTGTTCGTTGCAGTCGGCTACATGATGAATCCCGCGCTAGCTGACGCTCTCGCCGGCGCTAGCCTCATTTAGCGTGATAAATGCGTGATTGTGTCCGCCGCCTGGCGTTCTGGAGTCGGTAGCCACCGATAGCTGGCGCTACCTGGCGCTAGTCAGACACTACCTGGCGCTAGCCCTTGATAAATAAGGCCCCAAGAGTTGAAAAAAATTCACTTTAGGTGAAAAAAGCCTGAGAATGTCACTGTTGATGAATCACCAGATAGGAAGACAATGAAAGTCAATGGTACTTTTTAGAACAGTGTAAAAAGGAGTACAAAGTTCACAACTTTTATTAGGAGCAAAAAGGTGCCATTTTGCTCCGTGTTCCCCTGCTGATTGTTGTGCTCCATCTGTGCCTTTAAAGCAGAACTTCAGCCAAAATTCAGCCTGCCCGGATAGTAACATATCCTCCAGTGACTGTACCATGGCCAAAAACAGTTTTTTAAAATACTCACTGTTCCTCCAATGCCCCCCGCGGCCAAGTTTTCAGGCTTCGACTATGCTGCTGCCACCGTTGCTATAGGGTTCCATTGCTTTCTATTACTTTTCTATGAGGCCAGCTCCTCTGCTCTTCTCTGCTATTTCCATCAGTTTCCTTCTGTAATTTGGCCTCTAGCAAGATTGCACAGCCTGAACCAGGGCACCCCCCCCCCCTACTGTCAGTGCGATCCCAAATTCAAAGCCCAGTGATTCTAAAGGCTGCAGTTACATTTATCTTGCTATTTGGGGCTGGTTTTGCTAACAGCAAAAAAGCCTCAACTCCGTTTGTCTGTAGTTCCACTTTAAACCATGTTTAGTCATGTACTGTAACTCTTCCTACTTTTCATGAGTGTTTTCTTGCAGGCTGATTCATCATTAGCGGCAGGTAGCGACAGATGAGCGTCTGTAGCAGGCATTTTCAGAGCGCCCGCTAGTAGTCGCAGTGCTCGGCTGTGAGTCGCTACTTTATAGCGACTCAGTCGCTGTTCAATAATGGTGAATACATTGTGAGGAGTTGCTATTTGACCAGTACAGCGCTGTATGGGAGCGCATGTTAGCGACTGCTCATAGCGACCGACTCACACCATATTCAGGAAAAAAACAGCTGCAAAAATCTCTGGCGCTGAAAAATACTTGTTTGAAGCCCAGAGCGCAGGAGGCGGTGTGTTTAAAGTCTGTTTTCAAGCATCTATCAACTAGTAACAAAGCGAAAACATATGGAATTACATTGTAACAACATTGTAACATGAACACTTTAATGCCAGACCTGTAATGTCATTTTTGAGGAAATATTTAAAAAATGAAAAAATTATGAAATGGATCGTCCATTGAAATGTATGGGAGAACGCCAGGTAGCGAGAGGTCATACCTGGCGCTGTGCAAGGCTGAACGCTGGCGCTGTTCGCTGAGGCTGTAAAAATTATGAATCAGACGCTACATGGCGCTATTCCAGTCGCTCAACAGATTCTGCTTGATAAATGTGTAATTGCGTGCCGTGTCCGGCGTTGACCAGTCGCTATCAGTCGCTACCTCTCATTAACCAGGCGCTACCTGACGCTATTCATTCTAAAATAAGGGCCTTGGTCCTCACCTCTCTTAAAAAAAGTAAAAGCCGGGCATTAATGCATGAAATGTCTCGGCCTTCACCCTCGGGTTGTTTTGAACCTCTGGTCAACTCCCACAACATAGAAATCTGAAACAGTTTTCCAAACTGCTTTATGTTGACTGCTCCCATCTGAGGAACTTTGCAGATGATGAAGAAAGGGGTGACTGCTGGTTGCTCCATGCCTAGGTGGAAGAGAAATGTATGTGCTGGTTTGAGTTGCACCAAGATGTGTCATCCACCCCACTAATGTACATCATTTACATGCTGCACTTGAAAGTGACCACCAGAATCCCAGTGCCTTGAATCCCTATTGCAAATTGATTGTACTGAAACTGACTGGATCGCGTGTTACCACAGTTCTCTACCACAACCTCGTAACTACAACTAAGATGGGGAACATTTTTTCCAAAGAGGAACAAAACCCATTCTCCCCCCCCCCCCCCCCGCACCACCCACCTGCCCTCCCCGCCAAGCCCCTCAGGCGATGCTGCCAGGTCAGTGGCCAACACAGCTGAAGCCATGCCTTCTGGCAGTTTTGAGATTGTGTATTGGCTAATCTCAAGGATGCTGAATGATGCGTGCCACCTGGCTGGGGGCATCCTTGGTTCCCTGTGGAGTGGGTGCTCCTGCGAGCCCAGTCTACATGCAGCTGCAGGCAAGAACACAGCATCACGGGAGCCGCTGGTAAAGGTGAGTTTACTGGCGACTCCAGAGGTTTCACATAGCGGGGACCTTAAAATGGACCAACACCCAGGATTTTGACTATCCTGGGTGTTGGTCCACTTCCCCGGGGCACCCCGTTCGAGGTTGCCCCGCTATGTGAAACCCCCCAGATTTCCCGATAAACTCACCTCACCTCGTTCCTACGGCACATGCGCGGCCGCTCCTCCAGTCAGCGTGCTTGGAGCCGCTGTGGTATGCGCGTCAAAGCCGCCTCAAACCGCAGCGGCTCCGAGCACGCTGGCGGGCGTATCTCGCGCTCCCTGTTAGAGACATTCGCAAACGGCTGGCGCGGGCACACGCCCTGCTAGAGAGAAGTGCGAGATGCGTCCACGGCCCGCACATGCGCCATTGGACTGGGATTCAGGTAAGTGCCCCGCGGGGAGGGATTGAAGATTCCCGGGCCGATCCCCCTGGGTGTTGGTCCACTTTAAATATGAATTACATAATTAAAAGAATTAGATTTTTAAAATGCAGAGAAAACATTGCTTTTCTTTTTAACTTAAACCGGACCAACGCCCGTTTTTCCTTTAACGGGTATTGGTCCCACTATCTGCTCATTACAATAAGCTCAGGGGGGCATCCAGAATGCTGTAGCCCCCCTCGCAGATAACCTCCCAGAATGGCTGTAATGCTCACCATCATTACGAACCAACACCGGGAAAGGAGTCCCGATTGGCTGCCGGGCGGTCATGTGGACCATAGTTGCGTCCTGTCCGCTGGCCACCAGGACCACCTGCCCACGTGACCACCCAGCGGCCAATGGTGGGACTCCTTTCCCAGTGCTGGCTCTTAATAAAGGTGAGCATTACGGGCGTTCTGGGAGGTTATCTGCGAGGGGGGCTCCAGCATTCTGGATGCACCCCAAGCTCATTTTGATGAGCAGACAGCCGGACCAACACCCGTTAAAGAAAAAACAGGTGTTGATCTGGTTTAAAGCAGTGATCTATTTTCTATTCGGATTGTTTGCAACTGTTATAAAAGAAAACTGTGTTCTCTAGCAACAATGTGCTTACCTTAGCAAAGTACACCAACTATTGTGTTTGTACAGAACAGAGATTTCCTGATTCTGGCTTGCTAATCATCTGATTGGCTGAGGTAGAGACAATGCTTGACAGCTTGCTGAGCTCACAGGTTTAACCCTTACCACTGTAATTCAGCCTTTTCGGGTGTTCCAGTAGCTAAAGGGTTACCGGCAGTGTCCTAACCAGGGGAGGTCATTACTGCTGCTTGATTTAGCCAAAGCTGCTGATGATCTCACCGGTTACAGTGGAGGGATTTGTAGTCAGTAGTTTTGCTAGGACCAAGACATGGGCCATTCTTACCTTAGCAGCACAAAGCCACAGGAACATAATAACCATGGAGACAGCATGCTGATAAGTAAACCTGTGGTCTGGGGCATAATCCTAACACACAGGTATAGTTTACATTCCAGAGGAGGAAAACAATAAGACAGGACACCAAAAACCTGACAAATGGGAGTTTTTCCTTAATGTATTATGGGAAAGCATTTTATCGAATAATGACAATACTCGGTTCTGTTCAACCAATTTATATGGGCACTTTCCAGGTCAGCTTTGACCATAACTCGAAAGCAAACAGTAACATTAGTGAAAGCTATATAAAAATAAATGTGCAGATGCTTAAAGACCAAAAGCTTTCCCTTTTGCTAATTGCTGTTAAAGTGACACTATACCCAGAAAAGAAGTTTTATATCATCACATTCTATCCCCAGCCCATTGCTTCATAACAGCCTATGTTCCTTTTTTTACTAAAGCCTTTGCCCAATATCCATAAAAAACATTAAAAGGAAGCAGTCGGTCGGCCATATTTCTCCCTGTTACTCTCCAGTGATGATTTATTCAGTTCAACACAGCTCAGCATTGGGGGTCAACCTTATCAGTTAACATATTTACAATAAATCTGAAAGCACTATAAGCTCCACTGTCATTATGTGGCAGTGGAATGAATTAGCATATGGCTGCCATTCGAACATCATGCTGCTTCCTGTTTTTTTGAGCAAAGGCTTTAGTAAAAAAAAAAAAACACAGGCTGTTTTGGGGCACTGGGCTGAAGATAGAAGGTGACAAAATAAACTTCCTTTCTAGGTATAGGTGTACTTGATGTTACTTATGCATAGAGCCTCATTAATATAATAATGGGATTCAGAATAATTTCTTAAAGATAGATTTGAAGTATCACATGCTGTAGCACTAAGATGTTTGCTATAAGCCAAAATAAGCTCTATCTGTAGTCATAAGGTTAATCAGCCTGATTCAGAGCCTGCCCGTGAATGCTTGTTTCTTTTCAGTAACTGATCTCGGTTACTGGGAAATTGTGAACGCTCATATCATTCACAGCCTCGAAAAGTTCATGCGTAAGTAGTAGTATTTGCTTTGTGAACGCATATGGTTTAGCCTTGGTTGCCTTGTCTTCTGCTTCTACCCACTGTTACTCACCTCCTACTTCGGCCACCTTCTGTTTTGATGTCCTGTTTTACACTGCTTTTAAGTTTGCGTCTGTTTTATGTAGTTGCATAGAAAACATGTCACCACGCAGCATATAACTTTAAAACTCTTGTTTTATTAAAAAGTATTTTTTACTAACTTTTTTATAATAAAAATGTATTTACATTTTTAAAAAAGTAAAATGTATACAAGTATTTTTACATTTTGGTTGGGACCAACATGGCACCTGCAAGGAGAATAAAAATATACATTACCACTTGTGTGTCCACATGTGTGCCTGTACATGCACGCACATTTTTACGTACTTACCCTTACTGGTTCATGCATACTTTTAGGGTGCCACCATCCTCTGCGGCGCCATCCCTTCTTCAGGATCTGTAGAGGGAAAGAACCTGAGTTACTATTTATGACCATGTGTTGTTTGTGTAATGCGTGGGTATTGTTCTGCTTCACTGGCTTGACACCCACCTGAGTTTTGTGCCGCTTCTGTCTCGGGTGGCCCCATCGCCGCGTACTCACCCTGATGAATCTGTAGGGACAGAGAAGCACAACACACCAGCACTTAGCAAACATGTCATTAGACTTTACATGCAGCACAACTTGTGTGCTTTTGGTGCATTGGCCTACTGGAGTGTGCAGGAGCTGTGGCTGACTCAAAGCCCAACACACCCTCCTCTTCAGTGGGCTCCATGGCTGGATCACAGGAGGAAGAGGACATTGGCAGGGCTTGGTCCCACACCCTGTCTTCTGGGCCCCACTGGTCAGACCCTTTGCCGCTGGGTGGGCTTGATACACAGCCTACGTGCCCTGGCGGCCCCCGAAATATGGTTGTGTGCATACAACCATGTAGCCTATAGGTTGCTGGTGCCTGTAATTAATTAAACCAAATAGTTTCCACCACAATTTCCCACTCACTTATGTATATAAGAACACGCTGAGGTTCAGATTCTTGCCAGTGCTGACTTAAGAGCTCACTCAAAATCAAGGCGCCCTTCAAAAGCTGGAGAGGCTGGAGGCACAGCAAGATGCAAACATGCAAAGCCGGGCGACATTCCCCTTACCTGCTATGTTGGACTTTGGGTTGTGGGGGGGTCCTCAAGCTTTAGATATGCCGGACAGCCACATTTCTTGTGATCAATTTTCTGTTGACCTGCATCCACAGTTGTACCGTAACTCAACAACTTGTGACCATTAATTAGAGAAAAAAGAATAAGCAATGTGGACCTAAACATACCAAAACATATACTCCTGAGCAGCTGGGGGAACCAGGGCCAAATGCATACAATCGTTGGTGCCCATGACACTTATGCCAAGTGTCATGGGCACCAACGATTGTATGCATTTGCATTCACTATTCGCTATTCACTATTCGAGAAAAGCCCAACTTCAGTGTGTTCCAGGAAAAAATATGTATTTCTCCTGCAATTTTGGTCAGGGTGCAGCTCAGCGAAGGCTGGGACATGCCAAATGACAGTGCCCCTAGCCTCTGGAAGGAGCCATTCAGAAAAAAATTTGAGGCAGCCAGCCAATTAGGTCTTACCTTCAATTTACATGCAGGAGTCTTGTGGCAGGGGCCAACCATGGCTGCAACTCTGAATAAAGCTTCTTAAGAGAAAGTCGGCTCAGTCGGGTCAATTTGAACACCTGCTGATTGGTCATCTGATCAATATCGAGGTGATGGTGGGTATGCCTAAGCTCTGAAAGGTACATGGTTAACAGCCCCTGCTGCTGCAGACGCTCTTACTCTTCACAAAACTTGTAAAGGGGCTCCATCATTGCTGCGTAGGCTGTATTCACTCTAGCAAAAAGAGGACGTAAGTTTGAACCAGAAACTTACGTCTTTTATAGGCCCAAAAACACACAATTCAGGGCTCAGAATCATGCGCAAGCGCAGGCTAAACCTGTAACATTGCGCATGCACGGACACCTTGAGACGTAATTATACGGTGAGCACTCGGTTTGGCGTACACAACAAAATACATGCGCGTGAGAGAGGCTTTGAATCAGGTCATATGTTTGAAGCTTACAATAAACACATTAAAAAATGCTTACATCTTTGACCCAAAGGAAATATTTTATCTCAATTAGAGTTTCCTTACATCTACCAGCATCACTTATGTTGATGACACCTATATTACTAAGGTTACTATCTTAGGAATTAAGCTTCTGATCTTCACATATGACAGACATCCATATGTTTGATATTGGTTCTTCATTCCAAGTTAAATAGGTGTCTTCTATCTGTGTATTAGTGCAATTAGTGCCTACTATGCAGCTCTTTCATTACTTGTAGACTGTGTTGTGTTATTACATTTACTCTCAGGAGTCTTCTGCTATAATTTGGCTTTTATGAAAGCACCGCTCATTTACTTGAAATGAATTGGAAAATTCCAATCCTGAGCCACACATTTGTGTCTGACCTCTATGATGCTTCAAAGTGTTAATGGGGAGCCTAACTAGTGTTTTCACTATAAAAATACATCATTCTTACGAATATTAATTCAGAAGTTTACTATAGTTAAAGAAACTGCCAATGCAAGGGGTTAATAAAGCCTACTGCCCCCCCCCACTCTCACCTTCACTGAATGTT
The DNA here is from genome assembly GCA_027917425.1 of Gastrophryne carolinensis. Classification (NCBI taxonomy): domain Eukaryota; kingdom Metazoa; phylum Chordata; class Amphibia; order Anura; family Microhylidae; genus Gastrophryne; species Gastrophryne carolinensis. The sequence goes on from CM051237.1 coordinate 92,218,583, forward strand.
GTTTAGCTTTCTTTGCTTGTTCTGTGGAGCTTGCTGCAAGGTTTACAGGATCTGATTTCTCCCCCTTCCCGCTGGGCTCTGCTTTTATGGTCAATAAATAAAAATCCTTTTGTCTCCTGTGACCAAGGGCTGCCCCCCAGCTCCCTCTCAGCTTGTGCACAAGCATGGCTTTAATTTCCTCTGCTCTGCATGACCACGCTCACTCTCCCTTTGTGTATGAGAGTGAGAAGTGAAAGTAAAATGTTTAATTGTATCTCAGCAACAACAGCTTTTTTTTTTTAATGGAAAAAAGGTTTAGGATATTGACTACTGAATTTAAATATACCACTTGTCTAATGGTGCCATTTTCTATTATTTGCAGACAAATTACTGATGTTAAAACCTTTTTTTAATAAAAAAAACAGCTTCCCAAATGTAACCATATTTTGTCAATATTCGTCTTTTGTGGTCGGGGTGGATGACGTCACCAGGTGATGTCATCCTGCACCTGGAGCTGTCAGATGTCGGGGTGATCGCGGAAGTTGGAGAGTTAAGGGACTCTGATCCCTTGCCTTCCCAGCCCCCTCCACTGATCACCCCGACCCCTGACAGCTGTCATCAAGATTGGCGAGGGACAGGATCATCACGAGACAGCAGAGGATCGTAGGTGAGTGTTAAAAAATAAATAATTAAATTAAAGTAATTTATTCCTCTGTGTATTTTTTTTTTACTGTTAACCCTTTGTGTACTGGTAAGGGATCCATGAGACCCCTATACCAGTTCACAGCTAGGGACTAGTGGGTGACTTGCAGTTAACCCCCAGCCCCCCATTACCTGCCTCCCCAAAGCCCCGGGGGGGCAGAAGTGCCCAGGGGCCTAGACAGCTACACTGGCTTTTAGCTTGCAGGGTGGGGGGGCACCGATGCTGGACTCTGCGCCCTGACCCCACGCTATGCCACCCTTGTGGATAGTGTGGATAGTAGTATTTTATTTGTAAATATAAAATGCTCTTTTAAGATTGGGGGTCTCCTGGACAGAAACGGGGCTGGCTACCAATACATATGTGGTACCATGGTACCAATGGGGCTTTTATATACCGATTTTTAAAAAAATATATTTTTTTACTTTTTTCACTCAAAAATATTTAAAAAACACTGGAAAAATGACAAACAAGATATTTCACGTTAAAGCCTAAACTCTGCCGCAAAAAAAAATTATATATATAGTTTTCCTGGGAATTTCTGCGAAAATCACAGTTAAACATTGCGAAAAATTATGAAAAATGACCTGTCAACAGAGGGTGACAAAATCTCCAGTAGGCTGGCAGTATAAAGAGTTAAAAGTACCTATCCATGTTGGGTATTGTTCTGCTCGGAGGACCTTGTGCTTTCAGATTTACCTTGTTTTTTCTTGTTTGCATATTGATATTTTAGGAAAATGTTTTTTTTCATTCTGCTTTTTTATACACTTTAAGCCACTGAAAACCTCCTAAATCATACCCGTTTATTTTTTTTTAAATGAGTGTTGGTCCAGTTTAAGACAGTACATCTTTCTCTACTAGTTCACCAGTATTTGTCCTCGATCTATGAGATGAGTACATTTGAACATATCACTTCACTTTAAAAATATTTAAAGCATGATGCTGTTGTAGGAAAAGAAATTTGTAATCAAGGTGTCCAGATAATCCGCTTTCCACTAGCTTATCAATTGTTTGTCAGGCCATTGTGCACCTCCATTCAATTAACCAGGGAGCCTGTTACCTTCTGAGAGAAGGAAGGGTGCATGCTAAACTGAAGAAAGAAGAGTAGCAATGAATTTGCTTTATTTAATTGTGAAGAATTTCCTTTTTTATGTATTTTTTTTATTTATTAGTGATGAATTTAGTTTCTCCGTGAAAGAAGGGGTGCAGGCCAAACAGAAGAAAGAAGATCAACGATAAATTTAGCAATGAATTTGCTTTATTTATTAGCAATGGATTTGCTTTATTTATTTATATTTTCTATTTATCAGCAATTAATTTGCTTTATTTATTAACAATTCATTTACTTACTAGCAATGAATTAGTTTTCTCTCCAAATATATTTCCCCATTTTAATAAATACAGCTAGAGTTCGTCACGCAGGTAGAATGTATTATATACAGTGAGTTTTCAGGAACAGTCACCAATGGACCACGTGCTAACAGTAACTTCTACACTAGTTTAATAACACATGAAAATGAAGAAAAGATAATTAGGCAGATATGCAGTGTCTGTGCCATAAAGCTAGATCAAGATTAACATTTGTTACTCTGAATCAGAAGAAACAATGTAATTAAGGTATTCAGTTTAAAGGTCCAAAGTGTATTTTAATAAAGGCAATTAATTCATGTCACACTGGCTCTAAGCAGGGGTGACACTCCAATAAACATGAGCTATATATGACTGACTTAACAATACATTCACGAGAGAGATACTATTTATATATCTTGCTACCATCAAAACGTGGTTTGACATTTATAATGCACAAATTCATTGTTTTCCTATTAAAATGACAACTGTAAAAGTGCTGGAGTTTCTCAGTAGAATACACCTGTGACAGAATGTGTCATATATATATATATATGTGTATATTTTCAATATATATATAGTTACATAGTTAATACGGTTGAAAAAAGACATATGTCTATCAAGTTCAACCAAGGGTGTTGGGGTAGCGGAAGTTATTTTTTATTTTATATTATAGGGGAAGCTATTTATTTTATTTTTTGTTTTTTATTTTTTTTACTGATAACCGCTAATAGTAACTGGTAATGTTATTTTCTTCTAAAAAAAAGCATCTAATCCTTTTTTGAAACTGTCAGCGGTTGATGCTGTAACAAACTTCTGTGGGAGGCTATTACCATAGATTTACAGCTCTTATGGTAATGATTGCCGCCTCCGGAGACTAAATTTCTTTTTTTCCAATCGAAGGGAGTGCCTTGTCTATAGAGAGGATTTTACCTGAAATAGTGTTAGCCCATATTTTTTGTATGGGCCATTTATATATTTATACAAGTTAATCATGTCCCCCCTCAGCAGTCTCCTCTCAAGACTAAGCCCAGAACTGGATGACATATTCCAGGTGAGGGCGCATCAGTGCCTTGAAAAGAGGCAAAATTACATCCCTATCCTGTGATTCCATGCCTCTTTTAATGCATGATGTATCTTGGTGGCCTTGGAAGCAGCTGCTTGGCATTGCGTGCTGTTATTTAGCCTATGATCTACCAGTACCCCCAGATCTTTCTCAACAAGTGACTCTCCCAGTTTTACTTCCCCGAGGACATATGTGGCCTTCAGGTTATTAGACCCCAAGTGCATGACTTTACATTTTTTCCACATTGAACTTCATTTGCCAAGTGGATGCCAAGACACTTAAAGTGTCCAAGTCAGCCTGAAGCTTGTGAACATCTTCAATAGACTGCACTGTGCTACATATCTTTGTGTCATCTGCAAAAATAGAGACAGTGCTTTTAATTCCATCTTCTATGTCGTTTATAAACAAGTTGAATAACAGTGGGCCCAGCACTGAACCCTGGGATACATCGCTTACAACTGGTAACCATTCAGAGTAGGTATCATTAGCTACACTCTCTGCACACGATCCTTCAGCCAGTTTTCAATCCAGGTACAAACTGTATTTTCTAATCCTGAAGATCTCAATTTCCCCAATAAGCATCTATGGGGGACAGTGTCAAATGCTTTTGCAAAATCTAGAAAAACTATATCCACAGCTGCCCCTTTGGCCAGGCTTCTACTCACCTCCTCATAGAGCCAATCAGGTTAGTCTGGCAGCTTCTGTCCGTAGTAAAACCATGTTGGTTGTCACTTAGAATATTATGGGTAGTTACATATTCGTGTATGTTGTCCCTTAAAAGCCCCTCAAGCAACTTCCCCACAATGGATGTTAAGCTAACAGGTCTGTAATTGCCTGGAGAAGACCTTGAGCCCTTTTTAAAAATGGGCACCACATTTGCCTTGCGCCAGTCCCTTCGCACTATACCAGTTGCTAGTGAGTCTAAATATCAACAACAAGGGTGATGTGATAACGGAACTGAGTTCTTTGAAACTCTTGGGTGACGTCTATCTGTCCATCAGTCTTATTCACATTTAAATTATTTCGTTTTTTCTTGGATGATATCCACGTTTAGATTGTTAATTATTATACTTGGGCTATTGCTATCAGTGGCATCTCCTGTGTTGGCTCCTTGCTCCTCTCTTGTGTACAGAGAGCTAAAGAATCCATTTAACAGCTCCGCCTTATCTTCATCCCCAGTAACCATTTCCCCATCATCATTAATTAGGGCACCTACCTGTTCTGATTTAGTTTTCTTTGAATTAAGGGTTAGTTTTGCTTTCTTTGGCCACATCTCTTTCATTTTGTGCTTTTGCCAACCTTATTTCTTTCTTACACATTTTGGGCTCGATTCAACAAAGGTCGAAAATGGATTTTTCGTTTGTTTTGTGCTTAAAAAGTTGCGGTTTTGCTATATTTTTTTACGAGTGATTCAGCTACCTGGAACCATTGTAAAACACGAGTCACTTGAATTAAATTCGAGTGAGATTGTAAAAGTGTGAATTTAATTAGTGGATCGAAAAATTTACTACTGCATTTTACAATTCGAAAATGTTACTACTGATTCAGGTGGACTTGATGAGCCACACACATGATATAAATTAGAGTGTTTCACACTAGTTTTTTGATGCAGCTTTCAGCAGGAGAAAACTAATTTTGCTCTCTCACAATGGAGCCCTCCAACTTTCTTTGCAATGGTAGTAAACTCTAATGGTAGTAAAAAATTCAATTCATAAGAAAAAAGCCTGAGAATTCCACTGTTTGTGAATCACTAGTTAGGAAGACAATGAAAGTCAATGGCACTTTTTTACTCCTGAAAAAAATACTGAACTTTTTACCCTTTTTTACTAGTGGTAAAACGTTCCATTGACTTTCAGTGTCTTCCTATCTGGTGATTTGGTAACAGTGAAATTCTCAGGCTTTTTCTCATGAATTACATTTTTTACTACCATGAGAATTTTTTTCAATGATTTGTGAATCGAGGCCATTGACTTCGAACATATTGCAGATGATGTGGCGCAGAGAAGGCGCACACTACCCATTCCCATATTTTCGGACACGTTTGGAAGTGGATCAGCTGCCATATCAAGCACTTTTCCAGCTTACTAGGCTAAATCGTGCAGCTTTGGAATCCATATTTGGCACCATTAACTGGTAGAAGACCTTTGGGTTTTTACATTGCGGTGCACCAAAACCCAGAATAGTCAAAATCCTGGCTTTTGGTCCACGTTATAGTGTAAGCATAAGAATGGCGTACCATGAGGTTAAAGCTAGCAAAGAGCTGCTCCCTTCACCCAGGGACACATGGTGCTATGTGAGCAAGCTTTGTATAGAAAACAATGGCCACATTTCTGCATTAAAGGAAACATTTTTAATACAGGTCCCTGGCAATCCAACCCCCCCCCCCAAAAAAAAAACTACATGTATGCCTCTTACAAATATTTCTGTTTAATTAGTACTTCCACTACAGCATACCTTGCCTCTTTATTACATGTATTCACAATGTTAGCCATGTACATACAGCTACACAGGTAACTTAAAAAGTTGAAAAAAAATTATGCATTTACATTTACCGATTAAAAAGCCTTACAACACCATGCAACAGTCAGAAAACAATACTAAACAATAGAAAAAAAATTCGAGTAAATTTTTCAATAATTTTCGCTTGCGACAGCCTTTTTACAAGCATTTTGAAAATTTTACGAGTGATTAGAAAATTTTACGATTGCATTTTCGAGTGCAAGTAGTGCGAGTGCAAATGCCCTTTTTTGTTCTTTATTGCCCTTTTAATATGTGTATTTATACAAAATGTTTGAGATTAATAGAATGGGTGATTAGAGCATGCACACTTTCTCTGTTCTCACTCCCCCTCCCACCTAGTCCTAATCTCTCATAGATACCTCACCACTTGTGATGACCCGAAGCAGGAACCGAAGGTTACCCACCAATAATTAGTTTTTTTACAACTCGGGCCTTGAATTAGGTCATGCATGATGGGGGGGGGGGGTGATGGGGCACAGCTTGCACAGGGGTCAGAGAGCAGGGTCCTCCCTCTGCTCGTCCACTGGATTGTCACCAAAAATTATAAATAATATATAAACCACCCGGAAAAGGTGGGGGTCCCAAGCCAACTCGATCCCGCAAGAGCAACGCAAGGTGACATTATTGTGGGGACAATAAGAATAAGCCTAGGATGGCAGAAAGAGGCACTTTGTTTTAACATCTAAAGAAATGACTGCCGGGGATGACTGCTGCATCAAACTGACACCGTTAATTGGACTTGGATCCCATGCACGTAAGTATCCATTTCTCATATTTCACTATTTATTTTGCCTTTTCTACTTGAATTATTTATACTGTCTATGCGTTTTTTGTCATTTTTTATCACTTTTGCACCGATTTCCTTCCTGATTTGTGTGATTTTTCTGTTTTTGTTAAATAAATCTTAAAGTTACGGGGATGATTCAGAGCCAGATTAGAAAACTCACTTCTTTTTTCAATAGAGAAAACTGCCATTAACTTTCACTATCTACCAGGTGTAGATTTTCACCTGGCCCCAAGGCATACAATGAGAGCGAATGGCAATATTTTCTCCTAAAAAAGAATTGAGAATTCTCACCAGGCTCTGAATTGACCACCATAGCTGCTTTTCTTATGCTCTAAATTAAGAATTAAAGAAGCCCTTGCCGGGTTTCCGAATCGCTTGGATAACTTTGACCGCTTGGTAAATGCTCTGCCCTATCCCTGTCCAGAAGTGGCAGTAGGTGGCACAGGCCCATTCAAACAGATGTTTTTTTAGTTGGTTCAATAGCAGAGATACGACGCAATCATACTTATCTAGTGGCAGCAATACACATGTGTGCTGACTGGATGTACCTTTAAGTGATCCGTGTGTGGTGCAGTTGGCCAATCTGATCAGATAGCAAACAAAAGTTCTGATCAACTCGTGCAATCGTCACAACACCTGCTCCATTTATTCATTTACACCCAACATCAAACATATAGAAGGGCTCAACATAGGTTAAATTAAGAAAACACCAGGGAGTCCATTGTCAGAGTAGACTGGCACACTGCCATATACCACATGAAGAGCGCCCTTGAACCTAAATACATACCACACAAATACACAAAGAACAAATGGTTCCTGTAGGGCTGGTACTCAGAAGAAGCACTATTACAGTATGTCTTGCCAAAACAACAACGTTTATTGGTGACAGATACAAATGGCACTCACAAAAATACCCCAATATTCCCTAAAGAGTTAAAAAGCGAGCATAGCATAGTAAGATACGGGGGGCCCCCCATTCAGACCACACCCCCTCCCCATACAGGTTCACACATACCACCACACTTGCACATGTTTATGGCTGGCCAGCCGACATCCAAAATAAAAAAAAAAAAGGAGTGCAAAATTTAACAGGGTAAAGCCAAAATTATGTCCGAGGTCAAGGCTGTTCACTGTATTAGCAGCATAACATGACTGATAAAGTACTAGTTGCTTGAATCAGCTCAAATCATATCTAGTAGCAGCTGATTAGCTAGTATGACAAAGTGTCCATATGCTGAACTTGTGCCAAAAACTTTGTAAAGTGGCAGAGTGCAATGAATCACAGTCCGCCTTCTATATACAACACAGTGACGCTGGGCGGGAGCTGCTCAGGTCAAGCCAATATATGCATGAGGCCAAGATATCTGGCATCACTCAATCGCCTACTGTACCTCTCCTTAAACCGCAGCTTGCAGTCCAGCGACGCACGTTTCGCCCAGCCTACTGGGGCTTCGTCAGGGTGACACAGACCAATGGCGGTCTGCTATATATTCTCTTTGCCACACCTCCTTCAGTGTGGCTCAGCCAATCGTCAATCGTCTCTTTCGTACCGGCCTCTTGCGGCTTACTCACTTTAAAGCACCACCACTGCCAGGATACATCAGCTGGCCAGGGATTTCAAGCAGATCCGCAACCACGTATATATATATGTAGGGCACTTGTATCTTATTTGAATTTTAATAAACAGCGTTTATCTTGAGCATTGCACACAAATCCAGGAGCTGATGCCTTACAACAGGCATTTCATAATCAGAGCTATCCACTTCCCTCGCTTTTATGGGCTTGTGACAGTACGCCATTTCCATTGAAGCACCATCCACACCAAAGAGACAAATGGCGGTCTTATCCATAGCCACCTTATGTTGGCCTAGTATGGCCCACTATAATGTATTCACAGAGCAAAATGGATATAGGGACAGCACGGGGAGGGGGGGGGGGCGGGAGGGAGGAGGAGGAAAAAAAGGGGAAGAGGAAAAGGGGGGGACAAAAAAAGGAGGGAAACAAGGGAGGGGAAGGGTGTAAAGGAGCAGGTGGGGGGCGTGAAGAGGCAGGGAAACCACACATGCATACACCCATACGCACTGTGGTATATACTTTTTCTCATACCCCCTAAAGGGAAACATTGACATTAGAACACTTATCAACTTAATATTTCCTTTTTCCTTTAAACCACAATTACCCTAGGCTTTACTGCCTCAATTAGTACACCCCCTACCACGCCCTACCCATCACATATCACATACTAACTCTTTTTTGTCAACCCAAACCCACCTGATCCCTGCGTCCTTTTCCTGTACCTGGTTTGGGTGAGTTACGCCACCTTGTGAAACAACATATATTCGGGACCTCTAATTCAAGTCCCTTCACACAGGCTTGTCATAAAGAGTAACCATAGACCTACCCATAGAACAGCCGCAGATTATGACTCAGAGGAAGGAGCTCAAACCTGTATCAGTATTAAGCCCACCAGGTGCCATGGTTCCCAATTCAAATATGAGCCGCGCCTCCTGCTGTCTTAATCTCTGATCCCAAAAAGTGCCATTTGTATCTGTCACCAATAAACTTTGTTGTTTTGGCAAGACATACTGTAATAGATCGGCTCAACATAAGTTACTTTATAAGTTAAATATCACAGAAACAGCCCCAACATTCATTCTACCCCAACATTACCAAAATATATTGTTTAATAAATGTGCATTTATCCATAGGATGTTGTACTGTACTTGGCGCGTTCCATAGCTGCTGTCACCAATAATTCATATGTGCAGCTCAATATTTTACACCTTATATTGAAGTGAATCAATAATGAATATATTCCAATGTTATGTATATTATGTTAAATCAATCTGCATTACTCTTTATCTATAAACATGACCTCTAGCATACATTTTACCTCCCAGCAGGTCTTCTCATCTGAAAGACAAGCTGCTTCAGACTTCTAGGGCCCAGCTTTCAATCTTAAGTCATTCAGCTAGGAGATTATCCATAAACAATTCCTCTAATTTTTTAAATGTGGATCTCTCTTTTTTTGTAATAGTAATATGGTTACAAATGAAATTGGCAGTTTCAGAAATATCATTTAAAAAGGGTCTTCATTTTCTCAGTTGCCGATGGGCCCCCATGTACATGACTTTTGCTTAATCTTCCTCTCTTCTTTTTTTCACAACAGCTGTGGAGATGGTCATTTGGAAACACACCTCTTCTCTTTTTCCCTTGTGCCATTACTGTAGGTAAAACTATAGGTATAGGTATCACCTTTAAACATGGGAGGGGTTGTATGTTTGCTAGTCACACACTGTCTGCCCCGATGTCCTGTGTCGTATCCACTTCACATACAGAAAGGAGCCAGCCTTCTTTTTTATTCCATTTTCCGAGTATCAATGCTTGCTCTAATCCATTCGGGCAGGCTGATTCATTACTAGCGCCAGGTAACGGCAGATGAGCGTCTGTACTGGGGCCCTAAGAGCGACCGCTAGAGGTCGCTCTGCCCCCCACTGCCCATGAACCCCAATAGACCCATATGCAATTATGAAGGTTAAAGTGGACCAATACCCAGCTGGATAAGATTCCCGGGCCTATCCAATCCCTCCGCGCGAGGCATCCAAAATCGGTGTGTGAAACGCCCGCAAACCGTACCTGAATCCCCGTCCAACGGCGCATGCGCGGGCCACGGCCACATCTAGCGCTTCTCTCTAGCAGGACGCGTACCCGCGCCGGCCATTTGTGAAGCGCGAGATGCGGCCGCCAGAGTGCTCGGAGCCGCTGAGGTTTGACCCCGCTTTGACGTGCATACCTCAGCGACGCAGTGATTGCGCTGATTGGACGAGCGGCCGCACATGCGCCGTAGGAGAGGGGTGAAGTGAGTTGAATCGGTCGATCTGGGGAGTTTTACATAGTGGGGCACCCCCGTTCGGAAGTGGACCAAAACCCAGGATAGTCAAAATCAAGGGGGCAAACCAGAAAAGAGAGCTGGTAGGAAATAGCAAATATACAGCAAACACAGCATATGAAAAGTCTAAACACTTCTATCTTTTCAGATTGTTTTTCTGCCTTCAATGTGCCCATAACCTGTACAATACTGTTAATAAACATACAGCTATTATTGAGAGGAGGAAATTAAAATAATAAAACTCAAATAATGTGATTGCATAAGTGTGAACACCCTCCTATAATTAGGGGTGTGTTTCTGTTCAGAATTAGCCAATCACATTTAAACCCATATTAAATAGTAGTCAGTACACAGATACTATCATTTATAAGTGATTTTGATTAACCCCATATATAGTTGTTTTAGCAGAACCTTTCTGACATTTTGTTGCCTTTTACAGCAAAATCCATGGTCCATAGACAGCTTACAATTCATCAAACGGATCTCATTGTTAACAGGTATCAGTTAGGAGAAGGGTACAAATGAATTCCAAGGCATTAGATACCATGGAACACAGTGAAGATGTCCATCTAGAAGTAAATAAAACTTGCCACAACAGTGACCTTACTAAGGAGGCTGGGAGGATGCAGCCTAAAGCAACATTAAAAGAGCACTCCCAAACACACATGCGTGCACTCCCAAACACACATGTGTGCACTCCCAAACACACATGCGTGCACTCCCAAACACACATGTGTGCACTCCCAAACACACATGTGTGCACTCCCAAACACACATGTGTGCACTACCAAAAGCATATCAAACTAAACCAAAGTGGTGCACCACATATACTAATACGGCTGTGCTACACTGCAAAAATCAAATATCAAAGCACAATAGACTCATGGGAGATTCCCTATGAGTCTAAAGACAGGAGCACCAAACAATCATTGATTCAAAGCAATATCATTTATTAATAGAAAATCCACATAAAACATACATTACATGACACACAATACAAACTAACATATTAAAAACACTGCTCAGTACCCCAGCTGGATTATACAGCACTGGATGAAGTTTTGGGGTACTGAGCAGTGTTTTTAATATGTTAGTTTGTATTGTGTTTCATCTAAAGTATGTTTTATGTGGATTTTCTATTAATAAATGATATTGCATCGAATCAATGATTGTTTGGTGCTCCTGTCTTTAGACTCATAGGGAATCTCCCATGAGTCTATTGTGCTTTGATACCAAAAGCATATGTGCGCACCCCCGACACGCATGCGTGCACTCATAAATGCACACGTGCGCATTCCCAAGCACAAATGCCCTTACTCCCATGCGCACACTTGCATACGGCATGGGAGTGTGACTCAGGTGCAGGGAGGTCGTGAATGTGGCTGTGGCCCAAGAACACAGTGTGGCAGGTGAGTATGGGTGATCGGACCGGTGACCGAACCGGTGACTGCCCGGGGGGGGGGGTGCACATGCTCCGGGTAACCCCTTCCCTGCCAGCACATGCACATTGCCTAGTCACAGGGAGGAGTGGCATGCTCCCACACCTCCTGTCACCCCCTGCCTCTCCAGCCTCTGCCCGCAGGTGCTCATGTTTGGAAGGGGTTACGCGGATCCACCCCCCCCTGCTATCATTGGACGGGATCACATGCCAACCCCTGTCTTTGGGCGTGGTCACATGCCTCTGTTAAAAACTTTGTTTTCTCTTTTTAATTGATGCTGGGGAGGACACCTTATGTCACCCCCTGCCAATCCTACCTTCCCCTCCTGTGCCTGGAACCCACACTCTGCTCTGAGACCTGCAGCTCCTGATCCCGCCTCCACCAGCTGCAGCACCCATGGCCATTAAAAAGCAGGAATGGAGCTGTAATGGAGAGGGTTGGGCTACACACAGGGAGGGGGCAGGGATAAGGGACATGACTATGAAATTGATTGCTCGACACATGTGAAGGGGCAGGTCAGGATGGCCGGGGAATGACATCATGTTTCCCCTCCTGCCACAACCCCAGTCAGCTGCCCAACATTGGAGAGGTAGCAATCTATGCGGGTGTGTGGACATATGCTACCACATCATTTCACATTGTTTTGTATTTTTACTTTTTCACCCTAAGATTTTTAGTTTGTTTTGGACTGTAATTGTACAGATTATAGGTTGCGTTGCATTAAAGGTAAATTGAGTTCTACGTTTTTTTACATTACAAAAACATGCCATTTTAACAGGGGTGTGTAGAATTTGTATTTCCACTGTAGGTTACTAAGCCTTTATCTGTCTCTGTCTTAGTTATATTCTCTACTTCTTAATTGTTGGGGTAAATGTAAGAATGAGCACTAGATGAGCATTTTACTGAACACCAAATGAAAACAAGCAAACTGAGTGCTCACCAATTGATGCGGTCATGTGAGTGCACAGCTAGTGTATTTCTAGTCCACCATCTTCAGCCTATAATTCATTACCTGCACTCTCCATTCAATTGAGTTATGGGAAAAGAGAAGCCTTTGAGTTTAAGGATTGTATACAAGGTGCTGAGTCCAGCTTAATTAAAGTCTACAGCATATATAGAAATGTTGCTTAACACATTAATAAGAACAAATATTCAACTGTCCTGATAGTGGCACCTGTTGATGTTGGTACTCAGACTCATTGTCACTTGAATAAATGTTTCATCTCCCAGTACACCGTGTTCCGGAACACACTGTCGGCAGCTGATAATTGGCTGGCCGGGTAAGGACACATGCCAGAGCTGCACAATGTCACCATTACATAATGAAAACGCTGGTGTCAAGCAAGCATGGGGTTATGGTTGGCCTGTCATGGTTTCATGCACCTGTCACAACTGACATTAGAGGATCAACTTTAATACTAATAAAAGCAGAAAGGTGCAGGAGGGCAAACTCGAAGGACAACTGTTACCTTACAACGACTGAACGACTGTAATTAATGCTTTTTTTCTGTTATATAACATTCAAAGAACCTGTCCTCACTAGGCAATGGCATTGCGATAGGTAGTTAACATGATCTGCTGTGTCCTGGCAATTTGCTGGTGTTTTGCAATTGCTAGTGATCATTAGTTTGCTATTGAGCCATTGCGAGCATGATCACTCGCAAAAAGGTGCATGCAGGACATTTTGGGGTGACCAGCAATGTGCCGATAACCTAACATGGGCAGGTGATTGCAGGGCATTTGCCTGGAAGCGTGATTGCCCCTCAGTTGTCTCCATGTGAACAGATCCCCAAACAACTAGGGGTATAGTGATCCCTTCAGCCATCAGGCAATGGAAGAAGGTGGTCAACACCGGCAACATCCATCCACCTTTACACTTCACGGGAACCTTATGAATGTCAGTTGGCTGGTTCCAGACCTTTAAAAAGGTTTGGACAAGTTTGGACAAGGTATGTGGCGCAACAGGGGCTGCCAACAGGTCATGTTTTGTGGATCTCCACATAGATGCACAGGTGCAGTAATCAATGATACTACAACTACCCTTTTTTCAGATAAACATTTTCCAATACCCTTAACGTCTTTTAGCATGTTATCCCTCTCTAATTTTGAAAATACGGTTGCCAGGAACTATCTTATACCCGGTCCACACCCAGTCAACCATGAACTGCCCTCCATACTACTCCACAACCAAGGATCCCAGCATCCTAGTAGGTAGCACTTTCAATTCAATGTAATCCCAGCAATAATATTGCACATTCTTTGTTGCATACAACCACTAGCAGCAGCCATGACCTACTCTTTCCATTACAGGTCTGTTTCCTAGCCCTGAGGATTGCTACAAAGCTGAGATTTACTCTTTCTTGCTTGCTACTACTCTGGGATATAACATACTTGCTACAATACGGAGGACACCCACCATTACTATACTATATCACCCTGCCGGGACAGCGGGGCATCCTCAAATACAGGGCATGTGCCAACCACTTACTCCAGGTATCATTTTTTTGTCTCCATGTCATATTCTCACCTAAAAACGTTACCATTTCGCCTGATGCCCATAGTCATGTGCTTTTTTTTCTTTTAACTTATAGTCTCCGAGAAATACATTCTGAATACACACTGAAGATGTCCAAATCTATTTTTTCTTAGTGTATACAAACTGTACGTTCAATATAAAATGCTGTCATATTATATTATGGTAAAAATGGTGACACTATATTACATCAATAGAATATTACCTTAACATTATAAAATGTGTACCGTTCTGTTGTATCTTATAACTAACAGTCTGATCTATGAATTCAAACATTTAAGGTGTGGCAGACTGTCAACAAAACACACTCTTATAGACTAGGGGCCCATTTCCAACCTGGTATTCCTAACCTCTTCATATGGCAGAGATATTTTGGACCGGTTGGCTAAAGTAGTTGGCCCTCTGGAAGGAGCGGGACAGAAAGAACATCGTATGGGCTTCCCGGTGCCTTGGCAGCTGAGCCGGAGTCTTAGGGAGTGGGCCAGAATAGTACCCCTTCTGGAAGAGACAGGGAGAAAGGCTGTGATGTGTGCTCCCCAGGGTCTTAAAGGGAGAACACCCAGCCGAACCAGCTGCGTGCTGACCCAGCTGGGAGAGACTGAAAAAATGGAAACCCTGAGTGCCAGGAGGGCACACTATGAACTAACAGGTAATAACTGTGCCAGCGAATAATGTTTATTGAACTTCAACCAGCTGCCATTTTTTTACGTTTAAGTGGACCTGGAATCACAAGGTGTCCCAACCAGAAGACTCTTGGAAGTGCAGTAAGTACTTTTCACCTGCCCCGCCCTAATAAAGGAATGTCCTGTCCCCAAATGTGGCCTGGTCTTAGGGCACTTCCCCCATGCTTCCTAAAGCACATCCTAAACCCTTGGGGGCTAACAGTATGTTCAACCTTCATGCTATGGCAGTGCCTTATATGGTTTTATTGTTTTAGGGGTTATTTTATCCTAATTTTGTCTATCATATATTAGAAATATGCATATAGTTTTTAAACATATTTTCTGGTGGTGCAGCTATTTTTCTAGGCAACCTTCAGCACAAGCAAAATATAAAAAATTAACCCAGTGCTCAGAAAGTCAGATTTAGGATTTAGGTCAGAAAATCACAGCTGATCGATGCCAATGGATGGAAGATCGGAAGAGCTCAGCTTACATCTCAAACCAGACAACAAGATGCACTGGTCAGATGATTTACCTTGTTCTGGAATGAACATCATCTGAGGAAACAACAGATTATGCACATATAGTTGGCACATTTGCCACCTTCTGAAGTAATAATAATATAGAAACATAGAAGGTTGACGGCAGAAGGAGACCATACGGTCCATCTAGTCTGCCCGTATGTGTATACTGTATGTACTCTTTATCTTAGGATAGATGTGTGCTTATCCCAGGCATGTTTAAATTCAGTGACTGTTGATTTTTCAACTACCTCTGCTGGAAGTTTGTTCCAAGCATCTACTACTCTTTCTGTAAAATAATATTTTCTAACATTGCTCCTGATCTTCCCCCCGACTAGCTTCAGGTTTTGCCCCCTTGTTCTATCATGAAGTTTCTTCTTAAAAACACTTCCCTCCTGAACCTTATTCAATCCTTTCACATATTTAAAGGTCTCAATCATGTCCCCCCTCTCCCTTCTTTCCTCCAGACTGTACAAATTAAGTTCTTTAAGTCTCTCCTGATAAGCTTTAAGTTTAAGTCCTTCCACCATTTTCGTTGCCCGCCTTTGGACACATTCTATTTGAATAATGTATTTTTGCAGGTAAGGTCGCCAGAACTGCACACAGTATTCTAGCTGTGGCCTTACCAGGGCTCTATACAGCGGCATCACAACCTCCCTGTTCCTACTGGTGATGCCTCGAGCTATGCAGCCGAGCATCCTGCTTGCTTTTCCCACTGCCTGGCTACACTGTCCACTCATCTTGCAGCTATCAGTAATCAGTACCCCTAAATCTCTCTCCTCCGAGGTCCTGGCTAACACAGTGCTGCCCATATGGTACTCAGAGCAGGGATTCCTTCTACCCAAGTGCATGATTTTACATTTAGAGACATTAAGTCTCTAGTTTCCACTGTTTTGACCATCTATCCAGTAAAGCTAAATAATTTTCCATGTTGCAGACACCTCCAGGAATTACTAACCTTTGTATCATCAGCAAACAGACAAACTTTTCCTACCAAGCCCTCTCCTATGTCACTTACAAATATATTAAAAAGAATGGGGCCCAGGACAGAGCCTTGCGGCACACCACTTGTAACTCGCCTTTGTTCAGATTGCACACCATTTACAACAACGCTCTGATACCGATCCCTCAGCCAACTGGAAATCCACTGAACTACCCAGGGATTGAGTCCTACCTTCAATAACTTATCTATGAGCTCCTTATGTGGTACAGTGTCAAAGGCTTTGCTAAAATCCGGATAGGCGATATCCACAGCACCACCTTCATCTAACACTTTAGTGATATTGTCAAAGAAATCAATAAGATTGGTCTGACATGATCTGCCCTCAGTAAAGCCGTGCTGTTTTGGGTCCAATAGGTCATTCATTTTTAGATGGGAAATTATCTGTTTTTTAAGAGTGTTTCCATTAATTTGACCACTATAGATGTTAAACTAACTGGCCTGTAATTACTGGCTTCTTCTCTACTCCCCTTTTTATGGATTGGTACGACATTGGCCATTCTCCAATCATCTGGAACCTCACCAGTTGAAAGGGAATGGTTAAGTAAATCAGTCAGAGGGGCTGCAATCACAAACCTAAGTTCCCTTAGAACTCTGGGGTGGATTCCATCTGGACCCATCGCCTTACTTACCTTTAGATGTGCCAGCTCGGCTAGGACATCAGCCTCCAGAAACTCCGGAGCTGTGCCCTCCCAGCGGGATGCTGTGCTATGGCAATGCCTGCTACTATCTGAAAATACCGAACAAAAGTAGCTATTCAGATGGTCAGCCACAGCCTTATCTCCATCAATATATTTATTTTCCCTATTTCTAATGTTTGAGACTGCATTGTTTTTCTTCTTTCTGTCACAAATATATCGGAAAAAGGTTTTATTTCCCCTCTTCATAGATTTGGCCATTTCTTCCTCCTTTTGCCCTTTAGCAGTCCTTATAATCAGTTTTGCTTCCTTCTGTTTAATTTTATACGCCTCTCTGTCAGCTACACTTCCACTAACTTTATACTTCTTATAGGCAGACTTCTTATCTTTTATGATAGTGCTGACTTCCCTAGTAAACCATAATGGTTTCTTCTTCCTTTTATTCTTGCTAGTTTGTTTCACATATTGCTTAGTTGCCTTTAAGATGGCCATTTTTAATAGT
Organism: Gastrophryne carolinensis; assembly: GCA_027917425.1. NCBI lineage: Eukaryota > Metazoa > Chordata > Amphibia > Anura > Microhylidae > Gastrophryne > Gastrophryne carolinensis. The sequence continues at coordinate 92,236,166 of CM051237.1, forward strand.
GACCACTGGGCACTCACTTCTGCTACTCTGTTCCACTCACCTAATTTTCTTTCTACATACTCCGCCATTTCCTTGAAGTTTGTCTTCCTAAAGTCTAGCACTTTGGTTCTGGTGTGTGATTGCACAATGTCTGTTTTTATTCTGAACCATAAGCATTGATGGTCACTGGAACCCAGATTTTCTTCAACCCTGACCTCGGACACCAGATCCCCATTGGTCAGAACTAAGTCCAGAATGTTATCTCCTCTAGTTGGCAATGTCACAAGTTGTTTTAGAGACACTCCATTAAGTGCCTCTAATATAGTCCTGCTCTTGCATGTCGATGCACTTGGGATATTCCAGTCCACATCAGGCATGTTGAAGTCACCTGTAATTACAATGTCCCCCTTCTCTGCCATTCCACTGATTTCATCTATTAACAGGTTATCTAGATCCCTCAGATTGTCCAGGGGGCCTATATATCACACCAATTCTGACCACATCTCCCTCCTTAGTCTGCATGGTAACCAAGAGAGTTTCAAGTTCATTATGTGTATGCTGAATTATTGTTGATTGAAGTGTAGTCTTGACATAAATGGCTACTCCACCGCCCTTTCTATCCAATCTGTCTTTTCTGTACAATGTGTAACCGGGTATGGCTATCTCCCAGTCATTGTGATCCTTGAACCAAGTCTCTGTTATTGCAACAAGATCCAATTCATCTCTGGATATGATAGCCATTAATTCACAGAGCTTGTTGCCCAAGCTGCGAGCATTGGTACACATCATGTGGATGTTGTTGGTATTGTATTTTAGTGTGTCCTTGATCTTTTCCACCTCTAGCCTTCCTGCTTCAATGTCCTGCTTCATCCTAAATGGTAGGGGACAGAAATCACCCTTACAAGTTACATCTCTGTCCCCTTCCTCTAGTTTAAATCAAAAAATGCTCTGAGTTCCACTCCAAGTTCTTCTGTGCCTTTCTGTGAAGGATGCAAGCCATCCCTCTTAAACAACTCATTGTTCGACCACCTTCTAACATCATGACTAATACATCCAAAGCCTTTGTCTTCCACTCGCTGCGCATATTGTTCAGGGTCATTAGTGAAATAGTGTAACAGAAAGTTAATAAGTAGCAGCAGATGACGAAGTGAGCTTGCGTTTAGAATTCATTTTTCTATAGTAATTTTCTCAATTGTTGTGAAGCTAGCGATTTTGCAATTTACTGTCTAAAACTATCTTTTGTCCTGTGAAGCAGTTATCTATGCTGGATGGACTTGCTGAGTACACTGTCACACAAAGTCGCCAACAAAGGCCTTCAGGACAATAGATGAATCACTGCTGTCATTGGTAACAGTGCACCGATCAGTGCATGATGCTATCTTTATGTGATGATATTTTGCCAAGGACAGAATACTATTTCCCAAAGAATACAATTTGCCTTAAACATTAAGATGTAGATGGCATCTGAATAGCTCAACCACCAAACATGTGACATCTCAAAATACAGCCACCTTAGACTAACTGGCTTTTGAATCATCTTATGGATCTGGGCACAATGAAGTCCGTGTCCATCCACTAAAAAAAACAAGTGGCATGTAGCATCCAGCCCACAATCTGAATCCTATAGTCTAATGGGTTGTCAGCTTGACTATCTGTTCCTTCTGCAAATGGCATATAAGCAGGTAGGGGTTGGAGGGCAGGGGTACATGATGTGTCCGCTCCTGGTGACTATGGGGTATCAACCCTTAAAACGGACCTAGATATGGTGGTTTAAGTGTAAGAGGCGGAGGAGGAGAAGGTAGCAAACACTCCTAGTTCATCTTAAACCGACCCTTCAGCGTGATTTAATGAAAAGCCCAAACTCTTAAAAACGGTTCCCCAGCATCTAAAATTAATATATTTTACGTTTTTAGTCACTAACTTATTATTCTTTCCCTCACTGGGCTGCAACTCCGTTCAGGAATTTAGGATACGGGCGCCGCCATCTTGACTCAGAAGCATCACACTTACTGACGAGAGGAGAGTGGGATAAGGTACAGGGGGCGGGTTATAGCTGTGCTTTGCTCAGAGAGAGCAGAGCTGGGGTCAGGTAACGGTCAGCAGTCCAAGAATGCAGAGCAGCACAGTCAGGAGGCACTTCCTGTTTGCAGGCTGCCTGATAAGATGGCGGCTTCCATAAGCCGCCATCTTGGATGTTTAAAGGCTCATAACATGCAGTAGATGCAGGTAGGATGATTTTTAATGTGGACAATCTGTATGTACAGGATGTGGGAAACATAGAGTGAGTGAAGGTGAGCTTTAAGGAATGTAAGGATGTCCACATTGGCTTTGGATAGGCGGATCCTCTTGTCTTTGATGACACTCCCTGCAGTGCTGAACACACGTTCTGATAGGACACTTGCCGCAGGACAGGTCAGCACCTCCAAGGCATAGATGGCAAGCTCTGGCCACGTGACCAGTTTAGGGACCCAGGAATTGAATGTGCAGGACCCATCGCTCAATACCAGGAGACAAGTGGACAGCTAGTCATCCCCCAATCTGAGTCAAAGTCTGCCTCCTGGTACTATGAGCCATAGTGTCTGATAGTGGTGGTGTGGCAAACAATGGAATAAGTTGTTCCACATTGTGGCCATGCTCACCCTCCCCTGTGAGGTGCTGCTGGTGCCCCTGCTGCATTGGTGACTTGCTCCTCCTTGTGCCACCACTGAGCCCTCAATGTCAGCTCGGAAATTTGGCAGTAGTGCGTCCACCAGTGTGCATTTGTACTCTCTAATTTTTCGATCCTGCTCCAGTGTTGGAGACAAGGAGGTGATTATAGCGGGAATCAAGCCCCACAGTACACAGCACTGGGAACGATGCGGGCAACTCTCCAGTCTTTTTTCGCAGGCACTGGAGCATGTAGTGACTTATGGGAGCCACTGCCAGCCATGTGAGCCAGGCTGCCCTGAGTCAAGGAGAAGCTGTCCTTAGCGTCAGGTGTCTCCTGCTCCTCCCTTCAACCAAGCTCCAGTGACGCCTGTCAGCTGCGCTGGGGCTGTGATAGAATCTAGTCCCCACCCCCCCCTTTGATTCCTCCAAAACTGTCCTCTGGCCAGACATTGGCCAAAATTCCTCTGTAATGCAGAAAGGCAAGCGGCAGCAGGGTGGGAACACCGAAGGTGCAAGCACACACTTTATGGAGCAACTCCGGCATCCCTGGATAATAGGCCACAAAGCTGTGCACCACCAAGCTGAGCACATGCACCAGGCATGGGATGTACATAATCCCACCTCATCCCAAGGCTGCTACAAGGTTCAGCCCATTGTTGAACGGGGACACTCTGACCCTAGTCTTTAAAGCTAGTTGTGGTATAAGGGGCACTCTCACCCCAGTCTTTACAGCTAGTTGTGGTATAGGGGATCATTCTCACTCCAGGTTTTACAGCTAGTTGTGGTATAGGGGATCATTCTCACTCCAGGTTTTACAGCTAGTTGTGGTATAAGGGGACACTGTCACCCCAGTCTTTACAGCTAGTTGTGGCATAAGGGGACACTCTCACCCCAGTCTTTACAGCTAGTTGTGGTATAAGGGGAGACTCTCATCCCAGTTTTTACAGCTAGTTGTGGTATGAGGGGATACTCTCACTCCAGGTTTTACAGCTAATTGTGGTATAAGAGGACACTCTCACCCCAGTCTTTACAGCTAGTTGTGGTATAGGGGATCATTCTCACCCCAGTCTTTACAGCTAGTTGTGGTATAAGGGGACACTGTCACCCCAGTCTTTACAGCTAGTAGTGGTATAAGGGGACACTCTCACCCCAGTTTTAGCAGCTAGTTGTGGTATAAGCAAATGTTCTCACCCTTGTGCTTAGAGCAAGTTGTGGTATAAGGGGACACTCACACCCCAGTAGTGACAAGCCAGTGGTATTAGTGCAGCAGTAGTGAGTCCAATCATACTCTAGCTCTTACTCCAACCACTATCCCTGACTATTGTTTGCCCTAAAAAGGGCAGTTTTTAACCAAAAGGAGCTTATCTGTGCCTAAACTGCTGCATCAAGAACCTCACCCTATTTAGCTTGCAGAGCGCACAGTGGCGTTTTGCGTCATGATGCAGATCCCGCCGTTTACATGTCGGGGTCACGTGTTCCGCCAATGGTTGGAGGGTCTGGCCAAAATGCCGAACGCGTGCACAGATTTCTTGCTTCGGCTTCGGGTGCACAGATCTGCAAAGTTTGTGGTATCCAAACTTTGTGGGTTAGATCCACTCATCCCTAGTGACAAGAGTGGCAAAGCCAAATCTAGAATCCTCTCCCTATTGCTTTGCGAGATGTGCCATTATTATATTTTTATATGTTCTTTGCTTGGTAGTGAGAAGTTTTTGGAGGAAAATGTACAATTTGAAAAAAGGTCACATTCACCTTCAGTGTGATTCCAGAGAGGCCTTATTGTGGGCAAGGCCGATTGGCATTAATTGATTTTAGGCAAATGATTAACATATTTTTCTTTCTGTAAGAATCTTTATGTAGCCTTGCAGAAAAAATCACACATTTTTTGCAGTGCAACATAAGAAAAAAAAGAAACTCAATAATCATGAAGAGATCTCTAGTATTTTATTAAACAAACAGTTATAATTATAAGAATATGGATTGTATATAACAGGGAGCTGGTGTGATCCTAACCCCCATTTTGGGGTCTCATGGGTATTGCTATCTTTCTTTCATTTATTTCTTTTTTTTTTTTGTGTGTTTTAGTTTTTTTCTTTTTTTTTCAAAAAAGACATGAAGGTCATGTATCTATTTGAGAGTTCAAGTAATGAGCCAGTGGTGCAATGCCATTAATTTATGGTTCCCTGACTGTTTTCACTTTTTTCTGTATATTTGCAAGAATTTTGCTGACCTCTAATATCCGCTGATTGTTATTTTTTTGATTTATAAATAAGCAAAAACAATTGATTGAAAGCTAAAAATTACATTATTGGACATGATTATTGGCTTCTCTGGGAGCAAACAACTTTGCTCCCTACTGCTAATTATATTTATCCATGGATCTACACCCCTGTCTACATTTTACCTACAGTATTAATATCCATTGTCACTGTAAATGTTAAACTTTACACTGCTACTAATATAATAATCTGACCATTTTTTCAGAGACAGGACAGGGCAAATTTAGAAAGCTTAAATTGTGACAGTTTAATAAATCGCTAGGGTAATTTTTGATAGCGACATTGTATCATGTGTGACCATTATTGTCGTTATTAATAACTCAACAACTTGTTAAGCTGTCACAATTTAAGCATCCCTAATTTGTCTCACTAGTCTGCTTATTACCACAGTATATTTTTATGTGCACAATTCATTGCAGTAGCTACATAGGGTGATATGTTGAACAAAAAAAGGAGCTTAATTTAAAAATCAGATGTCTTGAAGGTCAGCGCTATAAAATCTCATTATGCTATGTACCCAGCTCTGTGCCAACATCGTGACACAAGGTTTACAGTAAATTGTAGTTGACAGGCAGCCCAAGCTCAAACAAAATATGTACTAATATCTGACCACAGGAAAAAGGGGCTATTATCTTCTGCATTTGACTAATTGAGTCTCTTGTGCATCATTATTTCATTCTCTTATGGATTTTATGCCCAAGACGTGCTGACAAACAGCTTAGGGGACCAAACACGTAGATGCCAAATCCTGTCCTAGCAGCTGGTCTTGTTGGAAAATCTCTGCAGCAATGACTGCACAACACATCTTGTATTGTCTCATCACACTTTTTAAGTTTAATCTCAACTTTATATTACATTTAAATGTTCTAATGTTTAAAGGATGAAAAATTACGTAAGGACACTTTTTTGTTATGAATCAAAGCATCTAACCCGAGAATTGTCTTAGAATATGACTTTCTGACAGAAAGTTAGGAGACATTTAAGATTAAGCTAACCACTGCTAGGTGGTGGAGATTGAGGCTCATTTCAGGGGCATGACTGAGTGTCCCACCTGTGTATAAAAGTCTGAAGTTCCCAAACCCCTTTGTCTTTCATCTGGGAATCACGTGCGACATGTGGAGGGGGGACCAGGATCTACTCGCCCTTTGTGGCTCTGCATCACTGTAACATCTGTCTGAAATCACTGACATACATTTGGTAATGCATGTAAAACTTATCCACTTATTATTATTATTTGCCATTCTGACCAGTATATACATCTATTCATTGTTTAGTTAGTCTAGTGCACTCCTAAACTAATTAAATAAATAATGTTTATAATTGTTATAATTTTGGATCTTGGGCTACTCTGTTATCTTGATCGAAAACCCACTGTCCTTGCTTCATATATTATGTTAAATGCTACCAGGGCTATCTTCTGGCCCCATATAATTCTGTTAATGGACTGGGCTATTGTCAGGTATGATAATCCAGGTGGTACATCCTCGGCCGAAGCAACCCTGAAGAACTTACTGCAAAGGTGACATCCGGTAGAAGAATATATCACTGAATTCCGCTGTCTATCTGCAGACATTCAATGGAATGAGCCAGCTCTTAAGCAACAGTTCCGCATGGGTTTGGCACACACTTAAGGATGAAATGGCACGTGTGGGCATCCCAAATACGTTGGACGAGTTTTTTGATCTGGTCATCCAAATTGATTGAAGACTTAAAGAGATACAAGCCGAGAGGTCCAGCATGAGCACCTCATCCTGGTCTATCTCTGACCAAACACTCACTACCCTACTCCGGCTCCTGAACCTATGCAACTTGAGGTGAATCGCAAACCACTCAGGAAAAACAACAACATAGACTACATCGTCTGTGCCTATTGCGCGTGCTAGTGGACATTATCTAACCTGGGGTTAAGGACACTGTATGTAAAGTGAGATCTGGATCGATATTTTTCACAGTGGGTGCTTACATTTCTCTCCCTCTCTACCTACAGTTTCAGAACCGAAGAATTTATGTGACAGCCATCATTGATTCCGGGGCCAGTTATGCATCATACCGCTCCTTTGTCTACTTTATCTCCTGGGGGTCATAAAGAGATAATTCAGTGTGACCTGTTGTCATCCCCAATGTTTCATGTGATTTTAGGTCTGCCTTGGCTCACCTCCCATAATCCTGCCATCAACTAGTCTGATAAAATGGTGGTATTCCCTTCTGCACACTGTAAGTCTGTATGTCTTCCCAAGATGGAGGGAGATGTGGCCTAGTACAGAGCCTAGTACAGAGCCTAGTATGTGGCCTTGCTCTATGTTCCATTGACTACCACCAGTTCCTGGATGTATTTGATAAGTAGGGGGCTGATTCTTTACCACCACACAGGCCCAATTGACCTACTTCCCAGTGTCCCGATACGTTTTGGCAGGATCTACCCTTTGTTTGACCCAGAAGTTGTGACTTGTTGACAAGAACTTAAAGAAGGCGTTCATCAGAACACCCAAATCTCCCGCAGGGGCGGAAATATTTTTGTTGAGAATTGAAAATTTGTTAAGAATCATTACCCACTTTCACTTTAATTCATCTCCAAACTGTTTCAGAGAGTTTATGCAGCCAAGATCTTTACCAACTTAGACCTTTGAGGGGCCTATAATCTCATTAGGGAAAAGATAGGGATAAGAGACGTATTCTAAACACTGCCAGCCATGTGAGCCAGGCTGCCCTGAGTCAAGGAGAAGCTGTCCTTAGCGTCAGGTGTCTCCTGCTCCTCCCTTCAACCAAGCTCCAGTGACGCCTGTAAGGTGCGCTGGGGCTGTGATAGAAAGTAGTCCTCCCCCCCTTTGATTCCTCCAAAACTGTCCTCTGGCCAGACATTGGCCAAAATTTCTCTCCAGGGCAGAAAGGCAAGCGGCAGCAGGGTGGGAACACCGAAGGTGCAAGCACACACTAGACACTTTATGGAGCAACTCCGGCATCCCTGGATAATGGGCCACAAAGCTGTGCACCACCAAGCTGAGCACATGTGCCAGGCATGGGATGTACGTAAACCCACCTCATCCCAAGGCTGCTGCAAGGTTCAGCCCATTGCTGAATGGGGACACTCTGACCCTATTCTTTAAAGCTAGTTGTGGTATAAGGGGAGACTCTCACCCCAGTTTTTACAGCTAGTTGTGGTATGAGGGGATACTCTCACTAGTTGTGGTATAAGAGGACAGGGGATCGTATAGGGGATCATTCTCACCCCAGTCTTTATACCACACAGGCCCAATTGACCTACTTCCCAGTGTCCCGATACGTTTTGGCAGGATCTACCCTTTGTTTGAGCCAGAAGTTGTGACTCTGAAAGAATATGTTGACAAGAACTTAAAGAAGGCGTTCATCAGAACACCCAAATCTCCCGCAGGAGATTTTTTGTTGAGAATTTGTTAAGAATCATTACCCACTTTCACTTGCATTCATCTCCAAATTGTTTCAGAGAGTTTATGCAGCCAAGATCTTTACCAACTTAGACCTTTGAGGGGCCTATAATCTCATTAGGGATAAGAGATGTATTCTAAATAGTGTGGACAGAGTGGACCTTGTGCTACGCTACATCTTGGCACAAATGATTTATCTCAAAAAGATTTGTTTACTGTACAAAGGGACTTCCAAAATTTTAGTCAGGCACTTTACAAAGTTCTATCGCATTTTCTGAAGTTTTGCCAGTTTGTAATCATGAAAAAAAGGCATTCAACATCCATCACCAATTTGTGGTTACGCCAGTTGTGTGAAGACAAAGGCTTTGGAGGATGTATTCATGATGTTAGAAGGTGGTCAAACAAGAAGTTGTACAAGATGGATGGTTTGCATCCTTCACAGAAAGAACTTAAAGTGGAACTAGATGAAGGGGACAGATATTTAACTTGTAAGGATGATTTCTGTCCCCAACCACTTAGGATGAAGCAGGGTGTTGGCACTTCGGGGAACCTGGTCAGTGGTAGGATAGAGGTGGAAAAGATAAAGAACAAACTAGAATGCAAGACTTGGTTCAAGGATCACAATGACTGGGAGATAGCCATACCCGGTTACACATTGTACAGAAAAGACAGATTAGAAAAAATGACGGTGGAGTAGCCATTTATGTCAAGAATACTCTTCAATCAACAATAACTCAGCATACACATCTTGAACTAGAAACTTAGTGGGTTACCATGCAGACTAAGGAGGGAGCTGTGGTCAGGATTGGTGTGATATATCGGCCTCCTGGACAGTCTGAGGATTCAGATAACCTGTTAAGGCGGACCAAAACCCATATTTTTAACTAGCATCCCCTGAATTGCACCTCTCATGAACCTTTTTCCAACATTCACTGCTCCTGCATTACTTTAATCACACATAATGCCCCCTGTTTCAGCTGTAAAGCTCCGCCTCCTCCATTCATTGCCACTGTTGTAGGTGGCAATGATGTTATTGCCACACCTATGCAATGACTGATCCCTAGCCATCTTACAGAGAGAAACAGCAAAAGAAAGTGTTCCAGGACTTTTCAAAGAGTGAAAATATCTTATATTATCTATCTATCTTATATTTTTAAGAAGGAAGTATCGGCAGGGGCTTTGGCCAAATGTATTGCAAAAGTTCAGTGGGTTTTGGTCTGCTTTAATAGATGAAATTAGTGGAATGGCTGTGAAGGGGGACATTGTAATTATGGGTGACTTCAACATGCCTGATGTAGACTGGAATATCCCAAGTGCATCAAGATGCAAGAGCAGGAATATATTAGAGGCCCTTAATGGAGCATCTCTAAAACAACTTGTGACGTCACCAACTAGAGGAGGTAACATTCTGGACTTAGTTCTGACCAATGGGGATCTGGTGTCTGAGGTCAGGGTTGAGGAAAATCTGGGGCCCGGTGACCATCAATGCTTATGGTTTAGGATAAAAACAGACTTGTGCAATCCCACACTAGAAGACATTGTGCAATCACACACCAGAATCAAAGTGACTTTAGGAAAACAAATAGGAAATGGCAGACTATGTAGAGAGGGTATTAGGTGAGTGGAACAGAGTAGCAGAAGTGAGTTCCCAGTGGTCACTATTAAAAATGGCCATCTTACAGGCAACTAAGCAATACATAGAACAAACTAGCAAGAAGAAAAGGAAGAAGAAACACTATGGTTTACTAGGGAAGTCAGCACTATCATAAAAGAAAAGAAGTCTGCCTATAAGAAGTATAAAGAAAGTGGAAGTGAAGCTGACACAGAAGCATATAAAATTAAACAGAGGGAAGCAAAACTGATTAAAAATGCTGCTAAAGGGCAAAAGGAGGAAGAAATGGCCAAATCTGTTAAGATGGGGATAAAACCATATTCCGATATATTGGTGACAAAAAGAAGAAAAACAGTGCAGTCTGTTAAATAGGGAACATAATTGTATTGACGGAGATAAGGCTGTGGCTGACCATCTGAATAGCTAAGTATAAGATAATGATACGTTTTTTCCGATAGTGGCTTTCAAAGCCATAGCAGATATGGCTATAGCATAGCATCCGGCTGAGAGGCCCCAACTTCAAAGTTTTTGGAGGCTGATGTCTTAGCTGAGCTGGCACATCTAAAGGTAAATATGGCTATGAAAAATTTCCAAAGGGAACTCTTGTGATTGCAGCCCCTCTGACTGATTTACTAAACCATTCCCATTTTCCCTCAGAAAAATATTATCAGTGATTTTTGAAAACCACTTTTTTGTTCTGGACTCCTCCCTCATATCTCAAATCAGATCTGCTTCACGATTCTGCCTTCTGCCCAGTGGGATCACTGTTGAAAACTATCTAATCTTCATGAGATGTCCAAGATGTCTCCTTTTTTTGCAAATCTGGGTTTACATCCCCGGATGCTTCCAGATCTACCTTTTAAAGTTGATGTACCCGCGGCATAAGAGATAGCGACTCAGCTCACGGAGGTGGATCACCAACTCAGGGAGACTCTTAAGATCTCACAGGAGTCCCAAAAGAAATTCTCTGATGCCCATCAATCTCCTACGGCAGTTTTCAAAATTGGTGATAAGGTTTGGCTGTCCAGTAGTAACCTCCGTCTCAGGATAATGTCTAAGAAGCTTGGCCCTAAATTCCTAGGCCCCTTTGTTATCAAGAGGAAGATTAACCTCATTGCCTTTGAACTTGCCCTACCTCCTTCATATCGTATGCATCATGTGTTTTAAGCTTCCCTATTAAAAGCAGCATCCACCAGAAACACTACATCCACTACTCTAGAGCTCTGGTGGATGGGAAGGAAGAGTACGAAATGGAGACCATCTGGAAAACCAGTAACAATATTCATGCTCCAAACCTTGTGAGAACTTTTCACAGACTGCACCCCGAGAAACCTGGCCCTGGGGTCGGCTGGAGGCCTCCCTTAAAGTGGACCAAAACCCAAGATAGTCAAAAGTTTTGACTATCCTGGGTTTTGTTCCTTTTCCCGGAGGCACCCCGATTGGGGCTGGCCCGCTGTGTGAAACCCCCCAGATTGCTGCAGCAACTCACCTCTTTCCGGTCCCACGGTGCATCTAAGAGCAGCGGCTCTGATGGCCGCATCCTCCCCCTTTCCTCTAACAGGCACGCTGGCACTGCCAAGGGGAACCGATCGGGGTGCACCCGGGGAAAGGACCAAAACACAGGATAGTCAAAATCCTGTGTTTTGGTCCACTTTAAGGGGTGGGCAATGTTAGGTCCCTGCCAGCTCACAGATCCGCACATTGGATCACCAGCAAAGCAGGCTCAATGTAAAGACTTGGTGTTCACTCCAGCAGGTAGTCCCCTTACGGGTTATCCCATCTGCTTGCTGTCTTTTGCTTTCAGGTCAGCTCAGCCCAATTAAGGTGTGTAGTGCTGTCATGTGATTAGAGCAGTCACATGATTAGTGTGAACACATGATTGGCTCCTACCTGGTCTATAAGGAAGTGCCTGGCACTAGGAAATTGCTGGATTGCCTTTGGATCTTATCAGCCTCCTGCTTCCTGCTTTCCTGGACTGCACTTACTCTTATTGGATTCTTCATTTTGATCCTTGGCTTTGGACTACTTGGACTTTGTTGTATTGATCACCCTTGGACTGCTTCTCTGGCTTTTGACTATGGCTTGTTTTGACTACGCTTTATTTCTGCCAGCCCCGACATCTTGCTTGGACTTTTGTATTTGATTCTCACCACCTGCACTTTGACCTCAGTCTGGATTTTTACCCTGCTTTGCATACATACCTTCCCTCATATCTACCTACAGCCGTGCCCAGGCCCTGGTGCCCAGTACTGCCAGGTGGACGACCCACGAATGTATTCGCGACGAATCGCTATTAAAAACTGCTATTTCTGAGCCTCCTAGAGCCTCAATAGGGTTGTAAACCATTCTGCTTTGCTGTAACACGCATAGGATGCGTGCTGGGTTAGTGAAATAATACTGTAAATAATTATCACATGCAGATCAGAGGCATCGCTAATAGAATCGCAGAGCGGCACAATTGCAGAGAGTTGAGGTGGCATCACTATGAGGGGTCCCTATAGTGCCTGCAAAACACACCCTGGAGCTGGCAGCAGCAGGAGCCCAAAAATTAGCTGAATCACACCCTGGAGTTGCAAGCAGCAGCAGCAGCAGCTGCAGGAGCCCAAACATTGCTTTAAAGAGACACTGGAGTTGGCTGCAGGAGCCCAAAAATTAGATGAATCACAACCTGGAGTTGCAAGCAGCAGCAGCAGGAGCCCAAACATAGCTTAAAAGAGACACTGGAGTTGGCTGCAGGAGCCCAAAAATTGGATGAATCACAACCTGGAGTTGCAAGCAGCAGCAGGAGCCCAAACATTGCTTTAAAGAAACACTGGAGTTGGCTGCAGGACCCCAAAAATTGGATGAAACACACCCTGGAGTTGCAAGCAGCAGCAGGAGCCCAAACTTGAAAGAGACACTGGAGTTGGCTGCAGGAGCCCATAAATTGGATGAATCACACCCTGGAGTTGCAAACAGCAGCAGGAGCCCAAACATAGCTTGAAAGAGACACTGGATTTGGCTGCAGGAGCCCACAAATTGGATGAATCACACCCTGGAGTTGCAAGCAGCAGCAGAAGCCCAAACATAGCTTGAAAGAGACACTGGAGTTGGCTGCAGGAGCCCAAAAATTGTATGAATCACACCCTGGAGTTGCAAGCAGCAGCAGCAGCAGGAGCCCAAACATTGCTTGAAAGAGACACTGGAGTTGGCTTCAGGAGCCCAAAAATTGGATGAATCACACCCTGGAGTTGCAAGCAGCAGCAGCAGGAGCCCAAACATAGCTTGAAAGAAACACTGGAGTTGCCTGCAGGAGCCCAAAAATTGTATGAATCACACCCTCGAGTTGCAAGCAACAGCAGGAGCCCAAACATAGCTTGAAAGAGACACTGGAGTTGGCAGCAGTAGCCCAAAAATTGGATGAATCACACCCTGGAGTTGCAAGCAGCAGCAGCAGGAGCCCAAACATAGCTTGAAAGAGACACTGGATTTGGCTGCAGGAGCCCAAAAATTGGATGAATCACATCCTGGAGTTGCAAGCAGCAGCAGCAGGAGCCCAAACATAGCTTGAAAGAGACACTGGAGTTGGCTGCAGGAGCCCAACAATTGTATGAATCACACCCTGGAGTTGCAAGCAGCAGCAGGAGCCCAAACATTGCTTGAAAGAGACACTGGAGTTGGCAGCAGGTGCCCAAAAATTGGCCTAAAGACACACTGGAGTTGCAAGCAGCAGCAGCAGGAGCACAAAATTGCCAGAAAGACACACCCTGGAGTTGGCAGCAGCATGAAGAGAACATATACAGATTTTCGGCACATATCTTATCCGAAGAATATTAATAAAAAGTAAGAGCAACGTAAAGCATTTTCTCAATAATTACTTGTAGTCTGATGCGGAGGAATGTCTGTAACTGGAGAGCAGCACCTTAAATCTGTTTTGCACGATCCATATTTCTTTAGTGTTGGTCTGGCCCCATCATCAATCTACTCTAATGCATCAGGCATTGGTGGGTGGAAATCTTGGCTAATCCATGCCCGATTCATTTCCATGCAGGCCAGTCTCTCAAAAAAAAAACATGGAGAGTGACAGATTAGTAACATATTAGTAACATAGTAACATATAAGGCCTCATTTCATCAAGTAGAGGTCTCTGCAGAATAGGGGTGTGTGGCAGCAGGAGTCTCAGTGAAAGGCCTGATCTCCCAGGATCAGCTAGCGGTCGTGTCTTGAACAGCAACCCATCTGCCGCCATCCACTGGTTAACACGATCATCCACTGCATCACAAGTTACATCTGACACCCCCAGTCAACTGTCTGTTGTATGTTATGCTTTGGGTTCAGCTCCACTATTCAGTGAGGACGATCTGATAATCAGAAAAATCAGCAGCTACTGCCCAGCCAAGAAGTGGAGGAGACACTTGCCGCTTCTTCCACTAGGCGGTCAAGTAGTGATAAGGAGAGTGTCGTGGGAGGAGGTGTTGCAAGCGTTTTGGCTCCTTAAGCAGACACTGTTGAGGAACCTGAGGATGACATCAGTTTTGAGGGCACTTTTAAAGGCTTGGAGTGATGGAGAGTGACAGATTTAGCAGCCAGCAGGGTGGCAGAAGGGGAAAGTATGGAGGCAAATGTGCTCGGGGTAGACCACTCGCGCGGCAGGCTATCTTCCCAGGAGGTAGTGGAAGAAGGTCCCTGGAGTTGGCGGCGGCGGCGGCAGCAGCATCAGTGAATTAGTGCGGACTGTTGGTAGGAGAAATCAGCTACAAGCCCATGTTGCAGTTTTTCATCAAGCATCCGCAGGAGGTTAACATGGCTATATGAAAGATGTGAAGCCAGAAGGCAAAGTGTGGCCAGGGTCCCAGTGTTGGACCCACAGCCCTGCGTCAACATTTGCAGCGTCACCATAAAGCGGCATGGGAGAGTTGGCTCCAAAGTGGTGGTCCAGCCTGCTGCATTACCCAGTGGCACACCGCTCTCTGTTCCAGCCAGCCAAGGCTCCACCACCTCCTGTATGTCATACCCATCCTCTGTCGCTCCAGATGCTCCTCCTCCTCTTAATCCGAGTCAGTCATTCCGCCAGAAATCCATTGCCAAGCCATGTCCAAGAGACAACAGTATGTGCCCACTCATCCAACGTGCAAAAGCTAAATGTGCTCCTGTATAAGTTGCTGGTGCTGCAGTCCCTCCCTTTTGAGTTGGTGGACCTTTCAGACAACTGATGGCTTGTGCCGAGCCGAGGTGGAGAGTCCCATGCTGTCATTTCTTTGCGAAGAAGGCAGTACCAGCCCTGTACAATTTTGTTGAACAGAAGGTGGGGCAGTCCTTTAGCCTGTCAGTGTGTACCAAAGTGCACAGCAGTGCCTACGTCTGGAGCTGTAACTATGGTCAGGACTCAGGGACAATAAATATCCTTTTAGGACCACTGGGTGATTGTGGTTCCTGCACAACCACAAAAGCAACTTGGACAGGTCCCTCCGCTGTGGCCTCCACGCTCCTATGCTCCTATGCCTTTGTGCCTGTGACAGTGCACTTGCACTTAGCAATGGTGTCACAGAGAAAAGTGGCAAATTGTCAATTACATATTACATATTAATAGATACATTTATCTTATTTGAACATATTTATAACAATAACATATAATAACATATAACATAGCAACAATAACATATAACATAATAACAGTAACATATAAAATGTATCAACATTTTTTTTTGGTTAATTTTTTTATATATATATATATATATATATATATATATATATATATTTATATATATATTTTTTTTTCCATTGCCTTTTAATATTTTGTGAATTTTTGTACAATTTTTTTTCATTTTTTTATACTTTGTTTTCTAAATATTTATTTTTTCTTTTTTTTTAATTTTTGTTTTTTTTTCCCAGTGCCCTTCCAGCCTACCATGTGTGCAGGACACGGCGGTTTCGCGCTATTCTTCACATGGTTTGCCTTGAGCAACAGAGTCACACATGGGAGGAACTGCTAAAAATGAGAACTCAAATAAATAGAAAATACATGAAATCATGGCTTACTCCATGAAAACAGCAAATGGGACCCATGGTGACTGACACTGGGAAGAACATCTTGTCTGCACTGCGACAAGGAAGCCTGAGCCATGCGTCCTGCCATGGCACACGTGTTCAATCTAGTTGTCAAGCGTTTTCTGAAGTCTTCCCCCCATCTGAAAGACATACTAACAACGGGAAGGAAACTTTGCATGAACTTCAGGCACTCCTATACCGCCAAGCACACCCTTCTTGAGCTTCAGCGTCAGAACGGTATCCCCCAACATAGTCTGATTTGCGATGTTTCCACCCGTTGGAATTCCACCCTCCATATGCAGGATCGACTATAGGAACAGAGAAAAGCCATCACGGATTTCTTGATGATCCAAACGGATAGGGGACTCCCCTGTGTAACTTCAATGTAAACCAGTGGCAGCTCATACGTGACACCTGCCGTTTGCTCAGGCCCTTTGAGGAAGCTACTTTATTAGTCAGTCGCCAGGACTATGAAATGAACGATGAGATTCCACTGCTTCATGTACTACAACACATGTTGGAAACCATGGCTGGTCAGGGCACTAGATACATGGCGCATACATTTCACAGCCACATGAAGCCTGTGGGGGCTGAAGTGGAGGAGGAGGAGGGGGTGGGGCACAGCAAAGTTTAGGTTTGACAAAATGACCATTTTATCTAGTCATCTTACAGGAGAGGAGGAGCAGGAGCAGCCAGAGGAGCTAGAGGGCTGTGAGGAAGGCGAGAGAGAGGACCCAGACACACCGTGGCAGTTTGCAGTGGAGATGGAGACAGGTAGTCCCTCCGAGTCACTTGCACAAATGGCACGATGCATGCTCACGTGCTTGCGTAGTGACCACAGAATTGTCTCCATTTGTCAGCGGGATTACTTCTGGCTCTCCACCTTATTGGACCCTCGCTTCCGGCACAAAATGGGGTCATTTTTTACACCCACTGAGAGGGAGGACAAACTGACCTACTACAGAGACATCCTACATAGTCAGTTGGGCGATGTCTATCTGCGCCATGGTCCATACTCTCGCAAGTCTGACTCGGGGGGACCTCTGCGATCACCTTCCACTGCCATTGCTGCCGGGGGGGGGGGGGGGGAGGGGGTGGCAGCAGCAGCTCCATCAGCAGCAGCCTCAGTCTTCAGTCGCTAATGAGTAGCTTTCTACACCCGCATAGTGAGTCTACTCATGAGCAGCAGGAAGAACTTGAGCAGGACCTGAACCAGCAGGTCATGTCATACCTTGACATGACCATGCCAACTCACCTTGAGGATCCGCTGGACTGGGAAGCCAAACTTGACTTGTGGCCGCAACTAGCAGAGTTTGCCCTGGAAAAGCTGTCCTGCCCGGCCAGTAGTTGATTTAGATGGCAACTGGGCTGCTCTATATTATGCTGCAAAATGGCAAACTTACCTCACAATATA
Organism: Gastrophryne carolinensis; assembly: GCA_027917425.1. Classification (NCBI taxonomy): domain Eukaryota; kingdom Metazoa; phylum Chordata; class Amphibia; order Anura; family Microhylidae; genus Gastrophryne; species Gastrophryne carolinensis. Next base: position 92,253,524 of record CM051237.1, read on the forward strand.
AGCTATTGCCCCTCAGATTTACACAGGGGCTGCTCTATATTATGCTGCAAAATGGCAAATTTACCTCACAGTATAAGCTACTGCCCCTCAGATTTACACAGGGATTTAGGTTGATATATATAATAGTGTAAAACAGCGAATTTACCTCACAATACTGTATAGACTATTGCTCCTCAGATTTACACAGTGGGCTTCTCTATATAATGGTGCAAAATGGCGAATTTACCTCACCATATATTACTGCTCTATATATAAAAAAAAAAAAAGCCTGTAGAAGCTTATTTAGTATAACAGATAGGGTGACATGTGCTGGTTTGGGATGCCCATGTGGGCTAGTGTTTTGACAGCAGGACAAAAACCAATTCAAAATGCAATAGCTTAATAAAACTGAGGCTGAACAAGCTCATTTAGTATAAAAGATAGGGTGACGTGCTGTTTTGGGATGCCCATGTGGGCTGGTGTTTTGACTGCAGGACAAAAACCAATTCAAAATGCAATACTTTGATTAAGCTGAGGAACTATGAACAAGTGTATTTAGTATAACAGATAGGCTGCTAAGTGCAGGTTTGGAATGCCCTGCGGCCTGGTGCTTTTTTTGTTAAAGGCAGACCAAAAACCAATTCAAAATGCAATACTTTGATTAACCTGAGGAAGGATGAACAAGCATATTTAGTATAACAGATAGGCTGCTAAGTGCAGGTTTGGGATGCCCTGCGGCCTAGTGTTTTGGCAGCAGGACAAAAAACAATTCAAAATGCAATACTTTGATTCAGCTGAAGAAGGATGAACAAGCGTATTTAGTATAACAGATAGGCTGCTAAGTGCAGGTTTGGGATACCCAGGTGGGCTGGTGTTTTTTTTTTGTTAAAGGCAGACCAAAAACCAATTCAAAATGCAATACTTTGATTAATCTGAGGAAAGATGAACAAGCGTATTTAGTATAACAGATAGGCTGCTAAGTGCAGGTTTGGGATGCCCTGCGGCCTGGTGTTTTTTTGTTAAAGGCAGACCAAAAACCAATTCAAAATGCAATACTTTGATTAAGCTGAGGAAGGATGAACAATCGTATTTAGTATAACAGATAGGCTGCTAAGTGCAGGTTTGGGATACCCAGGTGGGCTGGTGTTTTTTTTGCTAAAGGCAGACCAAAAACCAATTCAAAATGCAATACTTTGATTAAGCTGAGGAAGGATGAACAAGCGTATTTAGTATAACAGATAGGCTGCTAAGTGCAGGTTTGGGATACCCATGTGGGCTGGTGTATTTTTGGTTAAAGGCAGACCAAAAAATATTAAAACTAATCCAGTTATATTATGATTAATGCTTGTGTGTAACAGATAGGGTTAAATAAGCCACTGCATAGATGGCATGCACAGTGGCAAGGCAGATTTACAGCACAAAGAACTGAAATTGAATTGAAAACTGATCTGGCTAATGAAAAAAAAAATTTTTCACTGTCACTTCTAAGCTATCCCTGGCTGGATGGTTCCGGTTTTTCCCTATCTTTCCCTATCTTTCCCTGGCTCTGTCTACCTCTCTGTGTGCCTCTCTGACTCTCCCTACCTATCTCTAACTCTCTGTCCCTGTCTGTAATGAGCTGTGCTCTGGCAGCAACAGAACGCTGAAATGCGCAGAAGGAAGATGGCCGCCGCTTTATATAGCACGGTGACGTCACCGGGCTTCCTGGCTGCTGATAGGCTGCATGTGACTTACCCATTATACCTTGCCACAGGGGATATGTCCGGACATGTGCTTCCACCATTTTAGAATGCCTGTAATTGAAATAAATGGAGTTTAAAGGAAAACTTTGATCGATCGAATCACGGGGAGATTTGGATTCACTCAGAATCGAATTTTTCATGAAATTTGGAACGAATCGGGCTCATCCCTAGCATAGACCATGGGATCTGGTAAGTCTGGGCATTCAGTGGCTCCACCTATTGGGCTCTTCCGGCTTAGCACCTCACAGCTATATTCCTACAGGGCTGGCAGGGCTCTGTTCCCTGGTGAAAGGGCCCTGCAGCCTATCAGGGTCTTGATGACCTGTATCAAGGAATCAAGTGTGGCCGTCACATCAGTCAAGGTCACTAGGTAAGATTCCCTCTTGTAACAAGGCCTCAGATGTAGGCAGACTAACAAATTTCCTTTTCAATTCTTTTTTTTTGTCTGTCTGATAATGACCACCATATGGGGTCTGGGAGCAACTCTCTCTTAAAGGGATTTTACAGGTAAAAGGTTAAAACAAATTAAACAGCAGCTTACCTTGCCAAGCATTCCTCCAGTGTTTTGCCTCCTCTCAGCTCGGCTGCCTGAATGAGGAATATACTACTGCATCTGCCCCTCCGGCGCCACCCTGCCGATGTGGACCATCAATACTAGCTCGAGGAGATAGTCCAGACCACGCCCCCCTCTGTATTATTGACTTGAATGGCATTCCCAGAGCTGCCATTCAAGCTCATCTAACCCCTCCCTCCTCCACTACCAGCATCCTCTTAGCAAGCACTCTCACTCCCAGCACCACCCCACACATTATTCTGATTATTATGCAGCATGGCAGCTGCAAGGGCCATGCCCACATGCTTAAGAAGAGAAATCTTTAGGTAAAACTGGAAACCTTGATATCGCTTGATAAGCCATTTTAAAAGCAGAAAACAGTTTAGAATGTAGCCTGACACAATGGTCTAACAATTAGCTGTGAATTAAATATCACGTTATCTACCTCAGCTAAGGCAGCTACAGCATATCCTAACCACTTTGCTGCTATGGCAACTTTCAGTCTACATTTCCTAACTCAATAATATAACTATTAATAAAAACAACTATACAAACCCTAAAATAATAAAAAAAAATATACTACACAGAAGCTGTAATAAACATACAGTTACTTATATTGCAGTATCAGACTGATACTGTACAAGTGTCAGGCTACCGGGTATGAACCCTGATTGCGGAGACTAAGAACCGGCTCACCTCTCGACTGGGAAGCCTGGAATCTAAGGACCAACCTGGTTTTCACTAGAGCCTCTAATGGTGAGGGTAGACTGGGCTGCAGGAAGGCCCCAGGTCAGGCAACCTAGAAGTGGGTTTCACCAAGTTCTGGGTAGAAGACAGACCAGAGCTGGACTGGAACGTAGAACAAGCCGAGGTTGTGGGCAGGCAGATCAGGATCGGAGACGTAAACAAGCTGAGATCGTGGGCAGGCAGATCAGGATCGGAGTCGTAAACAAGCTGAGATCGTGGGCAGGCAGATCAGGATCGGAGTCGTAAACAGGCCGAGGTCGTCAGGAGAACAGGAGAGTAGTCAGGATCAAGCCGGGTCGGTACACAGGAATGGAAGACTAGAACTCAGGAACAAGCAGGAAAAATTACCAACTGGCAATGAAGCTCAGGGCTCGCCAGTATTTAAAGGCCCCTGCCTTTGCACAAATGCGCGCGCATATTCGCACGCTTACTGGCCCTACTATTTCTATTGCGAAAATGCGAGCGCACGGGGAACCTTGGCGCCCTCTGCTGGGAAATCATAGGAACAGTCCTGGTTCTATGACATTGCCCCCCCCTTAAGAGAGGCCTCTGGCCGACTCTAGGACCAGGTTTCTCGGGGTGGGACCCTAATCAGGCAAGGAGTGTGGACATTTCTAGACGGCTCCCACGAATTCTCCTCAATCCCATAGTTTTTCCACTTAATTAAATATTGAAGCCCCATTCCTCTGCAACGAACATCCAAAATCTTTTCAACCTCATATTCATTTGAGTCATCCTCAAGCAATGAATCAGAACCGTCACCAGAGGATTCGGTGGAGAGTGCTGGTTTAAGTAATGAAACATGGAACACAGGATGAATATGGAAGGATGCCGGCAGGCAGAGTTCAACAGCCACTGGGTTGATACGTTTCTTGATCACAAACGGACCGACAAATTTAGGATCAAGCTTCTTGGTCGGGCAGCGTAACCTAAGGTTTCGAGTGGATAGCAAGACTTTGTTCCCGACTGCGTATAGCCGAGATGGTTGACGATGGAGATTCCGCATTCTTCTTATATTGCTCTGAGCCTTACAGAGATATTCTCTTAACTGTCGATGAGTCTCAGCCAAAGAGGAAGCCAGCTCATGTTTGGCTGGTAAATTGATATCCCTTGGAAGATCTGGTAAGATATTGGGGTGAAACCCATAATTTGCATAAAAGGGTGATTTGGAAGTGAAGCTGTGGCAAGAGTTGTTATATGCAAATTCGGTCAGGGGGAGTAGTCGATACCAATCACCTTGAAGGGCTGAAGAATAGCAACGTTAGTACTGTTCCAGTGTCTGGTTGGTACGTTCAGCTTGCCCATTCGAATGCAGATGATAAGTGGAGGAATGTGCCAGAGAAATTTGGAGGGACTCACACAGACAGGACCAGAATCGGAAAGTGAATTGAGATCCTCGATCCGAGATGATCTCAGCGGCCATGCCATGTAGCCAGACCACCTCCCGAATGAAGACTAAAGCAAGTGTGGGTGCCGAAGGAATGGCCGTCAAGGGAACGAAATGAGCTATCTTCGAAAACCTATTCACTACCATTAGGATGGTGGTAAAACCTTCAGAAGGAGGCAACTCTACAATGAAGTCCATGGAGATGTTGGACCAAGGTCTCTCAGGCACCGGCAGAGGAAGAAGCAATCCCATAGGTCTCGAAGATGAACCTTTGCTCCACAGACTGGACAATGGTCAATAAAAGAAGCGCAGTCTTTCTTTAATGAAGGCCACCAGAAGTGTCGATGAACCAATTCTTGAGTCTTACGTAAGCCGAAGTGTCCTGCCAGAGGATGGTCATGGAAGGTTTGTAAAACTGCAGTTCGGGAGGTCTTAGGCACAAATATTTGCCTTGATGAATAAACAAGCCGTCAGAACTAGGCAAATTTTCACAATCTTCTAGTGGTCAGAAATAGTAGGGCCAGTAAGCGTGCGAATATGTACGTGCATTTGTGCTATGGGTTTGTGCCTTTGGCCTTTGCGGATGCTTGTGTATCCATCTCTCTCTTTTCTCTGAATTTCTTGTGTTTATCTTCAGGTTCTCACTGTCTCTGTCCCGTGTCTGTCTCTCTCTGGTTTCTTCCTCGTGTCTGTCTCGTTGTTTAACTCATCTCATAGTATCTTCCCAGTTACTCTCCCTCTTGTGTCACCATTATGAACCTCCCGTGTCTCTCTCTCTCTCGCCTATCTTTCCTGTTTGTCTCTCTCTCTTGTATGTCCTGTCTCTGTCTCTCTCTATTTCCCTCTGTTTCTTGTCTCTCCCTCATGTCTGTTTCTCTCTGTCTTGTTCATCCCATTCACCAACCTGTCTTGTGACTCTCTCTTATGTCTCTCTCTACTGTTCCTCTCTCTTGTCTATTTCACTTGTCTCTCTTTTTCTCGCTTTCTCTCTCTTTCTACTTTCTCTCATGTCTCTCTTTTCCGCCCTGTCTTTTGTGGTAGTATAAAAAAAAAAAAAACATGCTCACACATTTATGTCCTCAAAAAGGGATTTATGTGCGAATTGTCCAGTAAAATATAAAATGTGTTGCTATTCCCATTTTGGTCACTAGATGGGTGTATAAGACCACAAATCATAAAAGCAGTAAGTTGCAGAGAGATCGCGAGGATTGAAGTGCGTGGAGACCCTGCACAGAGGAAAAGGACTCTGGCAGGAGAGAGAGAACCCAGGGAGGGTCCAGGTGTTGGATGTGACAGAGGAGGTGCCCCTTAGGAGTAGATTATTCAAAGGGACCGACAGGCCTTGAGGAGGAAGCTGTTGTACCCGAGACTCCGGAAAGGTGTGGCTGCCGCTCTCTGAGGACCCTGCAGTGACTGTTGTGTGGGGGAGTAGAGGTTCCCTACATGTTTTACTTGTTGGCAGCCACTCTGCTGACGTCGGGCAATTTCACATCCCAGTCTGGAATACCCCATAGATGGTCTCCACTATGAGGGGGTGCTCAGCTCAAAGTGGGGTGGCGCCCGCCCGACTTTTTTTCCCCCTGGAAGAAGACCTACATTTAATTGGAAAATACAGTACTGCCTAGCTCCTATGCTGAAACGTGCTAACATGCAAGTGTACCGCTGCTCTACTCTTGACTCTTGTTCTAATCTTGATGGAACCAAGCCTGGTTAGCCCTTTCACTGTAACTTACAATTGTACCTGTGTCTGTCTGCTGTGATACCATCTTGTCAGCCCCCCATTCTGCAGTCCTATTAAACCCTTACTCTCGACATAGCTTGAGATAAGTTGACACCGTACTTTGGATTCCAATTAAAGCTGACGGTGATTACTGCTGGTTAACTACCATTACACTTTTTGTATCCGTGTCTCTCCTGAAACAGCCTCTTTAGTCTCTCTCTCCTGTTTTACTTTATTGTTACTATTTCCTTTTTTTTATTTGTGTTTCTCTCTGTCTCCCTTTCCTCACTCCCCACAGGGCCTGGTCACAGCACAACAGCCAGAATCTCCTTGAGCTGAGGAGGCCTGGAGCAGGTGCTAAATTGCCCCAGTGATAACAGAGTTCTGCCTTTTTGTCATGGGCCCGGAAAAAGACTACATTTATTTTGATCTGAATTGTACATCCAATCCCTTGTACACTGTATGTAATTTAGATGAAATGTAACTAATATTGAAAGCTTTCTGCACATTTGTTTTGGTCCATGACTGAGACTCAAAGAACAGGTGTCCTTTTTCCCTGCTCTCGAAATATGGGAGCTATGAGCTATTGCTCTGATGACCAGTCTGCTCTCTTCTTACAACGGCAGAGAGGGGCAGCACTGCTTCCAGCTTCCCGATGCAGCTTTATAGTTGGTTAGAACAAGGATCAGGGAAGGAATGGTCAGACCCCCCATGGATGGCCAGCATGAGCTCAGACTTTGTGTACAAACTGGAGCTGGGTTCTGGTCTGGAATACTTCAGGAGTCAGTTGTAAGGAAAGAGAGCACCGCTTGTCTGTCTCAAATTTCCGAGCTAGCTGTCATTCCAAGAACTTGTGCAGGTAAAATTAGCAAGCAAACATGATCAGTGTAAATAGGTTTAGCCACAGATCTCATTGTCCAAAAGCAGTTTCTTCGGCAGAGAATCCTGGCTGATGGTCCTAAAGTGGGTAGATTTTAGCACGCTGTGACCTACTAACTAGGACTGATGGAGGGCAACACTGCAGAGGACTTCTCCAAGGACTCCCTGGAGAAGGAGAAGCAGGACAGCCTGTCCGAGGATCACTTAGAAGACAGGAAGCTGACTCTAGCAGGGATACCGCTGGGCTTGGAGTATCACTGGTCTTGGGTAACGTTCTATTTTTTTTTCTTTTTTACTTTGCGGCATTCGAGGGCTTTGATGAAAATAAATGCAGGTGCTTGCTTTCACTGGACGCAATGACTATGGCTGTAACAAATGACAGCAATATAAAAGTCAGCCTGAGCCTGCGGGCGGCCAGAGGACTCTGGGATGTTTCCTCACTTGTTTCCTAAGTGATTTGTTCTGAGTAATAAGCATAAGAAAAAAAGAGGGGGCATGGTTCTCAGTGCTCACGTAAATAAAACTTGCCTTGGGCTAACAGTTTTATTTTGTTTAAGAAGCTTGATTGGTTGCCGTGGGTAACTAGTTTTTGGATATCTTGATAAATATGTACCAGAATCTGTACCAGATGGTATATAGCAGGCAGCAATGTCTTTTCATCATGGCATGACAGATATGTTATATATGTTATGTTGTTTGCATCCTATGCCTATATACATCAATATATTCAGGCTTTGATTGGCCCCATCTTGAGGCCCCGGGAATTCTGCTTTCATGGTACCAATACCCCTGGCTCTAGGTGAATGCCATGGTCAGACGCTTCCTAAATTTTGCGTTGTGTAAAGACCCAACCTTCAACTGATACTGTACAAATGAAGCAATGTGGGCAATGTCTGACTGGACCACCAAAGGACCAGAGGATCCATTAGCAGGTCCCAAGCACTGACCCAGGAACACCATTAGGGCAGTACAGGAGATCCAAGACTATTGTTTCTGTTTTGCCTGGAGTGTTTTGTGAGCTTGTTATTTTATGCAGACCTCTGTACCAGGGAGGGTTCAAGATCACAGGAAGACTAAACTAATGCAAACCAACCCCTCTATAATCAGTGAGCTCTGCTTTATATTATATTGTGCAAAAATCAAATCACGTTTTACAATGTAATTTAGAATGGTCGCATTTCTATATGGCGACCCTGAGAACAATTTCCCCCAATGTATTCTCTGACACTGCCTAGGGGATTGTAATGATTATGATGTCCATTTTACTATTATAGAAGCAGCAGGTAATTCTAAACAGTATGTCTACAGCAGGTGAGCACAAATTCTCTATGGATATGAATTGGAATATGGTGATATTTACATACATGTAAATATAGGGTGGGCCCCCAGAGTCAGTTCTAATGGTTGGCCTTGGACACCCCAGCCCATTGCTGCATGTATCTCAAATTTTTAAAATCATTTCCCGTGATATTTTGTGGTTAAAAAGGAAGTCCACGCATTAACCCATTGCCTGATTACCCACAACCTCACGGGCCAGGGGTTTTTGGATGTCCAATGCTCATCGGCCAGGTGTTCCTCCCGGGGTGTGCCCATCGGCAAACATGGGCTGAGATGCATGGGGTTGGTGCCCTGGCATGGCCGGAGGCTAGACTTTCATTCTCTGAGCCATGAGGATCCTAGCCCCTATGTCTGATGACAGGGGAGACCCCACATTTTAAATAAAAAATGCAAATGAAGAGCAAAACTCAGTAAAAACCCAGATACAAATTGACTGATAAAATGTCTAACATGTCCAAATACCTAAACACAACATAACCCCCTGTGAATACACGCACAGTTAAATGTTAAGTTTCTACTAGATATCGAGAATCAACAAACCGCTTATTAAAGTGCAGAAAATGCAAATATAAAATGTAAAATGAGGCAGCTGTGTTCCCGAGAAAGACGCGATCTCCAGCAATAAACCTGGGGCCAGTCTGTCCATCATCCAATGCAGCGTTTCTGGCTCGCACTGCTGCTGTTCATACATTTATTAGAGGAGACTTTTTACGATTTTTTGATTGAGATTATTGGTCTTTATTTTCTTAATGAATAGCTTATTGACAGATGTTGGGCAATGCGAATGAATAATCAGTACAGCTGAATAATCTGAAGTGACTTTTGTTTCTGCAGAATTTTATTTAGGGCCCTATTTATGAAGTGCGCTGTTTAGCATCTTTATGGTGGCTATTGCGCCAGTTTTGAAACGCTGGCATCTCTTTCTTTTTTGGCATTGCTATTTTGACTAGGATGGCGCTGAAAGTCACAGCGCCAGTGTTGACTTAGGGCCATATTTAAGGAACGCTGGCGCCATGTAGGTGTTTTTCTGCAGCACCACTAGCAAGCCATATTTATAATGCGAAAAAATGTTTAGCGTTATGTATCAAGAGCACCAGGTTATTTATTAATGCTGGGGCTGTGTTCACTACAGCGCCACATCACATCAGACGCTGTGCTGTTCTCCCATAGACTTCTATTAGCCATTCAAGTTATGTTATTTTTATTGACCTCTGGTTAGCGTTTTTATTTTATTTTTTTCTCAATCAAGTGACGGGATCCCTGACCGATTCAGAATGTTTTTTTCTTCATTTATTGTATTTAGGTTATCCATGGCAAATGTGTGTTTTCATGCCTGACAATTGTGTGTCATGTCATTTGTATGTCCCCAATGTCATTCCATGTGTTTTCAGTCACTGTGCAGCGATCCCCAGTTAAAGCCATATTCTGTATTGCACATGGCCATGTATGCCTGAGTGTCATGGCTTCACAGCTCCAGCGCTGGCGCTGTTCTTTTACATATTAAATTTGATTGATTTCTGGCACTCCCCACCAGCGCTACTTATTCCTAGCTACATTGAAAAAAAAGAAAAAAACAAATGGTGAAACAGCGCCATAAAGCCTTCATCACCAAACACTAGCAGCGCCCCCTGCCTGTGACTGGTGTTGTGGTGGAGGCACTAATAGCTTCTCAGCAGACGCTCAAGTAGCGCTATGAGGCACTAGTAATAAATTGTGCTCTTATTTGCTTTGATTGTAGCATTAGGTATTGGCCGGCCTGTGTCCCTGTTGGACCCGACTGCTGATTACAATAGTGCCAGTGTGTGCCACCCTTATTTTAGTGCTGCACAGCGTATTTATTCACTTTTGCCACCCTGAAAAGTTTGAAGCTGTATCACTGCTAGGCACAAAGGGAACAAACTTTACGGTGTGTTTATGCTGCGTTTCAGTTTGTTGTTGCCCAAATTACACATTGGTGAGCAAAAAAGGCATGAAAAGCTATTTTTAGCTGAAAAAATTTTGCGACATCCATGTCCTGCGTTTCCAATACAAGTTCTGTACAAATGTGTGTAATATTAATTATAATCATAAAACACTTCAATACAGTTCTGCCCATTGTGCTCTATGGCATCTAAAACTACAGCCCTAATATAAACTGGCACAGATTCAATCAGAGTACTGTGACTTATATGGCACTAGTGTTAAATTAGACACAGGCTGGCGGCCACATTGGCACGGGCAGGCTAATTCATTATTAGTGGCAGGTAGCGACAGATGAGCATCTGTAGCAGGCATTTCTGAGCGTCCGCTAGTAGTCGCTGTTCTCGGCCGTATTTTGCTAATTCAGAGCGACTTAGTCGCTGTGCAGCATTGATGAATACATTGTGGGGAGTCGCTATATGACCAGTACAGCGCTGTATGGGAGCGAATGTTAGTGACTGCTCAGTGAGACCGACTCACGGCATATTCATCAAAAAACAGCCTCACACACCACCGGCGCTCAAAAATGCTTCGCTGAAGCCCAGAGCGCCGGAGGCTGTGTGATTAAAGGCTGTTTTTGTACACATATCCTCCAGTAACAAAGCGAAAACATATGGAATTAAATAGTTATAACATTGTAACATGAACACATTAATGCCAGACCTGTAATGCCAATTCTGCATAAATATATAAAAAATGAAAAAAGTGTGAGAAAATGGTTTTTCCAAGCCCAGGAGAGGTCATAACAATATTTGAGGTTATTTTAAAAAAATAATAAAAACACCCTTTTTAAAGAGAAGTAAAAGAACGTCCATTGAAATGTTTTGGAGAGCGACAGGTAGCGAGAGGTAATACGTGGCGCTCTGCAAGGCTGAACGCCGGCGCTGTACGCTAAGGCTGGGATAATGATGAATCGAACGCTACATGGCGTTGTTCTATTTGCTCACCAGATTTGGCTTTATAAATGTGTAACTGCGTGCTGTCTCCGGTGTTCACCTGACGCTACTTGACGCTACCTGCCGCTGTACAGGCATTACCTGGCGCTATCCCTTCATGAATAAGTCCCTACGTTTTTTTTTGGGGGGGGGGGTTGTTTGTTAAATCACATACTGAGTGCCACTGCGGCAAAAAAAAACAAAAAACTAGCGCTGAGTGTTATTAACAGGCATTGGTGCTTGATAAATCAGGCTCTCCATGCCGGTATCAAACCCCAAAGGGGGTTAAAAAATCCTGGGTATTGCAGTAAAAAATGGACTGCACCATTTTCCTTCCCCTGTGCCCAATTTGGCCGTTGAAAAAAGAAAAAACTCTTAGCTGTTAGCATGTTGCCCTGGCACTTCTCTCTGGGCTTCCTAATGCAGCCACTGGTAAAGCTCTCATTGAGAGCTGAGTGAGTCTGAGCCACCCTATCACTGTGCTTTGACTGCTCTGCCGCAGCACTGTTGCGTGACTCAGATTCCCCCTCCATCATGGGCTTGGCTGCTCAGCTCTGTTAAAAGGGTACCAACACCCCTTAACACGCTCAGGTTCTTCTCTGGCAGAGCGTCCTAATTTGGATCGCCCAGTAAACTCATCTTTCTGGCTATCCTATAGTGCAGGCAGATGCGAGCAGCCAATCAGCACGCTCAGTTCAATTCACCTTCTGCTAGGCAAATCACCTCTCCCCTCTGATCGACATAAAAACTCACCTCTCAGGCAATCTAATGGTGCATTTGTGGGCTTTCCTCCAATCAGCATTTCGAGCTCCATTCAGCTTTACTAAGAGGCAGATTCATTAATAGCGGCAGGTAGCGACAGTTGAGCGACTGTAGCAGCATTTTCAGAGCGCCTGCTAGTAGTCACTGTGCTTGGCCGTTGTTCGGTAGTTGATATCGACTCAGTCGGTTTGCCGTAATGTTGAATATTGGGTGAGGAGTCGCTTCCGCGCTGTATGGGAGTGCATGATAGCGACTGGCCCTAGCGACCGGCTCCCACCATATTCATTAACAAATCACGCTCAAAAAATTCTCGCACTGTGAAATGCTTGTTTAAACCCCAGAGCGCTGGCGGCGATGGGTTAAAAGTAGTTTTTTAACCCCCAGACAACCATATTTTTGGAAACCAAAAAAAACAAGTTTTTTAAATAATTTTGTAATATGAATACATTAATATCAGACCTGTAATATCAATTCTGTACAATTTTATTTTTTTTTACCTTAAAAAAATTATCTAAAATGGCAGAAGTGGTCACAGAATTTTTCACATTAAAAAAACAAAACAAAACAAAACAATTAATAACAATTAATTATGAATATTTAAAGATTGTTCCATTGAAATGCATTGGAGAGTGCCAGGTAGCGAGAGGTCATACCTGTCGCTGTTCAAGGTCGGACGCTGGCGCTGTGGGCTGAGGCTGGAATAATGATGAATGAGTGGCTATCTGGCGCTATCTCAGTCGCTAAGCAGGATTGGCTTGATAAATGTGTGATTGTGGTGGGGAGCCGGCTTTCTCGTGGCGGGGCCCGTCATTACCGGCCGCTCACCAGTCGCTACCTGTCGCTATCCCTTGTTAAATAAGGGTCTAAGTCACTCTGATGTCAGAGACTCCAGGGCTGGCCGATTCCCTTTCCTTGGGACATCCCAATTTAAGAAGCCCTGCTCTTTGAACCCCCATCACCCAGCATACATGCCTGAAAATCCTACAGCAGCATCCCCGTCACCCCACTGGCTGATGTGCGCTCCCTCATCAGGCATATTGTAATGGCCGCCATGGGCATGCACAGCTGGAGGGGAGCACATGACTGGCTCCTGGCACCCCATTCATTTAGGATTCAAGTAATTCATATTAGCTGGTGTCACCCGGCAATCTATCCTGACAGGAGGAGAGTCCGAGCATGTGTTGTGAGATCACTGGAGATCACTTTTCTAGTGGTTTCACATGCAAGGGCATCCCAAATCGTGATTATCCAGTAAAGTGGACTAAACCCCAGAGAAGTGGAAAAACCTGGGTTTTGGTCGGCTTTAAGGTAAGAATTCACCAAACATTATTAGATATAAGCTAATGGAGGTATAAAAATGTTTAGCTTACCAAGGTTTAATACATTTCCTTGACAGCAGAGCAGGCGTGGGAGCATGGTGGGAGTTAACAAAGAAACCAATGGTGTGCTCATGCTAATACAGGCCCATACACACCCCCGGATGGATGACCCATTACTGTCCTTTTTGATTTATAGGCTACCTCTATTTATGTTGTTGTTTGGCACTAGATCTAATCCATGCACCTCACGGGGGGGGGGGGGGGGGGGCGGAGGGAATCCAAACAGCCTGAATGGCATTACATTGAGATTTTAATGGAAACAGGATCAGATTCTGCAGCGCTGGACACATAGTACTAGACGTGCTTCATATAACTTTCACAGAATCCACTTGGGGTACATGTTCTGAGAAATGACAGCCTGTCATACAATCTGTTTACATGTGTACACATAAGTTTACTATTGTAAATCCACAAACACACACACACACACACACACTTACACACACACACACACACACCTACACACACACCCCTACACACACACACACACACCTACACGCACACACTTACACACACACTTACACACACACACACCTACACACACACACACCTACACACACACCTACACACACACACACACCTACACAAACACACACACACCTACACACACACACACCTACACACACACACACACACACACACACACCTACACACACACACTTTAATTTTAATTTGATAGATTATTGTTTAAAGAAGCACTACCGTGAAAAATGGCCTAATGATAAAAATCCATATAAATATGCTTGATGGTGGGAGAATACACCCGGCATCAAAAAAGATCCAGCCAGATTGTTTTTTTTTATAATGGAAGGAAGATGAAATCGGGTGACAGGGTCTTTCACCCCTGATACACTGAACTGGTCACCCCTGGATTTTATTTCTATTATGAGAGAATAAACCACAACCTAGGCAGGAGTTTTATTCAGTTCAGGTGTATAAGTGACTGCTCCTCTTTAGCTGATGTGTTTCAATGGATTTTTAATATTGCACAATTTCGCAATAGTGCTCCTTTAATGCTGCAACCCCAATTCCCAATACGTTGTGATATGTAAAGACAACAAGAATGCAATGATTTGGGAATATCACATAACCGTATTTTTATTCCTCAGAAGCTGAACGTTAGATATTTTTACTTTGTATTTGCAAAAATTAGCTATTTAGAATATTTATTATTAATTAGGAACCAGGAAAAGAATAAGTATTCTGAAACCTCGGACCTACACATACGCTTAAAGGAGCAGTATCGCGAAATTTGCATTAAAAAAGATAAATAATTAAATAGCCACACAATAGCTTCTAACATGTGTATAAATAATCTGGAGATAGAAAAAGGAAAAAATATCTGCCTTTCTTTTAAATTGTATAATTACAATGGCTCAGTCCATTTGCTGAATAGGGGGATCTGCTGGGTTGCATTTAGTGAGCTGCTTCATTTAGCCCACTGGTCTCCTAGCAACACTTTACCTCAGAGGCTGACACTGTAATCAGTGGTAGAGGCTGTGTGTGTGTGAGGTGCTGCTTTTGTTATGAGACCAGGTGACTCAAATGTGTAAAATCTATACAAAATAAACTAAACTGTTGCAATGTTGTTATCTGATGCTGGACGGCTGCCAGCACTGAACAGCTGAGACTTTGATACATTGTTCTCCCCCTCTCCTCAGCATGGAACTGATACATTGTTTCACCCCTCTCCTCAGCATGGAACAGGCCAGAGTGTCGGGTCCCGACACTCAGAAGACATAAACATGAGCTATTAGTCTCCAGCTGCTCAACACACACATCATTTTTTTCTACATTTGTAAGTCTTACTCCAACACCTACCTACATTCAAAGTACCATTTAAGTCACCAAGAAAAATTCGCGATACTGCTCCTTTAAGGACAAAATGAATAGCCCCCTATGAAATGAAAAAAGGTTTTATTTTCAAAATTTCTTTTCTTTTCAAGTCCAGACCAAGAATTTTTCAATACAGCATTTCTAATTACTAGTCTTTTCATTTGTATACTATATAATAACATAACTATTTGAAAAGAAACAAAAATCAACAAAAAAACAATAATATTAGCTCTCTTAAGAAGTGACCCATAGTAGGAACCACTGTTGTGCAATAGTGTGCTTTAGCTATGTAATTGTAAAATCAAGTCAAATCTAAGGGTTATCTCACAATTTATCTCACAATGTACACACAGTAAAATGCTTCAGTAAGTGTTTGAGCTGTTACATGAGGAGGCGCTAAAACAAAATGAATCATTTTAGACTTGAGAAAAAGAATCATTGATGCATACAAAGCAGAAAAAAACTGCTTCAAAAAAGAAAAACTGCTTCAAAAAAGGCAATCACCCTGCACGAGAGCGAAACGCAAGTTTGCAGACCACGAAAAACTCCTAGAAGCACTGGGTCGGGTGTCCGGCACTATTTAACAGGAAGTCTGAGCATTTTGTAACATTACATCCACCCCTCACACCCCTGTGTCAAGCCCAATTTGGGCAATAACATAAATACAACTCACTGGAGTGTGTGAAATCTGAAGTCAGTCACCCAATCCTGTGCAGCAGCCGTGTGACTATACTGGTTTGTCACTCAAGTCCAATTGTCACTTCAGCCCATGGCTGCCATGGAAAGTATCATAGAAATGTCCCTGGATGGCCACACATAAATATCACCTAAGTATGTGGGGAGAAAATTTGCCTACAACAGGAGTTCCATAAAAGCATTTTTGATTTTATTATACACTACTACAAAATTAATTGCTGGGGGTTAGGCCACACCCCCCAAAACCTAATAAGGACCTAGCATTCCCACCACACCTCAAGACTGGGTTGATTTAGAAATTCATAATCATGTTTATTAAATACTTTTTAAAAAACCAATCAGTTCATACATATTCTAATATTACACATCATTTACAATGCAATTGATTATATTATACACATCATACAATAAGTTGATAATTATAGATGATCTTAATAAATACTCAAATTCTAGATTCATAACATCTGCGTTCTGTGGTTATTGAGCTTACTGATCTGATGATCGAATAGCGAATTTCTAAACCAACCCAGTCTTGAGGAGTGGTGGGAATGCTAGGTCCTTATTAGGTTTTGGGGGGTGTAACCTAACCCCAGCAATTAATTTTGCAGTAGTGTATTTCATTAGGACCTGCAGTTCCAAACCCCCTCCATGTAAAGTGACATGTAATACTAAAGGAAAAATATGTTTAAATACTGTATTTCTGTGGAGGATCGCTAACTCACCAGGACATAAGGGTTCTGTCCTGGTAAAGAAATGATTTCATTATACAAATGTCCACAAGTTGAAGCAAAATAAAAGCAAAATAAAATGGCAAAATGATAGGTAAGAAAGCTAAGATATATTTAAAGCAGACCAAAACCCATTGAACTTTTGGATACATTTGGCCAAAGCCCCTGTCGATACTCCCTTCTTAGGGTGTAGAACTAGAAATAGATAATTTCGCTTTTCAATTTGCCCTGAAATACTTTATTTTTGGCTGTCCCTCTCTGTAAGTTGGCAGGTGATCAGTCATTGCACAGGTCACACACAACAGTGGCAATGAATAGAGAAGGCAGAGCTTTACAGCTAAAACAAGTGCCATTATCTAGAAGTTAAGCTGGTGAAAATTGGCAAAAGGTGCTCCTCATGGGGGGGGGGGGGGGGAATTCAGGGGGTGCTAGTTTAAACTGTGGGTTTTAGTCCGCTTTAAACTAAACAGCTCTTGTGGCAGGAAAATAAACTCACTATGGGGATGCTGTTGTTTTATGTTTCACCTATTTTCTTCTTTCTCAGCCCCTTTTCCAGTGTATAGCCGGCTACCATGACAGTGGCCTTTATCCATCCCAGAATCCCTGTGATTTTGCCACCCCCTGTTTTATATAAGCTCCATAGGCCGTCGCCATGCTTAGCCGCTCCTAGAAACAGCCCTGAGATACACCTCTGCTTTAGTTATGCTTTAATATATATGTCCAGACAGGTTGTTATTTACTAAAGTGTGGCTTGTTATTTACTAAAATGTGGCTTGATCAGCTCTCTGCATGAAATGGTGACAAGCTCTCTCACACCATATTCCAATGAAATGCCCCCTTACTGACTACATTTATCTGTGATTTTTGCATGATGTAGTCATCTCAAATGTATGTTTCCCAAAGGAATGAAGAATAGTGTAATGGAGTCACATATTTCTGTATTAGAATTGTTTCTATGTTTCTTTCACCTCTTGTGTGAATCATTACTCGAGAATAAATCACACTAGAACTGTGTGAGTCAGTTTTTTAACCAGGAGATATCTCTAGGCTCTGAGAAAAAAATCATTAGTCTGACTCTAGGTTGATGATCAAGCCATAGCTTTCTGGGCACTTGTAAAAGTTGAGTGGCTCAATCCTATTTTATCTACATTACGGAAATCCCACAACCATCTGCAAAGTGTAACCCCCCCCCCCAACCATGGGGTGAACCTAGTCTCTCTGCTGCCTGAGGCAAACTATATTAGGGCTAAGCTGTAAGGGCACCACTCTTAATAATAATGAATAATCAATTTCCCTGGTGGTTGCACCTTGAATTCTAAAAAATCCACAGGTCAACAAAAAAAAAATAGCACATAGAATCCAAAAACCATACGGGCACTCCACCAGGCTTATATAAAAAACAAATCTATTTTATTAATACAAGTCACCATCTAAAACAACATACATACACAAGACATTTTAAAACCACAAAATAATAGCCTCCGGGTCTCATAACAGGTATTATAAAGCCATGAACATAAGTTCATTCAGCATTGAAATTCAATTGTAAATGCAATACTCAATATTGATACTGGCAAAAGAAAGAAAATATATGTACAATCATAACTTGATTTAATATAAAACAAGCCATCATAAATAGTGCTATCCCAATAAAAAACTCCCAACACAGAAGTTATAAATAATACATAATACTCCTAAAGCTATATACGTGCCTAAATCCTAAAGTGCAAAGCTGCATTAATAATACTTAATTCCAAATCAACTAACATCTAAAAAAGATAAAGTGCTTCGTGCCAATATATCGACATCCTAAATATAAATGCATCAAGTGTAACTCCAATATGGAGTCAATGCGAGACAAAGGCTTGCAAAAAGGATTAGACCATGAGATCAAGCATTACAAAGAGAATAAAGTAAATACCGCCATGTGCACAGGATCCCTAGAGGCCACTCCGCTGCCCCCGCGCGCTCTGCCGTGCGCCCACAGCTTCGATAGAGGGTGAATCCTTACTCATCTATTGTCTCTTTTATGCTGCAGAAGCGAGCCCCACGCCGCGGCACGCCATCCAGAGTCCCCCCGCCGGAAATCCGGTGGCTGGAACGCAGCCCTCACAGCCTGGCGGACACGCCCCCCGATGACCCGGCCGCCGTCATCAGCAAAGGGGGAGGTGGGTTCGCCGGGCAGAGAGGGAGACGCCGTCGCCGCGAGCGGCCCGCCTCCTTCACACTAGAGACCTGAGATTATTAACTCATCATAGGCTGGTGACAACAAGTCGTTTCCAGAGATAACATTCATCATTAATATTCAATAAAAAACAATTAACTAAAGTCCTTTAGTGTGGTGGCAGGGTCTTTAGCATATTCCTAAGTGTTTTTACCTACCAATATATATTATGTATAAATTAAATATTATACTCCTATTTACAAGGCATCCTCTTATAAATTAAGACAGTGAACATATATACAATGCTACATTCCTCAACATGAGACAGAGGGTATTTGTCATCCTAGTATACACCTTAACCAATCAGTAATCTCAAATCCACCATTTAGGCCATGATTGTTAGCTTTGTTAGATTGTTAGAAGAAAAAAAAAACGGGAGGAAAAAGATATAACAATTATATAGCAATACTGCTTTCCTCCAATGTTCATAGTAGTAGCTCTTCTGCATAAATTATTGCCTCATCACAGCTTCTTAATCCAAGCCCAGTATTTTTTGCTAGATTTTAGGCTGGCGTGCTGTCCCAGCTCTGATCTTTCTGGGGAATGGTCTTCACCTTGTTGGTTACTACATTGTCAAGCCTTCATTGTCCAAGCCCAATATTCCTCAAATTAAAAAGAAAACAAAATGTAACTGTGATTAATAGAACCCAACAGCAAAGAGTGAAAAAAGTGATATGAAAACAAATATAACCCCCCACTCACCCCCAGTGAGTATACCCCTGAATCAATGTTAATGTCACTCAACCCACATGCAAAACAATCAGCCCTCCCTATCGAGGTGATAAGTGAACCCACAAAGTAAGAGGACTAGAAGGCACTAGGAGAAACCACCCAATCCAGGTAATTGTATGGAGGCATAAAAGTAAAACAGCAATGTGTTTTCTTCTTTTTCACAAAAAGGGCACAAAGGACAGGTCCTCATTCAGGCTCCGAGGTGCGGCTGTATCTAAACTGTAGATCCACTTCAATTCTTCTTTTAGGAGTTTATTCTTCAAATTCCCACCCCGTGGGCCCAATGCCACTCTCTGTAACCCTACCACTACCAGGTCTTGGACCCGCGAGTTATGCTGAATCATAAAATGCCTGGCTACAGGTGTCAAGGTCTTACCTTTTTATTGATCCCGGGCTGTCAGCCGGATATTCGAGAGATGCGATTGTATTCTGTTTTTCAGAAAATTTTTTGTCTCCCCTATATAAAATTTGGGGCAAGAACATTTGATTAAGTATATGACTGACTTTGTTTTGCAGTTAATGAAATCCTTGAATTTATACTTGTAACCAGTAAAAGTATTGGTTACCTCTTTTGTTTTCAGCATGTGTTTGCAGATTGAACAAGTACCACATGGTGCAGATCCTTTACTACCTGAAGTTGAGAGCCAGGTCTCCTCTGAGCGTAGAAAATGACTGAGTGGCACCCCCCACCTTGTGGTATGCCCTGAGCAAGTATTTAAGGTTTATGCTACCCTAGGTACACTGCCTTAATCTTGCCCCTTCAGCCTTAGGCAGAACACTGCATTTGACTTTACTCAACTAATTCAGTGAAAGTCGCCAAGACCTCGAATATCACAATGTCAGCGCTATCCATTCCCTCAAAGCCTGATGCTTCTCCATCTTCCACCACCTGAGGCAGCTGCCTCACCTTGCCCCACTGAAGTTGAGCCCCCAGCCGTAATCATTTTGAACATCTTATTTCTTTTAAAAGCTGAAACTCTGAAGAAATGTTTATCTTAGCACTTGCTCTTCAAAAAGTGGTGGTTCATTGCCATGCCCTTGTCACTGCCCATTCTCCCCAAGCTCCCATTTGTGTTATGATAACAGCAATTCTATTATAAAATACTTTTATAAAAAACGTATTCACCACATTAGCTGTGATGAAAAGGTAAGCATTATCTGAAGAAAAAACTGGGATGTGCTGATGTGCAATGGTAACGCATTCATTCTGTGGAGGAGCAACCTTGTAACTACAATGCTGTATTTTCCAGACATTAATGCCTTAAGTCCATATAAAATGAAACATAGAGCAAGCCTACAGAGAAGGGATTTGAAGATATTATGTAACTTATGTAACAATAGCCGCTGGGTGTGCTCATGAGTGTGAACACATCTTTTGGCAGTTCCTCAATGTCTAAAGATCTATAGCACAAAGGAGTCAGTGCCTAAGGCATCTGGGTATACAAGGGACTGAACGCACCTTTAGAATTTGTGCTTATTGTCACTGTCATAAACATTTTTCATAGAGCTGTATAATGTAGAAATTACAGACAGGATAAAACAAATAATATACATATAATACACAGGTACAAGTATGTTCCCATCAGTGTTAGAGAGCTGAGATTGTCTGTGCAATTGGAGCAGGGCCGGATTAAGTGTGGTGGAGGTCCCTGGGCACACACCCAGATACAGTATTTTTTTTTCCTTTAAAATAATAGTCCAGCCAAGTACCTAACTGGTGGTTGTCTGGTACTCGTCTACTTAATGGAACATCAGATCGATTCCGTTGTGCCACCTTTGTGCGGGTGCGTGCTGCTCGGAAACTCCTGCTTTGGCATTCTGAGCGGGGGATGTAGTCGCCCCGATTTTGGTCCAGCAGAAAACAGTTCCCTGCATTGAGCTGCCAGTGGCTGTGCTTGGTGGCTTATGTGCAGTGAGCGGCCGCTGATTGACAGCTCTGCACCCATCACTGTAGTGTTGCTTTGCTGCTCTAGACTCTCCGTCCTGCCCTGTGGTAGCTTTGGCAGCAGGGTTGCAAAATAAGGTTTACCCAGGTGTGGGGGGGCCACCGCAGCCCGTAAGACCAATCATTACAGAAAGTGTAAAACATATAGCACAGGGAACAACAACAAAAACAGGAGTCAACACTTGCTTTAAAACTTTTACTTCTACTTTTCTTAGGAGTAAAAAGTGACGGGTTGGCTGATTCATCATTAGTGGCAGGTAGCGACAGATGAGCGTCTGTAGCAGGCATTTTCAGAGCACTCGCTAGTAGTCGCAGTGCTCGGCCGTGGGTCGCTAGTTTATAGCAACTCAGTCGCTGTTCAGTAATGTTGAATACATTGTGAGGAGTCGCTATTTGACCAGTACAGCACTGTATGGGAGCGCATGTTAGCGACTGCTCATAGTGACTGACTCACACCATATTCAGCAAAAAAACAGCCTCACAAATCTCTGGCGCTGAAAAATACTTGTTCGAAGCCCAGAGCGCAGGAGCGCTATCAACTAGTAACAAAGCGAAGACATATGGAATTACATTGTAGGAACATTGTAACATGAACACTTTAATGCCAGACCAGTAATGTCATTTCTGAAGAAATATTTAAAAAATGTAAAAAATTTGAAAAAAACAGCTTTTTTCAATGCTAAAAGAGGTCACAGAATTATTTGTGATTTTTTGGGGAAAAAAAAAAAACCTGTTTAAAGTGAAGAAAAGGTTCGTCCATTGAAATGTATGGGGGGAGCGACAGGTAGCGAGAGGTAATACCTGGCGCTGTGCAAGGCTGAACGCTGGCGCTGTTCGCAGAGGCTTTGAAAATGATGAATCAGACGCTACATGCCGCTATCCCAGTCGCTAAACAGATTCTGCTTGATAAATGTGGAATTGCGTGCCGTGTCTGGCGTTCAACAGTCGCTATCTGTCGCTACCTCTCATTAACCAGGCGCTACCTGACGCTATCCCTTCTTAAATAAGGGCCATTGATTTTCCTTGTCTTCCTACCTGGTTATTCAGCAACAGTGAAATTCTCAGACTTTTCTCATAGTTCTTAATCTTCCCTCTTCAGGTTGTGCTCTCCTGAACTATAAAGAAAGTGAAAGTTAAGGCAACGTGCTATGTTGGCAAATTTTTTATGATATTTTATAAAAGCTAAGTATTCACTTTAAAGAAAGCCAATGATTAAATTGTTCCACACTTGCAAACCAAAAATGTTTCTGCATTTAGCTGCTGATGTGTTGCAGCACTTACATCCTCCGTATTGTGCATCCGCTGGGAATTCAGCGTTCGCCTCCTACCGCCAGCTGTTAGCAGGGCTGCTTTGGCAATCGTTAATGTTGCTGTTATCAAATCTGCAGCAATTTGTTTACTGATTAGTGGTTGGAAAGCTGAGCTTGTTTTAAAGGATATATGTTCTGGAGCAGTGAGGGACAAATAATGTAGGAGTTAGAGACTGCAACGCATCTTCCAGCTGGAAGGTTTGTGATTGGCTGGAATTCAGGTGAATTGGCCATAATTAACCATAACCTCATACACAATAAAATCTTGTTGTGACATATAAATTAAATACACTGCTTAGTTTTCTATTTGCTTTCATTTTATTTTCATTTTTTAGGGAACATTGATGTTGCTAGAATTTATCTCTGTTCTGTTCTCTCGCAGTCTGGACTGATTCTGTATGGGGGTATTGTCTTGGTTGTTTCTATGGTCAAATTTCAGGGAAACATTCACTGTATTCCACATTATTATGCAAATTTGATTTACTGGTGAGTGTCATATAGATATTATTTTTTGTTCTCATGGATTTGAAACTCATGGATTTATTGTTTAATTCAAACACCTGTTCCCAACACAAGGAATAATAGATTTACCCATCACTCCATGCAGTGGGTGGAGCCATGCAAATAATCTCTTTATGTCTTGGTGTCATCCAAGGCACTCAGAGAGCCACTGGGCAATGCCAAGGGTAAATCTATAACTCCTGGTGTTGGGCACTGTGTAAATACTTTGGTATTCACCAATTCCCATCCTCTATACAGCCACATTCTTCAAGCCTTGTGCTAATAGGAGCCACAAGCTCAAAACACGTGTCCACGAGTGGAAGGTGTTTGTGTAAGTTTTTAACTAATCTTAGTTAAAAACTAAGATTAGGGGCATGCCCCTATTACAGGCAGTGAGTGGCATGCCCCTATTACAGGCAGTGAGCGGCATGCCCCTATTACAGGCAGTGAGCAGCATGCCCCTATTACAGGCAGTAAGCAGCATGCCCCTATTACAGGCAGTGAGCGGCATGCCCCTATTACAGGCAGTGAGTGGCATGCCCCTATTACAGGCAGTGAGCGGCATGCCCCTATTACAGGCAGTGAGCGGCATGCCCCTATTTCAGGCAGTGAGTGGCATGCCCCTATTACAGGCAGTGAGTGGCATGCCCCTATTACAAGCAGTGAGCGGCATGCCCCTATTACAGGCAGTGAGTGGCATGCCCCTATTACAGGCAGTGAGCAGCATGCCCCTATTACAGGCAGTAAGCAGCATGCCCCTATTACAGGCAGTGAGCAGCATGCCCCTATTACAGGCAGTGAGCAGCATGCCCCTATTACAGGCAGTGAGTGGCATGCCCCTATTACAGGCAGTGAGTGGCATGCCCCTATTACAAGCAGTGAGCGGCATGCCCCTATTACAGGCAGTGAGCAGCATGCCCCTATTACAGGCAGTGAGCAGCATGCCCCTATTACAGGCAGTGAGCAGCATGCCCCTATTACAGGCAGTGAGCGGCATGCTCCTATTACAGGCAGTGAGCAGCATGCCCCTATTACAGGCAGTAAGCGGCATGCCCCTATTACAGGCAGTGAGCAGCATGCCCCTATTACAGGCAGTGAGCAGCATGCCCCTATTACAGGCAGTAAGCGGCATGCCCCTATTACAGGCAGTGAGCAGCATGCCCCTTTTACAGGCAGTGAGCGGCATGCCCCTATTACAGGCAGTGAGCGGCATGCCCCTATTACAGGCAGTGAGTGGCATGCCCCTTTTACAGGTAGTGAGTGGCATGCCCCTATTACAGGCAGTGAGTGGCATGCCCCTATTACAGGCAGTGAGCAGCATGCCCCTATTACAGGCAGTGAGCCGCATGCCCCTATTAAAGGCAGTGAGCAGTATGCCCCTATTACAGGCAGTGAGCGGCATGCCCCTATTACAGGCAGTGAGCGGCCTGCCCCTATTACAGGCAGTGAGCGGCATGCCCCTATTACAAGCAGTGAGCGGCATGCACCCATTTCAGGCAGTGAGCGGCATGCCCCTATTGCAGGCAGTGAGCGGCATGCCCATATTACAGGCATTGAGCGGCATGCCCCTATTACAGGCAGTGAGCGGCATGCCCCTATTACAGGCAGTGAGCGGCATGCCCCTATTACAGGCAGTGAGTGGCATGCCCCTATTACAGGCAGTGAGTGGTATGCCCCTATTACAGGCAGTGAGTGGCATGCCCCTATTACAGGCAGTGAGCGGCATGCCCCTATTACAGGCAGTGAGCAGCATGCCCCTATTACAGGCAGTGAGCAGCATGCCCCTATTACAGGCAGTGAGCAGCATGCCCCTATTACAGGCAGTGAGCGGCATGCTCCTATTACAGGCAGTGAGCGGCATGCTCCTATTACAGGCAGTGAGCAGCATGCCCCTATTACAGGCAGTAAGCGGCATGCCCCTATTACAGGCAGTGAGCAGCATGCCCCTATTACAGGCAGTGAGCAGCATGCCCCTATTACAGGCAGTGAGCAGCATGCCCCTATTACAGGCAGTAAGCGGCATGCCCCTATTACAGGCAGTGAGCGGCATGCCCCTATTACAGGCAGTAAGCGGCATGCCCCTATTACAGGCAGTGAGCAGCATGCCCCTATTACAGGCAGTGAGCAGCATGCCCCTATTACAGGCAGTAAGCGGCATGCCCCTATTACAGGCAGTGAGCAGCATGCCCCTTTTACAGGCAGTGAGCGGCATGCCCCTATTACAGGCAGTGAGCGGCATGCCCCTATTACAGGCAGTGAGTGGCATGCCCCTTTTACAGGTAGTGAGTGGCATGCCCCTATTACAGGCAGTGAGTGGCATGCCCCTATTACAGGCAGTGAGCAGCATGCCCCTATTACAGGCAGTGAGCAGCATGCCCCTTTTACAGGCAGTGAGCAGCATGCCCCTATTACAGGCAGTGAGCAGTATGCCCCTATTACAGGCAGTGAGCGGCATGCCCCTATTACAGGCAGTGAGCGGCATGCCCCTATTACAGGCAGTGAGCGGCATGCACCCATTTCAGTCAGTGAGCGGCATGCCCCTATTGCAGGCAGTGAGCGGCATGCCCCTATTACAGGCATTGAGCGGCATGCCCCTATTACAGGCAGTGAGCGGCATGCCCCTGTTACAGGCAGTGAGCGGCATGCCCCTATTACAGGCAGTGAGCGGCATGCCCCTATTACAGGCAGTGAGTGGTATGCCCCTATTACAGGCAGTGAGTGGCATGCCCCTATTACAGGCAGTGAGCGGCATGCCCCTATTACAGGCAGTGAGCGGCATGCCCCTATTACAGGCAGTGAGCAGCATGCCCCTATTACAGGCAGTGAGCAGCATGCCCCTATTACAGGCAGTGAGCAGCATGCCCCTATTACAGGCAGTGAGCAGCATGCCCCTATTACAGGCAGTGAGCAGCATGCCCGTATTAAAGGTAGTGTGCTGATGTGCTGAGGTGAGTGCACCCTTAGGTGAAGCAGGTTGATGGGCTGCTCATCAGCTTTTCCATGTTTGGGCCGGCAGCCAAACTCAAACACAGACTTCTGGCTTAAGTCAGTGTTCGGGTTTGGGAACCCAAACTTGCAAAGTTTCGGTTTGGGTTCATCCAACTCTAGTGAAGAGCTAATTTTATTTTTATCCAAAAATAAGTATCAATATAACAATAAATGTTAGCCCTTAGGTATGACCGTGTCAGTGCCAAGCTAGGACAAAGATTTATGGGTCTCAGGGACTATAACCCCCATTCTAGCCAATGTTTTAAAGACAAGTAATGATCAAGAAATAATGTCAGCTAAGTGCACTGTAAAAGGGAAAAACGGGGGGAAGATAGGAAATAGTCAAGAATAGACACTAATGGATATAATTATTAGGCCGCTCTCATGTCATTTACTAGTTCTTTGAATACTTAAGAGCCCTTGTCAAAGGAAAAAACCTTCTAAGATGTCCTCTCATCTAATACATTGTTGACATTGTGAATGAAAGCTATGTTTTAAGGAAATTGGGAAGTATTCATGGAATGTTCTAGACATATGCTTCCTTTCACAATGGGGGTTCACTAAGGTACCAAGTTTTTTCATCTTTTTACTACTTAATAATTAACCTTTCATTGGCAAGCTTGCAGTGACTGTAAAGCCACCATACAGAAATCTAACACTGATCAATAAACGGACCAGTGTTTCCCAACCAGTGGTATGGACAGGGCTGTATTTCCCATTCATCAACCCTAGGCCTGTGCCTGGGGTGTTCATCTGCAGGGGCGCTGCTGTTTTTGCTTTGGTAAAAAGAAGGTGCCTTAATGCCCCCTAACAAAAGCCCCCTCAAGCCACCATTTCTGTGTGTTCAGAGCCTGAACTTTACCCCTTACCCCCTCTGCCCCCTTCACACATTTTCTGCATTTATAACCCCTCACACCATCTTCCCCCTAAACACACACTCCTTGTATTCTACCCCTTGCACCCTTTTTCTTGTATACTTGCGGCCCTTGCAAGTGCTTAAAGTGGTACACCACAGTTTTTTGCTGGCCCTAGACTCTATAAGACTTCAGGGATGGCTGATTCCCTCTCCCTGTGTCTCTGAAAAGTGTTGCTTTCCCAGTATACATTCGCCTTCAGTGACTGCTGAGTCACGCAATCAGTGCTGCAGAGGTGTAGCCCCTGTGCAATCACTGATACTCATAGTGAGAGCCTCACCAGTGGCTACTGATGGGACGGCCTGGAAGGTAACATAGTATGTAAGGCTGAAACAAGGCTTTCATCCAGTTCAGCCTGTTTATTAATGGTCTAGTAGCCATAGTTGGTAATGTTATTACATGCAAGAAAGGCATCCAGGCCACTTTTGAACTCTGATAGTGTATTCTTCATGACTACCTCCTCTGGCAGAGAGATCCATAGTCTCACTGCTCTTACCTTAAATAATCCCCCACATGCTAATGCAAGAAGCATCTTTCCTCTAACCTTAGTGGATGCCCCTGACTTTTACTTACAGTCCTGGCTTTAAATAGATCGTGGGACAGATCTTTGTACTGACCCCAGATATATTTAGACATAGTTATTAGATCACCCCTCCGGGCTCTCTTTTCCGAACTAGATAAACCTAACTTTGACAATCTTTCAGGGTACTGAATGTGGTTTTTAGTGGTTCACTTTTGAACACACTCAAGTTCTGATATGTCCTTCTTATGCACTGGTGCCCAGAACTGTACACAATATTATATATGGTGAACAGTGACTTATACAGGGGTAAAACGATGCTCTGGTCATGGGCACCTATGCCCCTCTTGATGCACCCCATGGTCCTATTTGCCTTGGCAGCTGCTGCCTGGCATTGATTACTACAGTTTAGCTTATTATTTACTAAAGCCCCAAGGTCTTTTTCTCTTGTTGTTTTACCCAGAATTTCCCTATTTAGTGTGTAATTATGGCACCAGATTCTCCTGCCCATGCTGCATGTAATCCACTTTTCCATTAATTACTTTACACAAGTATCATTACTTTACAAGTATCATCCGCAAATATCGAGATTTCACTGTTTAACACATTACCTATATAATTAAAATATATTTTAAAAAGAATTGGGCCCCCTGTGGTAACGGAGAGCCTATTTGAGTATGTACCATTTATAACCACCCTTTGTTGCCTATGCCAATTACTTGGCATATACTCACATTTTCCCCCAGTCCAACCATTCTCATCCTGTGTACCAGTCTTTTATGTGGCACAGTATCAAATGCTTTAAAAAAATCAAGATATATGATATCCAATGACCCCACCTGATCCAGTCTTTAATGTACTTCCTTATAAAAGCTGATGAGGTTTGTCTGGCAGGAGCTGTGACAGACGCTCTGCCTTTTGGATGTCATCACTATTCGATTGCCCACCAGGTCATTCACTGGCCTTTTCTTAATTAGGTTCCAGACAATGTCATTGTATTTTGATACTGTTACAGGCAATGTCATTGTATTTTGGAGTGTATTACAGACTGCCATTGTGTTGATTGATTACGTCACAGACAATGGCATTGTTCTGACTGATTGTGTTACAGACGTCTATTGTGTTGCTGATTGCGTCACCGGCAGAGTTGAGGGATTGTGTGCCCTGCTCCCATTGGTCTGTGTATTTGTCATGCAGTCCTCCATCAGGTCCATGGGGGAGGTCCCCTTGCATGGAGGCTTGCATATAAGGCCCAGTGTGGCACTAATAAAGTTCTACTTCACCTTCACCCTCAATACTGAAGTTCTGTCTCTTATTGGGGGAAACGCTATATTACAATTCACTAGCCCTTGTAAGGGCTGTTCCTGTTTCCTCACGGACGACTCTGGAATTCCAGCAGCACCTCTTACGATTGGGAAAAGGATGTCTCGGGTGGTGAAGCCCTCCGGCGATAAGGGTTATCGCTACAGGAGCGATTTCTCATAAATCCATGCTGATGAGGAGTAACAAGCTACCTTCACAAAGACATCTCTTAGAAAGCCTTCGAAAAGCTTGCTCCCCACAGATTTTAAACTTACTGGTCTGTAGTTCCCAGGTTCCCCTTTAGAGCCCTTTTTGAATATTGGCACCACATTCGCTATGCGCCAATCCTGTGGAACAGTCCCTGACATTATGGAATCTTAAATATTAAGAATAGTTCTCTATTACTGTATATAATTCCCTTAACACACGGGGATGAATGCCATCTGGTCCTGTGGATTTGTCTTTTTTAATCTGTTTATGGCAGTACCGCACCTCTTCCTTGGTCAGACAGGTGACATTTAACAGGGGGTATGGGTTATCGCTCCACATTTCACATGGCATATCATGTTCCACTGTGAATATGGAAGCAAAGAAGAGTTTAGTACATAGGCTTCTTATGCATTCCCCTCTATAGTTGCCCCCTCCTTGCTTTTTAAGGGGGGCACACTTTCAGGCTTGTATCTTTTACTGTTTACATAGCTGTAGAATTTTTGGGGGTTAGTTTTACTCTCTTTGGCAATCCGTCTTTCCACCTCCAGCTTTACCGCCCTTATCTTTTGTTTACATTGTTTATTTTCCTTTAAATGCGCTATTTTTGTTATTCATTCCCCCTTTAACCCTTTTGTTTAGACACTCTTCTACCCTTTTTATTCCTGTAAGGTATATATCTATTGTATTGTGTATTAAGAATTTCTTTTAAAAGTATGCCATTTGGTGTCCGTGCTTTTGTTTTTTATGACATTTTCCCAGTCAAAGAGGTTTAGGGCATCTCTAAGCTGGTCAAATTTAGCCTTTCTGAAGTTCTGTGTTTTTGTGGCTCATTGATAAGGAATCCTAGTGACAGTGAAGGAGAAATTAATAATATTATCATCACTGTTTCCAAGGTGTCCCCTGACCTTTACTTGTGTTATTTAGTTTGGTAAATTGGTTAGTATTAAGTTCAAAATGGCCCTCAATTAGGATATCCTGTACACAGCCTTTGGTCAGAAATGTCTCGTGCAGATTGTAGTATGAAGGCTTGAGGGGTAATGTCTCTGTCTTATCAAGCAAACTGCCAATTAAGGATGCAGATCTAGTACTGATGCAAGCGTCCATGAAAGTGGTGGACATTGGTGTACTGGTGACAGTGGTGCATTTGGTAAAACTCTGGGAGGTGTGCCAGCAGAGATGAAACAGTTTAAACCACTGCCGCCTGCAAAACTTTGCGACCAGAAGCAGCATCAGCTGAGGCCCTAACATCAACCTTGTAAAACTTAGAAAAAGTATGAACAGAAGACCAGGTAGCGGCCTTGCAAACTTGTTCAACAGAAGCTTGGTGCTGAAAAGCCCAAGAGGCACCAATAGCATGAGTAGAATGAGCAGTAAGGCGGAAGGGAGGCTCCTTCCCCTTAGCAGAATTGGCCTGTACCACAGCCTGGCGGATCCACTTGCTGATAGTGGACTGGAGCCAGACCCTTCTTAGGTCCAGACGGGAGCACAAAAAGAGCATCAGTCTTTCTGAAGGATTCAGTAGCCACCAAATAGAACTTCCTTGTCCTGTCCACATCCAGAGAGTGTAAAACCCGCTCCTTAGAGTTACTAGGATTAGGGCATAGAGAAGGCAAAACAATGTCCTGATTGAGATGAAAAGCAGACACAACCTTAGGCAGAAAATCTGGCTTAAAACGAAACACCACCTTGTCCTGGTGTCTCTCAAAGTAAGGAGATTTGATGGAAAGTGCCGCCAACTCAGAAACAGGCCTAACAGAAGTGATAGCCACCAAAAAGACTACCTTAAGCGTCAAAATGGACAAAGGGGCCTCACACAAAGGCTCAAAGGGAGACCCCTGCAAGGCAGATAAGACCAAGTTCAAATCCCAGACTGGTAACATAGGCTTACGTGGAGGACGCACGTGAGTAACCCCCTGGAAGAAAGTCTTGACCAGACGATGGTGAGCAAAGGATCTTTGGAAGAAAATGGCCAAAGCAGAAACATGACCTTTAAGGGTACTAATTTGAAGACCCAAATCCAAACCATGTTGCAGAAATTCCAGAATCCTAGGGATAGAAAACACCCGACAGGGAAGCGACTTAGACTCGCACCAGTCAATGTAAGCATGCCATACCTTATAGTAGATGGATGACGAGGACTTCTTCCTAGCCCGAATCATGGTATTAACAACAGAGGCAGGCAGCCCCTTTTCCATCAAGATGGAGATTACAGCAGCCAGGCCGTTAAAGCCAGCGTTTGTAAATTGGGATGGCGTAGCTGTCCCTGAGTGAGCAGGTCTGGATCCTTGGGCAGGGCATGCTGATCCACTGCCAACTGCACGACGTCTGCGAACCACACCCTTCTTGGTCAATAGGGGGCCACCAGAATGGTTGGCACCCCTTCCTGGGCAATCTTGCGCAGCACCCTGCCCAGCAGAGGAAAAGGAGGGAACACATAGAGGAGCTGAAAGCTCTTCCAAGACATTGCAAGTGCATCCATGGCCAAGGCCAGTGGATCCTGTGACAGAGAGACAAAGACCGGAAGCTTGTGATTGTGACAGGACGCAAACAGATTCACATCTGGCTGACCCCAGAGGTGGCACAGGGAGCGAAACACCCTGCTGCTGAGGGACCATTCTCCCAGACGAGAAGTCCCCCTACTGAGGGAGTCTGCCTCCAGATTCTCCACCCCCAGGATGTACACAGCTGAGATGCAGGGAACATTCTCCTCCGCCCAAGACAGTATCAAGGACACTTCCTTGAGGGCCCTCTTGCTCCGGGTCCCTCCCTGATGATTGATGTAGGCAATCGCCGTCTGGTTGTCCGAGCGGACCTGAACCGCCCGTCCCCGAAGGTGTGGAGTCAATTGGGCGAGAACCAACCTTATCGCCCTCAGTTCCAGAATGTTGATATGGTTGTGGGCCTCCTGAGGGCCCCACTGACCCTGGAATTTCAGGGATTTCCAGAAGCCCCCCCAACCTGTCAGACTGGCATCTGTGGTGACTGTCTCCCAGCACGGGGCCAGAAAGGATCTGCCCACCAACAGGTTTTTTGAGTCCAGCCACCACGAGAGAGACCTTCTGGCCAGAGGGAACAGAACCAACACCTGATCCAGGGACCGAGGGTCCCGATCCCATACCGACAAGAGGTGAAGTTGAAGAGGTCTCATGTGAAACTGAGCGTATGAACCGCCTTGAAGCAAGACACCATCAGGCCCACCAACTGCATCCCCTGCCGGATGGAGGGATGAGGGCAAGACATAGAAGCCTGGCTTGGGCTTGAAGACTCTCCACCTTCTGCTAAGGGAGAAAAATCTTGACTTGAGATGTATCCAGAGTCATGTCCAGAAAGGACCGCACCATTGACGGTGACAGGAAAGACTTGGGGTGGTTGATCACCCAGCCGAAAGACTCCAGTGCGGACACCACCAGCTGGGTATCCAGCTCGGCCTGCTGGAAGGACTGAGACGTGATGAGAATGTCGTCCAAGTAAGGAAGGATGCGAATGCCCTGAGATCTCAGCAGAGCCATTACGCCCACCAGCACCTTGGTGAATACCCTGGGAGCCGAGGTGATACCGAAAGGCAAGGCCACAAATTGGGAGTGCTGATCCTCCAGAGCGAACCTGAGGAATCTCTGATGACCTGGAAAGATTGGTACATAAAGGTAAGCGTCCTTGATATCTACAGAGGTCATGAAGTCGCCCGGTCGTAGTGAATTGACAGATGAGCGCAGAGTCTCCACGCGAAAGTGTTTGAACCTGACAAATTTGTTGAGGCGCTTTAAATCCAGGATGGGTCTGATGGACCCGTCTTTTTTGGGGACAGTGAAAAGATTGGAATAGTAGCCTCTGCTCCTTTCTCTCAAAGGAACCTGGCAGATGATCCTCAACTCCAAAAGGTTTTGGACAACAAGGCACAGACCCTGAGCTGACAGGGGGTTTTGAGCCATCCGGGATTTGATGAATCTTGGGGGCGGCCAGGCTGCAAACTCTATCTTGTAACCGGAGGACACTACCTCCTGAATCCACCGGTCTGAGACGTGAAGCCTCCAGACGTGAGCAAAGAGCCAAAACCGTCCCCCCACCCGGATGGGTGAGGGCGCCCCTTCATGCCTGAGGGGGCTTGGGTGAGGATTTTGGCTTGGGATCCCAGGAGAGGCCAGGACGGCCACGTCCTCTGCCCCTTCCCCAGTGGTCTCCACGGGCCCCAGTAAAGGAGACTCCTCGGCCAGCTCTGGAACCACGGAAGGATGGGAGAAAGGCACCCATCCCCCGAAAGGACCGGGACGGCCTCCTACGTTGAGGTATCCTACTGCCCCTGGCAAACAAATCCAAGCGTTCACCAAAGAGGCGCAGGCCCTTGAAAGGGAAACCAGTGAGAGCCTTCTTAGCAGCATTATCAGCTACCCACTGACGTAGCCAGATAGAGCGGCGTATAGCCACCAACAGGGCAGAAGTCCTACCACACATTCTAATGGCATCATCCATGGCAGAAAGAATATATGCAATAAATTCCTCACAAAGCAGGAGAGATATATACTCTTCTCTACCCGCATCCTCAGATGCCCCATCCAAGAGACACTTAAGCACCCCTATGGCAATAGCCATAATAGCAGAGGCACAAACCGGGCGCAGCGCGTCCCCACACAGGCAAACGCATGACAGGCCAGTTGGTCCAAGCGCCCGTCCTCACTATCCCACAGGGTAGTAGTATCAGGAGAATGCATGACAGATGTATTGGACAACCCGAGAACGGGGGCATCCACCTCGGGAGGACATGACCAACGCTTAACAACATCAGCAGGAAAGGGATACCTCTTGTCCCAACTCTTAGGCACCCCTGGCAGCTTGCTAAGTCATTCCCATTCCTTCAGCACTAGATTATTAAAGTGAGACTGCTCAGGGAACTCCCAGCGTGGCTTAACCGTATGAAAAAGCTCACCCTGCTGCTGCGGAGCCACTGCCGGGGGAGAAATACAAAGCACTTCAAAAATGTGACTCAGCAATCTGTCAGTGTCATCAGGGGACCACGGGTCTTCCCCAAAGGGAGTCCCAGTACCACCGTAAAACTTAGGTTGTTCCTCAGAGGATTCAGAATCAGAAAATAGTGAGTAAGGGGGGCCCCATCTTCTACAGGGAAGAGGGAAACCGCAGGTGATAAATGCCGCTTCTTGGCAGAAGCCTTACACGGGGCAGACCCAGCAAGATGTTTTTCAATGCTGGCCACCCATGCAGCTAAATTAGGTTGAGACTCCCCGCTAGTATGCCCCTCGGTGGGGCTCAGATGTAAGCGTGGGGGGTAGGTGAGGCCAGAGGGGGCGCACCGCCAGCCCAGACTGCATCGCAAGTACCTGCTGGGCACAGGGTACACAAACCCTGACATCATCACTTATGGGGGATACCTCACGCACAACACATAGCCGGGCTTGTCCCGAAAGAACCCCAGGCCCATTATCCCCAGAAGCCTCCATATGGTGATTTGAATGGCACAACAGTAAGGGTTAACGCTAAAGAGCTACCAGGGATGCCCCAAGAACCCGCTAGGGAAGTGGGAGATAGTGAGGGGAGATGGTCAGGAGAAACCACAGTGCCGCAGTTTTAACCCGCCTGAAAGACATAACAAAAAAATTCCCATAAGAATACAGCAGAAAGGAATATCCTGAGAAAAAACCACCCCACCGGGGTTACTCACAGACAGCAGAGAGCCAGCAGCACACGCAGCTAAGGACAGGCAAAATGGCGTCCGCTGACCTCGAGGGGCGGGCCGTGGAGACTTGATGTGAAAATTGTCATCCACAGAGCCCGCCCCCCCCCCCCCGAAGAGCGTGAAACGTGCCCACGTGATCCGGCCGGCCAATAGCAGCCCGGCAGCTCTGAGGTAAATTATGCCGCCGTCCGCGGATCGCTGTACAAGCGTGCGACGGCGGCGTACAAGGCGACAGTAACACCGTACAGTTAAAACATAAAATACAGTTTTATACCACTAGTCACCCCCCCCCCCCCCCCCCGGAGATCTCCCGGAGGGAGAGCAAGGCAGGAATGTGAAAGGATTTCCAGGGAGACGACGGCGCCCAGTAGACAATGGGAGGTTGAGCCTGGCAGAAACCCATGGAGCAGGGGGGCATCCCAAAAGGCTCACCATCAGCCTGAACTGCCTACCCTGTTAGAGCAGGGACTGCGGTAGGAGCATAGCTCCTCAGCACCTAACTGGAGCTTACTGACCTACCTTCACCCGAACCTTGTCAGCCGAAGCTGGGAGGCAGCAATATGGAACGGAACGGGTGGGAATAGTCCTGCAGGGCCACAGGCATATAAGCCCCGCTCACCTGTGCCACATAGAGAGCTATCTTCTATCTTCGCAGCCCAGACTGCAGAAAAGGACTGGGGAATTTGTGGGAGGTCCCTGACTTATATAGGGCCGGGAGGAGCCACAAGCTGTTTTCTGCAGTCCAGCGCCATCTTGTGGATGTATTACCCAGGAGTAAGGAATATTCTGGAACAGGACGTGCTGTATACTTAGAATATAAATATCAGTAGCTTACCTTTTATTAAGTGGTTAAAGTGCTGCCCTTCCTGTACTGTAGATGAGGAAAATCATTTCCTCATTCAGCTTTCAGTCCCCACCCTGCTGATCTGGTCCATCAATCAACCTTCAGTGGACCAAGAAAGACCCCTACTCCCTGCCCATACGTCCTTATTGGCTGTCTCTATCTGCAGCTCATCACAGTGTGCTTACAGCTGTTGTCACACCCACCATTTGTCTATTTTTTTTATACTTTTTTCAATGCTCTAATACTTTTAAAGATAACTTCGGAACTTCATGGTCTATATGGAAATGGATTGAAGATTAGGACAGTTCTGCGATACTCTCATCGGGATAAGGTGTTAAGGTAGTAAGCTTGTTGTCAGAGTAGGCCTGGCAAAGCCTTAGAGTGACTTCACGCTTTATTGATACTGACTGATTACTGACGCTGCTCTTTCTTCAGAAGTGGCTACAGAGTTGTTTGTTGGAGCAAGAGAGGTAAGTTGTGATGTTCAAGAGTGCCTGTTGGTTCTTAGTTTTGGAGGTGCACATCCTCTTGGTTAACGCAGGTGGGTGTAACTTTGCAACGAGAGGAAAGCAAGATTAGTACTCACTGTTCAGCTGAGAAGATGGAACAGGCTCTGCTTGGTCACTGCAAATGAGCAGTTGTTAGGTATCTGGTTACATTCTATTAGTGTTGGCAGTGATACGTGTTCTTTTGCATCAAGTGAGGAAACAACAAATCCATTAACCATTCTGCCATAGGCCTTCTTAAACCCAGAGCAGGTTCTGAGTGTGTATGGTTTAGTTGGCTCCTTTATGCCAAAGATCAAAGAATTCAGGTTTAATTAGGGAGCTATTGTTTTAATCATCTAGGATAGGGTAAATTCTAATGGTCTTTACTGGGCGCCCATTTGGGTAAACCTCACTAAACACATTTTGGTGCAGTGTTGCAGATTAGGATCACATCTGTTCATTACTGTATAGAGAGAGAAACATCCCTCATCTTCCCTGACAGGTTCTGTCCTTTCCTGTAGCTCCCCACCATGGTCTATAGCAGGGCTAATGTAGTTAGATATTGTGTGTTGTCAGGAGAAGAAGTAGGATGCATGGCTGTTATGTGCCTGTCACTGTTGCAATCTGCGCCATTGACTTCAGCCTTACAGTCTCTGACAATGTGATCTCAGAACGAGCAGCATCTGTAGCATGTGTGGGTTTTTTTTTAAAGTGGACCAACACCGAGAGGTGATCGGCCCGGAAATCTATAAGATTCCCGGGCCGATCACCTCCCACCCCGCGGGACATCCGAGATCGGGATGTCCCGCGGGGTGAAACCCCCCAAAAAAACCCCAAACACCTTACCTGATCTTCGGCGGCGGCCGGCCGCCGTCGCCTCCCTCGCGCCCCTGTAGGCGTGCTCGCGCCCGCGCCGGCCGTCTGCGAATGGCCGGCGGGGGCGCGCGCGCGCCGAAAGTGACGCGAGGGAGGCGGCGGCGGCGGCGGCGGCAGCCGCTTGGACGTTCCTGATCCCCGCCTGGACGTTGGCGGGGATTGGACCGTCCAGTCACGTGGGAGCGGGGACAGGTAAGATTTTGGGGCTTTCTGGGGGGTTTCACACAGCGGGGCACCCCCGATCGGGGTGCCCCGCCGAAGTGGACCAAAACCCAGGATAGTCAAAATCCTGGGTGTTGGTCCACTTTAAGAAGTTCTCTGCGCTCCTGTAAAGTCTTTGCCCTGAACCCCCGGCATTGGTTTAGAGTATAAGGTTTCTTAACAGAAGAGGATGTAACGGGTGTAACATCTGTCATTCTAGTACTTACAACACCCCTAGAGTCTCTCTATTTAGATGTGGTACTGTCATACCTTGTGTTTGATGATGCTGGAGCTGACATACCAGGTTCAATGATGTAGAAGCTGGGGGTCATTCCTCATGCAGGCTTGATCTCTAATGAACCTGCAAAAGTAAGAGAGGGGAATAAAGGGGAAATGACACATCATGCTCTCTCTTGTACTTGGAGCCTTGCGCTGCCCATTTCTCCTGCATGCTGTATGGCAGTTTTGCTACCACTGGGCTCACACCATGGGTGGTGTCAAGGTAACTCAGTTCTTTCAGATACAGGTCTGATTTAGCTTGCTCCAGTTCCATTAGGTCATTCAAGTCTTGAAGCTTGCCAGTTTTTTTGACCTTGACTCTGGGAAAGTTGTGGAGTCTCTAAAAAAATGCAAACTGTATGGCTTCAGAGCTGCCGTAGGTTTGCTCAAGTCTCT
Organism: Gastrophryne carolinensis; assembly: GCA_027917425.1. NCBI lineage: Eukaryota > Metazoa > Chordata > Amphibia > Anura > Microhylidae > Gastrophryne > Gastrophryne carolinensis. Next base: position 92,291,580 of record CM051237.1, read on the forward strand.
ACAAAGAAGTGTTGAGACCTGCAGTAGGATAGCCCACGTGTACTGATCTTGGTCTCTTAATGCGGTCAGTGGATTCTGGTCCTAGCCAGTTGATGAGCATGTCTAACCCCTTTCTAGCAATGACGTTAAGGTCTGCTATTTCAGCTTTGAAGGATGATCTCCAGGCCCTGTGGCTCTCGGTACAGTCGTCAAACCTGAAGAGACTAACCTTGATAAGCTCCCTGTCTAGCATGTACCTGGCGAAGTCAGACAAATCTGATCTGTCACTTCTTGTTGCCAGTTTAACTTGTGGTCCCTTTTGGGCATGTAAGGATGAGCAGTACCAATGTGAAATGACGTTTCAAGGGTTCAAGTCCATTGGCTGCAGCTTAAACTGTGGTGCTGCAGCCGGAACCTTGCTGTTGTTTGGTGGTTATATCTGTTGGTGTGTGGGCTCATTCTTGGGATTAATTGCAGGTGGCAATGATAGCTGAAGCACTGAGATCTTGGGTCTGAGAGGTTGCATGAGATTACTGGTGGGAGTTATGAGAGCTGACTGCTTTGTGGCTGAATCTTCCCCTTCTTGTGGGATGAGACAGTATAGGTGAGTACTCTGATCTAGTGCTTGCTCAAGGACCTTTAACTTGGCTTTTTGTGGCGGCTTCTTCCCTTTGTGTTTGAAGGATTTTAAGTTGGTCTTCTTTGTCTGCCCTATGGGCTTGTGCATCTAGCTGGTGAGGAAATGTTAAAAAGAGAGCGAAAAGGGGTGATTTTGGAAAAGATACAAAAAATGTTCTAATAACTTCTAAGATGGTGATCTAATAACTATGTATAAATATATTCGGGGTCAATACAAAGATTTGCCCCACAATGTGTGGGACAGATCTATAACCTAACCTGAGGTTAAATCTATTCCCCTAACCTGAGGGCATCCACTAAGGTTAGAGGAAAGACACTTCTTGCAATGGCACTATGGAACTCTCTTCCAGAGGAGATAGTCATGAAGAATATACTAAAAGAGTCTAGCAGCTATGGCTACTAGACCGCTAATAAACAGGCTGAACTGGAAGGGCCAAAGACTTTTTTTCAGCCTAACATTCTATGTTACAAACATGAAAGGATGGTGACTTACAGAGATGGAGGGAAATGTGTAAAACATATGGAGAATGAGGGGGAATATGGAAAGAGCAGAAGCATATGTGGAAAAGGAAAGGATGGGGAAATGTGAACATGAAGATGAAAAGAATGTGAAAGGGAGAAAGAAGGAAACAGAGAAATATGGAGCCACCCATCAAAAGAATTAAACAGAAGACATAGACACAGAAAGGTCAACAAAAAGGAATAATTAAGGAAGGAAAGAGAGAGAGAGAGAAATTGATGAAGGCAGTGAGCAAACTAGAGAAAGATAGAGGGAATGTCTGCTGAGCCAGGTTATATATATATATATATATATATATATATATATATATATATATATAGTGCATATATGGTTTCTTTTGGTGCCCTATTTAAGAGAGGAGATACAACTGTTAAAACAATTCTAGCTATGTCTGTATTCATTCTATATCCTGGTTATACAAATGAAATATTCTGATCATTTAAAGTGGATAAAAACCCGCTAGCAAGGAGTCGGGGATGTGGCCAGCCAGCTGGATCATGTTGCTGCAGCACCATTGAGATCAGTCAACTGAAAATTTTACAAGTGCCACTGAGCGTGGCTTAGGCGGTGGAAAGCCTGGTTAACTTTGAAAACCGGGCCACCACCAAGCTGGCAGCATCACCCAGCTGCTCGGGCAGAAGGGGGGGGGGGGCAGGGGGATGAGCGGTGGACCCAGAAATGGGATTCCATCTGCTTTAAAGTATATTCATTGTCAGGAATGTTTCCTAACACAAAGATATAGTGACACCCAGTGGCTGCTGCAAACATGGCAGCTGTTCTAGAAAAAAGAGATTACTGGAGTTCTGTCAGCATGTGCTGTATTTGCAATAGTTAATATTGTTTATATATATATTCATTTATAGAGTGTCATCGTCTTCCATGGTGCTCTACAAGGTGAAAATGACTAACATGGTAAAACAAATCTAATACACAGAATATTATGTGTCAGATGTAATGGAATAAAATAAGAGTGAGGGCCTGCACGTGTGAGCTTACAATCTAAAGGGTAGAGGTGGAGGCATAAGGTTGGGTCACATTGGGTGGAGTAGTATGTACTAAGCATGGTGGCAAGTGCTTCAAAAGCTTTTCAAGATCATGAACTTGATTGCTTAAGCCAGATGATAGGATTGTTTGTAAAGTTTTCTAGGACACTTTTAGGGTTTTAAATGTTTGAAGCGCAAGCTCTCGTTCAATGAGAGCCATCTACCATCTACCATGTCAACATCCTTCATTTAGATAAGCTGGAGCAGGAGTTTGTGCACGGCGGAGGATACAGGGGAGTCCTTTGCTGAAAGGAAGTAAACACGGCAAAGGGCTCTGATTGGACGAGAGCTTGAGCATATGCCATTGTTACAAATTCATATCTGGTAAGTGGCATTGGCATTACCCTTACACTCTAATAATACTAGGGCTGTCTGGGCCTGCAGCAGTACCACGTACTTCCAGTACTAATCATGGGTGGTATATGGGCTGGGTGTTAGACTCACAAGGTTCCTTGGGCTTTACTGGCTTAATGCATCGCAAGGCATCAGGCACTTTGCTTCAACAGTATTTTATGTAGCAATAAATTGGTAAGCAGGAAGGGTGTGTCCAGTACTTTCTATCTGTAGGAAGTGCAACAGGTTAAACATACACAGATGTAGGCGGACATAATGATCCTTTGTTATTTTTGGCCTAGGTGCTGTTTGTTGGCAGCCTCTTATCCCATGATCCTGTGATTACACCCTATGACTCTTTCTTTTGTCTTTAAATAGGTGCCAGGAACTTTGTGGAATCCATGCCACATCCAGATGCAGGTGACAGTCTACAAGTCACCTTCCAAGGGTCAAGTAATAACAGACAAGAAACAGATGGTGACACAGAATTATTTTGCCAGGACAGATGCAGACACAGAATTATTTTGCCAGGACAGATGCAGACACATAATTATTTTGCCCAGGACAGATACAGACACAGAATTACTTTGCGCATGACAGATGCAGGCGCAGAATTACTTTGCCAAGGACAGATGCATATGCAGAATTACTTTGAGCAGGATAGATACATACAGAATTACTTTGCCCAGGACAGATGCAGACGCAGAATTACTTTGAGCAGAATAGATACACATGCAGAATTATTTTGCCCAGGACAGATGCAGATGCAGGATTACTTTGAGCAGGATAGATACACATTCAGAATTACTTTGCCCAGGACAGATGCAGACGCAGAATTACTTTGAGCAGGATAGATACACATGCAGAATTACTTTGCCCAGGACAGATGCAGACGCAGAATTACTTTGCCCAGGACAGATGCAGATGCAGAATTACTTTGCCCAGGACAGATGCAGACGCATAATTACTTTGCCCAGGACAGATGCAGACGCTGAATTATTTTGACCAGGACAGATGCAGAATTACTTTGCCCAGTACAGATGCAGACGCTGAATTATTTTGACCAGGACAGATGCAGACGCAGAATTACTTTGAGCAGGATAGATACACATGCAGAATTATTTTGCCCAGGACAGATGCAGATGCAGAATTACTTTGCCCAGGACAGATGCAGACGCAGAATTACTTTGCCCAGTACAGATGCAGACACTGAATTATTTTGACCAGGACAGATGCAGACGCAGAATTACTTTGCCCAGTACAGATGCAGACGCTGAATTATTTTGATCAGGACAGATGCAGACACAGAATTACTTTGCCCAGTACAGATGCAGACGCTGAATTATTTTGACCAGGACAGATGCAGACACAGAATTTTTTTGGCCAGGACAGATGCAGATGTAGAATTATTTTGCCAAGAACAGATGCAGACACAACATTATTTTGCCAGTATATATGCAGACACAGAATTATTTTGCCCAGTACAGATGTAGAAGCAGAGTTAATTTGCTCAGGACAGATGAAGAAGAAGAATTATTTTGCCCAGGACAGATGTAGAAGCATAAATATTTTGTGCAGGACAGATGAAGACACAGATTTATTTTACCCAGGACAGATGCAGACACTGAATTATTTTGACCAGGACAGATGCAGAAGCAGAATGGATCTGATTAAATGATCCCCCGCATTTAAACATTGAGTCTGTCTGGGATTGCATAAAGGGACAGAATAAGCCTATATCCACAGAAGATCTGGGATTACTTCCCCAAGATGTGTGAAACAAACTCCCCGGCCAACAAACTCTGTGTGTGAAAAACTGTGTGCAAGTGTTCCTAGAAAAATTATTGCTGTTTTGAAGGCAAAGGGTGTTCATACTAAATACTGGTTAGACTTTATTTAGATTTCTTTTGTGTTCAAAAAGACAATTCTGTGAGTACTCACCTGTAGAATTGCTTTTCTATGCATGGCACGGCCTGCTTCCAGAAGTCCTTACGTATGGGTTATTTCGCCACAAGGTGGCGCAGTGTACTGCAGAAGAGTTGTGGCTCCTCCCGGTACCATATAAATACGGAATCACCATAGACTTATCCAGTGTTGACAAGCAGTTATTCAAGAAATCGGGAGATAATAAAAGTAAAAAAGGTAACAAACCCCAACTAACTTGTTACAATCACCATAAAGAGGCAACCAAGAATAACGATAACAAGGGTGGGGTGAAGCAGGCTGTGCCATGCATAGTAAAAGCAATTCTACAGGTGAGTACTCACAGAATTGTCTTTTTCCTATTGCATGGCACGGCCTGCTTCCAGAAGTCCTTACCTATGGGACGTCCAACAGCAGTGACCTTAAAGTAGGGTGGGATCCCAAAAGAGTAACAACAAAATACAATCTATATACTCCGCACTACACAACAAAATACATATGTGTGCAAGCCTCCAACTGAACCTTTCCACTTAGGATTAGTGGTACCTGAGAACAGAGCATAAATGGGAGCTGCCAGACTAAGCCCCCCTTTGGTCCAGGGAATTAAATGTGCCGTACCACCATTAGTATAAAAATATATCAACTTTATTATATACCACAAATGAAAACGAAGTGGTGAGATTTTGGCCACGCAACGCGTCGCTTGCTCTTGGTCTGGGTATCGTTGGATGCTGGCTACGTTAATATGGTGATGTAAAACTTCTTGTACTTACTTGTACTTACCTTTATTATTATTATAGGTTAGTTACCATTGATATGCACAGCGCGTTGCACTTTAATTGATTGGTCTGGCACAAGATTCATGTGCTCAGATAATTGTTTATGGCACTTAGCACTTTTGTGTAATATTGTAGCACAATTTGATAGTTTAGTCATTTAATTTTTACACTTTTATAATATGTGGTCTTTTGTTGTTATATATTGTATTTAATGTTATGTATTTATCTATTCACATTGTCATGAATTTGTAGCACTATAGAGTACACTATTTCTTTAGTTTTGTAACAACACTTGAAGGGAGCATCAGGGAACCCCTTATACTGCATCAATTACTTTTGTATCTTATAGCATGAATAGCCAGCTTTTTCATCCCAATACCCGATGTTTTTAGTTATGTGTTTTTAAATTAAATGTAGTATGTCTGTTTTCATTTGTGGTATATAATAAAGTTGATATATTTTTATACTAGTGGTGGTGCGGCACATTTAATTCCCTGGACCAAAGGGGGGTTTAGTCTGGCAGCTCCCATTTATGCTCTGTTAAAAGAGTAAAAACAGGCAGTATAAACCACTACTGCCTGAAGTACCTTGCGGCCAAAAGCAGCATCAGCCAAGGCCTTAACATCAACCTTGTAAAACTTGGAAAAAGTATGAACAGAAGACCAAGTTGCGGCCTTACGAACTTGTTCAACAGAAGCTTGGTGCTGAAAATCCCAAGACGCACCAATAGCACAAGTGGAATGAGCAGTAACCCTAAAAGGAGGAACCTTCCCCCTGGCAGAATAGGCCTGCTCCACCGCCTGACGGATCCACTTGCTGATAGTGGATTTAGCAGGAGGCAAACCCTTCCTAGGACCAGTAGGAAGAACAAAAAGAGCGTCAGACTTCCTGAAAGACTCAGTGGCAACCAAATAAAACTTCAGAGCCCTGACAACATCCAAAGAGTGAAGAGTCCGCTCCTTGGAATTAGCAGGGTTAGGACACAAAGAAGGCAAAGCAATGTCCTGATGAAAAGCAGACACAACCTTAGGCAAGAAATCTGGCTTAAGCCGAAACACCACCCTATCCTGATGCCTTTCAAAATAAGGAGGTTTGATGGAAAGCGCCGCCAGCTCAGAAATTCGCCTGACAGAAGTAATGGCCACCAAAAAGGCCACCTTAAGAGTCAGAATGGGCAAAGCAGCCCCACGTATAGGCTCAAAGGGAGGACCCTGCAGAGCAGACAATACCAGATTCAGGTCCCAAACTGGTAGCATAGGCTTACATGAGTAACTCCCTGGAAAAAAGTCTTAACCAACCGGTGATTGGCAAAGGATCTTTGGAAAAAAATTGCCAGAGCTGACACCTGTCCCTTGAGGAAAGTTGAAGGCCCGAATCCAAACCATGCTGCAAAAATTCCAGAATCCAGGGGATAGAAAACACCCGACAAGGAAGAGACTTGGACTCACACCAGGCAATGTAAGCATGCCAGATCCTGTAGTAGATAAAGGACGAGGATTTCTTCCTAGCTCTAATCATGGTATCAACAACAGAAGCCGGCAAACCCTTATCCATCAGGATGGAGGTTTCAGCAGCCAAGCCATTAAAGCCAGCGTTTGTAAATTGGGATGGCACAGTTGTCCCTGAGTGAGCAGATCTGAATCCTTGGGCAGGGCATACTGATCTACTGATCTACTGCCAACTGCACAATGTCTGCAAACCACACCCTCCTTGGCCAACAGGGGGCCACCAGAATGGCTGGTACCCCTTCCTGGGATATCTTGCGCAGCACCCTGCCCAGCAGAGGGAATGGAGGAAACACATAGAGGAGCCGAAACTCCATCCAAGGCATTGCTAGTGCATCCGTGGTGAAAGGCCAGAGGGTCCTGTGACAGGGAGACAAACCTGGGAAGCTTGTGATTGTGGCGGGACGCAAACAGGTCCACATCCGGCTGACCCCAGCGGCGACACAGGGAGTGAAAAATCTTGTTGCTGAGGGACCATTCCCCCAGCCGAGACGTCCCCCTGCTCAGGGAGTCTGCCTCCTGGTTCTCCACCCCCAGAATGTAAACCGCTGAGATGCAGGGGACATTCTCTTCTGCCCAAGACAGTATCAGAGACACTTCCTTGAGGGCTTGCTTGCTCCGAGTCCCTCCCTGATGATTTATGTAGGCAACCGCCGTCTGGTTGTCCGAGGTTGTCAGCTGAGACAGAACCAACCTGATCGCCCTCAGTTCCAGAACATTGATGGGAGCATGGGCCTCCTGGGGGCCCCACCCACCCTGGAACTTCAGAGACTTCCAAAAGCCCCCCCAACCGGTCAGACTGGCATCCATGGTGACAGTCTCCCAGCATGGGGGCAGAAAGGTCCAGCCCACTAGAAGGTTCCCTGAGTCCAGCCACCATGAGAGGGACTGTCTGGCCAGGGGGGACAGAGCAAACTCCTGATCCAGGGACACGGTCCCAATCCCAAACTGACAAGAGGTGCAACTGAAGAGGTCTCATGTGAACCTGAGCAAAGGGGAAACAACGCCTCGAAACAACCATCAGGCCCACTAACTGCATCCCTTGCCGGATGGAAGGATGGGGACACAAGAGCAGAGTCTGTGCCTGCTTCTGAAGACCCTCCACCTTCTGCTGAGGCAGGAATACCTTGACTTGAGAGGTATTCAGAGTCATGCCCAGAAAGGCCTTTACCAAAGACGGAGACAGTGAAGACTTGGGATAGTTGATCACCCAGCCGAAGTACTCGAGAGTGGAAGTCACCACCAGAGTATACTTCTCGGCCTGATGAAGAGACTGAGCTGCAATCAGAAGGTCGTCCAGGTAAGGGAGGATGCGAATGCCCTGATTCCGCAGCAGAGCCATCACGCCCGCCAGCACCTTGGTGAATACCCGAGGGGCCGAGGTGATACCGAACGGTAAGCCACAAACTGGTAATGCTGATCCTCTAGAGCGAACCTGAGAAATCTCAGATGACCTGGAAAGATTGGCACATGAAGGTAGGCATCCTTGATGTCCACGGAGTTCATGAAGTCGCCTGGGCGCAGGGTACTGACCGCCGAGCGTAGAGTCTCCATGCGAAAATGCTTAAACCTGCCAAACTTGTTGAGACCCTTCAAGTCCAGGATGGGCCTCAGGGACCCGTCCTTTTTGAGTCGAGTAGAACCCTCGACCCCGTTCCTGGGAAGGCACCAGCCAAATGACTCCTGATTCCAACAGACGTTGAACCGCAAGGCGCAAACCCTGAGCTGACAGAGAGTCTTGAGACATCCAGGATCTGATGAATCTTGGGGGCGGCCAGGCTGCAAACTCTATCTTGTAACCGGAGGACACCACATCCTGAATCCATCGGTCCGAGACGCATAGCCTCCAGACGTGAGCAAAGAGCCGAAGCCGTCCCCCCACCCGGATGGGTGAGGGCGCCTCCTCATGCCTGAGAAGGCTTGGGGGAAGGTTTGGACTTGGGGCCCCAGGAGAGACCGGGACAACCACGTGATCTGCCACGGCCCCAAGAAACCCTGCGGGTACCTGAGAAGAGGGAGCCACGACCTCCTCTGGGAGCACGAAAGGAGTGGAGGGAAGAGGAGGGCCCCCGAAAAGGCCGAGGCTGCCTCCTACGTTGAGGCATCCTACCATCCTTGGCTAAAACATCCAGATGCTCACCAGAGAGCCGCATCCCCGTAAAGGGGAGCCCAGTGAGAGCCTTCTTAGCGGCAGCAGCAGCCACCCACTGACGCAGCCAAACAGAGCAGCGCATAGCCACCAAAAGGGCAGAGGCCCTACCACACATGCGTACCACATCATCCATGGCAGTAAGGACAAAGGCAACAAAATCAGAGCAAAGCAAAAGGGACCTATAGTCCTCCCCCCTGTTACCAGCCATAGCGCCTTCCAGGGGACGCTTGAGCTGTTTCTTAAGTGCAATAGCTGTAATGGCAGCAGCGCAAACCGGGCGCAGCCCAGCCCCCAAACACGTAAAAGCATAGCAGGCAGCTGATCCATACGCCGGTCCTCACTGTCCCGCAGAGAAGTAGTGTCAGGGGAAGGCATGACCAAGGTGTTGGACAGCCCTAGCACAGGAGCGTCCACCTCAGGGGGACACGACCATTGCTTGACCAAGTCGGCAGGAAAGGGATACCTCCTATCCCACCCTTTGGGCACCGCGGGCAATCTACTAGGACGTTCCCACTCCTTGAGCACCATATTACTGAAATGGCTCTGCTCAGGGAACTCCAGGCGCTGTTTATCAGGAGAAAGAGCTCACCCTGCTTCCTCTTAGCCACCTCAGGGGGGACAATGTGCAAGATTTCAAAAATGTGAGCTAACAGACTATCAGTGTCCTCAGGGAACCATGAGTCTTCACCGAACGCAGACCCAGGGTAACTGCCGTAACCCTCATGCTGGTCCCCAGAGGAGTCAGAGTCCTGAAAGAGTTCCCCCTCCTCTAGGGGGTAAAGGCCAACAAAAGTATCAGGTCCCTCATCCTCCTCAGGAAAGAGGGATGTCACGGGAGCTAGGTGCCGCTTCTTGCCAGAGGCTTTTTGTGGAACAGGCCTGGCAAGCTGCCTTTCAATACTGGCCACACGCAGTGCCAGATCAGACTGTGACCCCCCACTAGTATCCCCCTCACTGGGGGCTAAATGCAGGCACGGGGGGGTAGGCGATGCCGAAGGGGGCGCAGAGCTGGGAAGCGAAGCTGGCAGCCCAGCCTGGAGCGCAAGGACACCTTGGGCACACCGTGACACTGTTACTCACAGGGGATACCCCACACATGGAACACAGCCGGGATTGCCCCGAAGGACCCCCAAGCACGCTATCCCCAAAAGCCTCCATATGGTGATTAAGACAGGCGCAACAGGCCAGCATAGGATAAAGGCTAATAAGAGCCACCTGGGATGCCCCCCCAAGGGATGCCCCCAGAACCAGTAAGGGAAGATGAGGGATGGTAAGGGGTAGGACCGTGAGAAACCACAACCCACAGTTGTCCCGCCTGAAAGACATAAGTAAAGACACATAAGCATCCCGCAGCACATGCCCCAAGGAACCAAAAACCCCCGAAGGGGACCCACGAACAAAGCAGGGCAAGGACACCAGCTGCCAGACCACAGGAGGAAGCGACAACCGACAGGGATCACCGCCGCAGCTCCAGGATGAAGAAGAGCCCCAGACGCGCAGCAGAATCAAAATGGCGCCAGCAGAGGAACCTTGAGGGGCGGGCCACGGTAGAACGATGCGATACGCATCATCCTCCGGGCCCGCCCCCCCAAAGAGCGTGAAAACGGCGCTCACGTGACCTCGCCGGTGTCATCACACAGTAGAAAAAAACGCCTCACAGATATAGCGCCGCCCGCCGCGGAGCGTAGTACAAAGCGGCGAGGCGACGAAAAACAGCTAAACGCACAGTAAAAAACAGATTGAGAATAGCAAAAAGCACCCTCGCCGCTACCACCAGCCCCCCCTCCCCCGAGCACACGACAGGGAGGGAGTGAGGGAGGCGAGCCAGCGAGCAGCGGCGAGAGCCCAGGGATGGGGGGGGGGCACCAAAACGCCAGAACAAGTAAACGGTCCCCAAAAACACTCACCCCCTTAGAAGCTAGGACAGGAACTCTGCATCCCTAACAGGCTCACCATAAAGCCTATGGCCGGCTACCCTTTGTGGTACAGGGTCTGCGGCTTGGAGCAGCGCTCCTTGAGCGCTTGACCCTAGTGCTCCTCTACCCTCACTCGATCCGTCAGCCGAGGCTGGGAGGCACAGAGGGTCCGGAAATCACTGCAGAGAGAACACTGGATAAGTCTATGGTGATTCCGTTTTATATGGTACCGGGAGGAGCCACAACTCTTCTGCAGTACGCTGCGCCACCTTGTGGCGGAATCACCCATACGTAAGGACTTCTGGAAGCAGGCCGTGCCATGCAATAGGAAAAACTTTGAATTGATTCCCACACTTGCATTAAACATGCTTTATATTGTTCAGGTGATGATCTTTCGTGTAATGCAGTATGTAATCATTAATAATTGCAATAAATGACTTTGATTAGTACTTTTGAATCTGCTCGGAGTAAATGTATTTTGCATTATAAATGCTCTATAAAGTGGAAAGTGGGCCAAAAGGGTCAGGGTGGTATTCAGCGGCAGGAGAAATTCACAACATAAACTGCTGACAGAACGTCAGAAGGAGCTATTCTTAGTTGCGCATTTGGCAGCAAGTAAGAAAAAAACAAGCTATGTGCTCTGCTATACAGATTATGTGACAGGGTTATGTAGCAAACAGGATCCATCTGAATCCACTGACACATTCCTGTGTGAAATCAGATTCAAAGTCAAAGGGAAATAAGGCGTAGAGCATATGTAACAGTATGTATCCGCAACCGTCTGTCATTTGGAGGGGCAGTACCTCTTTGGGATAAATGGTTTTGTTGACCTTCAGCAAATTTGCATTAAAACTGATTTTTTTTATTGTGTTAAAATTCTGTAGTTCTATCACCTCCCTGGCCTTTGGGGGTGTCAAACCCCGGGGACAACCGTCTTCTTTATGAGCCTACAACCCCCAATCTCCGCAGCCAAGCCCCCGTTTGCCGGGACGCTTTAAAGTGGACCAACACCTAGCCGTATCGACCCGGGAGCCGATCAGATCCCTCCCTGTGGGGCATCCAAAATCGGGATGCCCCGCTGTGTGAAACCCCCAGGACACCGGTAAACCTGATTCCCGGTCCAACGGCGCATGTGCGGGCCGCGGCCGCATCTCGCGCTTCTCTTTAGCAGGGCGCGTGCACAAATGGCTGGCACAGGCGCACTCCCTGTTAGAGGGAAGCACGAGATGCGCCCGCCAGCGTGCATGGAGCCGCTGAGCTATGACGCAGCTTAGCCGCACATAGCTCAGCGGCTCCGAGCGCGCTGATTGGACGAGCCGCCGCACATGCGCCGTGAGTTGAATCCTGCGATCTGGGGGATTTCACATAGGGAAGTGGACCAAAACCCAGGATAGTCAAAGTCCTGGGTGTTGGTCCACTTTAAACGTCTCGCCGGACACGGTTGCTCCCAGGACTTATTGGCTCAAAGGATGTAAGCTCGCGGGAGGTGAAGACGGGTGAACCAAAGGTCAGACTGGGCGTAACAGGCAGTAGATAAGTACTGGAAACAGTTCGGGTGCTCCGGCGGAGAATTCAAGCAAGGTCAAGCCAAGGGTCAAACCAGGAGGTCAGAGAGCTTCGAGGCACCAAGGGTCAGACAGGTTGTAGTCGTAATACAAGCTGAGGTCAGTACAGGCGGCGCTCAGGATAGTCAAACAAGCAATGTCGGCAACGGGAATCAACATGGAAAATCTCAGGATAACACACATGCCTAAACGCTATCATTGGCACTGACACACTGAAGAGGTAATCCCTTTATAGGACAGAACCCGACAGGATTTGACAAAGGGAGTGTGTCAGTGATTGGTGCACTCTTCACACTCTGGGCTGATGGCCCAATCTGAACTTTGAAGGGCGTTACGCCCAGGACACAGTTTGAAGAGATTGGTCCCTTTAATTCATCCTCCCGTGGCCGCGCTGTGTGCAGCGCCGCTGGAGGGCATATGAGAGATATGCAAGGAAGCCGGGGCCCGGGGCCCGCCAGGCGGAGCCCAGGTAAGTTTGCCGTGACAGGAGGCCTTGATGTCACTTCTAACTTTTTTCTCTGGTAAGCCCCAGCAAGGTAATATATATATATATATATATATATATTTTTTTTTTTTTTTTTTTTTTTTTGAAGTGTACTTTTAGAGGGATAAAGTGAAACCATGCCCACCCTACAAAGCCTTTCTCCTCTTTCCTGTGGTAATCTGGTGGTGGCATCAAGGAGTAATGATGGTTTCAGGTCATTGTTACATTCAACCCGAATATTGCCTGTTCAGTTCTGCTCAACCAGACCCAAATAAAGGCAATATTCAAGTAGATCTTACCTCTGGGTACCAGTTTGGGGATGCCCCACTTTGTGACACCCCCCGGGGTGCTTAGTAAACTCACTTTACCCTGGTCCATGCATGGGCTCTCGCCCAATCAGCGCACTCTGCCGTGCACGTCAAAAATGGTTCAGGCTCAGCTTAGAGCCGAGTCTAGCCACAAAGACCTGGGCAGAAATTAAAGGAGCACTATTGCGAAAAAATGGGCCAATAATAAAAATCCATATAAATATGTTGGATAACGGGAGGAGAAGGTCACTTATATACCCCACATCAAGAAATATCCAGCCAGGCTTGTTTTCTATTTTTATTAATGGAAGGATAAGGAAATCTGGTGACAGACTCTGTCACCCCTGATACAGTAAACCTGTCACCCCTGGATTTTATTCTTATTGGGAGAAGAAACCACAAGCTTGGCAGGAGATTTATTCAGTCTGGGTGTGTAAGTGACCTCTGCTTTCATTAGCCAATGTGTTTATATGGGTTTTTAATATTATACAATTTCGTAATAGTGCTCCTATAAATGCCTGGCGTGAGCCTGCTCTCTGCTAATTGTATAGCTGATAGTTTGGGGCTAGTAGCTGGGGGTAAGTCACGCTTTTCTTATTTAAAAAAAAAGCCTTGCTACAAACTTTAATGGTGTTCAGCTTCAGCTGCGAAAAAGCACTGAATAAAGGAGTTTCACGCCTTCGGCTAAAAAGCCTCTGAGCCAGATCTAGGAGCTGAGGCTGCTGCCTATACAGTATCTTGGTCCTGTTAACAATTCTGGGCAGTAATTAAGCCGGACCTTCACCGTGATTTATTGAACGGACCAAAGCTTAAAAAAATTATTCCCCAGCATCTAAAATTAATTTATTTTAAGTTTTTAGTCACTTACTTATTATTCTTTCCTCCACTGGGCTGCAACTCTGTTAAGGACTTTAGGATACAGGCGCTGCCATTTTGATTCGGAAGCATTACACTTACTGAGGAGAGGAGAGTGGGATAAAGTACACAGAGGCAGGTTATAGCTGTGCTTTGCTCAGACAGAGCAGAGCTGGGGTCAGGAAAAGGTCAGCAGTACCAGAATGCAGAGCAGCACAGTCAGAAGACACTTCCTGTTTGCAGGCTGCCTGATGTTCCATGAGCCACCATCTTGTATGATTAAAGGCTCATAACATGCAATAGATGCAGGTAGGTTGATTTTTAATGTGAGCAATCTGTATGTACAGGGTGTGGGAAACATATTAGACAGACTCTTATTCAGAGTGAAGGACCGCTTTAAGCACCGCAGATCAGTAAAGTGACCTACTGATTCATTTTACTTGTATGCTAAGCCATACCTCCCAACTTTTTATAGGGGAAAAGAGGGACAATTTTTAAATGAAGCCACGCCCCCTCATTGAGGGATGGATAGGAGATACATTGTAACAGTTACAACAATCAAAACACCTTGAATAGGCAAATTAATTATTTATTGATGCAGATCTGCATGTTACACCTCAAAGAGGGACAAATGAGAACAACGAGGGACGAGGGGACATTGACTAGAAAGAGGGACAGTCCTTCCAAATGAGGGCCAGTTGGGAGGTATGGCTAAGCAGAAACTGAACTATAGTGAATAACTTAAAAAAGACTCTTCCAGAGAATAAAATGTAACATTCTGGATCTGACTCACACATGCTGCAGAGACATTTGTAGCAACAGGAGATAATAATCTAGTACAAAAAGTCTTCTGACACAGAAGACTGAAATAAATCTGATATCTGGGGGGTAAGATGTGTTTGTTTTCATTCTACACCTACACTGAACCTGTTCTTTTAGTAAACTGCAGCACGAAGACCAGGCTCAGAGGTCAGTATGCCCACTCTCCCCATAGCTGTCAGTATCACAGCTTTTGTTCCATTCAAGTTTGACAGTAGTGCAATGGGCTTTTTATAAATTTTCCGGGGGCTTGATTGACAGTTTGAAGTGGGAAATCTGCTGCTGTGGCAGTTCTCTCCTTAAAGTGGACCAACACCCAGGATTTTGACTATCCTGGGTTTTGGTCGATCGGGGGTGCCCCGCTGTGTGAAACCCCCCAGAAAGCCCCAAAAACTCACCTGTCCCCGCTCCCACGTGGCCGCTGCAGCCAATCCCCGCCGACGGACAAGTGAGGTCCGTCGCCGGACAAGCGAGCGCGCCCGCAGCCGCCTCCCGCGCGTCACTCTTACAGGGAGCGCGCCCGCGCCGGCCATTCACAGACGGCCTGCGCGGGTGCGCGCCCTGCTAGAGGGATGAGCGAGCGGCGGCTCGCGCATGCGCTGCTGGATCGAGGAGCAGGTAGGGATTTCGGGGCTTTCTGGGGGGTTTCACACAGCGGGGCACCCCCGATCGGGGTGCCCCGCAGGCCCGATGCTGATCGGCCCGGGAATCTTATAGTGTTGGTCCACTTTAAAACCTAATTCTGAGTCTTGTAACTATTTTGACTAGACAGGTGCTGATCAGTCTATATCAGAGGGCACGCATGGGGAATTCCCCTTTAAGAGCTTGGTATGCCTCCGCATTGTCACTCTCAGTTTAAGGCTGCCCTTGTAAATGAATGTTTGCAGGGATGCCAGACCCTTCAGCCCTGGCAGCAGATGGAGTAGCAGGTTTCATAGGCATTTACTGCTGAGGTTCATGTTCCCAAACTATTTGTGACTGCTAGGAGGGCCTCACATCAAGGAGGAAATAATCTTGTAGCAGACCTTGTTGGACATCGATTCAGAGTCTGGTGAGAAAATGCATTTCTTTTTTAGGAGAGAGAACTTGACTGTCTCAGGGCATCATGTGATAAGGGGCGGCATGTAAAGCTTACATGAATTTCCTCTGGACATCACCAAGCGGGCAGGCTGATTCATCACTAACGCCAGGTAGCGACAGATGAGCGTCTGTAGCAGGCATTTCAGAGCGCCCGCTATTAGTTGCTGTGTTCGGCCGTGGGTCGCTAGTTCAGAGCGACTCAGTCGCTGTGCACCACTGATGAATACATTGTGAGGCGTCGCAATTTGACCAGTACAGCGCTGTATGGGAGTGCATGTTAGCGACTGGTCAGTGCGACCGACTCACAACATATTCATTAAAAAAACAGCCTCACACAACTCCGGCGCTCAAAAATGCTTCTCTGAAGGCCAGAGCGCCAGAGGCTGTTTGATTAAAGTCTGTTTTTCAGCATGTATCCACCAGTAACAAAGCGCAAACATATGGAATTACATTGTAACAACATTGTAACATGAACACTTTAATGCCAGACCTGTAATGTCATTTCTGCAGAAATATATAAAAAATGTAAAAAAATTGAAAAAATGTTTTTTTCTAGGCCAGAAGAGGTCACAACATGATTTTAGATTTAACAACAAAAAAAAAAACCCTGTTTAAAAAGAAATAAAAGAACGTCCATTGAAGTGTATGGGAGAGCGACAGGTAGCGAGAGGTAATACCTGGCACTGTTCAAGGCTGAACACCGGAGCTGTACGCTGAGGCTGGGATAATGATGAATCAGACGCTACATGGCGTTATCCAAGTCGCTCAACAGAGTCTGCTTGATAAATGTGCAATTGCGTGCCATGTCCGGCGTTAACCTGACGCTACCTCTCATTTACAAGCCACTATCTGACGCTATCCCTTCATGAATAAGGGCCATAGTTCCAAGTAGTATCTGGTTTTAGTTGTTCTGCTAAAGTTCAAGTTAAACTGGACCTTCAGCATCATTTAATGAAAAGCCCAAACCCTAAAAAAAACCCTTAAAAATATATTTTAAGCTTTCAGTTACTTACTTATTATTCTACTCCCCACTGGGCTGCAACTCTGTTCAGGACTCTAGGATACGGGCGCCGCCATCTTGACTCAGAAGCATCACACTTACTGAGGATAGGAGAGTGGATAAAGTACAGGGGGGCAGGGTTATAGCTGTGCTTTGCACAGACAGAACAGAGCTGGGGTCAGGAAAAGGACAGCAATCCCAGAATGCAGAGCGACACAGTCAGAAGACACTTCCTGTTTGCAGGCTGCCTGATGATCCATGAGCTGCCATCTTTGATGTTTAAAGGCTCACAAAATGCAGTAGATGCAGTTAGGATGATTTTTAATGTGGGCAATCTGTATGTACAAGGTGGGGGAAACATATAAGATAGACTCTTATTCAGAGTGAAGGTCCGCTTTAAGTTCAGTTTAGGTGGCACTCCCATGCCTTCCACACCTATCTCCTACCCAACCCTCCCATCCATCTTTCCTACTCATCCCTCCTACTGATCTCTCCTACCCATCCCTCCCACCCATCACTTCTACCCATCCATCTCTCTTACCCATCTCTCCTACACTTCCCTCATACCCATCCCTACTTACGATCTCTCCTACCCATCCATCCGACCCACCTCTCCTACCCATCCCTCCCATGCATCCCTACCACCCATCTCTTCCATAATTAAGAAATACTATTAACAGCATCACAATCAGCAGGGATGGAGTTCAGTCAATTTGTTTGCAATGGCAGTGGATATGCACTAGAAGGCTGTTGGGGGGGGGGGGGGGGGGTTGCAGCTGCATTAAAGTGGACCAACACCCAGGATTTTCACTATCCTGGGTGTTGGTCCACTTCCGCGGGGCAACCCGAGCGCTGTGTGAAACCCCCCAGAAAGCCCCAAAAACTCACCTGACCCCGCTCCCACGTGACTCGCTCCACCAATCACCACCGAAGGACAAGCGGGGTCCGTCGACGGACAAGGTGAGAGCGTCCGCCGCCGCAGCCTCTCGCGCGTCCCTCTTACAGGGAGCGCGCCCGCGCCGGCCATTCACAAATGGCGGGTGCGCGCCCTGCTAGAGGAATGTGCGAGAGGCGGCGGCGGCCCGCGCATGCGCCGTTGGAACGAGGAACGGGTAGGATTTGCGGGCGTCCTGGGGGGTTTCACACAGCGGGGCACCCCCGATCGGGGTGCCCCGCAGGCAGGGAGCTGATCGGCCCGGGAATCTTATCTAATCTTTATCTAAGTGTACCTATACTCAGAGGGAAGTTTATGCGGTCAACTTCCATCCCCAGCCCAGTGCCCCAAAACAGCCTGTGTCTTTATTTTTTACCAAAGCCTTTGCTCAATATTAACAGAAAAACTAAATAGTAAAACACAGAGCTGCAAATAACTTTAAGAAAAAATTAAATCTCTCAATGTGGAATCAAAGTGAAAAAAGTCTTTTGAACAAAGATTCTAGAGAATCTAGAATAGTGTCCAGTAAAATAGTGCAATAAAAGATAATCCTCCACCTTCTGGATTGAACTCTTACCAGAAAATCTTCAAATTAAAGCCATAATAAACAACTCCTTCATCCTCCAAGTTGTCACATATAGAAATCCAATACAGCCAGTGGAAATAAACTTGTGTTGTAATATAAAGCTCCAAACTCTAGAGCTTATTTCTCCCAAAGGAAACCATATGTCTTGGTCCGCAACTCATATGGATATAGTATATCACTCCAAGTGAAAATCATGAAAAGAGAAAAAAGGAAAATCTAGTGCAGCACCCCTATGATTTGTTTAAAAAATTATTTAATAGAGCTTGTGCACTCACAATAATAAAAAGCATAACAGGCAATATAAACAATCCAGCGCATCCATATATCAGCTCTCACCGCCGGGTCCCCCGTCCTCCGAACACCCGTGATGTATGTAAAAAACAGGTGATGCCAACCGCACGCTACCTACGCATTTCGTCCCTCGCAGGGACTTTTGCTCAATATTAATAACACAAACTGATTGCCCCCTGGCCAAGCAACCCTGTCCCCAGTCCCCAGTGACAGTACACAGCTCAGCAATGGGGGGCACTTCAACATAACTACCATTATGTGACAGTTTAGTTGTAACTGAACCACTTAGCATAGCACTTTAATACAATCTCTTTATACAGATCTGGTCTAGACATGGTTCCTGTTTTTGCTTTTTTTAATGAAGGGTCTGCTACCAGAAATATGTGTAAAACGTTACAAATTTACTGAAAAGTCAGACCAGTCTGTTTTGCATAGCAGGAACCAGAGGTGGCTATATTGTGCATTGCAAAGAGCCCTGCCCCACAGTACAGAACAGACTGTGTGCCCTCCAGATACCCCACTTGTGTCTGGCACCCCATCAGCGCCCTATGCAGCTGCTGGCACAGGACAGGATTCTAATGCATGATCTATGCCCGAATGCATGTGACTATCGCCCTGATATCTGAGCACAGGTTTAGTTTGAAGCTCCAGGAAGATAAAAGTAACAGTGCAGTGGAAGATTTCTTGGTGTTGGGCTTCAATCCCTTTCAGTAGTATTCCATTTTGGTTATATAAATGGACAATAGAACCAGAAATGCCTGTATCATGTTTTGGGGGCTTAAACCGGACCTTCACCATGATTTATTGAAAAGCCCAAACCCTTAAAAAACAATTCCCCAGCATCTAAAATTAATATATTCGTTAAGTTATTAGTCCCTTACTTATTATTCTTTCCCCCACTGGGCTGCAACTCTGTTCAGGACTTTAGGATACGGGTGCCGCCATCTTGGCTCAGAAGCATCACACTTACTGAGGAGAGGAGAGCGGGATAAAGTACGGGGGGTGGGGTTATAGCTGTGCTTTGCACAGACAGAGCAGAGCTGGGGTCAGGGAAAGGACAGCAATCCCAGAATGCAGAGCAGCACAGTCAGAAGGCACTTCCTGTTTGCAGGCTGCCTGATGGTCCATGAGCCTCCATCTTGGATGTTTAAAGGCTCATAACATGCAGTAGATGCAGGTAGGATGATTTTTAATGTGAGTAATCTGTATGTACAGGGTGTGGGAGACATATAAGATACTCTTATTCAGAGTGAAGGACCGCTTTACAACTAATCTTCAGCTAAAGAAAATGTAAAACATAAAAAATATATATTCCAGGACAAAACATCTGAGTAGAAACTGAATGTACAGTACAAAATGTAGTTCAGATTCTTTCTGACGTGATTTGTGTTCCCACAGGGGCTTTGCTTTAAGTTATTGGTTACGCTCTGTCAGAGGCTTGGCCAGTCACGTGAGCTTTAGACTTGTACACTGTCCATTGATTGGCCAGTAGGGCCACCGCCTCCCTCCCTTTGTGTGTTAAACATCTTGAGGACTGCCAGAGCTTTCTAGGAATTGTTGTGTTCTTAATGAGAGGAATGTTGACATATTCACGTTATCGAGCACTTGAGAGAAACTCCCTCCCCATACACTGCAGGAGACTGGCTGTGACTAAAGGAAGCTTTTTTATGACTTTTATCAATTGTTTTCAAGGATCACGTTCCAAGTTAGTAATTAACTAAACAGCATTTGTAAAATCTCAGAACAGCCTGTGAAAACAACCGTACAATCAGTGGTGCACCATGTATGAATAGAAATAGATTAGTTCAGTTCAGTTTTTTATACTGGCTTAAATAACTGCATAAAAAAAGATTTTCCAGCTTCTGGATTGCAGCTAAGATAAATATAACTAAGTGTGCCCAGGGCTAGATTAGGTGTGGTGGAGGTCCTTGGGCACAAAATCTAGTGGAGGCCCCAGATACAGTAGTTTTTACCTTTAAAATAATAGTTCAGTAACTAATTGGTGGTTGCCTGGCACCCGCCCACTTACTGTAACGTCGAATCCCTTGTGCCACCCTTGGGCGGGTGCGTGCTGTTCAGGAACTCCTTCTTTGCCATTCTGGGGGGGGGGGGGTGTAGTCGCCCAGCTGGTCCAGCAGAAAACAGCTCCCTGCATTGAGCTGCTGTGTAGTTATCTACCGCCGATTGACAGCTCTGCACCCACCCAACACTGTAGTGTTTGCTCCCACCCAACACTATAACGTTGCCAGGGCCGGATTATGAGGGGGCGCAAGGGGCGTGAGCCCTGGGGCCTCCACCACTTGCCCTGCAAAGGGGGCCTGCACCAACCTTTGGGTTATGGTCTGGTCCAGGAGGCTTGGCTACCAATCTATCAGCAGCAGTGGGGGCCCCCTGGGCAAGTAGTTTTTGCAAGCCTGCAACCAAAGCCGCCACAGGGCAGGATGGAGAGTCTAGAGCAGCAAAGCCGCCACCAGCAACGCTACAGTGATGGGTGCATGCAGAGCTGTCAATGGCAGGCCGCTCACTGCACATAAGCCACCAAGCAAAGCCGCTGGCAGCTCAATGCAGGGAACTGTTTTCTGCTGGACCAGCTGGGCGACTATACCCCCCACCCAGAATAGCAAAGCAGGAGTTCCTGAGCAGCATGCACCCACACAAGGGTGGCACAAGGGACTTGATCTGACGTTCCAGTAAGTGGGCGGGTGCCAGACAACCACCAATCAGTTATTTGGCTGGACTATTATTTTACGGAAAAATATACTGTATCTGGGGCATCCACCAGATTTTGTGCCCAGGGGCCTCCACCGCACTTAATACGGCCCTGAGCGTTGCTGATGGCGGCTTTACTGCTCTAGACTCCTTCCCTATGGTGGCTTTGACTGCAGGTTTGCAAAAATACAATTCTGTGATTACTCACCTGTAGAATTGATATTATGAGTATACAGTACGTCCTGCTTCAGATAAGATTATTTATGTCTGGGTATTACTCCGCCAGATGGCGCTGGACTGCAGAGACAGCGAAATTGGCTCCTCCCGGCCCCTCAAATACCCAGGACCTCCCACAAATTCCTAGTATTGAAAAGCAGTTAACAAGAAGCAGGGAGAATGATAACAGAACCAATCATTAACTAAACCAACAATGATAACAATCACCATACAGGGGATCCAAGAATAATGAAAACCAAGGGTGGGGTGGAGCAGGACGTACTGTATACTCATAATACCAATTCTACAGGTGAGTAATCACAGAATTGTATTATTCTTAGTATACAGTACGACCTGCTCCAGATAAGATTCTTTACCTCTGGGACATCCAATAGCAGTGTCCGTAAAGTAGGGTGGGATCTCCAAAAGGCAACAACGGGCAGGTCAGATCACTGCCGCCTGCAGAACCTTGCAGCCAAAAACAGCATCAGCTGAGGCCCGGAACATCAACTTTGTAAAACTTGTAAAAGGTATGAATAAAAGACCAAGTAGCGGCCTTGCAAACTTGTTCAACAGAAGCCTGGAGCTGAAAAGCCCAAGAGGCACCAACAGCACGAGTGGAATGAGCAGTAAGGCGGAAGGGAGGATTCTTCCCCTTAGCAGAGTAGGCCTGAATCACAGCCTGACGGATCCATTTGCTGATAGTAGATTTAGCAGGAGCCAAACCCTTCCTAGGGCCAGAAGGGACCACAAAAAGAGCATCAGTTTTCCTAAAAGGTGCAGTAGCCACCAGATAGAACTTCAGATTCCTGACCACATCCAAAGGAATGCAAAACCCTCTCCTTAGTGTTACTAGGATTAGGGCACAAGGAAGGTAGAACAATGTTCTGATTAAGATGAAAGGCAGACACAACCTTAGGCAGAAAATCTGGTTTGAAGTGAAAAACCACCTTGTCCTAGTGTCTCTCAAAGTAGGGGGGCTGGATGGAAAGCGCCGCCAACTCAGACACACGCCTAACAGAGGTGATAGCCACCAAAAAGACAACCTTGAGAGTAAGAATGGCCAGGGCAGCCTCCTGCACAGGTTCAAAGGGAGCACCCTGCAAGGCAGAAAGGACCAAGTTCAAGTCCCAGACAGGCAACATAGGCTTACGTGGAGGACGCACATGAGTAACCCCCTGGAAAAAGGTCTTAACTAGAGAATGTTGAAGGAACTCCAGAATCCTGGGAATAGAGAACACACGACAGGGAAGAGACCTAGACTCACACCAGTCAATGTAGGCACGCCAAACCCTATTGTACATGGAGAAGAAGACTTCTTCCTAGCCCTAATCATAGTGTTAACAACAGAGGCAGACAGCCCCTTTTCCATCAAGATGGAGGTTTCAGCAGCCAGCCATTTGTAAATTGGGATGGCGTAAATGTCCCTGAGTGAGTAGGTCTGGAACCCTGGGCAGAGCGTACTGATCTACTGCCAGCTGCACTATGCCTGCGAACCACACTCTTCTTGGCCAACGGCGAGCCACCAGGATTCCTGGCACCCATTCCTGTGCTATCTTGCGCAGAACCCTGCCCAACAGGGGGAATAGGGGAAAGACATACAGAAGCTGAAAGTCCTGCCGTGACATTGCTAGAGCATCTGTGGCCAAGGCCAGAGGATCCTGGGACAGGGAGATGAAGGCTGGGAGCTTGTGATTGTGAGGGGATGCAAACAGATCCACATCTGGCTGACCCCAACGGTGACACAGAGAGTGAAACACCCTGTCGCTGAGGGACCATTCTCCCAGGCGAGAGGCCTCCCTGCTCAGAGAGTCTGCCTGCAGATACTCTACCCCAGGAATGTACACAGCTGAGATGCAGGCAACATTGTCCTCCGCCCAGGACAGGATCAGAGACACTTCCTTGAGGGCCCCCTTGCTCCAGGTCCCTCCCTGATAATTGATGTAGGCCACCACCGTCTGGTTGTCCGAGCGTACCTGAACAGGCCGGCCCCGAAGGTGTTGGGTCAAGTGAGCCAGAACCAACCTGATCGCCCTCAGTTCCAGAATGTTGATAGGGGTGTGGGCCTCCTGAAGGCCTGGAATTGTAGGGACTTCCAGAAGCCCCCCCAACCTGTCAGACTGGCATCCGTGGTGACCGTCTCCCAACAGGGGGCCAGAAAGGATCTGCCCGCCAACAGGTTCCTGGAGTCCAGCCACCACGAGAGGGACCACCTGGCTGGGGGGGACAGAACAAGGACCTGGTCCAGGGATGCAGGATCCTTGTCCCATACTGACAAGAGGTGGAGTTGCAGAGGCCTCATGTGAAACTGGGCCTAAGGAACCGCCTTGAAGCACGACACCATCAGGCCCACCAGCTGCATTCCCTGCCTGATGGGGGGATGAGGGCAAGATAGAAGGAACTGAACCTGCGCTAGCAGACTGTCCACCTTCTGCTGAGGAAGAAAGATCCTTGCCTGAACTGTATCCAGATTCATTCCCAGAAATGGAAGATTTGGGATGGTTGATCACCCAGCCGAATGACTCCAGTGTGGACACTACTCGCTGAGTATCCAGCTCTGACTGTTGGAGGGACTCAGAAGTGATGAGAATGTCGTCCAAATAGGGCAGAATGCGAATGCCCTGAGACCTGAGCAGAGCCATCACTCCTGCCAGCACCTTGGTGAACACTCTGGGAGCTGAAGTGAGACCGAAGGGCAATGTCACAAATTGGTAGTGCTGATCCTACAGAGCGAACCTGAGGAATCCTTGATGACCTGGAAAGATGGGAATATGAAGGTAAGCATCCTTGATGTCCACAGAGGTCATGAAGTCCCCTGAATGCAGGGAACTGATAGCAGAGCGGAGAGTTTCCATGCGAAAGCGCCTGCATCTGACAAATTTGTTCAGGATCTTCAAGTCCAGGATGGGCCTGACTGACCCATCTCTTTTGGGCACGGTGAAAAGGTTGGAATAAAAGCCCTTGCCTCTTTCTCGTAAGGGGACCTGACAGATGAACCCCAGCTCCAGAAGGCTTTGCACCGCCAGAATCAGAGCCTGAGCTGACATGGGGTCCTGAGACATCCGGGATCTGAGGAATCTTGGGGGCGGCCAGGCAGCAAACTCTATCTTGTAACCAGAGGACACTACCACCTGAATCCACCGGTCTGAGACATGATGCCTCCAGACGTGAGCAAAGAGCTGAAGCCATCCCCCCACCCGGATGGGTGAGGGCGCCCCTTCATGCCTGAGGGGGCTTGGGGGAAGGCTTAGGTATGGAGCCCCAGGATGGGCCAGGGCGTCCACGTCCTCTGCCCCTACCCCAGAAATCTCCTCGGGCCCCAGTAAAGGAGACCCCTATCCCCGTTCTGGATCCACGGTAGGGGGAAGGAAAGGAGCCCGGACCCCGAAAGAGCCGAGAATGTCCTCTGCGCTGGGGTAACCTGCCTCCCTTAGCAAACAGGTCCAGGCGGTCCCCAAATAGGCGTAGTCCTTTGAAGGGAAAACCAGTGAGAGCCTTCTTGGCAGCGTTGTCAGCTGCCCACTGGCGTAGCCAAACCGAGCGGCGTGTAGCCACCACCAAGGCAGAGGCTCTGCCACACATCCTAATGGTATCATCCAAGACAGAGAGGACATAAGCAACAAACCACATAACGCGAGAGTGCATTATACTCTTCACTAGAAACATCATCAGGAGCTCCATCTAGGACACGTTTAAGCAGAGTCCTAATAGCCACAGCTGTAATGGCAGAGGCACAAACCGGGCGCAGTGCCGTCCCCACACAGGCAAAGGCATGGGAAGCCAGCTGATCAATACGCCGGTCCTCACTATCCTTCAGAGTAGTAGAGTCAGGGGAATGCATGACAGAGGTGTTAGACAAACCCAGACTTGGGGCATCCACTTCGGGAGGGGATGACCAACGTTTAACCACATCAGCAGGAAAGGGATACCTCTTATCCCAACTCTTAGGGACTCCGGGGAGCCTGCTAGGACGCTCCCATTCTTTGAGCACGAGATTATTAAACGTGGCTTAGCAATATGAAACAATTCCCCCTGCTGCTTGGGAGCCGCGGCTGGGGGAGAGATAGAAAGCACTTCAAAGATCTGAGCCAAAAGCCTATCAGTATCATCTGGGGCCCAGGGATCAGAGCCAGAATCAGCATAACCCTTGGGCCGTTCATCAGATGATTCAGAGAACAATTCCCCTTCTTCCAGGGGGGTATAACCAGACAGATCAAAGAACTCTTCAGCCTCCATAGGGAAAAGAGTGACATCAGGCGCCAAATGCCGCCTCTTAGCAGAGGCCTTACACGCCATAGTATTAGCAAGCAACTTTTCAACACTAGCCAGTCTAGTAGACACATCAGGCTGAGACTCCCTACTGGTATGCAGCACACTGGAGTCAGATGTAAGCGTGGGGGAGTAGGCGAAGCCATACGTGGCTCAGGCCCAGCTGCTGGTAAACCAGGCTGCAGCGCAAGCCCCTGCTGGGCACAAGGTACAAAAACCCGCACATTGTCAACACTTGTAGGGGACACCGCACACGCCACACACAGCCGGGCTTGTCCCGAAGGAACCCCGAGCACATTATCCTGAGACGCCTCCATATGGTGATTATAGCGGCACAATCGGCGATAGGGATTCAAGCTATAAAAGCAACCCGGGATGCCCCAAAAGCCCGCTAGGGAAGTGGGAGGAGTTAGCACACTAGGCCTCAATAAGTTTAATAAACTAATAGAGGGGGAAGGGCTGGGAGAAACCAATTGAGTTTGACCCGCCTGTAAGACATGAAGCAAAAATCCCCGTAAGCGACATGCATACATAACATAAAAAATATGAACAAACAGCCCGCGGGGGCACTCACCGGCCGCGGTAGGTAGGCACCAGCCATGCAGCACGAAGCAAAATGGCGCTGACAGTGATGCGGAACGCGCCATCCGCAGGGCCCGCCCCCCCCGAAGAGCGCAAAGCCGCACACGTGACAAAAACAACCAATGATGGCACAGCAGCGCCTGAGGTAATGTCACCGCCGACCGTGGAACGCCGTACAAGCGCGCGCGGCGGCATATTCAAAAAGCAACCAGTGCAACCAAAGCTGTACGGTGACAGGAAAAGGCAAACCAAGCACACCCTACACAACCAGTGCAGCCAAGGCTAGGAGGCAAATTAACAATGGAACGGTTGTGAATAGTCCTACAGGGCCGCAGGCTAATAGCCCCACTCACCTGCGAAAAGAGAGAGCCATCTTCTTGTCCTTTGCAGTACAGACTGCAGAGAAGATCTGGGAATTTGTGGGAGGTCCTGGGTATTTGTGGGGGCGGGAGGAGGCAATTTCGCTGTCTCTGCAGTCCAGTGCCATCTGGCGGAGTAATACCCAGACATAAAGAATCTTATCTGGAGCAGGACGTACTGTATACTAAGAATAACAAATAAAGGCTTGCCCAGGTGCAGGGGGGGCACTGCTGCTGAGCTGCTGATAGCTTTGTTGCTGGCCCCACGACCCGTCAGACCAAAGACTGAAAAGCCTCCTGGACCAGACCATAACCCAAAGGTTGGTGGAGGCCTCCTTTGCAAGGGCAAGTGGTGGAGGCTCCAGGCCACATGCCCCTTGCACCTTCCTCATAATCTAGCCCTGATTGTACCTGGGTACCTGAGTCACTGTTATATAGTCTATTAGGCTATGTATCTTGGATTGGATCTATGAAGCAGCAAGGTGAAATGGTTTGGAGTCTGATGCCAGAGGTCTAAGTAGACAGAGGGCTTCTCAATGGCTGCTACATTGGCTGTAAGTCAGGGAGCCCAGTGGTGGCATCAGGACAAGGTTGGGGGTAAAACCTGGGAAAACAGCTGGTAATAGCAAAGCAGAGGTAGTTAGCAAAAGCTCTGGAGAGGACGTGGACAAGCAGGGTCAGCAGCGGATTTAGCAGTAAGTAGCAAAGAGCAGGTGAACCATGGCAGGACTGGGACAGCACATACGCTGACAATACATTCAAAGCTGGGCTTTTCCAATTAACTTGTACATTGAGTCCAGCAGTGTCTCGGTTGCTTACCAACAGCAGACGTCAAGGTCAGAGGCAGACTGGTGGCAAACATCAGTCCACGATTTTGGTCTTGGCCAGCTAACAAGCTGCTGCTATGCAGCAACCCCGCTGTGCTTAAATGGGTAGCAAATACGTTCAGTGACTAAGGCTGTGCCATTACAGACATATATCATGGGCAAGGGGTGTATATTTCTGCTCATAAAGTGATACAGATATTAGGCAGTAATAGTGCTGAGGCTACAGCATTGCAGGGGCAAAACATGAGCTGGTGTGTCTTGGAATGTTGTCCACTGGGAATTTCCACCCATGATCCCTATGTAAAGTCCGCCTGGAAGCAACCTGGCCAGTAACAGCAGAGCAGAGGTGGTTGGAGATCAGCAACGGCTTGGCACAGGACATGTTACCTGGACCTACCGCTCATATTCAAGGCCAGCAAATAGAACAAATAGAACACAAACTCAATGTACAGGAAACACAACATGCAGCAGAGAATGTACAACAGAGGCTATACAAAGATATATGTAATGGCGCCATCTACTGTCATAAATGTAAACTGCATTAACCAAGCAATATAGATGCAGATCAAATCTAGAGACACAAGCTGTAAGCTGTTGCACAGTATCCCCAACACTGTCAAGGTCATGGAAAAGGTGCGGTTGGGTAAGTACCCTCCTTTGACATGGCGTGCTCCAAAAGTTCCCATTTTTTTGGTTAAAGGAAAACTTAACAGAAAACTGTATTTATATAAATATGCATATTTACTCGCTTTAAGCAGAGAAAACCCATCATTTTGACTGGCCACCATTATCTTCAAGCACTGTCTTAACTCTTTTGAGCATGGAGCTCACTATCCTCTTCCACTCCTCCATGATGACATCATGGAGCTGATGGAAGTTGGAGGAGCGCAAGGTCTCTAAAATCTGTTTGAGGATGCCCCACGGATGCTCAATAGGGTTTAGGTCTGAAGATATGCTTGGCCAGTCCAGAACCTTTACCTTAAGTTTTTTAGCATGGCAGTGGTCGTATGGAAGTCTGTTTGGGGTCATTATCATGTTAGAATACTGCCCTGTGGCCCAGTTTCCCAAGGGAGGAGATCGTACTCTGCTTCAGTAGTTAAGAGTACATGTCGCCATTCATTGCTCTCTCAATGAAGAAGACACACTTGTCTTTGTACTCCTCCCCTGGTTACTACCACATGCTTGACACTATCTGAACCAAATATGATTATCTTGGTCTCATCAGACCACAGGACATAGTAATCCAAATCCTTAGTCTGCTTGTCTTCAGTAAGCTGTATTTAGGCTTTCTTGTGCATCATCTTTAAAGGAGGCTTTCTTCTGGGAAGACAGCCATGCAGACACATATGTGGGTTTGAACTTATTGTAATACATTTTGTATGTTTTATATTCTAATACTTGGGTAATGGTCTTATTTACGCGGGGTTGGATCTTCTGAGCTCCCATTATTTTTGTGGTCTACCTACCCACACCAAATGTACACCATAATGCAAGCTGTACACTAAATACTTTACAATGAATAAAAATGCCATATTTTCAGTGTTGTTCCATGCAAAGATATATTAAGACATTTGTGAGATACTGTACATAGATATATATATATATATATATATATATATATATATATATAGACGTTCAGTTTTCTACAAATGCTTTCATTTTCCTTAGTCTGAGTAGTATAGTTGCCAAGCAAACTTTGCAAAACCTTTCTACGGGCGCTGTTGTGCCCCTCACTGAAAACAAGGGCATTATCTACAGAACATAATAGGTAGGTTTAGACCTCTGGCTGACAGTGATGAATTTGCTGTTTTAAAGACAAGCTTTTTACTAAGCACAGCATTTCCAGAAAGCCATTGCTGAAGAGTATATTTGTTGGTATGCTAATTTATTGCAAAGAAAATATGCAGCTACAATTGTTACAGACCTTCACTTTTAGGTGTGTGGGTATTTTGTAGGAAGTGGACTGTTATGATTATTCAAATCCATTCAAAATGATACCAATTGATTGTACACCATTATAGGCTTTTGCTGGTGGTGCTGAAATATTGCTTTGTCCCAGGGTCCCCATCTAATCTCCCAGATCATTGGTGGATTGAGGCTGAAAAACAACCCTTAATTTTCCTGGCACACGGACATATATTATATTATAAGGATATTTCAGCTGATCCCCACCCCCAAGGTACTTCCCAGTTATGGAGTGAGAACTATAGTTAAAGCCCCTGCCCATGACCCCCTCCCAAGTACCTGGGACAATGACTGATTCAAAGGCAGCTAATTTATTTTTTTTTAATGGCTTTTTAGCTGCCATAGTCACGCATACCCAGCAGATTTTAGATCTCTTCTATCTAGATAGAAGTTAGTGGGTGGAGGGAAATGAAGGGAAGCATCAGTACGCTAAAAAGAGCGAGTACATTCCGGAAGAACCTCCAAACTAAGCTTAGCTGGTCCCAGAGCAGTAATGTTCTGGCTCTGGCTCCAAGGCTCCAGTTACAAGATCCTGCTCCTGGTCCGTGTCTGGCTCCAAGGCCCAAAGGTGAGGGGGGGTTACAATTTGGGATGCTTCAGGGAGTGGGAACGGCCTTAAAGCAGTCTACCAGCCACTCTGTCCCTTGGTGCTCTCAGAATAAGTGAGCCTGAAAAGTCAGTGACCCCACAGCTGCCTCTAGCCACTGCACCATGACACACCCTTCCCAGCTCAGCAATGACCCCGGAATTGAAGCAAAAAAGTGGCTTTGCTTAGAATACATAAGGTACTTAAATATAATAAGAGATTTGGGGATGCTTTGAAATGGCTTATTTTACACAGGTAGGAGGAAGGAAGTTAGTGTGTTCCGGGACAGGACCTTAAAGAGGAACATCGAAGGCCCTGGAGTCTAAAAGACTGTCTGAAGGTCGTCTGAATCCCACTCCCTGGGGAATGCCCTTGGGGTGCCCCACTGTGTGAAGCCCCCCTGATCGCCAGTTTCACTCACCTTCTCCTGGAGCCTTTGTCACATCTGTGTGCCCCCAGCCACACCCCTGCTCACCTCTAGCTGTGCACGCATGTGGCTGCAAGATGGGTGGGGGATGCAAGTGGCGGCATCTCTCGGCTGCTTAGTCGTCCAGGTGGCTTAGCCATCAGCGCTGAAGGGAGCCGAGTGAGAGTGAGTGCGCTGATTCACTCAGCCAACCAGCGCTCTCGTCTGAATCTGGGCCATGGGGGAGGAAGGAAGGTAAGTGAAGGGGCGACCTGGGGGGTACACACAGTAAGGCATTCCAGTTTGAGATGCCGCCACACAGAGGAACAACACACAGGAATGTGAAATTCCTGTGTGTTGTTCCTCTTTAACAATCCACCCTTGTATACAAATATGGCACCCTTTCCTCCCTATACCGTGCTTGCTCTCTATAATTTGCTGCTGCATGCTGATGCCGATGCCGCTGCATGCACTTCCTGTGCTGCATTTGAATATAGCTGTGGAACACAGCTTGGTAAGTGTAGAGGCTTGGCAGTAGATAGACTGTGATTCTGACTGTGAGGTATCTCAAATTAGTATGCCCTCTGGAAATCTTTTATTACAGGACCAAATATGACTTGGTCTAGTTTAAACGCTGCATAAATAGTGTACTATGGTCACATAGTACATTTTTCTCATGTTTTAAGAACAGTTTTATTTGTACGTATGGCATAGCCGTACATTTTGCTGATACCTGTGTTTTGAACCACACCTTCAACCCCTGACATAGTTCCCTTGTAACATCGAACTTGTGTACTTGACTGAAACGCTGTTGTTTTTCCATTTGTAACACTTTTATAAAAACTTCAGTGAAAAAATCCTTTGCATAGTCAGGTCATTGGCAACATGCCCAGAAATGTGACCGTGAGGCGTAAACACCCTACAGTATGACATTCTACTTGGAGTGATTAGATTTGTGTTAGTAAAATGGACTCTTTTTGATGCTTATGTACTATGCATGATCTTCATTAGAGCAATGGGCTTTTACAACATTATTCTTGTTTGAACTCTGCTTATATAATATGTTTTTAAACCTAAGGCCTTCTTTTTGGAAAATAGGTATCCCTAAGCCATTTACTGACCCTTTTTTTAGGTCATTGTGATTTTGATCTTGTCTCTTGTGATTTACATACTATATAACTTTTATTATTATTTTTTATTAATAATGCACCATAATCTTCCGTAGCCCTGTACAAAGTTCACAATTAGTGACAAGCCCGCGCTGCAAAGTTCGCGCTCGTACTCACGAACGAACCCGAACTTCGGTGATAAGTCCGTGCCCAAGTTCGGCCGAATCCAGAAATCTGGGAAGCTGGCTGATTGGCTGCTTAGCTTTTTCTGTGTCCCATCTGTGATTGGCCAGATGGGACACGTAACCCCGCTGTATAAATGGCAGGGGTCCACGTCATCTCGATCTCAGAGCGCTCCTCAGGTTGTTGTTGCTTTTTGAGGGACAGATAGGGCTCTGTTTAAAAAAATAAGAATAAAAAACGTTCTTTTCAGAACAGACAGTTTGGGAGAGGAGGCTGCTGGAGTGAGGGACAATCAGGAAGCGACAAAACTGTCCTCTTGATAACAGCTAGGTAGCTGCAATTGGCGGTGTTACTTCTACTGGAGTGAGGGATGTCTAAATCTGTCCTTAGGAGGGCAGCTAGACAGGGAGAGTTAGCAGTTTTTGGAGGGACAGTCAGGGAGGTGCAGAAAAGCACATCTGCCTATTGTCCTCATTGTACTCCGAGGACCGGGGCCTTTTAATACAACTCACCTATGCCCATCTGCATTCTACATAATGGGTGTTTGATAAAAGTGGACCGAAACCAAGCAGGATCGGCCCGGGAATCCTGGTCCGATCCATTACCTCCCCTGGGGCATCCAAAATAAGGATGCCCCACTGTGTGAAACCCCCCAGGTTGCCCGCTACACTTACCTTACTTCCTGGTCCAACGCCACATGCGCGGGCCATGTCTGCATCCCCGCTATCCCTCTAGCAGGGTGCTTGCCCGCGCCGGCCATATGTGAAGGCGGGGGATGCGGCCGCCAGCGCGCTCGGAGCTGCTGTGCTAAGACGTCGGCATAAATGTCCAATAGCTCAGTGCCTCCGAGCGTGCTGATTGGAAGAGCGGCCGCGCAGGTGAGTTGATGTGGGGGATCTGGGGAGTTTCACATAGCGGGGGGGGGGGGGGGGGAGGACCAAAACCCAGGATAGCCTAAATCCTGGGTTTTGGTCCACTTTAAAGTACTCACCTCTGCCCAACTGCATTCTACATATTGGATATTTGATAAAAGTACTCACCTCCTCCCACCTGCATTATATATATTGGGTGTGTTATAAAAGTTCTCACCTCTGCCCACCTGTATTTTACATAATTGGACAGACTGCATATACACTGTCCAACAATGCAGAAAGCAGCAAATAAGGGAAAGAGACATGGTCATGGTGTTGCCGCTGCTGGTGGTGATAGAGCTGGTGCTGCAGGGAGTGGTTGTGTTTTTATCTGTTCCTGCTACACCTTCCTCTGGTGCAAGCAGGTACCAGGGTTTGTAGGATCTTTTTGTAGGCGCCAGTATCACTGCCAGAACAAGTTGAGGCAGTTGTAGATTATATGGCACACAATGCTGCTAGTTCTTTTGGATTGTCTTCCACCCACTCCACTTCTGTTGAAAATACAGAGCCCTCCACCTCACCCCCATTGTCATTGTGCCACTGACTGATACTCCTAGCTGACATGCCATGGGCTATTCACCTGCCCCTGCCCTAGTTGCAGACCTAGGGTTCCCAGATTCCCAACAACTTGTGTTGGAGGATGAGGACGTGGCCAATGGACCATCGCAGGACATCTGCGATGATGATGAAATGCTAGTGCCGACTGCTATGGCTTTCTGCAATGTGGAGGCTGAGAGGGAGGGTAGCATGGACAAGGGCATGGAAGATGATCCCAGGGGTGATGACGAAGTCCTAGAGCCAACATGGACTAAAGGCCATCGGAGTAAGAGGTGGTGGTCACGCATCCCCAGGCAGGCAGGAGCCAAACCAGCCAAGCCTTGGTGGTGCAGTGTTTCCTGGCCCATTATACACAGATACTGGAGCTGCTGCATAAAGTCTGACACCTGTGAAAAAAATATTTTCTTTTTTATTTAATTATGTATGCATTTCCTTTTTTTGGTTTTCTTATATTATTTGGACTATTTTGAGTACTTTCCCTAGCCCATTTTGTGCAGGGCAATCGCCCTGGTGTTCCCCCCTATTTGCAGCCCTCTAGCCCTTACTACCCCCATTTTACAGCCACTTCTATGGGCTCACTCATCAATATTCACAATGAATATTCTGAATACAAGATACAGTAAGAGTGAGAGCCCTTGCAAGCTTTTTCATCCTTTATTTCTACTCTTGAAAGTTTGCAGACAATGGTAATATATAAAGCAAATCAACAAGACTGTTATCCTTGCACCACATGTAGCTTGCACATATATTTTTCTTCGCACCTGTTTGGATTCAGATCTGCAGCCTGAGATCTGAACCCAACCTGGTGGTTGAGCAGAGGTACTGTGGCACACCCAGGATTTTGCCCTGGGGGGGGGGGGACCCGGTTTGGCCCCATTTGGTCCTGGAAGAGGTGTGTCCCGGAAGAAGTGCGGTACCTCAAGAGAAGCATACCTCTCAACTTTTCAAAATGGAAAAAGGAGGAAGAGGATAGGCATGCAGCAGCAGTTTTTTTGGCAATGAAGCCATGCCCATGCTGCCCATGAGTCCCCTTGTAGACAGAGCATCAAAAATGAAAATGTAACTATCTAATAAATGTCAAGAGCACAAAAGGCAGGATGGGGGCAAGTTTGGTGCAGTCAGGATCCTGCAGACCAAGACCTCTGGGTGAGAACAGGATCCTGGGCCACAGGGAGTTTAAAGACTCTAGGGCCAGTGATT
Source organism: Gastrophryne carolinensis (assembly GCA_027917425.1). Taxonomy (NCBI): domain Eukaryota; kingdom Metazoa; phylum Chordata; class Amphibia; order Anura; family Microhylidae; genus Gastrophryne; species Gastrophryne carolinensis. The sequence goes on from CM051237.1 coordinate 92,326,171, forward strand.
TCCGTTTCCAGACTGTGATGCCCCATTGTGTGAAATGCTCCAGGTCACCTAGTATACTCACCTCATCACGGTTCCCACACTGCACGTGTGGGCTGCGCTGCCATTTCTAGCTTCCCCCTGGCTGATACAAATACTCACATTAGGCATTTCTGAATGTTTGGCATGGGTACACACAGCCAAAAGGGAGCAACCAGCTGATCAGCTCTGATGTCAGAATGGCTTAGTAAAGCAAAATGGAGCTCTAGGCAGTGATTGGAGGAGAGCATGTGCATGTGCCATGGGATCACCATCAAGGTAAGAAATTCTGGCATTCCAAGGGGGTTTCACACCAAATTGAGATGCCCTGCTGGAGATGAACAATTACAAGTATAGTGAGAATCTTGTTGTTTTTTAATCCTTACTTACTTTTTTAACCCTGGACTATGTTTATTTAGTTACCTGCTTTGCACAGCATTATTGGTCAGCCTCTTAATACTCACCCCCACATCCAGATCCTTGCTCTCACGCTGGGCTCAAGTCTACCAGCCCCCATAGCTGGTGCCCGGGCCCCCAGATAAGTGAGTAGTGGAGGACAGGGGGTGGAGGGGTTAGGCGAGCAGTGGAGGGATTAGGTAAGTGGTAGAGCACAACGGAAGGGGGTGAAGGGCTTAGGTGAGTGGTGGAGGACAGTGGCAGTCAGTGGAGGGGCTAAGTGAGTGGTGCAGAACAGTGACATGTGGTGGAGGGGTTAGGTAAGTGGTAGAGGACAGTGGCAGGGGTGGAGGGGCTAGGTGAGTGGTGGAGCACAGCAACAGGGGGTGAAGGGGTTAGGTAAGTGATAGAGGACAGCAGCAGGGGATGTAGAGGACAACGGTAGTGGCGGAGAGGTTGGGTGAGTGGTAGAGGACAGCGACAGGGGGTGGAGGGATTATGTGACCAGTACAGGACAGTGGCAAGGGTGGAGAGGATAGGTAAATGGTAGATGACAGTGACAGGGGGTAGAGATTTAGGTGAGCAGTAGAAGACAGCAGCAGGGGTGGAGCAGTTAGGTGAGCAGTAGAGAACAGTGGCAGGGGTGGAGAGCTTAGGTTACTGGTGGAGGACAGCTGCAGGGGGCAGAGGGGTTAAGTGAGCAGTAGAGAACAGCAGAAGGGTCTTGTGTCTTACTTATCTCCCCAGCTGGTTCCATGTTGGTGGAGTTTGAACCTAAACTAAGGTGTCCATTCTCTATGGGTGCCTTGCCCTGGTCCAACATTTCACCATACACATCCAACAGGACTGAAGTAGAAGTGTGGAACCTGGTGTGGAGATCACCAAGGCACCAGGCCTTAAAAGCGAAAGCCACTGGCTGCAAGGTAAGCAGCGGATCATCATGCTGCAATACTGGTTTTGATCTGGGGTCCGTTCGGAATATCCAACAAAGTGTACTTTTAGTTTAGCATAATAGAAGAATTTAGCTCAGCTAACTGCAGTGCAGCAAAGGGTTTTGGCTGCAGCTCTGCCACACTCTTTGGAGCTGGGGCCAGTTGTAGAACCCAACTACTTCTGATGGAGAAGACTGGACAAGCAGAAGAACCTGGTGGCACTGAAAAAAGTAGTCTTCCATGTGGGCATGGTCAGAACTAGATTAAGTGTGGAGGATACCCCCTGGCAGAAAGTCTAGTGTAGGTCACCCAACTGTAACTGTGGTGGAGGCCCCTGTGCAGGATCCCTGATTCACCCCCTTTTAATCTGGCCCTGGGCATGGTAGTTATTTTTATCATTGATGTAATTGTGACAGAAAATATTCTAGGTGTAGTTTATTTTTTCAGCCTAGCTGACTCCTCAGCTCTGTATACCTCTTCTCATGTCCCCCCTCCTACCTGCCTGCCAAAAAAACCCTGCATACACACAGGGTCAACTGGGATGACTTTGTACCCTCATAAACCTCCCCAGCATAAACAAAGTAATGGAGTGAGGGTTATCAGAAATCACCCAGCCATAAAATATGGCTAAGCCAATATCCTGCCCCTGCTTTTCTTCCATGGAATGTTCTCCTCATCCCCCCTCCCTGTGGAATCCCAGGACAGATGGGGGATGTCATATGGACCAACTTTCAGGTACCCAAAGGTGGAGAATCCCAGATGCACCAATCAAACAGTGGGTGACTCCAATTGCTCTGCCCAATAGGAGGGTTCAGAAGCTGACCCCTGGTTAGAGGAAATAAGGTGAGCTTCAGAATGGAGAGCGACACTCAAATCTTACCATTAAGGGTGACACACGCTCCCTTTTAACATCTATGGAGGAGACCAGGAACCGTGGGTCATTGGAAGGCGTGTGAGGACTGACAGACTGACAGAATTGATTCGATCGAGCCGCAGCCCAGACAGACTCTTAAGTATTTTCCCCTTTTTTATTTTGTATTGCTATCCATTTATTTGTACCGTGTTTTATAGGTAATTCTGTTTTATCACCTTGCACCGTTTTTCTCGTTGTTTTGTGTTTTTCTGTCTTTTTCAAATAAATTCTGAAAATACAGCAGAGAGCCACCCTGAACTAAGGATCTAAAAAAGCTCAGGCTAGTTCTGAAGAGCCTGGCTACATTACTTGCCTAAGACGTTCAATCGCCCCCTGACTAGATAGTGGAGAATATTCCACGTTTTTCGTATTCTGGTGGCAGCATTTAATAGTCACGCGTGTTGCCTATTCATTGACGTCTAACATTGTGGTGACACATGTGGAGTATGATTGGCCGGTTTGATCAGATGAACGATCAAGAGGTCTGATCAACCCATGCAATCGTCACAGTCATGTTGACAGCCATGGAGATAATTACAGGCTTGCTTTGCCTCATTAATTTCTGCCATGTGATGGGAGACTGAGGTTGTTATGAGTGTTGTAAAGGCCATCATGTGAGCTCACATTTTCCTGTACACTTATCATATATCTGAACCTGAGCAATGACACCTAACCTGTTTTATACAGCTTGACCCACCCAGTGCCAGTCCCAAACCTGCAGGTAACTGAATCACTGCAGATAAAATGCTTTCTTCATGCAATTAAGGGTCATTTTATTACAGTCAATGTCTATTGAATGATGCATTTTTGCAGTAGATCTTGGATTGTTGGCTTATGATTTTTTGTAATGCTTTCAATAGGCAGAACCTGTTTTTCCCCTTCTCTAATCACTGCCTGTGTGTCATTGGTTCATGCTTCTGATTACACCCTCTGAATACACGTGATAAAAATAAACAACCTGGGAGGTCAAATCTGTATAGCTTTGCTTTCCCGCACACTGTGAATCTACTTAAAGTGGCCTTTTGACAAATTATAAGGTGACAAATTATATTAAAAAATAGTACAGGTGGCATGCTAAACACTACTTCCCCTACTCTAAAGTTGCTCAGGCGCTGGCCTGCCCCCTAAAGGTAAAGGCTTTCTAAAGTGGCCCCCCTGGGGCAAACTGATTTGGGACAAAGACAATCACAAATGTAGATTTAGATTGATGGAGAGTGCACTGCTGGATGCACCCCCCCCCCCCCCCCCCAGCTCCTCAGTGTGTACCACCAGGCTTTTCCAAATGGCTGGTGCGTGAATGCTCAGTTAGAGGTGAGCAGCAATCTGGCTTCTGGCGGCGAATCGGCGGAAAGGTGATTTTTCAGGTGACCCCTTGGTTTTCATGCATCAGAGTATCCCAAATCGGGACACAAAGAAGGAGGCCCAGAGCCTCAAGGCTGATGTTGTTCCATTTGCTAGTTTTTTTTTTAATTAGTGTATCTTTTGTATTCTGTTTTTGCAGGACATCACTTTTTGGACCCATACGTTTCCAGACTAGTCTTTGTTGTTTGTCTCATTTCGCTATAGTGTATGTCTACAGCCTTTGGGAATAGCTTTAGCTTTTTTTCAGAGGAAATTGTGGTACATACATGATAAAGATAAGTACAAAGAAATATATTTACATAAGACATACTTCCGTCCTCTAAAGCTGTCTCCAGCCCACAGCATGAGTAAGAGAAGTTCCTCTTTTAGGGCCTCAGCCATAAGAATTCCACCCCCAATCAATGTGTATGGACAGTTCGTTCCTCTTTTTGCTTATTCAAAATGGATCAGTATATACCATTTTTCCTTGGCAAGCACATTTTTTTCAAATAAATAAAAGTTTAGATGGACCTTAAAAAAAAAAAGACCTGTGTAAATCTCTTACCCTGTCATTCAGAGCAGTCATCATGGCAGTGCAGGCTTCCTCTCATGTCAGTAACACTCAGCAGTGGAAAAAAGGTCCAGGCTGCTAACATCCAATGGGCTACATCAATTGTGGCACTTGGGTCCAGCATATCATAGCCCAAACACCACTGTGCCCTGTATCATTGCTAGAGATGAGCGAACCGGTTCGGACGAACCGGAATTCGCTCCGAATTTCAGTAAATATTCGATTCGGCACGAACCCGAATATTTTGTGGTTCGTGCCGATCGAATTTTTCCTGAAATTAAAAAAAAAAAATGCCGGCATGGTGGGAGCGGGCCGGCCGGTTCCGCTGACAGCGGAGCGGGCCGGCCCGCTCCCACCATGCCGGCAAAAATGCTTTTTTTTTTTTTTTAAATGCCGGCATGGTGGGAGCGGGCCGGCCGGCTTTACCGGCCCGCCGGCCGGCTCTGCTGTCAGCGGAACCGGCCGGCCCGCTCCCACCATGCCGGCATTTATGATGGGGAACTTCGTAAAAGTTCGATTCGGCCGAACCCGAATTTCTTTGTGAAATTCGGCGAATCGGCCGAATCGAACTTTTCAAAAGTTCGCTCATCTCTAATCACTGCATTTGCACTTAATCCATTCTGGTATAAAAGTTACATTTTAATTGATGCAGCCCATTGTATGTTTGCGGGTTGCAGGGATGGATTATTTATACCAGAATGAGCTGATATCAGCTCCCTCTGTCTGTATAAATAACCCCTCCCTGTTGAAGGGAGCAAGATGTCAGAATCCAGAGACATTGACAGAAGCCTAGGAGTGGGGCAGAGCTGCTGATCCCGCCAGCTGTCTGAAGCAGCAGCAGGCAGGATCAGTGATGGATGGGAGGTAAGTATGGGGGGGGGGGTAAAAAAACACATTTTTATGTGTTTAACCCATAAAAAATGACATAGCAGGGAAGGGTTTCTATGCCTTTTAAACAAGTTATCAAGCTTTAAAGCATTAACCAAAAACAGCATGGGTCCCCCAATATCCAAGCAAAACCAGCCCGGGCACCAACTATGGGGGCAGGTAGACTAGAGCCCAAAGGCCGAATGTCCGCCCCCCCGGCCCTGAAGGCTACCAACCCACATAGCCCTCACAGGCTGCAGGCTCTTCTGCACCCCCCTAGGTTTTGGGGATGCAGGTAATGGGGTGGGGGTTATGGCAAGTCACCCGCTTGCTGGCAGGTAACTTGCCACCCCCAACTGCCCTGGTAACTGGTATAGGGGACTCAAGAACCCCTTAACAGTTTGCAGATAGTTTAATGTAAAAAAACATACCACAGACAAAAAATATTTTATTTTTCCCCCATACTTCCAATCCATCGCCGATCCTGATGTTCCGCGTTGTCCACCACTGCTTCTGGCAGGTAGATTGATCAGCAGAACCCAGACGCGGGGCAGAGCTGCCTCCAGCCGGCCTCCCGCCGATCTGTCTGGCTTCTGATGATGTCATTACCACACTCATGCAATGACTGATCGCCTGCTAACTTACAAAAAGGGACAGCAATAAAAAATTGTTGCAGGACGCTTCGAAGAGCGACAAAATTCATTTCTAGTTCTACACCCTAAGAAGGAGTATCTGCAGGGGCTTTGCCCAAATATATTTTACAAGTTCGGTGGGTTTTGGTCTGCTTAAAATGTGCCGGTGAGGCAAAAAAGTGGCCCTGTGTGGCGTTAACGCTCCATAATTAAGGGTACCTACGTTGCAGCCAGCTGGCAGGGCTTACAGGGCTTACATTTTGCTACTCTGCCAGGCAAATGTAGATTCTTGCTCTAATGTACAGAGGAGACATCCTTCATTGTTCTCTCCATAACACAGCGCAATACACATACGACATTGAGCTGTATTCTCCAAGCTATTAACATTCCAATAGCAGGCGAATGACTGCTTTACAGTGCATCACAGCTGACTGCAAACAATACGATAGAGACAATTAGGCTACCACTGCTCTTGGCTATAACAATGTAACTCTCACCAGGATGCTGGCAGGCTTTTCAGAATGACTCCTCTTGTTTGTTATAGTATGGTCAGGAGGGAGTGATAATGCATCCCAATATTCTAAATCCCCTGTCAAGCCTCCGGGCTACAACCATGCGGAGAGCTGGGCTGAGCTCCAGGTATGGGGCGAAGTAAAGCAAATAATCCCAAAGAGCAAAATAAAACAGTCTGGGCAGAGTCCAAGGATTAATACGGGGTCAGAGGCAGGCAGAAAAAAACAAGCAAAGTCCACTGAGCAATCCGCGTCAAAACCAAGTTATCCGTCCGTGAGTAAATCCAGGTTACCAGATCAGATATTCAGGAGTCAGGGAAACAGAGTCCAGGAAGTAAGCTGATAACACAGCATTGGCTGTAGGCCAGCTGTCCTCTTAAATAGGGCTATCAATCAGAACAGGGAGGGATGTGTCAGAGTCTGGGTGAAGTCACTTCCTGTCCATTCAGACTCAGGAAACCCGGAAGTGAAATCAAGCCCAAGAGCTTACACTCTAGGCTTTGTGTACTTGAAGTGGGCTGAACACCAGGTGTCACTGTGGAGCATGCGACAGATGAACACCCTGCTCTGTTACAAACATCCAGCCAAGCATGTCTGCTGCTGCATGCAGTCCGTGACATAGCGCGTTCACGATGCTTTAAAGCGCAGGAAAGGCGAGGATATTGACATCCCCATCCCAATAGATGGCACTGTGAGATCTGTCACTTTTGTATGTGTATAAGTTTTCTTTCACTGTCGCCAGTGATGTAGTACTTATCTTCTCATGATAAGCTATAGTTTAGAGTTTTTGAAGAAGATAAAATAACCCCAGAATGAGCCTGGGAATCCCTACCAAACTCTCTCTGTTTTGTTATGCACAGTTTTTGCTCTGTTCTGCTCTGAATAGAGCTAGCTTCCAGCATCATTAACAAGCCAGACACATCTACTGGAAAGTGCCACTCGTCCTGATGACAAAGTGCACTGTGTTGTATGTCCAGCTAGGCTGCTGGCTGCTCTCTCTGGATCTATGGAGATCGCACAGGCATGGGATAGGTGGACAACTACCTTGTGTACCAAACCTGCGCCTTTCAGAACCCCAACATGGGAAGAGTCAAACAAATCCTGCAGTCCATGCGGTCAAACAGCTTAATATCTGAACCTGAAGTAAAAAAGCCCACGGTTTGTACATTTTTCTGTTCTACAGCTTTTTATTCCGAATTGCATCAGAAATTGCATGACTTTAGGTAGATTGGGTACAAGGCAGAAAGTGCTCTCCCAAAATTCTCCTATCATTGGTTTGTATGCAGCATGTATATACATTTTTTTTTCTGGAAGCATTCTCTACCTTGTACCATTTAAATAGAGGGTGTTTAGGTCTTTTTAACCCCCCAATATGGCCTAATATCTGTCTGGCTACTGACTGGTGGATTAGGCAAATCAACCTAATTACAGGGCTGCATTTCCGTCCACGGATACAGGAAGAAGTAAGCATTGCAGGCATTCTGGGGGTGATGTTCAGGGTGGGGGGCTCCCCCAAGCCTGCTTGAATGTGCAAGCTGGGACCCGGGCCAACACCCGTTAAAGGAGAAACAGGTGCTGATCCATTTCATGCACTGACCCTGCTTCCCCCACATAAAAGACTGTGAAGGGACATCGCACACATATAGCAGTAATCTAATATAATTATTGTATGTGAATACTATTTTTACATAGCTCTTTGGTTTTATTGATTTCTTTATATTTGTTTTTTGTCTTTTTACAAAGATCTGCCTAATGACTTGATATGTGCTCTAGAGAAATGTTCAGGTTTAACCTACCTAAGATAAGTGTGAATTGCAGTTTACTTAGAAAGGTGATGTACAATGTTAGACTGGCCCACCAGAGCACCTGAGGATTCTCCGATGTGCCCCAGTTATTAAACTCAGGTCCACTATCAGGGCAGTACGACCAATCCAAGACTAAAACAGTGTTTCTGCCTTGTCTGGAGAGTTCTCTTAGTTTGGTCAATAAGAATATTTTTTCACAATGCAACAATCTAATCTAATTAAAAAGCAGAAGGGTGGGCCACAAGGATAATCTCTCTGGTGAGCTCCAAAAAAGATTTTCACTGGTGGGCTCCAAGACTGATTTCCTCTGGTGGGCCCAAGGTAATCCAGTCCGACTGATGTCTATATCTACACATTTGGGAAGATCACTGATGTGCCCTGTCTATATCTACAAAGCAGGGTCTGATGAAGTTCAGATTACTGGTATGTCCTGTAAATATCTACAGAACAGGGGGAGATAAGAGGCAGATCATGGACATGCCCCGTCTATAGCTGCAGACCATGGGAAAATGAGATGCATACTAATGGCTTGATATGTCTGGAACAGAAACAAATTACCAGCGTGTATATACCTACATAGCAGGGGGAGACCACTGGCATTCCCTGTCTGTATCTAAAGAGCGGGGGCAGACCACTGGCATTTCCTGTTTACATTTACAGAGCAGGGGCAGATGAGAGATCACTGTTGTATCCTATCACTTTCACAGAGCCAGAGACAGATCACTAGTATGTCCCATCTATATGTGCAGAGCAGATGCAGATCATTGGCTTGACTTGTCTGTATGTACAGAGCAGGGACAAATGACAGGCACATCACTGTTCCCTATTTCTAACTATAGAGCAGGGCAGATCATTGGTTTGCCCTCTCTATAGCCACAGGTACAAAGCAGGGGCAAATAAGGGGCAGATTTCTGGTGTGTCCTGTGCAGAGCGGAAGTGGACCAAAACCCACAGAGATCGACCCAGGAATCTATAAGATTCTCGGACCGATTGATCCCCCCCCCCGGGGCATACAAAATTGGGATGCCCCGTTGTGTGAAACCCCCCAGGTCACCCATAAACGCCCTCTAGCAAGGCGCCTTAGGACCGGAAAGAGGTGAGTTTCTTTGGGCAACCTAGGGGGTTTCATACAGTGGGCACCACTGATCTGGGTGCCCTGGGGGCAAGGACCAAAACCTAGGACAGTCAAAATCCTGGGTTTTGGTCCACTTTAAGTATGGTGGAGGCCCTCGGGTAGAAAATCTGGTGAAGGCCCCTGATGCAGTATTTATTTTCCATTAAACTCTTTATAATCCCATCCTTACATAGGTGGGATGCCACTCTGTGCACTCTCTGTGCAGCCGCTCCCCAGGTGACAGTGCTGAATCACAGGAGAGGTAAGGCTCCATCCAGTCAACTAACATAACAACAAAAATGCTTGCCTCTGCTTGCACACTAAACAGAATGCCAGATCCAGTCCCATTTGCCATCTTTGCCGTGTTATCTCCAGGCCGCCTCTGTGATAAATAAGCCACCCTCCTTGTAATATGTCACAATAATACTGTCTCCATTAACTGCGATAGAGGGGGCATGCCGGGGCTTTTCATGTATGTAGAAGCAGGTTACCCACCCCCTCACCTCACGCACTGAGTGGATAAACCATGCTCCTCCCCTGTAAAACCGCAAAACCAATCATTGCTCCTTGCTCCAATCACTCTAATGATCACAACACTGTGAGCTATTAGACCAATGCTTACACATGTCAGTAACCACTAAGAAACAAAACCCAAGGCAATTTCTACTATGCGTGGATAAGATGTGCTCCTGTTAGAAACACTCAACCTAGTGCTGTACATCTGTGATGTGTGCAGTGTGTGTGTATCTCCTAGGTAGGTAGGTATGTTAGGAAGGTAGGTAGGTAGGTAGGTGGGTGAGCAAGCAGGCATATAGGTGAGTGGGTAGGTAAGTGGGCATTTAGGTGGGTAGGTAGGTGGGGGGTTGGCAGGTAGGTGGGTGAGCAGGCAGGTAGGTGGGTAGTCAGATGGACAGGTAGTGAGGGGGTAGTCAGGTTGAGGAGTATGTGGGAATTTAAGTAAGAGAATTTAAGTAGGCAGGTATATAGTTGGGTAAGTAGATGAGTAGGTAGGTAGGTGGCTTGGCACAGGTTGGTGGGAGGGCAGGTAGGGAAGGTCGGTAAGTGGGAAGGTAGGTGGGTGAGCAACTGCCAACTCAGCTCTAGGATCTGACAATTCTGCCTTTGCAACAGGGCTGCCAGTTGCTGCTCCAGGTTCTGGGTAGGGAGGCGAGTAGACAGGTAGATAGGAAGGTGGGTGGGTCAGTAGGCAGTTGGATAGGTAGGTAGGTTGGTCAGCAGGCAAGTCGAGATAGGAGGGTGAGTGGGTATGGGGGTAAATTGGTAAGTGGGTCAGTAGGCGGCTAGGTGGATAGGTAGATCACTGACATCATTGCTGATCTGGGCTGGAGAATGCTGTTCTGTCCTCGGCACTGTCCACCACTTGTCACTGCTGGCTCCAGTCCTCACCACCGCTCTGTGCCGTCCAGTTAGTTGCTGGCCCCCTAACTACAGGGATCCAGGGCTCCAAAATGGGTCACCCTGGGAATCGATGCACCTCGGCAGGGAGGTCCACTTCTGCACAGAAGCCCAAACTTAAAGGGAGTTTAGCAGATTCTTGGCCCCCGGCTTCGAGGAGCCACAGCACCAGGACTTTGCGATACCACCGTTTGGATCCACATGCCCTTGCAGAGGTGCATAACTTGAGTCCTCCTCTTTCCAACGACACCTCCAGTGGGCTTCTAGTCCCCCTGGATCCGGAGAACCAAAGCTCCAAATCATCCTGGGATGATGAACCTCATCCAGGACAGCACACTTCCCAGCACCAGGTCTTTGGACCTAGGGGGGCTAACGAGGCATCGTTGGAAAGGGCAGAACCTCATGTATACACCTTTACAAGGACATGTGGATCGGGGCCAACAAGACCAAGTGGCGGCGCCACAAAGTCCCGGTACCCTTGTCCGCGGGTGCTGTGCTTCCTCCGGACCTAGGGGGCTAAAAACCCACTGGAGGTGTGGATAGGGGAGAACCTCAGGTATACACCCCTACAAGGGCATGTGGATTGGGGGACCGGACCAAGCAGCAGCACTGCAAAGTCCTAGTACCATTGGACGAGAGCCTGCACATGCACCACTGACCCAGGGAAAGGTAAGCTGTTACAGGAGAACTGGGGGGTTTTACACAATGGGGCATCCCAAATCTGTGTGCCCCTGCTATGTCCTTTTTATAAAAATTTTAAACGTCATTCCCTTTCTAAAATCCAAATCCACTCCAGCCAACACGTTTTTATTTGGAACAGGAGTGGTAACTTACTCAGTTATCTCTTTGTTCTTCACTATGTGACCATTACACTATTACACTAATATGGCTGGTAACTAACTCAATTATCTCTTAGCTCTTCACTATGTGACCCATTACACTAATATGGCTGGTAACTAACTCAATTATCTCTTTGCTCTTCACTATGTGACCCATTGCACTATTACACTAATATGGCTGGTAACTAACTCAAATATCTCTTTGCTCTTCACTATGTGACACATTTCACTATTACACTAATATGGCTGGTAACTAACTCTATCTCTTTGCTCTTCACTATGTGACCCATTGCACTAATATGGTTGGTATCTCAATTATCTCTTTGCTCTTCACTATGTGACCCATTGCACTATTACACTAATATGGCTGGTATCTAACTCAATTATCTCTTTGCTCTTCACTATGTGACCCATTACACTATTACACTAATATGGCTGGTAACTAACTCAATTATCTCTTTGCTCTTCACTATGTGACAATTTGCACTATTACACTAATATGGCTGGTAACTAACTCTATCTCTTTGCTCTTCACTATGTGACCCATTGCACTAATATGGTTGGTATCTCAATTATCTCTTTGCTCTTCACTATGTGACCCATTGCACTATTACACTAATATGGCTGGTAACTAACTCTATAATCTCTTTGCTCTTCACTATGTGACCCATTGCACTATTACACTAAATTGGCTGGTAACTAACTCAAGTATCTCTTTGCTCTTCACTATGCGACCTATTGCACTGTTACACTAATATGGCTGGTAACTAACTCAATTATCTCTTTGCTCTTCACTATGTGACCCATTGCACTGTTACACTAATATGGCTGGTATCTAACTCAGTTATCTCTTTGCTCTTCACTATGTGACCCATTGCACTGTTACACTAATATGGCTGGTATCTAACTCAATTATCTCTTTGCTCTTCACTATGTGACCCATTGCACTATTACACTAATATGGCTGGTAACTAACTCAATAATCTCTTTGCTCTTCACTATGTGACCCATTACACTATTACACTAATATGGCTGGTATCTAACTCAATTATCTCTTTGCTCTTCACTATGTGACCCATTGCACTATTACACTAATATGGCTGGTAACTAACTCAATAATCTCTTTGCTCTTCACTATGTGACCCATTACACTATTACACTAATATGGCTGGTAACTAACTCAATTATCTCTTAGCTCTTCACTATGTGACCCATTACACTAATATGGCTGGTAACTAACTCAATTATCTCTTTGCTCTTCACTATGTGACCCATTGCACTATTACACTAATATGGCTGGTAACTAACTCAAATATCTCTTTGCTCTTCACTATGTGACACATTTCACTATTACACTAATATGGCTGGTAACTAACTCTATCTCTTTGCTCTTCACTATGTGACCCATTGCACTAATATGGTTGGTATCTCAATTATCTCTTTGCTCTTCACTATGTGACCCATTGCACTATTACACTAATATGGCTGGTATCTAACTCAATTATCTCTTTGCTCTTCACTATGTGACCCATTACACTATTACACTAATATGGCTGGTAACTAACTCAATTATCTCTTTGCTCTTCACTATGTGACAATTTGCACTATTACACTAATATGGCTGGTAACTAACTCTATCTCTTTGCTCTTCACTATGTGACCCATTTCACTATTACACTAATATGGCTGGTAACTAACTCTATCTCTTTGCTCTTCACTATGTGACCCATTGCACTAATATGGTTGGTATCTCAATTATCTCTTTGCTCTTCACTATGTGACCCATTGCACTATTACACTAATATGGCTGGTAACTAACTCTATAATCTCTTTGCTCTTCACTATGTGACCCATTGCACTATTACACTAAATTGGCTGGTAACTAACTCAAGTATCTCTTTGCTCTTCACTATGCGACCTATTGCACTGTTACACTAATATGGCTGGTAACTAACTCAATTATCTCTTTGCTCTTCACTATGTGACCCATTGCACTGTTACACTAATATGGCTGGTATCTAACTCAGTTATCTCTTTGCTCTTCACTATGTGACCCATTGCACTGTTACACTAATATGGCTGGTATCTAACTCAATTATCTCTTTGCTCTTCACTATGTGACCCATTGCACTATTACACTAATATGGCTGGTAACTAACTCAATAATCTCTTTGCTCTTCACTATGTGACCCATTACACTATTACACTAATATGGCTGGTATCTAACTCAATTATCTCTTTGCTCTTCACTATGTGACCCATTGCACTATTACACTAATATGGCTGGTAACTAACTCAATAATCTCTTTGCTCTTCACTATGTGACCCATTACACTATTACACTAATATGGCTGGTATCTAACTCAATTATCTCTTTGCTCTGCACTATGTGACCCATTACACTATTACACTAATATGGCTGGTATCTAACTCAATGATCTCTTTGTTCTGCACTATGTGACCCATTACACTATTACACTAATATGGCTGGTATCTAACTGAATTATCTCTTTGCTCTTCACTAGGTGACCCATTACACTAATATGGCTGGTAACTAAATCAATGATCTCTTTGCTCTTCACTATGTGACCCATTACACTAATATGGCTGGTATCTAACTCAATTATCTCTTTGCTCTGCACTATGTGACCCATTACACTATTACACGAATATGGCTGGTATCTAACTCCATTATCTCTTTGCTCTTCACTATGTGACCCATTACACTATTACACTAATATGGCTGGTATCTAACTCAATTATCTCTTTGCTCTTCACTATATGACCCATTACACTATTACACTAATATGGCTGGTATCTAACTCAATGATCTCTTTGTTCTGCACTATGTGACCCATTTCACTATTACACCACTATTACCCTCGGGTCTCCCGCGTGAGCTCGGTGACATGACTATAGAAGGTGACGAATCCCTGAGGTGAATTCCCGCGCCCAGGTGAGCGCCCGGCCATCTCAGCTGACAGATGGGCCTCTGGAGACGGCGCGTCCTGATTGGCTGGCTCGGTCACCTCACCTCCTCCTCCCCCCGCCCAGTCACAAGACGTCTAGAGGGGCCGCTTCTCCTTCATCATCCAGCGGCGCCCCCCCCTCCCATCCGCCCACAGGCCGGCAGGGGGCGGCACTGCGCCTCCCATCATCATCCCCAGCTGTGACCGGGATGCCCGGAGCTGTGCTGTGCTGGGCGCCCGGGCGAGCGCTGTGCGGGCTGCACACAGGAGCTGCTGGCATGTGACTGCCGGGTAACCCCTCTGTCCGACCCCCTTCCCCATTGCTGCTCCCGGATAAGCCCTGCTAATAGGATCTCCCCTCACAGCTAGTGCACAGCGCCGGTAAGTAATGCTTATTTACTATCTATATTGTGCCCGTCACAGCAGCGCCCATTATCCGCATCATCACCCTGCGCTCTCTCTCTCTCCTAGACATCCCACTGTGGCCATTATCTATTTATAGCTCTATACCAGCCATACAGTATCCATTTATAGCTATATACCAGCCATACAGTTTCTATTGATCTATACCAGCCATACAGTATCCATTTATAGCTCTATACCAGCCATACAGTATCTATTGATCTATACCAGCCATACAGTATCCATTTATAGCTCTATACCGGGCTTACAGTATCTATTGATCTATACCAGCCATACAGTATCCATCTATAGCTCTATACCAGCCATACAGTATCCATTTATAGCTCTATACCGGCCATACAGTATCTATTGATCTATACCAGCCATACATTATCTATTTATAGCTCTATATTTAGCATAAAGTATCTCTTTATAGCTATATACCAGCCATACAGTATCTATTTATCTATACCAACCATACAGTATCTCTTTATAGCTATATACCAGCCATACAGTATCTATAGCTCTGTGTTAAGCATACATAATCTCTTTATTGCTCTATGCCAGCCATACAGTATGTATAGCTCTATATTATGCATACAGTATCTATGTTTTGCTCTATACTAGCCAAACATGTATTTCTGATGTCTATACAGTATTCATTTTATCCACCTATACTATCTGACATCCACAGTATCTAATATATCAGTATCCATACAGTATCTAATATATCTCCATACTAGCTATACAGAATTGCCTATATTATCTATACATCCATTGCTCTATTATCTGTACTGTATTATTATATCTCTATACTGTATATTATTGCCCAATATGATCTATACAGTACCCCTTATATCTCTATACTATCTATACAGTATACACTATCCCTCAATACTACCTTTAGATCTATTATATGTCTATACCACCTATACAGTAAACCTTGTATTGCACTCTCTACTATCTATACAGTATCTATTATTGCCATATATTATATATAACATATCCAGTACATTTATCTATTGTCACCCTATACTTACTATGCAATATCATTATACCACGCTAACTATTTAGTATATATTATAGCACTCTATGCAATTATTATCTATGCAATGTCACCCTGTACTATCTGTAAAGCACCCATTTTGTCTAAATACCACCTGCACAGTACTAATATATCCTTCTACTATCTATACCGTCTCTAATATATCTCTAAACTATGTATAACACACATGCGAATGATCACCCTATGCTGTCTATACAGTATTTATTTATAATTGTATACTTACACAGTACCATTAGATCACTTTACTATCTATACTGTTTTTATTCTATCACTATACTATGTATAAAGCAGGGGTGTGCAACCTTTTTTTTTTGGCCTAGGTGCTACATTGTTTTCATGGGCCAAAATAAGCAGTTTACTGCAGGAAAGCTACACCTCAAAGTGTAACAAAACTGCTCTGGGGACCCCTTGTCATTTATCTATATACAGTGTTACCTTCTCCATATGGCTTCTTACTGTTATGTTTGCCAGCCACCAGTAATACAATACAACAGTATAATTGATCTCTATATATTATGGTATAATTTATCTCAATGTCCTGTTTAGATTTTAAACTATTTTGCATGTAGTTGATTATTTACATGCTGTGTCTTTAATGTAGAGCAGTGAGAGCCTTCCTCTGATTGGAGGCACATGGCTGGGAGAGACTCCAGGCAGGAGGTGTGATGAGCCCTCTAGGACCCTGCTGCTTAGCAATCCTCCAGGAGGAGGAGGATAGGGGTGGAGGCTGCTATCCTGATTTCTGTTACGTGTTTTACGTGTATTCATTTTATCCACCTATACTATCTGACATCCACAGTATCTAATATATCAGTATCCATACAGTATCTAATATATCTCCATACTAGCTATACAGAATTGCCTATATTATCTATACATCCATTGCTCTATTATCTGTACTGTATTATTATATCTCTATACTGTATATTATTGCCCAATATGATCTATACAGTACCCCTTATATCTCTATACTATCTATACAGTATACACTATCCCTCAATACTACCTTTAGATCTATTATATGTCTATACCACCTATACAGTAAACCTTGTATTGCACTCTCTACTATCTATACAGTATCTATTATTGCCATATATTATATGAGGTGTGATGAGCCCTCTAGGACCCTGCTGCTTAGCAATCCTCCAGGAGGAGGAGGATAGGGGTGGAGGCTGCTATCCTGATTTCTGTTACGTGTTTTACGTGTATTTTCCTTTAAACTGAGATTGTTTTCCTCAGCGTGGCAGCTGATTGGATGGGAGACTGCTCTAATAGGCCCTGGTTGAGTGCAGCTGATGACAGCACTGACTGTCGAGCATCGGGCTCAGCAGAGGTGACAGTCACCATTGACATGTCTCTTCTGCTTTGTAAAACAAAGGTAACAATTGATTGAGTAACACTGTCTTATTTGTGGACACCCTGCTGTGAGATAACCTTGTTTTAGAACAGTTGCTTGATCTGAGAAGGCTCACTTGCCTTTTGCATTACTAAGGACGTCCAGGTAACCAAGTAATGGCTGATCATTGCCAAAGGCTGGCTCAGAATGCAGATGAGCATGAGGGTGAAGACAGGACTACAGATGTACTATCTGTCTTCAGAACTGTGGCTGGCAACTCAATGCCAGGTAAGCTGACAACCCTAACTGGCCTTCTCCTGCTGCCTGTGAGCCACACATTGAGACAATACCTTTTTTCCTTATGGAGCTTTGTATGATGGTGGACCAGGGAAACGGCTGCACCTTTTAGTGTCGCCTGAAAGATGCACCTCCGCTAGGATTACCTTTTCATTTTTTTCATCAGTTCCAAGCTTTGGGCCATGGTGTTTCATGGATGTCAGATACTCATTTTCTGGTAGTAATCATATAGGGCGTGCTTTAGAATGAAGGGGTGTCATGATTATAGCAGATCTCCAGCAAAAAAAAGACCCCATTAGTGGCCATCTAGTAGCATCACACTGCAACTAGCAGGCTGGGGAGCAGTACTTACCGACTGCTGGTGGCCAGTTTGATTCGCAGGGCAGCCTTGCACAGTAAGCCGGGTGGGCTGTAGCCGCGTGGGTGCTGCTTTGTCAGCCTTCACTGAGGGCATGTAGAAAGGGCACAGACTGCTATTCTGGGTGCATTGGGGCAGCTTCAGGTGACTTTTTGACTGAAGGTTCGCTTTAAATAGTGCTTAGGGTGCCATGAACCCTAAATACAGTCTTGCACCCGGCCCAGCTGTGCAGGCACTACATATATTATGGGAAACTATTTTGAGAGTTCGTTTGCAGTAAATCACCTGCCCCTGCTCCTGCTTTTCAAATTGCAAATGTTCAGTACAGTGAAACAAAACCTATTCCAAAAAATACATCATAGGTAAAGTGTTTACCTTTCATTGAGCCCCTCCAGCATTGCTTAACTACAGAGACAGAGATCAGAAAGAACAATCACTTGCTCATTCAGCTGTCAATCACCAGGACAGAGACCGGAAACACCCCCCACTCCCTCCCCAGATGTCCTGCTTGGCTGCCACTCTCTACAGCTCTGAAACCCTGCCCTCTCTCCTCTTTCTTCTCCCTTGTGAACATGTACAGCTATCGGCGTCTGTCTCCAGTCTTTGATCAGGCTGCCAGCAATCAACAGCCTGCCACAGTGTATTCCAGCCTTGCCCAGGTCAGACATTTTTCATACGGGCAAACTAGTTGCTAACTGCCTGCAGCATGTCACTCACTGTCATGATCTGGTCACACTGAGCTGATAGGCTGCAAGCTCTGCATAGAGACCGCCCATTATGAATAAGCTAAGAAAACAGTGTGCTTACATCATATCTGTTTCTCTTCATTTTTTTTTCTATGAATCTCCAATGCTCTAATACTTTTAAAGATAATTTAGCAACTACGGGGTCTTATTGAAATTTAGGACAGTGTAACATGTAGCACAAGACAATGGGACAACAATCGGACTTGTCTTTAGTATAACTTTAAAGTCCTTTTCCAGGCAAGAAAACAAAAGTTTATACTCTCCTAACCTGGTGCTCTGATTTTTACCTTACTGCCAGATTAAGTTGCATGCGACCAGGACCCATCATCCCTCCACCATCCACCATCATGAGGAAGGAGCCCCCCCCCCCCCAGCAATTAGTCACAATGCTACTGACGTGCCCCTTGATTCACAGTAGAGGGGGCACGTTGGGGCTTGATATTGCAGTCAATCAAGTGGGCATGCTCTTGACTCTGTGACAGGTGGCATGGGCGACTCCCTGTTGTGAAGGCAGATGTAAGTTACAATTGGAATGATCATCTGCTGGGGGCAATAGGTGAATATAAGTGTTTTTTTCTTTCCTGGACAATTACTTTTAAGGAATGTAAACCCACTGGCTATTATAAGGCCACAAGCAGCTTAAGTGATTCCTGTCCTGAAAGCCTTTTCTCCAGGGTAGAAGCCATAGCAGGTTTCCAAAGTTTACCTCTCCTTTCAATGTTGTTCCTTGCAAAAAAAAGTGGTCTAACAGCCATTCTGTTGCTTGATGCCCTCTGCTTGAGTGAGCATGGCAAGCCACAGTGGTCAAACAGCTTTATCTGACCACAGCAGAGCATGCACATGACTCATAAAGCTGCACCATGACCTGTCCTTCCCGGAACAGCCACCACCCAAAAATTAAAGCCAAGAAAGCTGCTTTGCATAGAATGCATAAGGTAATATAACCTGAGATTAAGAGATTCTCTGAAATGGCTCATTTTACACTGTTACTAATGGGGACATGATGGGGGCAATGATTGCATTTCATATCTGTGGCTATAGCATTGCAGGAACATATATCGTGCATGGTGCATATGGCCACACTTAAGTGGACCTAAACCCAGGTTTCTCACTTGCCTGTGTTTTGAACAGGGGCCTCCCGATTTGGATTGCCAGTAAATTTGCGTGATGTCCACCTGAATTTTATACCGTGTAGGGAGGTAATCTAGTTATTGTATTTAGCTCATTCATTTCTTTTGGGATAAATATTCTTTTTCCCATGCACACTATAATGGTATTTGTGCGATTCTTGCACGCACCAACTTGCAGCTTTTCTTACTGTGATTGGGTGAATCCAGATACATTCTATAGCATGGTGTGAGCTTTGCAAGGTTATCAGAGGGAATAGTGTGGGGTTTTATGCCTTTTTAATTATTTTTTAGCATGTTTGAGTATTGCAGATTAATATGATTCTATTTTTTATGTTGCTTACCTTCTTGTAGACTGCAAAGCTGTACTGGATTTCAAATAGCAATCACGATTTTGTGGTAATGATTTAGATCCTCTTTTATTGCCGTCTGTGACCTTTATAAAATTCCCCCTAACTCTTAGTTCCTGCATGTCGTAACGGTTTAAAACAAGAAGTATATCTAACAATAGAGAGGAGCTGGCACAGCCTGTCCTGGCTTAGCTGTAAGCTCCTGTCTCAAGCCACTGAAGGAAAATCCTTGTTGTTTCTTACTGCAAAGGCCTTTCCTCCTTTATTGGAGGGCTATCATGAAAGTGGTCTAAAAATATCTATCTATCTATCTATCTATCTATCTATCTATCTATCTATCTAAAGAGAGGGGGTTACTTATACACCCTGCATTAAAGGAGCACTATTGCAAAAAAAGGCCTAATAAAAAAAAAAAATCCATATAAATATGCTGGATGGCGGGAGGCAGGGTGACTTATACACCCAGCATCAAGAAATATCCAGCCAGGCTTGTTTTTCTGCCTTTTTAATAAAAGGAAAAGGATATCCAGGGTGATAGGCAAAGTCACCCCTGATAGACTAAACCTGCCAACCCTGGATTTTATTCCTACAAGGAGAGGAAAACCATAAGCTTGGTGGGAGTTTTATTGAATTCGGGTGTATAAGTGACCCCTCCTCTCATTAGTCGACGTGTTTATATGTATTTTTAATATTACATAATTTCGCGGTAGTCCTCCTTTAAAAAAACCTAGCCAAGTTTGAATTGGGGATGACCAGGTAGTGAAAGTACCATTCTGCTTTTACAGCGCTGCTCAACTCTAATGGCCTGGCTGCCTTTGTTGAAATAAGGGTCTATTGCCATTGTAATTTCTCTAATGGGTGTAAATGCTATTCCCCATTATGCGCCACTTTGGTAGTTAAAGCAGAACAAAACCCAGGATTTTGACTATCCTGGGTTTTTCTCCTTGCGCTTGGATCCCCAGTAAAACCTTACCACTGATCCAATGACGCATGCACAGGCTCTCATCCAGTCAGTGCTGTAAGCCACGCATATTAATGATTGGCAATACGGCTCTGTTCAGACAAGAGCGTGGCAGTTACGGGCGAGAGCGCCCACATCCCCAGTTCCCTTTATATTTGGGTGCATCTGAATGGGCTGGGCATATGAGTGCACCTCAGGCCAGAGTTGCTGCCAATCATAAGTTGGGTGCATTCAATGCCGATATGCATTTTGCAGTGGATGCTCCTATGTGAGCAGGGGACCAGACAGAAATGCGCAGGCAGCTTCGGAGGTAATATCTCTGAAACATTAACACTGCAGCCTGTCACACAAGAACGGATCAAGTCTGCAGGGTTCTTAACAGCGTTAAATTGCTCTTAAACCGAACCTTAACCCTGAATAAGAGCCTATCTTATATGTTTCCTCCACCCTGTACATTTCCCACATTAAAAATGATCTTTCCTGCATCTACTGCATTTTCTGAGCCTTTAAACATTCAAGATGGCGCCCCATGGAGTTTCAGGCTGTCTGCAAACAGGAAGTGTCTTCTGACTATGCTGCTCTTCATTCTGGAATTGCTGTCCTTTCCCTGACCCCAGCTCTGCTCTGTCTGAGCAAAGCACAGCTATAACCCGGCCCCTGCACTTTTGACCCCTCTCCTCAGTATGTGATGCTACTGAGCCAAGTAGCACCCGTAGAATGCTGAACTAAGTTGCAGGCCAGTGGGGAAAAGAATAAAAACGAAGTGATTAAAAACTTTAAACATATTAATTTCAGATGCTGGGGAATCATTTTTTAAGGGTTTGGGCTTGTCATTAAATGGCGCTGAAGGTCTGTACATGAAGGTATGTACATGCTGTATGTCAATCTCCAGTGCTTCTGAGATTTTATTTACTGGCTGCTTCTTAATTTTTACCTGTATTTTTATTTTTGTGTGGCTGCACAGCTGTAGCTTTCTTTGTCTCCCACAATACATTGCAGCAGGCGATTTTTCTTTTAGTTTAGATCTAAAGGCCGCCGCACCATTCAATATTGGCACACCTTCTGCTTACATGGCAATTAATTAAAATTGGCGCTATTGACTTTCTTTTGCTAGGTTTGCCATCACTTGTCTGAGACCCGATTCTAGCCAGGGACTAACTTCATTTCATTATTGTATATTCCCTATCCCAGAGTCTCTGGTTGCATGTTGTTTATGACGTGCCCAGAATGATAGTTGTTTTTCTCAGTCATGTGTTGGTGCCCCAGATGGGTGGGAGTCTAATGGAAATCTGCCAAAATCCTGTTTACATGGAAGCTCTTTGTGTCCTCCTCCATTCTTGCTGGTCCGGCATTATTCTTTAGTCTTTGAGCTGCCAACATTTCAGCCATGCTGTTTATTGTTATGCTGGACTCGGAGAGAGTCATGCTGAGGGCACTTGGCGCGTCTAATTTGTTGCCCTTAGTGAGTAGTTGTGGTGTATGGATAGCTCTGGCCTTCCTTTTGTTGGGGGGGGAGGGAGGTGCAATTGCATATGGTAGTCAGAATCCAGGCGGGTGTAAATTATCACCACCTTCCTGAACTTCAATTCACTTGCTACCTGCCCCCCCAACTACTTATCTGTGTAAATGTTTGCAACCTGAATAAAGCGCTTTTCACTGATGTGTGCCGAGCCCCATTAATACAGTGCCCGAGCCCCATTTATACAGTGCCCGAGCCCCATTTATGCAGTGCCCGAGCCCCATTAATGCAGTGCCCGAGCCCCATTTATGCAGTGCCCGAGCCCCATTAATGCAGTGCCCGAGCCCCATTAATGCAGTGCCCGAGCCCCATTAATGCAGTGCCCGAGCCCCATTAATGCAGTGCCCGAGCCCCATTAATGCAGTGCCCGAGCCCCATTAATGCAGTGCCCGAGCCCCATTAATGCAGTGCCCGAGCCCCATTAATGCAGTGCCCGAGCCCCATTAATGCAGTGCCCGAGCCCCATTAATGCAGTGCCCGAGCCCCATTAATGCAGTGCCCGAGCCCCATTAATGCAGTGCCCGAGCCCCATTAATGCAGTGCCCGAGCCCCATTAATGCAGTGCCCGAGCCCCATTAATGCAGTGCCCGAGCCCCATTAATGCAGTGCCCGAGCCCCATTAATGCAGTGCCCGAGCCCCATTAATACAGTGCCCGAGCCCCATTAATACAGTGCCCGAGCCCCATTAATACAGTGCCCGAGCCCCATTAATACAGTGCCCGAGCCCCATTAATACAGTGCCCGAGCCCCATTAATACAGTGCCCGAGCCCCATTAATACAGTGCCCGAGCCCCATTAATACAGTGCCCGAGCCCCATTAATACAGTGCCCGAGCCCCATTAATACAGTGCCCGAGCCCCATTAATACAGTGCCCGAGCCCCATTAATACAGTGCCCGAGCCCCATTAATACAGTGCCCGAGCCCCATTAATACAGTGCCCGAGCCCCATTAATACAGTGCCCGAGCCCCATTAATACAGTGCCCGAGCCCCATTAATACAGTGCCCGAGCCCCATTAATACAGTGCCCGAGCCCCATTAATACAGTGCCCGAGCCCCATTTATGCAGTGCAGAGCCCCATTTATACAGTGCTTCCAGAAGCTTGTGAGGGTGAACAGTGGTTTCCTATAAGGTGGTAAGTTATTCAGATTCACTCTGACATGCCCACACCCTTTTCCCATGTCTGAGGTGTCTTCTGCTAGAAAAATCCTTCACACTATATTTGCCTCCAATTTCCTAAAAGGAAATGGTGGCACTGCTGGGATGGAGCCTCCATTAAAGTTGACCAAAACCCACCGCGATTGGCCAGGGAGTCTGTAAGATTCCTGGGGCGATCAATGTCACCCTCCCCCCCCCCCGGGGCATCCAAAACCAGGATACCCAGCTGTGTGAAAACCCCCCCCCCCATACTCTTGCGTGAGCTACATCCCCGCTATCTCTCTAGCGTGCCCACGCCATGCATTTGTAAATGCCCGGCTCAGCCACACTCCTTGTTAGAGGGAAGCGGAGGATCCAAGCGATCTGATTGGACAAGAGGCCACGCATGTGCCGTAGGACCGGGAAGAGGTGAGTTAACTTCATCGATTTGGGGGTTTCACGCAGCGGGGCAGGGGAAAGGACCAAAACCGCGGATAGTCAAAATCCTGGGTTTTGGTCCACTTTAATAAAATAGATAATACATTTGGTGATATTTTTGATCTGAATTTTTTTAATGTATGTTTTTCTGCATTTAGGTTTATGTACGGTACGTGCTGCTGTTTTCAGAGGGTCACATATTGGGAAAATGAAACAAAAAGCCGAAATGAACTCCTCCTTGGTACTGGACCAGATAGAGTCCAGGTCTAGAAGGACACAGAGAATCTGGTCTTTAAATCCCCAGTTTAGCAGATTCTACCTGGTGATTCCATGTTTGTTTCCAACCAGTATTGTTCTTCAGGATTTTGCCCATTACCGAGATACAGCTACACATCCTGTTTACAATCCTCTTATGTGGATTTAAAGTATTCCTCTACCCCCCCACATCATTTGGGATGCCATGTTGCCTCTCACCCCCACCCAGGACAGGCCCTCCTGAATATACTGTTCTACCTTCCCTTGGTTTAGCAGGCCCTTTTGTGACTGCAGTCGACCATTAAGTTTTGCAGCCAGGAGGTTCTGGTCCATTGGGGCACTACATTAAACAAATCTACTTTACCATCTCACACCACCAGAAAGTGCTGCATTAGACCTAATGATCTTTTCCTAGCAGAGCGCTATCCAACAGGGGGACAGAAAACAGCTGCCCACACACGGCACAGAACCTCCTCCAGTCCAAGGCTTCTAGCGCTGTGCAATATCCTGCCCCCATCATTCAGGGCTCACATAGAAAAAGCTGGTTATCCACTAAGTTCATAAACAGTGTAAATAGCTGGGTTGGGGTACATGTGGACCTGCACCTAGCATTTGCCAGGGAGGATATTGTTCCCCTTTTAAGTGATTCATGTATTTCTTTGTATGCATAAAGGATCTGATCACTCATTCCTTGAGCGATTTGGACCCTCGGCAAGCATTTCATCAAGTGCAAGGGGCATATTTGTTAGATGCTTGGATCTATGTTTGCAGTATGCAAACACTGTGCACCTCCCTATTTTCTGCTGGCAGATAAATGGGGGACATTAAACCTGGCTGGCAATGCAGTAGTGCATGTCCAATCCTGTGCAATATTTGCCTAGGGACTGCTCATGGCTACAATGGCTTTTACAGATATCGGGAGACCCCCCCCCCCCCTCCCTCCCCAATGTCTGTTACCAAGAGCAGCCCTGCCTCAGTTGGCTCCTATAGTGCTGTCTGGAAGATCTCCAGAAGCCATAAACTGTGTGGGGACTTATTCCAGCCATGTTTATTTTTAGGGAAATCCCAGCGGCACTCGGTGATATGAGAACTGAAATGCTAATTGCCTTTTTTACCTTTATGAATGGCTCATTTGTGAGTGGGAATGTGATGCCATGCTCTATGCAGCATTTAAATGCCTTCCTGTACTTTCACATACGCACAGATTTATTTCACTTTCTGTTATTGCTACTATGAATGTGAAATTATTTAAAAGAACTCTAATGTCAGCTATGTTTAGCATTAATTTAGTCTCACAGGTAAGATTTAAAGTGTACCGAAACCCACTTTTTGAACTAGCATCCCCTGAAGAGAACCTTTTGCCAATTTTCACTGCTCTTGTCTCACTCTAATCCTAGATAGCGTCGCCTGTTTTAGCTGTAAAGCTCCGCCTCCTCCATTCATTGCCACTGCTCTGTGTGGTAATGATGTCACACTTATGCAATAACTGGTCACCTGCCGCCTCACACAGAGGGACAGCAAAAATCAGTGTTTTAGGACAATTTGAAATTCTACACTCTTAGAAGGGTGTATCAGCAGGGGCTTTGGCCAAATGTATTTCACAAGTTCAGTGGGTTTCCACTTTAAGTAGTACTGTTTGACTCTTGTGGTGCTCTGTGCATGGAGGTGCTTTCGAATAACCCAGGCACACAGAAGAGCATAATGGCCAGCAGCACCACCTGACTGCATACGTCTTCTACAAAATTCCTAGTACTAACTCCTGCTTAGCACCGCACAAAAATACACAGCAGCCAAGAATTGTGGAGTTTAAAGTGGAACAAAACTCATCAGTGAGGAAAACCAAATTAGGCAATCTCCCTGACAATAGTCCTTTCCTCTGGAAGTATAAAAATAAATCCCTATTTTCACTTAACCTGACATATTGCAATTAGACACCCCCTCCAGATTTCATAATGAAAAGACCCAAGCTGGGTCATAATTAACAAAAGAAGAAAAGATAACACCGCACCACCACAATAAATCTGTATATGGGTTTGATGTGCAGACCTGATCTCCTTACACTAACACAAGTAACATTTCAAAAGAGTTTGTGGCCCCAGTTGCCACATAACAGACAAAAAATTAGTTCTGCAACTAATCACCCCAACAAAATCAATCAGATAATGATCAAATTTAAATAGTCTCCATAACACACAACATATAAATAATATCAATATCAAGTTCACAGCACAAAAGTGCAAACTCTAATCCCATCCTCCCATGAGTTCAAAAGATATCTCAAATATAAAAAAAATCTGCCAGACAATAACCACTAAAGTGTACAGTGCTATAATAAAGTGCAATGAGTCATAATTACCGTAAGTTTGGACTGCTAAACAAACTCACCACAATCTGTCGGTTGAGGAATGAATGGAGGTGCCCATTGTTCTCAGACCACGGCCACCCACCAGGCTGTCCTCTCATACAGCACTGGGTGAGAGACGGGTGGCAGGGAAGCAGGAAGTCGTGTTGCCTCTGCCACTATCTGATCTGAGGTCTTTGATAAAGTCTCTGAAAGTGGACTTTTCCCTTTACATTGTTATAGATCTTCAGATGTAGTTAGAGGTTATGCCCCTGATGCCAGCTAATGCTAGTTATGTAAATACTTTTAGCCCCCATCACTAGGTGGTGGTGCTCTCTGGTTGTACAGGTATAGCGTAGTTGCTATAGTTTGGACTAGGACATAAAGTTGTAGCATTATTGCAGCTGGGTCTAGGTGGGAGTGGGATAGAGCCAGTGTAAGCCCCTGCAGGTGCCCTCTGAGGGGCAAAAGAGGGGTACCTATTCAAGAAAAATCCCAAATCTAAAACGAAGGCCCTTGTCTGCACCTACTGCACTACTGAGCTTGCGGGTAGTGAGCAAAGCTTGTAGGCACTGATCACCGGCTGGGACGACCAGTATTACACAATCTTTCTCTATGATATCAAATAGTCTGTTTAATGTGTGTGTACAGATAAGTGTCACTGGGCAGACATGCTGCAACAAGTATATGGATTTAAACTACGAGAGCCGTTTAAGCTTCATTGTGGCATTTTCCAGGACACGCTGACGCAGTGTGCTGGGATCATGAGCATAGAGGTAACAAACACAGATGTACTGCCAAAACCATTTACCTGCTAAGCTGGCACTACTCCCTGCGGGGACCATTAATGATTCATGTTCTGCCATGCCCAAAATCCACATTGCGATTAGGAAAACAAACTTCTTTGTCTCTAATGCAGAACATGTAGGGCCTGCCGTTGCTTTTTATCATTTTGGAAAAATAATTGCATGAATGCCCAGCTGGTTATGTCACAGTTAGCCACTGGCACGAAACGTGCAAATAGTTGTTGTGGGGCAGAGATGTCCCTGAAGGGGCAGTGGTGCAGGGCCAGCCCTAGGTTGGATGGCGCCCTGGGCAGGACTGCAGCATGGCGCCCTGGGCAGGACTGCAGCATGGCGCCCTGGGCAGGACTGCAGCATGGCGCCCTGGGCAGGACTGCAGCATGGCGCCCTGGGCAGGACTGCAGCATGGCGCCCTTGGCAGGACTGCAGCATGGCGCCCTTGGCAGGACTGCAGCATGGCGCCCTGGGCAGGACTGCAGCATGGCGCCCTGGGCAGGACTGCAGCATGGCGCCCTGGGCAGGACTGCAGCATGGCGCCCTGGGCAGGACTGCAGCATGGCGCCCTGGGCAGGACTGCAGCATGGCGCCCTGGGCAGGACTGCAGCATGGCGCCCTGGGCAGGACTGCAGCATGGCGCCCTGGGCAGGACTGCAGCATGGCGCCCTGGGCAGGACTGCAGCATGGCGCCCTGGGCAGGACTGCAGCATGGCGCCCTGGGCAGGACTGCAGCATGGCGCCCTGGGCAGGACTGTAGCATGGCGCCCTGGGCAGGACTGTAGCATGGCGCCCTGGGCAGGACTGTAGCATGGCGCCCTGCGCAGGACTGCGAAATTTGACCATGTGCTTCCAATGGATCCACCACGCTTAAAAATGATTCTGGCAGATGTGAGCTGGTGGTATGCCCTCCCCTCCCATAACCAAACAGTCTCCAATGAATCTGCCCCCCCCCCCCCCCCCCAAAGTACAATCTAGCCAAGCACGATCGGGGCAGGTGGTACTCACTCCTCCCTTGCCTATACACAAACTAAACAGTGACCATTGATTGTACTGCAGTCACTTCTGTGTGTTTTTCATTACTGCTCACTAAGTGTGAATCTTCTATGTGGGTAGATCACATAAGATATTATGTCGTACACTGTGAAAAGCCAGCTTCAATGTGTGCATTTGGCCTCTATGCAGTCACAAAGAAAAATGGAAAGTGATGCCCCTGACCACACCAAAATCCAACTCCCCTGCTGTAAATGTGTATGCTCTGAAGTGCCTCCATACTGCTTTGTTTTCCTTGTGGTGGTTTGTTTTAGCCAGTAACCTATAAACCTATTCTTAAGAGAAAATGTGTGACATGGAATGAAGTAAACAAGGGGTGTGGAAAACCTCAGTTATGAGGAAGAAGCCCTGAAGATTAATGATGTTTATGTACAGTGCTAGGAGAAAAGCCATCTGGGAATCATAATTACCTTGCTGCCATCAAATGTTTTTTCTCTGTCTCAGGAATCATTGAAGCCGTGGACTCTGTGATGGGGATGAAGCAGCTTTTGCCTCTCCTATGGATGTCAAGCTTTTACTCCTAACCTTTCTAGACCAGGCGCAAACCATTTTCATTACTTAGTTTCCATCAACCTTTGGAGCTGTTTTCTACATAGAAAGCAAATGAGGCTTAGGAAAAGTATAAAAAAAGTATAAAGTAAAGTTAGTAGCATATTGGATAGGGTACAGATCAATTTGCAGCCTTGCTGGTTACCACCTGGGTATTGCATCCCACTAGGTGGGAACTTGTGTTCTAGACCAGGGGTTCCCAGCCAGTGGTGCTAGTACTGTTGCCACTGGAGATGGGTAGGTACTTGACAAGGCTGCAGACTGAGCCTCAACCATAGCTGCTTCCATCTACACCTTAAATATTCCTTTCTGTAATTGGCCACCAAGTTGCATCCTGGTACACATTAGAATTTAAAAGGCTTTAAGACTTTTCCAGTCATTCATGACTACACTGGAACGCCAGGATCATGCAGTACGGTCTCATCGTCTTTACAAAAATCTGACCTTCCGCATCCCCCTAAAGCAGTGGTTCCCAACCTTTTAAGTACCCCCTAGCGACAATCAGTTGCAAACAATTCCCCCTGTAAAGGGGGGGGATTGATTGCTAATGTTATCAGAATAAGTCTGTCACTGGCTTGAAGCACTTTTTAAAGCAAGAAATAATGTTTTACTGTTAAAATAATATACCAGACCTATCAGAACGACTCTGCTGGTGCACCCTTGAATATTGCTGGGGTAGGTGTACCGCAGGTCAGGAAACGGTGCCCTAGAGCAGTGGTTCTCAACCTTTTTACGACGAGTACCCCCTAGTGACAAGCAATTACCACAAAGTACCCCCAAGGAGAAGATCAATTACTAATGTTACCAAAATAAGTAGGTCGCTGGCCTTGTAGCACATTTTGACACTACAAAGTTTTACTGTTACAATAACATACCAGACCTGTTGGACCACCCTTGAACGTGCCCACTGTTTCTCAACCTGCGGTACATGTACCCCAGGGGGGTGTTTCGGTGCAAACCTTCAGGGGGTGTCTGACTGGTCTGGTATATTATTTTACAAGTGAAACCTAATCCCTTCTTGCTTTAAAAGTGCCATGACCTATTTATTTTGTTACTATTTATAATGATCACCCCCTTTGCGGTACTTCTTTGGAACTTGTTGTAGAGGGTACTTTAAAGTGGACCAAAACCCATGATTCTGACTATCCTGGGTTTTGGTCCTTGCCTCCCAGGCACCCTGATTGGGGGTGCCCTGTTGTGTGAAATGCTCCAGGCCGCCCAATCTCGCTTACCCTTCCCTGGTCCAACGGCACACGCGCAGCCCTCTCGTCCAATTTGTGCGTGCTGGCGGCCGCATCCCCCCTCCACCCTATAACAAGGCACGTGCCCGCGCCGACCATTCACAAATGCTTAAAAAGATAGTCGAGATGCGGCCGCTGCTCGCGCATGCACCATAGGACCGGGAATGAAGGTGCGTTTTCAGGCGATCTGGAGGGTTTCACACAGGGGGGAGCCCAGGGGGGAGTGAGTATCCCTGACCTGGAGTCCACTGCCTGGTCCACTTTAAAAAGTGTGAGAAGCACTGCCCTAAAGAGTCCAGGAGGTCTGCATGGCACAGACACCCCCTTGTCCACAGGAACTCAGTAAGATTGTGTTGCCTGCTGGCGGGGCAGCTTCCTGGTAACTTCCTGGTACCATTCACTCCTGAGATACACAGAATGAGGCCACATCTGACTCACTGGAAACCCCTGCTGTGAGGCTGTGCTTGTGAGCATAATTCAAATTATCCTGACCTGCTGGGGCCAGTAGTTCATAAAGAGTTAGGAAGCCATGTGCACATTAATCTGAACCTGATTACATTATTAGAATCTGGAAATCATAATGCATGTGTACGTGGGTCTGGCACACGCCAGGGAACGCTCGGTGCTGGCGCCGGCCCTGTCTGCATCAAGTAACAGTACTGCGTGGTTTAGGTGACACCTTCTAGGCCATGAGGCACAGGATTCACTCACAGATGCCCGCACTGGTAAAATAAATATTTGTAAGGTGCAAATATCGCATGCGTGCTTCAAATTATTATTATTTATTTAAATAGCGCCATCATATTCTGTAGCGCTTTACAAGGTATGATTGCACACAAGGTAAAGCATATACTACAAGGAATAAAACAAACTAGATGCCACAAGGTTTAAACCAAGTGTTGTGAGCACAGGAGACAATAGGAAAAAGAGCCATGCCCTTGTGAGCTTACAGTCTGAAGGATGGGGGTGGGGACAAAAGGTAAGGATCACAAGTGGTGGTAGAGCTTGAGTTGGGCTGCATGTGCCATTTGCAGGTTCAAAAATCCAGGGATGCAGCCACTTGTGAGGGGCCTTGAGGAATTATGGAACCAGGAGCTAATAATAGCCAAATGAAGGCATCAGAGCTTGCTGTTCAGTGGCAACTATGCAATTTCTTTTCATATATTGTTAATATAGCACCACCTTCTTCCATAGCACTGTACCTAGTAGTAATTACAGACTGGATAAGACATACAATACAAAGATGATTACAAGATGTTGTGAAGTTCAAAGTGAATGCTATGAAAACAGGATCCAATAACTTACAGTCTAAAGGATAAGGGTTGGAGCTGAAAGGAGAAGGTAGGTATTACCGTAGTTTGATGTGTTCTGTGGAGTTACTTGAAGTGGACCAAAACCCAGGATTTTCACTATACCAGGTTTTGGTCTGCCCCACTGGGGCACCCTGGTTTGGGATGCACCGTTGTGTCAAACCCCACTTAATTATGTGCAGCTGGAGACGCCGAATAGAATCCCAGCCGCTCATTGGAATGGTGCACAGCCGAAATAGGATGCAAGTGATTTCACCGCCTGCTGCGCATGCACTGTGGGCTTGTGGTAAATGCCATCACGTGGCGTCCTCCCTTCTGCCCGGCGAACCCTCCCCTTTTTTGCCACCGTTGGCGGCGGCCGGGTCATCGGAGGGGTGTGTCCGCCGGACTGCGGGATGACGTCATGGCCGCCGGATATCCAGCGATTCGAGCGGCCGGATGCGGTGGTGGGGCATCGACCCACCGCACTATAAAGGACGATTACGATGAGTGTATTATCACCCCCCTTAGAAGCCTTGGGCGCTTGGCGGAGCGCGCGGGGCAGCAGCAAACCACTGGCAACACGTGCATGGCGGTAGTTTTCTTATCTTTATCTTGATGTTGATTGATATGTTCTGATCTTTTGCAAAGCCTTGGCTCTCTAATACCTTATTGAGTACACTCCAGACTCTACAGGTCTAGTCACATAGGCATTTATTCTGCACTTTGCACACTTTGATTTCATTTGTATTGTATGAGTTTGATTGCTTGTAAATTAGTATGTACATGTATTAGGTCTTACTCCTAGATTAGTAGGTTATTTATTGGCACTATGCACTTCATATGATAGTTTTTAGCACGGTCTGTATATATTTCTTTCTCTCTTTCTGGATGTTTTTTTTTTGTCCAGTAATTTATTATTTATCATTTGTTGATATCCTTACCTCACCCTTTATATTTTCTATTTAAACATCCGTGTAATACCAACTAGGGGGCAGTAGAGGCCTGCTTTGCATTTCTCATCAGTATCCTCTTTTATGGAACATTGTTATATCTTCGCCAGCACCTGTTTTAATTCATCCTAGATAGCACTTTATGAAATTAGCTTGTAAATATATGTAGATAATATTTCAGGGATCTTATTTTAAGTATCTATTTTGTCCAGTGGTCATAGTTTTTAATTGTCTTGTGTATCTGTGTTGCATGTTTTTTAAGATTTAATTTTTGTCACACAATAAAATATCTTTATTTTGATTGGTGGAGTGCCCGATTTGTATGGAATTCCAGGCTGTGGGTTTTTGGCTCGTGGTAAAGGTAAGAAAACTGGATGAACGATGGGGTTTCACACAGTGCGGCATCCCAGTTAGGGATGCCCCGGGAAGATGAAATCAGCCTGCCCTGGAGTCTCGTAGGTCAACTTAAAAGCATGTTATGAGGAGGGGGATACCAGAGGAGTGGAGAAGCACATGAGAAGTCCTGGAGGTGACTGGGGAAAAACTGGAGCAGGTCAGAGTGGAGATTTCAGTTTGGTTGATATTGCTGGTTTACAGGTGAAATATTGGGGGGGGGGGTAGCTGGCAGGAGAGAGATTTGTAGGTTGGCGTTAGGTTTTTAAACTGTATTCTCTGTGAGACTGGTAGATCTGGCAGACTGTGAGACTGGATAAGGCGAGCCAAATGGATTTAAGGGATGTCTGTCTCCCAACACAGGCAGCCATTCCATTAATTGTCTTAATATACAGTAAGCAAATGATTGACAAACAAGCCGAATGTACTAAATATGCCCTCAACATAACTATTCAGAATTGCTGTGAGCTATAATATATAGTGGCCGAAATTATGTGTCCTGCATAAGCTTGGCAGTTTGGAGGAACCATTTTATCAGTAGGTCATTGTTCTTCTTTAGGCAATTATTGATATAGTGTTGTATGGTGGAGACATAATTAATCCTTTTTTTTTTAATTTTTTTCTTTTTATTTCAGGCTCAAACCATGAATTACGTGGGCCAGCTGGCAGGACAAGTCTTTGTTACCGTCAAGGAGCTGTACAGGGGCCTTAATCCTGCCACTTTATCAGGATGTATAGACATCATAGTGGTGCGCCAGCCCAATGGCAACCTACAGTGTTCACCCTTCCATGTGCGCTTTGGGAAGATGGGAGTTTTGCGCTCTAAAGAGAAAGTGGTGAGATTTGCTTCATATTTTACTCTACTTTGATGGGAGTTTGGGGATAGGGTACAGTTTGATAGTAGTTCAATAGCAACCTTATAGCCATGTAAAATATAGGGCTGCTGTTGCCTGTGTAATTCATAGCTGTACTTTGCTGCCTGGCATCTAAAATAAAAATAATGAATTCAGATGATTAGCATTACATTTATTCGTCTTGCAATACACTGGTTCCCCTGACTCATTGTTTAATGAGAACACTATCTGTGGCTTGTTGAACATTTGCAGAAAACAAAATGCACTAAGTAGCTGCCATAGATGGCTGTAGAAGAAAATCAAGACTATATTTGCCCTAAATAGTCTCCTAGACCAGGGGTACTCAACCACTTTTTGTAAAGGTCCGTTTAAAAGCATCCAGTGAGAGGTAGAGGTTCGGGCAGGGGGTAGACAGTTAAAAATCAGACCACACCAACCCAAAAATCCTATTGGCCACTGGGCCAAAAATCCTATTGGCCCCACAGAACCTACAGCAGATTGGACTTCATACTGCACTGCTAGGTGCCAGGGAGCCATGACACTGGCAGGGAGACTAAGCACCACATTGCTGATCAATAGGGCAGTTCTGAGAATGGCAAAACACAAAGCAACCTGCAGGGCTGTCAGGGCAAGGGTCCGGAAATCTGGTGCCGAGGTCCGCATTCGGACCCCCGGTCCGCCAGTTAAGTATCGCTGTCCTAGACTCTCCTCGGTTCCTCTTCATTGGATAAGGACCTTAGTATGTCAGCAAACCTTGTATGGCAGCACCCAACCTTTGTATTTTCACTCCTTTGCATATTACACTTAAAGCGGTGCTGCCAACTTTGCACCCGGCCCTGTTCAGAATGCCAACTGGCTGATCTTAAACAGGACCTTCACCCTAAATAGGAGCATATCTTATGTTTCCTTCACCCTGTACATACAGATTGGCCACATTAAAAATCTTCCTACCTGCATCTACTGCATTTTCTGAGCCTTTAAACATCCAAGATGGCGGCCCATAGAATCTCAGGCTGCCAACAGGAAGTGTCTTTGACTACTTTTCTGGGATTGCGGACCTTTTCCTGACCCCAGCTCTACTCTTTCTGTACGAAACGGGTATAACCCACCCCCTGCACTTTCCACCCCTCTCCCCTCCTTAATATGTGATTCTTCTGAGGCAAGATGGTGGCGCCGTTATCCTAGAGTCCTGAACAGAGTTGCAGCCCAACAGGGGTAAGAATAATAATTAAGTCACTAAAAACATAACATTTATTAATTTTAGATGCTAGGGAAAAGTTTTTTTAAGGGTTTGGGCTTTTCATTAAATGACGCTGAAAGTCCGCTTTAAACCGGGCCTTCAGCATGATTTAATGAAAAGCCCAAACCCTTAAAATATATTCATTTTAGATGCTGGGGAATAAGTTTTTAGTCACTTATTATTCTTTCCCCCACTGGGCTGCAACTCTGTTCAGGACTCTAGGATACGGACGCCGCCATCTTGCCTCAGAAGCATCACACATACTGAGGAGAGGAGAGCGGGATAAAGTACAGGGAGTGGGGTTATAGCTGTGTTGTGCACAGACAGAGCAGAGCTGTGGTTAGGGAAAGGACAGCAATCCCAGAATGCAGAGCGACGGTCAGTACACCCTGCCTGTTTGCAGGCTGCCTGATGATCCATGAGCCGCCATCTTGGATGTTTAGAGGCTCATAACATGTAGCAGATGCAGAGAGGATAATTTTTAATGTGGGCAATCTGTATGTACAGGGTGCAGGAAACATGTAAGATATGCTCTTATTCACGGTGAAGGTCCACTTTAAGGTGTCGTGGGAACAGGCTTGATGTGGTGCCAGGTGATGCGCCAGGCCAAATCCGCGGCACAGCTACAAGGAAGCCGGGATGCAGCGCCGGAGGGTTGCAGCAGCCGCCCGGTATAGGTGAGCATACCCGGCAACCCCGGGGGTATCATAAAGTGGGGCATCCCGCTATAGGATGCCCCGGGACAGGCTGGCGGCCAGCCCTGGAATCTTTTAGATACCAGGGCCAGGTTGCAAGAGTTTTTACTGCTTCAACACACATTTTATATGGGTTAACATCTCATCTTAAAAAAGACCCACATTCTCCCTGGCAACTTTGTTCTGTTGGGCCATGCATCCTGGTGTGCCGCTAAATGAAGCGCTTGAGATTTAGCCTCTCTGGATTTTATTTATTTATTTTTTTAGATGCACTTACACTGGACAATCACTTTAACGTATTATACATAACAGGTACTAATAATGACCTATTCAGCGGCTCTATACATCCTAGATCTGCTAATAGTTATTATACCTTCTATTTTTACACTAGGTGGACATAGAAATCAATGGGGAGTGCGTGGACCTGCACATGAAGCTGGGAGACAATGGCGAGGCCTTCTTTGTTGAAGAGAGGGAAGGAGATGAGGTATTGGCCTGTTAAAACATTTTTCACAAGCTCATTGATTTCACCAGTTCACTCAAATTATTGTTTTCATGTTCTGCTAAAACATTGAAAGCCATGTGTTATGTGCAGTTTCTTGATGGTCACTTTATAGCACATTTGAAACATCTATCCTTCATTTGCACATGCTTTTCATTATCCATATCGCTAGCATTATTCATTTATTCTCTTATTTACTTGGCTATCAATTGATAGAGCCGAGATTATGGATTAACCTATGTGTTTTTTAATCTGTCTTATGTGTACATGCAAAACTGTGATTGTCTGTCTTATTACTGTCTTATTACTTATAGAATAAAATTGTCATTACGTTTTAAACTTGGTGTGCGCCCGACTATTTGGGGCTTATCTGGAGTATTTCTAGAACCCCAGTACCGTGTATACATGGCTAAAATATAAGGCTGTTTCTGCCCTTTAAAGATGACAACAACAAATAATCATTAAACGGACCAATATTAATTTTACACATTATTCAGCTAGAGAAAGTGTTTGTCTCCTATTTGAGAAGGTGACTTACTAGTCACCATCTATTTTCTAGTTAGCATTCTGCAGTCTGGCTGAATTCATGTGATGCCTCAGTGACAGCATGGCTGGAGGACAGGCTTGGCTTTGTCTTGCTTTCGCCGGGATCTTGGTACACAAGTGCTTTAAACGCCAGTCCGGAGGGAGCTGAGAATTCCTTGGCCAGATCTGTGAAATGCTGGAATATAAGCTACACTGTCATAGCAATATTTCAGGCAGATTAAATACTATTCTGCTGCACAGGGCTTCTCATTGTGCTCTTCTACTTCTAGTGGGTGACTTTTGATTACAACGCTCCCTGTTGATATACATCTCTATCCACTAAGGGCAATGAGGTGTGTTTCTGAAATAATATTCATTGACCTTGTTTCCCCCAAAAATGTTTTGCACCATGTAATATCTTATACCATCTAGACCAGTGGTACTCAACCACTTATTGTAAAGGTCCATTCTAAGGCATCCGGTAAGAGGTGAAGGTCCGGGTAGAGGGCTGTCGTGGTGGTGGTGGTGGTGGGTGGGGGGGGCTGGATTGTTAGAAATTAGCAAACTGGGTGAGAGGCTATAGATTGCCCAGGAAAACTAAAAGGCTGCTTGCCCCCCCACCCCAAAAATGCTATTGGGCCCACAGAACCTACAGCTCTGGCCCACGGAACTCTGCTTTAACCCCCCTTACATTATGTGCAGGCCGTGTACAGGGGTGGACTAGGGCCCAAAAGGTTACTGGCAATATGGTCTGGTAATAAGAATGGATAGATAGGGCTTGGGGGGGGGGGGGGGTGGGATGGATGGGAGAGAAGCTGTAAGGAAGAGGGATGGATAGACAGAATAAGAAGGGCAAGAGAGGGCGCTGGGAGAAGGGATGGATGGGCAGAACTCGAAGGGCTGGAATGAATGGGCAGAGCTGGAAGAAAGAGTAATGGATTGGCAAAGCTGGGAGACCAGGGATTGAATGGGCAAAACTGGGAAGTCAGGAATTGATTGGGGCAGAGAGACTGGGCTGGATGGGGCACACCTGAGGAGATAGGGATGGGTTAGGCAAAGCTGGGAGGACAGGAATGGATGGGGCAGAGAGACTGGGCTGGATGGGGCACACCTGAGGAGATAGGGATGGGTTAGGCAAAGCTGGGAGGACAGGAATGGATGGGGCAGAGAGACTGGGCTGGATGGGGCACACCTGAGGAGATAGGGATGGGTTAGGCAAAGCTGGGAGGACAGGAATGGATGGGGCAGAGAGATTGGGCTGGATGGGACAGAGTTGAGGGTACAGGGATAGATGGGCAAAGCTGGGGGGGGGCGGATAGGATTGGGCAAAGAGACTGAGAAACAAAGTCATGACACCGGCAGGGAGACTAAGCACTACAACACCAATCAAGGGGGCAGCTCTAAGCATGGCAACACAGAAGCAACTGAGTGCAGGGCTGTCAGGGCAGGGGTCCGGAAATCTTGCGACGAGGTCCGCATTTGGACCCCGGTCCGCCAGTTGAGTACCGCTGATCTAGACATTATGTACCACCCACATTCCTGGCTCCTCCCTACACTATGCCCTTGTAGCCTTACAAATAATCAAAGCCATTTATGCTCCGTTTGTTACAGTGAATATTTTAAATCTTCGTTCTCTAAAGTAAACAATTGTAACTGTATGGTAATGCAAACACATGGTCAACATGTTTCACTTTGTGACCTTACTCATCTGCTCAGTGAGCATAGACCACATCTGCGTTGAAAAGGTCAGTCTTCAGGCTGTTGCTTTGGCAGCTTTATTGCTCATGAATTTACCGACCTAAAAGTACAAAGGAGGGAAAAAAGTACAGACTGGACACTGGTAGAGCTTTTGTGCTCATACCGTGGATTCTGCAAATTGGATGGTGATGGCTCAACCCCGGCAACTCGCCCCCTAGGAACTGTGCCTGGCCAAGAAATAACCTGTTTCCAAGGTTCAACAAACGAAGAAAATTGCTGGAACTGGTCTAATAAAATCCATATTTTTATTGTATTCCGAAGTTAAAAGGATGTACAGCAAGTATTTAGAGAACACCAAAACCTGCCCTGGAGTCCCAGCAGGCAATAAAAATATGGATTTTATTAGACCAGTTCCAGCAATTTTCTTCGTTTGTTGAACCTTGGAAACAGGTTATTTCTTCTCCCCACTGTGTGAAACTCCCCAGGTTACCCAAAATACTCACCTTCATTCCCTGTCCAACGGTGCATGCATGAGCATCGGCCACATCCCCACTATCCCTTTAACAGGGAGTGGCCGGCTAGCGCGGGCATCCTACCTGTTAGAGGGTAGCCGGGGATGCGGCCGACGGTGGGCAAGGATCCGCTCTCATTAGACGAGCTCCTGGACAAAGGGGCTCGAGTGGACCGAGCGAGCTGATTGGACGAAGGGCCAAGAGGTGAGTGTGTTCAAGCGACCTGGGGGGCTTCACACAGCGGGGCACCCCCGATCAGGATAGTCAAAATACTGGGTTTTGGTAGTTCTTGTGAGTTGTGGCAGTTCTTACATTACATTACTTATCTTACATTTCCGATATAACAGGCATCCTTTTTAAAGTGGCTGTCCAGTCATAAATTAACTCGCCCCCCCCCCCCCCCACTCTGCCACACCTGGTCGCCCCCGGCTCCGTGTGTGCTCATGTCTGCCCTTTCAAGTGAATGGCCAGGGTACAGTGCTGGTCCATTGGCGGGGTAGGTTTTTTTTTTTTTACTTTGTAAGCCCCCTGCCCTGCCTCAGTGCCAGGGGAGGGTGGCGGGGAAGGGAGTTACCACTTTAATTAAACTAGTCACTATGTTGGCCATAAAAAACATTCATGCCTTAAGGTGCACTTATCACCCCCTAGGCGCACCCTGGAGTCTAAACGATTCCAGGGCCAGCTGACTAAGTGCTCCTGTGTGAACCCCCCTCAGATGGCCCACAGACCCCTTACCTTTCTGCCCGTCTCTCGCCGTGGTGCTCTCTCTCTGTGCCTAGCCATTCAAATATGTCATGCATGCGGCAGCACGCACTATGCAAGGGAACCCGGCATGAGGCAGCCCTCATTCCTATGCCGATCCAGAGTACCATAATAACAGCTTAAATGAGTGGAGTGGGCGATCTGCGGGGTTTCACACAGCAAGGCATCCCAAACTGTGATGCCCCATGCCAAGAACCAATCACTAGGATAGTGAAAATCCTGGTGATTGGTCCACCTAAAGCTCGGTCACCATCCATGAGGGGAGGTTTGCCCTATTCGGCAGGCACCCCAAAGACCCCAGTTTACTTACCATGTTTGATAGGAGGCATCATCTGCAGCAGTGTGCGACATCTTTTGGTCCCCTGGAAGAGGCAACCCCATAGAAGTCATTAGAAGGATACATAGGGAGGGGAGGGGTTGTGGACAGGCTTTCTAATGAAACAAAGGTTCAAAAATAGGCATAAGTCCTGAGCATACCTCCTCTACCCGCTAACAAGGTAATTGGCAGGTATTATCTATATAATTGTTTATTGTAAAATTATTACAGGAAGTGCTGCCTTTTGGGCCACATCAACCACAACATAGACCATTATTACTCCTCGCCCCACCCCACAGTGTTAGCTGTAGAGATGGTGCTATTGTGAGACCAAGATCCAAACTTGTATTGGACATCAAGAAAAATTAAGGTGGGGGCAGTGTGTAATATTGCCCAGTTTACTGCCTTATTGAAGGTGCGTCTTCTTTTGTCTTAGGAATCCATCCCCTCACACTTGGCGACATCCCCCATCTTACTGGAGGGAGCAGCTCTTATGGAGTCGCAGCTGAAGAGAAACTCGGCAGACTGGTCTAGAGGCCTGGAATCGTCCGGCTCCCTTCAGATCTCCAGCAATTCCCACTTGTCCCAACCCAGCACCGACAATAGCACTGGACTAGTAAAGAAGAGACGGAAACGGAGGAGGAAATCGATGCTGGATAATTTAAAGCGAGAGGGGACCGGGGACACCACAGAAGAGGAGGATGACATGTTCACCTTGGAGATGAGCTCTGAGGAGGAAGGGGTAGAGCCATTAGAAGGCGCAAGGCAAGTGATTATGTACAGCACTGATACCACATTAAGGGCTTATGTATTGATGATCCCTCTTTTTGTTGCCCTTTCACTTGAAGACACAAACATTACTCTTAGGAATATGACCACCTTTTAGGACATTCCACAGTGGGATGTAAAAACTCTTCCAATTAGCCTATAACTGCAGCTAGCTAGGAGTTGGAGGATGATACTGGGCTAGCCATGACTCTTAAATTCCTAGTAACAAAATGCACCTGGGTGCTGGGATGAGGTTGCTGTGGCTATTGGTAAAGTACGGTTTAATTATATTGGTATAAAAAATCAAAACACTGCACAACAAAATACTGTATGTATAAATGTGAGAAGACAAATAGAAGAACCCTACCTATATAAAAGGCCAATGTTGTCAACTTTAAATTCACAGGAAATATCTTTCTTATTGGTGCACCTACATTTTCACTACCTGGGTTTCATAGCTTACC
This sequence comes from Gastrophryne carolinensis, assembly GCA_027917425.1. Classification (NCBI taxonomy): domain Eukaryota; kingdom Metazoa; phylum Chordata; class Amphibia; order Anura; family Microhylidae; genus Gastrophryne; species Gastrophryne carolinensis. The sequence goes on from CM051237.1 coordinate 92,367,437, forward strand.
AAATTGGGGTCTTTTTGGATTCCAAAGTTTCCCTGTTGTAAGGATTCCCAGCTCTCTTATTTTGAAGGGATTGGGGCTCTTTTCATTCCTCATTGGTCGCTCCTTCAGTTCTGATGTAGAAATGTGCATAAATGATTTGTTTACCTAGCCATGAATTTTCTGAAAGCATTTTCAGGTCTATCGTGGGGTCCTTTCTGATCTCTTAAAATTCCAAAGTAGCCCCAACCTGGTCTGCTGTCTCATTTGAACAACATAAATACAGAAACGGTGACCATGCATTAGGATTTATATATCCTTCTGCATTTAAATAAAAATGCTCTTACCTGCCAGACCACAGGCTCGATCCCACTGGCTGCAGCCAGATAATTTCCCACTATAAGCTCTGCTGAAACTAGTTTTCTTGTCCTGACGCCCCTTCCTGTTGCCAGGGAGCAGAGTTCTTTTGACTGGTCATGGCAGGGCGCCTCACTTGAGCCTTAAACCGGACCAACAGTGTGGCACAGTTGGAAAAGGATAGCAGCCATTTTGGAGCTTCCTTTCTCAACTGACATAACATAAATGCACAGTAACAGGAAGCCCAGCATGGCTTTCTGTTTGCAGGTGGCCTGCAAGCTCATGAGCGGCCATCTTGTTTTTAATATTTAGCCCAGTAGGTGTTAGAAAAAGGTAAATGAATGTTTATGTGCAGCAATCTAAATTGCCATGGGAAGGGATGCATATGAGCATTGTTTGTTGTGTTGGTTTAATTCATTTTGACTGTTAGTCTGCTTTAACCGCAATATAGTGGATGCAATATGCATGCCAGGGGCCAGTCTGGAGCAGGCTGCCTTGGAGTTGAAGGCTACAAGGCGCTACAGCTCGCAGGACCATGTAAGATTATGTTTGGGAGCTTGCATGTTTTTTTTTTTTTTTTTTTGTGAACCCTTTTAAAAGTAGTTAATATTTTTGGGACAGTTTAAACCAGTTTTTGGGTGATGGGAGAGCTAGGCATTAGGCATGTGGCCATTACGGGTGACATGCTTTAGGGATATTTGGTCCATAAAAGATGCTGGTGATGGAGCCAATGCACAGAAGTCCATGTATTCCACTACAGCTATTCAACCAGAGAGAGCAATTGTAAATCACCCAGACATCCAGCATTTTGCATTTGGTGGGGCAGTTTCCAGAGTTTTCGGAGGAACAGGAGGCCTCCAATGTGGGACAGTCCCACCAAGTGGGACATCTGGTCAGTTTAGTAAAAAATCCTAAGTATAATGTCTGGCTCACGAAAGTCTATGGGGGCAAGGGGGACATCTAGTGGTAAAAAGTGGTTTTGCATAGTAATTTGATGTTTATTGCGAAACATAATACACTATGGGACTCAGAAGAAGGAAGTATTGCAATTGATTATTAATTGCTGATTCTGTTGTTCCTTTCTTAAAAAATAAATGCTAGTTACCCTACTACCATGTGGCTTTTCAGGTTGCCTTTCCTAAAACCCAGCTCTGGGTAGAAGGTTTTATTCTATTGATTTTAGATAACCTGTATTAATCTTTTTGCGGTCTGTGACTCTTGGTGAATTAGTTTCATCCAGCACAAGATGTTCAGGGCTTGCGTCATTCTGGTCCCCAGAATCCCCCTAAATTCAATTTCTCTTAGATCTTGAGCCATGATCGGGGGGGGTGCTGTACAGCTGCACCCGTCTGCTCGATACCCTAGCCCACCCACCCACAAGCTCTATGTCAAGTGGAGCTGCTGGGGATGCACAATTGGGGGTGCTATGCTCCCCCCTGTTCTGCCCTTTAAACTGGACCAAACCAGCTTAGTTCCTATACCCTGGGCATCCCAATGTGGGATGCCTTACTGTCTTAAACCCCTGGGGATCTCTGGCATACCCACTTTGCAAGAAAGCCTCTTCAAATACGCAGGCTTTCATACAATCGGCACTCTATGCTGTTTATATTAAATCAGGGCCTAGAACTCATTTTGTCCATAGCCCGGCATGGGGAGCAGCTGGCGTCCCCGGTTTCCTCCAGTGCTGCAACGCAACAACCTGGAATGCAGGGAATTTGACTGGTGGTGCATGCACCATGGCATTGTTTGAGAGGTAAGTATACCAGCTATTCTGGGGGGGGCATCCCACATTGGGATCTGGAGTCTTTTAGACTTTAAGGCCAGCAAATATAGCTTTTAGTCCCCTTTAAAATGGGCCTGCAATAAAAAAAACCTGCTGGTCCACTCACCCCTAGCATCATGTCTGATGCTGACACTTCTGCATTGCCTCACCATCATCACATGGGGCAATGGAACTGGCATAGTCTTTAACAGCACCTCCAGACAAGGCCGGACAAGACTCAGGAAAAGCCCCTCACCTTCATCTGCCAGACTCTCTAGGTATTGACAAAAGCAAAGATGCTTTTAGAAAACGATGATTGATAAAGTGGTGGTGGTGAAGTTTGACTTTCTGTGACTTGGGATAAAGGAAGAGAGGAGCTTTCCTAGAACGGAAAGTATTTGCACATTACCCGATACAAGGCCAGATAGCATTACCCATCTATCCTTGCAGCAGGTGGAGCTATGCAAATCATCTCTTTATGTCTTTGTGCCATCCAAGGAAAGTATTTGCATAGCTCCGCCTGCTGCAAGTATATTAATTTTAGATGCTGGGGAATATTTGGGCTTTTCATTAAATGATGCTGAAGGTCCGGATTAATTATTGCCATCACCACGGCTGATATGTATGACAAGTACATTTTTGTTTTCATAGGCCTTGCATTCAAAGCAACTTTTATGATCGAGTCTCTGAGGTGAGCAAGTTCACTAAACCTGACAAACACCGGCATTCTGATGGAGAGTGGACACCTGGGCAAAGGTTTGTGTCTTATGTGTACAATATAAGATTAGCCTATTGGGTACGAAACAGTTTTCTAAGTGGGGTGGGAAAGGGTCTTTTTGCTGACTGACCCCATTGATCGAGCCTTACTTTGCTGTTTGTTCACCAGAAGCTTTATAGGTCTTTTCAGAATGAAAAGGTTGCTGAACCAAGGCAACATTTAGTGCTCCTGTGCCAATGAAGATTTAGCTGTCAGACATCTGCAACAGAGGTGTGACTAAATGTGACCGGGCCCTAGCGCAGACATTAAATGGCGTTGCTCATACAGTAACGTATTTCATGTTCTTAACTTAATTAAAAACATTTCACTAACCAAGGACTTATACCGCAAAAACAAATGGTCTTCTCTGTACATGATTTTTTTATTATTGTTTATTTATATAGCGTCATCATCTTCCGTAGCGCTTTACAAAGTAGTAATTACAGACAGGGTAGAAACATACGGTACATATACTATTTCAAATGCAGTTTTACAGAGTTGACAATGGATATTCTGAGTACAAGATACAATAGGGGAGAGAGCCCTGCCCTTGCGAGCTTACAGTCTAAAGGAAGAGGGGTGAAGACGAAGGGGGAAGGATCACAAACAGTCAGTATTGAGCTTTGTGGCATGTGCCCTTTAGAAGATTGGTTAGGCCAGATTATATGCTTGTCTGAATAAGTGAGTTTTAAGGGCGCCTTTGAAGGTTTTGAGGGTTGTGGAGTGGCGGATTGGGTGCGGGAGGGCATTCCAGAGGATTGAAGTTGCACGTGAGAAGTCCTGGAGGCGGGCGTGAGAGGAGGTGACCAGGGTGGAGGACAGGAGAAGGCCGGCAGAAGAGCGGAGTCTGCGTCTAGGTTGATACTGTTGGATTAGAGATAAGATGTAGGGAGGGGCCTGGTTGGAGAGAGCTTTGTATGCGAGAGTTAGAGTTTTGAACAGGATTCGCTGTGGGACTGGCAGCCAGTGTAGGGATTGGCAGAGAGGCGCAGAACTGGAGGAGCGAGAGGAGAGATGGATGAGGCGAGCAGCAGAGTTCAGGATAGATTGGAGGGGTGCCAGTCTGTTAGTTGGTAAGCCACAACGAAGGATGTTGCAGTAATCCAGACGGGATATGACCAGGGCATGCACTAGCATTTTAGTGGTGTCAGGTGAGAGGTAAGGACGGATGCGGGAGATGTTTTTTAAGTTGGAGGCAACAGGTGGTGGCCAGGGAGTGAATATGTGGTTTGAAAGAGAGGGCAGAGTCCAGAATGACTCCCAGGCACCGAGCTTGGGGAGTTGCTGTTGTGTAATTGTTGACAGAAATAGACGTGTTCGAGAGGGGAGGGGAGTTAGAGGGTGGGAAAATGACCAGTTCTGTCTTGTCCATGTTCAGCTTGAGGCAGCGAGATGACATGAATGAAGAAATAGCTGAGAGGCAGTTGGGGAGGCGAGATAGAAGAGAGGAGAGATTGGGGCCTGAGAGATATATCTGAGTGTCATCCGCATAGAAGTGGTATTGAAAGCCTAGTGAAGTTATAAGTTTGCCAAGGCCATGGGTGTAGACTGAGAAAAGTAGGGGGCCTAGGACAGAACCTTGCGGAACAGAATGGGAACGTAAGGATGAGACTGTGTTAGAATAGAATACACTGAATGATCTATCAGAGAGGTAAGAGTTGAGCCAAGAGAGTGCAAGCCCTTGAACCCCAAGAGAGGAGAGAATATCAATAAGCAGAGAGTGGTCGACAGTATCAAATGCTGAGGAGAGGTCAAGAAGGATGAGGATGGAGTGGTGACCAATGCTTTTGGCAGTGAGCAGATCATTGGTGACTTTGGTGAGGGCAGTTTCAGTGGAGTGGTTACGGCGGAATCCTGATTGTAAGGGGTCAAATAAGTTGTTAGTGGATAAGTATTGTGACAGTTCTGAGTGGACATGTTAAAGAAGTTTGGAGGAGTAAGGGAGTAGTGAGATAGGGCGGTAGCTGGAGAGGGCAGAGGGGTCGAGGTAGGGTTTCTTGATTATCGGAGTAATAACTGCATGTTTGTAGGAAGAAGGAAAGGTACCAGTGGAGAGAGAGAGGTTGAATATGGAGGTTAAGGCTGGAGTGAGGGATGGAGACAGTTGAGGAATAAGGCGGGATGGAATAGGATCGAGGGAGCAGGTAGTCGGGTGGGCCCTAGAAATGAGAGAGGTTAGTCCAAGCTCAGTTATTGGAGTGAAGAAAGTAAGTAAGTGAGTAAGGCAGGGGGATTGTTTGAATTGGTGAGGGATTCTGAGGGGCAAATCCAAGTCGAATGTTGTCAATATTCCAAGTATACAGTACGTCCTGCTCCAGATAGAATACTTACACTTGGGTTATCCTCCGCCAAATGGCGCTGCACTGCAGAGACATGTAAAACAGGCTCCTCCCGGCCCCTCAAATACCCGGGGACCTCCCACAAATCCCCAGATTTCTCTGCAGTGCTTACTGTGAAGACATGAAATTATCACTCTGTCGCAGGTGAGCGGGGTTATTAAAGCCTGCGGCCCTGTTGGACTGTTCCCACCCGTCCTTCGTGTGATGTGCCTCCCAGCCTGGGCTGCGCTGGTCGGGTGAAGGTAGGCTGCACCATGAGTGCTTAAGGAGCCCTGCTCCACTGCAGTCCCCCACCAAAGGGTAGGCGGTATAGGCTGATGGTGAGCCTTTATGGGATGCCCCTCCCGCATTATTGTCCCATGCCCCGGTAGCGGTGGGCCCTGTACAAAGGGCTGCCATCCTCCCTCACTCTCCCTGTAGCCTTCGGGGGAAAAGAAAGGGGGGGGGGGGTGTGGATGTCAGTGTATTGTGATTACATGCATATGCCCTTTTTTGTAATGTCTGCTTGGACTGGTATATGTGGTGTCAACCGCTGCACTGACTTGTCTTTTTACACTGCAAATGCCGCCGCCGCGCGCGCGCCTTTTCCTTCATTTGGATGTTCCGCGCCAGGCGGCGTTACCTCAGACGCCTCTGCGTCCTCATTGGCTGCTTGTCGGTTGGACTTCGCGCTCTTCAGGGGGGCAGGGCCTGGCATGGCGCGCCCCGCGTCACTGCTCGCTCTGGCCCGCCCTTCGAGGTACTCGGCGCCATATTGTCTGGTCGCGCACGCGGGTGACGTTCTTACTTACCATGGTCCGTAAGTGCCCTCGCGGGCGGCTTTATACTTCACTGTAGTGTGTTTCGGTTCTGACACCCTTCTTCTCATTGTGTCTTTCAGAGGGTGAATCCATTGGCTTCTCCCGGCCCGGTGTAATAGATAGTCTGGCCTTGTAAAATTACTCCCACTTCCCTAGCGGGTCATTGGGGCATCCAGGGTTGCTTTATAGCGTCAATCCCTACTGGCATATTGTGCCTAATAATCACCATATGGAGGCATCTAAGGATAATGTGACCGGGGTCCCTTTGGGACAAGACCGGCGGTGTATGGCGTGTGGACAACCTCATGCTGATGCTGACAAGGCATGGGTCTGCGTACCCTGTGCTGAGCAAGCGCTGGCTTTGCAATCTGGCCTGCCAGTGGCTGCACCTCGTTTCACTTCACCTTCTCCCCCAAGCTTAAATCTCACTCCTGCTGAGTTGCATACAAGTGGGTATTCTCAGCCTGATGTGTCTTCTGGACTACCTACTGCTGAGCAGATTATTGCGAGGTCCTTAGCGCGTAAGGGCCCTGGTAAGAAGCGGCACCTGACGCCTTATGATACTGTTTTCCTTATGGGATCTCAGGAGTTTATGAATCTGTGTGGCTATACCCCTTCTGATGAAGGAGAGCTCTTTTCTGACTCAGGCTCATCTGATGAGAGACCAAGGGGTCATGACGATTCTGGCTCTGACCCCTGGGCCCCGGATGACACTGACAGATTATTGACTCAGATCTTTGAAGTTCTGTCTATCTCTCTCCCTGGTGAGGCTCCCAGACAAAGAGGGGAGCGCTTCCATACAGCAACATCACGTTTGGAATTCCTAGAGCAGGCACATTTCCATTCCCTTGTGCTCAAGGAATGGAAGTGCCCCAGTAAACTTCCCGGGGTTCCAAGGGATTGGGATAGGAAGTATCCCTTTCCACCTGAGGTGGTTAAATTTGGTCATTCCCCCCCGAGGTGGATGTCACGATAATAGGGCTATCTAACACCCCTGTCATACATTCCCCTGATTCTACTACCCTGCGGGATGCTGAGGACCGGCACATTGACCTGCTGGCCTCCCACGCCTTTGCATGTGCGGGGACGGCGCTGCGCCCGGTCTGTGCCTCTGCCATTACTGCTGTGGCCACTAGAACCCTCATCAAAAATATGCTTGATAGTGCCTCTGATGATCTCCCTTGTGAGGTGTTTAATGCACTCTCCAGTTGTGATGTGTTTATAAATTTTGTTCTAGTAGCATTGGATGACACCATCAGAATGTGTGCAAGAACTTCTGCCCTCGTGTGTCTGAGTTGGCGGTGCTGTCCATTCAGCCCCCCTACTTTGAGAGGCACTAGGACAAGGTGTTGTTTCGTTTCAAACCTGATTTTCTGCCTATAGCTAGTGTCTGCCTTTCTTTTGAATCAGGATATGGTTCTTCCTTCTTTGTGCCCTAACCCTAGCAATGCTAAGGAGAGAGTTTTTTGCACTCTTTGGATGTGGTTAGATGTCTGAAGCGCATCTGGTGGCTACTGCACCTTTCAGGAAAATTTGATGCCTTTTTGCGGTCCCTTCTGGTCCAAGGAAGGGTTTGGCTCCTGCCAAGTCTACTATCAGCAAGTGAATTCGTCAGGCTGTGATTCAGGCCTACTCTGCTAAGGGGAAGAATCCCCCCTTCGCCTTACTGCTCATTCTACTCGTGCTATTGGTGCCTTTTGGGCCTTCCAGCACCAGGCTTCTGTTGAACAAGTTTGCAAGGCCGCTACTTGGTCTTCTGTTCATACCTTTTCAAAGTTTTACAAGGTTGATGTTAAGGCCTCAGCTGTTGCTGTTTCTTTGGCTGCAAGGTTTTGCAGGCGGCAGTGGTTTAAGCTGTCTGCTGTTACCTTCTTTGTTGGGGATCCCACCCTACTTATGGACACTGCTATTGGATGTCCCAAGTGTAAGTATTCTATCTGGAGCAGGACGTACTGTATACTTGGAATAATACAATTCTGTGAAATACTCACCTGTAGAATTGGTATTATAAGTATACAGTACGCCCTGCTCCACCCCACCCTGTTTTTTTTTTTTTTTTTTTTTTTTTTGCATTATTCTGGATCCCCTGTATGGTGATTGTTATCATTGTTATAGTTACCAGTTTTTGGTTGTTAAATTCTCCCGGCTTCTTTTTCGCTGCTTTTCAATGCTGGGGATTTGTGGGAGGTCCCCGGGTATTTGAGGGGTCGGGAGGAGCCTGTTTTACATGTCTCTGCAGTGCAGCGCCATCTGACGGAGAATAACCCAAGTGTAAGTATTCTATCTGGAGCAGGATGTACTGTATACTTATAATACCAATTCTACAGGTGAGTATTTCACAAAATTGTATTTTTTTCTTTGAAGAATGTAGAAAATTCTTGAGGTGGTGGGCGGAGTAAGGAACTGAAAGTGTTGAAGAGATGTTTGGGATTCCGGGCTTGTGCAGAAATCCGTGAAGAGAAATAAGCTTGCTTAGCAGATGAAAGGGCCGTCCTGAGATCCTGAAGGGCTTGTTTGTAGAATAGAAAGTCATGATTGGCTTTGGGTTTCCTCCATCGCCGTTCAGCAGCTCGAGACAGCTGTTTCAATCTGGTTGTGCTTGCATTTAGCCAGGGTTGGGGGTTTTTGGTGCGGGGACGGCTATAGGTGAGGGGGGCAACAAAGTCCAGAGCTGAGGAGAGAGTATTATGGTAGTGTGATGATGCAGCGTCTATGTCCGTGAATGAGGTCAAGGTCTGAAGAGGTTGAAGTGAGGCAGAAAAGGACTGAAGGTCTAGGTTTCTTAAGTTCCTGCGTTGAGTTGTGGGTTTGTGTGGAGGGGGGTTTGCAGGCATTGGAGAGAGGGTCATAGTCAGCAGATTATGGTCAGAGAGGGGGAGCAAAGAGGATGAGAAGTTTGATACAGAGCAGAGGTTAGAGAAGAGGAGGTCAATTGTGTGGCCGTCTTTGTGGGTGGATGCAGTAGACCATTGCTTGAGGCCGAAAGATGAGGTTAGTGGCAGCAGGGTTGCTAGTGTCAACAGATATGTTAAAGTCACCCATGATGGTTGCAGGGATGTCTGTGGACAGGAAATGAAGGAGCCAGGTAGAAAAGTGGTCGAAGAAAAGAGTAGTAGTTCCAGGAGGGCGGTAGATGACTGCGATTTTCAGGTTACAGGAAGAATATAAACGGACACAGTGAACTTCAAAAGATGAGAAGGATAGAGATGGCAAGGCAGGGAGTGGGTTAAAGGAGCAGAGTTTGGATAGACGGATGCCGACACCCCCACCCTGTTTGTTGTTGGATCTGGGGGTGTGGCTGAGATGTAGTCCCCCATGTGAGAGGGCAGCGGGTGAAGCTGTGTCTGATGGGGTCAGCCATGTTTCTGTGAACCTCCATGAAGGTAAAAGAGAGAGAAACAGGTTGTGAATATAGGTGAGTTTATTCCTAGTGTGACATACACTCGCTTCATGACATTTGGGTTATTCTCCAGTAGAGGGCGAACTTCTGCAGAGATGAATGCAAAAAAAGTAGCTCCTCCCAGTCCATAAATAGCTGGGACCTCCCACCAATTCCCCAGTACCTTCTCTGCAGGAAGGCGAGCAAGACAGAAGATGAAGACTTTTCTTACTTGCAGGTAAGCGCCCGGCCATTTTTGTCCCTATTGCTGCCAGGACCTTTTCTAAATTGTCCCTATTTGAGCCTCCCAGCCTTGGCTGCAGGTCCTGGTGAGGATAGGCAGCACCTTATGGGTGTTGTAGGAGCCTTGCTCCACCGTGAGACCCCACTTAATCCCTATGACCGGATTCCGGCTTGGATTCCCCCTCCCCCCTTCCGGGTCCCTTCCTTTCCCTCCGGGGGGGGGGGGGGGGCTGGGGGCTGGCCTCACCCACGGTTGTTTAATTACTGAAGCACTGTGTGAGTGAGTGTGTGTCTTTCACTTGTGTGTGTGTTGGTGCTGACTGGGGTTGATTGTGGTCTCCTTCACTCTTTACCTTCTTTACTCAGCCTGGGGAGCTTCTCTCCCTAAGGCTGTGTTAGGTGGGGGGACGGGGCTGGGCCATCGGCACGGCCGCGGTAGCCCCGCCCCCTCGTTTGGCACGATTATGAGGGCCAGCCCAGGGCTGGGATCCGCGTTGCTGGGAGGGGGGCTTGGCCTAACGAGCGCACATTCGGCGCTGGCCCGCCCCCCTTCTTCCTCTCCTCTGCTCGCGTGACTCTCCGGGGGCCATCTTGTGTGATTGCTCTGGCTGCTGCTCTGATTAACTCCTCGGTCGGTAAGCGCCTGTGCGGCCACTTCCTTAGCTTCTGCGGGGGCCCTCCTTGAGCGGGGGGCCTCCTCTTCATGCTTTTGTGCTTTCATATGGATATATAGATATTTTTAATTATAGAATATTTTGAGCATATGGTTGTATTGTTATCGTATTGCAAATTATCAATCTTAATATATTGGTATTTTTTAGTTATTCAGTGTGATTGTATTATTGCTTGTGTGTTTCAGATTGCTTCGTGTATGGGCTTTTTAAGGGGTTCCTCCTGGTCCTGGGGTCCCTAGGCTTAGATTGCTCACCCAAAAATCCTCCCACTGGGACTTTTAAGGGGCATCCCGGGTTGCTTATTGCTTAAATTCCCTGCGGTCTTGCGACTGACCACAAGAATCACCATATGGAGGCTCCGCAGGATACCGGGCTCGGGCTCCCTCTGGGACAATCCCGGCCATGTGTGGGTTGTGGGGCATCCCTTACGGGTGAGAATGTGCTTATTTGTATACCATGTGCACAAAAGGCCATATCGCGGCAGTCGGGTGCCCAGCCTTCTGGGTCAGCGCCCCCCGCTTCATCGCCTTCCCCTCCCTGCCTTATCCGTACCCCAAGTGACATTGGTGCCAGCGGGAAGTCGCATTCCGATGTTTGTGCTAGGTTGGCCAGCATCGGGAAATTTATGGTTAGCGCGGTGGGCAAGAAGGCCCAGGCTAAAAAGAGACATTTGTCATCGGTCCAGGCGACTTGGGATATTGATGATGATTTATTTGATATGTCTGATTATTCCCTGTTAGAGGAGGGGGAATTGTATGAGGAGTCAGAGGCTGACTATGTACGGTTTGGCGAGGCTGATGTTGGGCAGGCGCTGGGGGATGCTGTTGACACGGCCACGGTTTTGTCACATCCCTTGGAGGGTTTGGATATTGCGCCGCCTGAGGCACCTCCTCTCAAGAAGGGGGAATTTTTTGGGGCCCACAAGCCTCGTTTGGAGTTCCTTACCCAGGGTCATTTTTATGCACTGATCCTTAGGGAATGGGAGAAACCTAGTCGGCTTCCGGGTGTTCCTCAGGGATGGGATAAGAAGTATCCTTTCCCGGTGGAAGCGGTTAAGCGCTGGGCGTCTCCTCCCGAGGTCGATGCGCCAGTTTTGGGGTTGACCAACTCCTCCGTGCTTCACACCCCAGACGCCACTTCCCTAAAGGATGGTGAGGATAGGCGCCTTGTTCAGATGGCATGCCATGCCTTTGCCAGTGTTGGCTCGGTCTTGCGGCCTGTTTGTGCATCTGCGCTGGTGTCAGTGGCTGCTAGGTCTCTGATTAGGGACTGGTTAAATGATGCTCACCTTGATCCGGCCAGCGCTGAGTTCACTACGCTTAAAAGATTTGAATTTTTCATGGATTTTGTCTTGGCTGCTATGGAAGACACTATTATGTGTAGTAGGACTTCAGCCTTATTGGTGGCCATGCGCCGCTCGGTATGGCTCCGTCAGTGGACGGCGGACTTTGCGGCCAAGAAATCACTCACAGCTCTTCCCTTCTTGGGTACGCGGCTGTTTGGAGATAAGTTGGATGCTGTGGCAAAGGGAGGTAAGTTACCTCAGCGGAAGAAACGGCGCTGTCCCTTTCGGGGGGCAGGTTCTTTCAATCCTTCCTTTCGAGTTGCCAGAACTGGCAGAGGTTTGCCCTTCTCGGGTGTCAGAGGCTCTTCCTGGAACAGGGGCAGAGGTCGGGCCCGTCCCGCTTCTGCCTGGGGTTCCAAGCCCAAGCCTGCGGGTAAACCAGCTCAGCAATGAAGGGGCGCCCTCACCCGCAAGGAAATCTCCATCTTAAGGGAGGAAGGTCTTTCTGATGCTGTGATTCAGACTCTTGTTAAGGCTAGGAAGCGGTCTTCCTCTACCATCTATTATAGGACTTGGAGGTCTTATATTGATTGGTGTGAGGCTAGGGCCTTGCCTTGCAAGGTGTTTTCTATTCCTAGGATTTTGGATTTTCTGCAACACGGTCTGGACTTGGGGTTCCAGCTTAGTACTTTGAAAGGGCAGGTTTCTGCCCTGGCAGTTTTCTTTCAAAGGTCTTTTGCTCTTCATTCTTTGGTTAAGACCTTTTTCCAGGGGGTTACGCATGTGCGACCTCCTAGGAAGCCTCTGCTCTCAGTTTGGGACTTGAACTTGGTTCTTTCTGCTCGTCAGGGTTCTCCTTTTGAGCCGTTGGAGGATATTGCTCTTTCTATGCTTACTCAGAAGGTTGCTTTTCTGGTCGCTATCACCTCAGTTCGGCGGATCTCGGAGTTGGCGGCCTTGTCCATTCAGGCCCCTTACTTTGAGAGGCATCAGGACAAAGTTGTTTTCCGCTTCAAGCCAGATTTCCTTCCTAAAGTGGTTTCTGCCTTTCATCTTTATCAGGTCGTTGTTCTTCCCTCCTTGTGTCCTAAGCCCAGCAATGACAAGGAGAGGGTCTTGCATTCCTTGGATGTGCTTTGTTGTGTGAAGTACTATTTGGTGACTACTTCTTCCTTTCGTAAGACTGACGCATTTTTCATGGTGCCCTCCGGGCCTAGGAAAGGTTTGGCACCTGCCAAGTCTTCCATTAGTAAATGGATTCGCCAGGCCATTGTTTGGGCCTATTCTGCCAAGGGGAAGATTCCCCCTTTTCGTGTTACTGCTCATTCTACTCATGCTGTTGGGGCGTCCTGGGCTTTCCAGCACCAGGCCTCTGTTGAACAAGTTTGTAAGGCTGCTACTTGGTCTTCTGTTCACACTTTTTCCAAGTTTTATAAGGTTGATGTGCGGGCCTCAGTGGATGCCTTTTTTGGACGCAAAGTTCTGCAAGCTGCAGTGGTTTAAGTTTGTGCATTATTGCCTTGTTTTGGATCCCCGCCCTTTATGGACACTGCTATTGGATGTCCCAAGTGTAATGACTATTCTGAAGCGGGGTGTGTGACATACTTAGAATAACATGACGTCATTGGGGGAGCGCGGAGAGGCATACCCAGCGTGCGAGCGGGCGCCCGGCACGAGGCACAGTAGGAGGAAGTTCCTCTCCATCATATGCTCCGACTGCCATAAAGGAGGCAACAAGGACAGCTGGACCATCCTGTGGTGTTATGCAGTGGGAAATAACCAGCCTGTAAAATTCAAAGCTGAGAGCCATTTCTTTAAATAAACAGGTGAAAGGGCATTGATAAAGCCGATTTAGCAAGGCGAAACATGTCTGCCCATTGGTACTTACCTGTAAGGTATTGTTAGAAGGCAACGATGGACTTACCTGTATAATATGTAAATTTATGTTGGATGACATTACAAAAATCGATGTATGAATTTGTGCTTTTCTAATGTGGTCAATTTGTATGTATCGAGAAATATTAATTAAATATGCAATAATTTTATAAAAAATATAAGGTGTGGTCATAATCAGAGACATTTTCTTGAAAACGGGATACCTAACCCGAAAACCAATGCAAAAGAGTATACTTAGAATAATACCATTTTGTGAATACTCACCTGTAAAATGGGTATTATAAGTATGTCCCACACCCCGCTTCACCCCGTCCTTTGGTATTCTGGATCCTTTATATGGTGAACCTTTTTTACTTTTACTGGTTATAATTGGCTCTTCCTGGTCCCTTTCTCCTTACTGCTGTCTTAATACTGGGGAATGAGTGGGAGGTCCCAGGTATTTATGGACTGGGAGGGGCTCCCTTTTTTTCATTACATCTCTGCAAGATCGCCCTCTACAGGTCAGTATAACCCAAGTGTAATGACTATTCTGAAGCGGGGTGTGTGACATACTTATAATACCCATTTTACTGGTGAGTAATCACAAAATGGTATTTTTTTTTTCCTTCTCTCGCTCTATTACTATATTGTAAATCGTGTTGTTGGCTTTGATCCATGTTTCTTGGGCCATTTGAAAATCTAAAAGAGAAGTGGTGTTTAATAATATGCGTTTAGATGAATAATTCCCATTGTTGCATGTTTGTTTAGCCCCCCAGGCTCGCGACCTGCAACACCGAAGAGTGACTCTGAGCTAGTTAGCAAACCACTGGAGAGAGGAATGGCACCCAGTGACCTCCCAATGCACTGGGCCTGGGGAGAGTTACCCAAGGCAACCAAGGTAAGAATACTTTATTAGTTTTACTGAGTGCAATGCCACTTGCTTATTAGGTTTAGGTAGTGTCTGACTTCACTGCAGAGGGAGTGTCATTCAGAAAGCAATCGCTGTACCTATTCCTAAAAGATACAGATAAAGTTGGTTAGTGACCGGTGTGTTTGCTTGGACCTTTAGCAGCCAGCCTGTAAGTATTGGCAGTCGGATCCTGTATTCGTATATTGATTACACAAATCATTTCCAAACCAGTCCTGCATTGCCTTTTCACATAAACGTTTTATACAAGCAAGGCAGCCATCTTACCTCCAGTGGGCCAGCAGTGTTGTGTGGAACTGGAGCAGAATTGCCTAGTTAGCTTTGCTGATTGAGCGTAGTTTAAAGGGGTCCCTGAGAATTTGGTTATAAAGAGCACATCCTTTTCCCCAAAACCTTTTGTAAAACAGATCTAACTGTCTAGGTAGGATTAGCGGTGTTAAATGTATGTAGGCTCTACTACGTGCCTAATTATACAAAGCTGGCATAACAGGAATCCATTATGTATAATTGTTGTTGTTTTTCTTAGTCCTCGCCACATAAAGTGAAGGAAACGTGCGTGGTGACCATAAGTCCTTCAGAAAGCACACATTTCAGGATCATCCCAAGCACTTCAGAGGAAATGAAAGTCACTTCCTTGCAGGCCACTACTGATCAGTCATCCACTGTAGAGGATATAGGTCCTGAATCGGAGCCTCCAAGAGTCACTGAGCCTGACCTTGATTCTCTTGGTGCTGCAGCTCCGGCCTGTGAAGAAGCCAACCATGTACCTACCTGTGTAAGCCCACAACCCACAGGCAAAACTGACTCCCCTTCAAAGAAAAAAGGTAGGTGGTGGCTAGCAGGATATTGAAGGGTTTCAGGCATCCCATGCCAATCTTTTGTATAAACCCTTTTGTGAGTTTCAAGGTTAAATGTAAAAAAAAAAACAAAAACATTTTCCTATTGCATGGCACGGCCTGATTCAAGAAGTCCTTACGTATGGGATATTCCGCCATGAGTTGTGGCTCCTCCAGGTACCATATGAAAACAGGTTCACCAATAGACCTCCCCAGTGTTTCCTCTGCAGTGATACTGCGAAGATAGAAGATGGCTCTTTATATTGCGCAGGTGAGCTGGGCAACCAAGCCTGCGGCCCTGCACGTCCATTTCCACCCGTTTCCGGACCCTCTGTGCCTCCCAGCCTCGGCTGACGTATCGGGTGAGGGTAGAGGAGCACCAGGGTCAGGTGCTCAGGGTCAGGTCATAGGTTTTATGGTGTGCCTAATGAGGGATGTGGAGTTCCTGTCCTAGCTTCTGAGGGGGTGAGTGTTTTGGGGACTGTGTTCTGGTTATTCCCCTTGTTTTGCCTTGTTTGGTTTCTGGGGTCCCCACCCCCTACCCTGGCCCGGCTTCTGCCGCTGCCTGCTCGCTCTCCTCTCTCCCCGGCTTGTGTTCGGGGGTGGACGCATGTCGGTGGCGGCGTGGTGTGTGTTTTTTTTTTTAAGTGGACTTGTGTTTAACGTTGTTTTTGCCACCGTCGCCGCTTTGTACTTCGCTCCGCGGCGGGTGGCGGTGAGGCGTTTATTGAGTGTGATGGCGCCGTCACGTGCGTGGCGTTTTCGCGCTCTTCGGGGGGGCGGGGAATAACGTGTATCGCGCCATCCCCCCGCCCCTCGAGGGTCTTCTGCCGGCGCCATTTTAAGCCTGCTGCGTGTCTGGGGCCCCTCGTCCTTCCTGAGCTGCGACGGTCATCGTTTGCTGTGTCGCTACCTCCTGTGGTCTGGCGGTTTGGTGCTCCTTCGGTCTCCTTGGTCTGTGAGTCCCCTTTGGGGGTTTTTGTTTCCTTGGGGCATGGGCTGCGGGATGCTTATGTGCTTTTTACTTATGTCTTTCAGGCGGGACAACTGTGGGTTGTGGTTTCTCACAGTTCTGCTCCTTACCCCTTACTGGTTCTGGGGGAATCCTTGGGGGGGCATCCCGGGTGGCTTTTTATTAGCTCTTACCCTGTGCTGGCCTATTGCACCTGTCTTAATCACCATATGGAGGCTTCTGGGGATAGCGTGCTCGGGGGTCCTTCGGGGCAATCACGGCTGTGTGCCATGTGCCATCCCCTTTGAGTAACAGTGCCGCGGTGTGCGTGCCGTGCGCCCAAGGTTTCATTGCGGCCCAGGCTGGGCTGCATGCTTCTCTTCCCAGTTCTGCGCTTCCTTCGGCATCGGCATTGCCCCCCCCTGAGGTGGCTAAGAGGAAGCAGGGTGAGCTCTTTCGTCCTGATAAACAGCGTTTGGAGTTCCCTGAACAGGGCCATTTCTCTAATATGGTTCTCAAGGAGTGGGAATGTCCTAATAGATTGCCCGCTGTGTCCAAGGGGTTGGATAAGAGGTATCCCTTTCCTGCTGACCTGGTCAAGCGATGGTCGTGTCCCCCTGAGGTGGATGCTCCCGTCCTAGGGCATGCCTTCCCCTGACACTACTACACTGCGGGACAGCGCGGACCGTCGTATGGATCAGCTGGCCTGCCATGCCTTTACATTTGTGGGGGCTGGGCTGCGTCCGGTCTGCGCCACTGCCATTACAGCTATTGCCCTTAAGAGAAAGCTCAAGCGTCTAACTGATGGCGCTATGGCTGGTAGGCGGAGGGAGTATTATAGGGCCCTCTTGCTTTGCTCTGATTTTGTTGCCTTTGTCCTTACTGCCATGGATGATGCAGTCCGGCTGGGTGGTAGGGCCTCTGCCCTCTTGGTGGCTATGCGCCACTCTGTTTGGCTGCGTCAGTGGGCAGCTGACGCTGCTGCTAAGAAGGGTCTCACTGGGCTCCCCTTTGCGGGGCTGCGGCTCTTTGGCGAGCGTCTGGATGTTCTAGCCAAGGATGGTAGGCTACCTCAGCGTAGGAAGCAGCCTTGCTTCCCTTCCCTCCTTTCGTGCTCCCAGAGGAGGTCGTGGCTCCCTCTTCTCAGGTAGCCGCAGAGATTCTTGGGGCCGTGGCAGATCCCGTGGTCGTCCCGGTCTATCATGGGGTTCCAAGCCCAAACCCCTCCCAAGCCCCCTCAGGCATGAGGAGACGCCCTCACCCTTCCGGGTGCGGGGACGGCTTCGGCTCTTTGCTCACGTCTGGAGGCTCCGCGTCTTAGACCGGTGGATTCAGGAGGTGGTGTCCTTTACAAGATAGAGTTTGCAGCCTGGCCGCCCCCAAGTTTCCTCAGATCTCGGATGTCTCAAAACCCTCTGTCAGCTCAGGGTTTGAGCCTTGCAGTTCAACGCCTGTTGGAGTCAGGAGTCATTTCCCTGGTGACTTCCCAGGAACGGGGTCAGGGGTTCTACTCCAATCTTTTCACGGTTCCCAAAAAGGAAGTTTGTCAGGTTCAAGCACTTTCGCATGGAGACGCTACGCTCGGCTGTCAGGACCCTTCACCTGGGCGACTTCATGACCTCCGTGGACATCAATGATGCCTATCTTCACGTGCCAATCTTTCCAGGTCATCAGATTCCTGAGGTTCGCTCTAGAGGATCAGCTTTACCAGTTTGTGGCTTTACCGTTCAGTATCACCTCGGCGCCTCGGGTGTTCACCAAGGTGCTGGCGGGCGTGATGGCTCTGTTGCGGAACCAGGGCATTCGTATCCTCCCTTAACTGGACGACATTCTGATTGCGGCTCAGTCTCTTGCTTCGAGACGGTCCCCTTTGCTCAGTTTCACATGAGACCTCTTCAGTTGCACCTCTTGTCAGTTTGGGATCGGGACCCTTTGTCCCTGGATCAGGAAT
Organism: Gastrophryne carolinensis; assembly: GCA_027917425.1. Taxonomy (NCBI): domain Eukaryota; kingdom Metazoa; phylum Chordata; class Amphibia; order Anura; family Microhylidae; genus Gastrophryne; species Gastrophryne carolinensis. Next base: position 92,385,551 of record CM051237.1, read on the forward strand.
TTGCTCTGTCTCCCCTGGCCAGACAGTCCCTCTCGTGGTGGCTGGACCTTTCTGCCTCCATGCTAGGAGACTGTCACCACAGATGCCAGTCTGACCGGTTGGGGGGGCTTTTGGAAGTCTCTGAAGTTCCTGGTTCGGTGGGGCCCCCAGGAGGCCCATGCTCCTATCAATGTCCTGGAACTGAGGGTGATCAGGTTGGTTCTTTCTCAGCTGACCACACACCTTCGGGGTCGGGCTGTTCAGATCCACTCGGACAACCAGACAGCGGTTGCCTACATCAATCATCAAGGAAGTGTCCCTGATACTGTCTTGGGCGTAAGAGAATGTCCCTTGCATCTCGGCGGTCTACATTCTGGGGGTGGAGAACCAGGAGGCAGACTCCCTGAGCAGGGGGATGTCTTGGCCGGGGGAATGGTCCCTCGGCAACAAGGTTTTTCACTCCCTGTGTCATGGCTGGGGTCAGCCGGATGTGAACCTGTTTGTGTCCCGCCGCAATCACAAGCTTCCAAGATTTGTCTCCCTGTCGCAGGATCCTCTGGCCTTTGCCACGGATGCGCTAGCAATGCCTTGGACGAAGTTTCGGCTCCTTTGTGTTCCCTCCCTTTCCTCTGCTGGGCAGGGTGCTGTGCAAGATGGCTCAGGAGGGGGTACCAGCCATTCTGGTGGCCCCCTGTTGGCCAAGGAGGGTGTGGTTCGCAGATGTCGTGCAGTTGGCAGTAGACCGGTACGTCTTGCCCAAGGATCCAGATCTTCTCACTCAGGGACAGCTGCGCCATCCCAATTTACAAATGCTGGCTTTAACGGCTTGGCTGCTGAAACCTCCATCCTGATGGATAAGGGGTTGCTGGCTCTGTTGTTGATACTATGATTAGGGCTAGGAAGAAGTCCCCGTCCTTTATCTACTACAGGGTCTGGCATGCTTACATTGCCTGGTGTGAGTCCAAGTCTCTTCCTTGTCGGGTGTTTTCTATCCCCAGGTTTCTGGAATTTTTACAACATGGTTTGGATTCGGGTCTTCAACTTAGTTCCCTCAAGAGACAGGTGTCAGCTCTGGTTAAGACTTTCTTCCAGGGAGTTACTCATGTGCGTCCGCCACGTAATCCTGTGCTACCGGTTTGGGACTTAAATCTGGTGTTGTCTGCTCTGCAGGGTCCTTCCTTTGAGCCTATTTGTGGGGCTGCGCTGCCCATTCTGACTCTTAAGGTGGCCTTTTTGGTGGCTATCACTTCGGTTAGGTGAGTTTCTGAGCTGCCTGCTCTTTCTATTAGACCTCCTTATTTTGAGCAGCATCAGGATAAGGTGGTGTTTAGGCTTAAGCCGGATTTCTTGCCTAAGGTTGTGCTTTTCATCTCAATCAGGACATTGTCTTACCTTCTTTGTGTCCTAACCCTGCTAATTCCAAGGAGCGGACCCTTCATTCTCTGGATGTTGTCAGGGCTTTGAAGTTTTATTTGGTTGCTACTGAGTCTTTCAGGAAATCTGATGCTTTTTTTTGTTCTTCCTGTTGGACCTAGGAAGGGTTTGCCTCCGGCTAAATCTACTATCAGCAAGTGGATCCGTCAGGCGGTGGAGCAGGCCTATTCTGCTAAGGGGAAGGTTCCTCCTTTTAAGGTTACTGCTCATTCCACTCATTCTATTGGTGCTTCTTGGGCTTTTCGGCACCAAGCTTCTGTTGAAGAAGTTTGTAAGGCCGCGACTTGGTCTTCTGTTCATACCTTTTCCAAGTTTTACAAGGTTGATGTTAAGGCCTCAGCTGATGCTGCCTTTGGTCGCAAAGTACTTTAGGCGGTGGTAGTTTGAACTGCCTGCTGCTACTTTTTGGGGATCCCACCCTACCTTACGGACACTGCTGTTGGATGTCCCATACGTAAGGACTTCTTGAAGCAGGCCGTGCCATGCAATAGGAAAAATGCAATTCTGTGAGTACTCGCCTGTAGAATTGTTTTTGGTATGCATGGCACGGCCTGCTTCACCCCACCCTTGTTATCGTTATTCTTGGTTGCCTCTTTATGGTGATTGTTCCAAGTTAGTTGGGGTTGTTACCTTTTTTACCTTTATATCTCCCGGCTTCTTGTATAACTGCTTGTCAACACTGGGGAGGTCTATTGGTGATCCTGTTTTTATATGGTACCGGGAGGAGCCACAACTCTTCTGCAGTACACTGCGCCACCTTGTGGCGGAATATCCCATACGTAAGGACTTCTTGAAGCAGGGCGTGCCATGCATAGTAAAAACAATTCTACAGGTGAGTACTCACAGAATTGTATTTTTTAACTCCCCTTAGTGTCCTGGTATTTATATGGATAAAAATACCTACAAACAATTGTAGCTTCAAAGGAAAAAATAAGGGAAAATGTAATCTTATTTTTGCTCTTATCTTCCTTCTAACACTATTTACAATATGATGTAATTGCTCCCAGCATGAGATTGCGAGTAGGGGGGCATACACAGCTAGTTTAGAACAATGGTATCCTGTCAGAAACCAATGGCATACAATTGCCATACCTGTGGAAAAATGAAAATTAAACTCCATTATAACAGGAATACCAAGCAGCATTGGGGGCAGAAAACCTCCAAATCGCAATGTACCTGGATGGAGGAGCAAAATAGAAGGAGTTGTTTTTGGGGGATTCAGTCCATTTTAATGCTTATGGTACTGTAAACAGAAACAAAACTCATATTTTGAACAATGAGTGTTGTTCCGAGCGCAGGGGGCATCCTAAGTGTGGATGCCTCCTGCGTGTTAGCGGCGCAGAATGGGAGAAATCTTACCTTTTGTCCTTGGCCCCCTGGAGAAATCATCACTCTGATTGGCCGGTGCAGTCTCGTGGCTGCCAAAAAAATCGTCTCCCCGGCGCCCATGTGACTGCACCGATGCTGGATTTATCCGGGGGAACCGAGGAGAAAGGTAAGATTTCTCCCGTTTATTAGGCATTTATATGATTTATATGATTACATTTTGGCCATATGATTTTAAGCATGTTTTCCAACTCAAAACTGTGTTTTCTAGTTGTATTGAAGCACATCGGGTGATGTGTACATATTTAATGGGGGACGGGGGTGTGTGGCTTAAGATTATCAAGATCTTCTATCAAGGTGTGCAAATTTATTAGAAACCCTTTACTACAGGTAAAATGTGCCAAAAAGGGATTTAAAGGATGCTGAAAAGTAAAAAAAATTGTCTACAGTCTTTTAGAAGGATGCAGCCGAAATGAATAGTGAATAATAATGAATATGAATATAATTGGGGCATGATCACAGTCAAGCCTAGAAATCTGTACAGAATCCTTTTTCGATGGACTGATGAGATGAGTGACACATCATTCAAGAAAACCATGATTTTCATTCAGCAGTCCTCTGTGTCCTCTAAAAACTGGCAGTAGGTTAGGAAGAAAATTTTGAATCCATCTTCAAAACAAAAGGTCCAACTAGCTCATATGTAATAATACCAGTCCAGGTGGAGGTGGGTACCTCTTACTGATCCAGTCACGGGCCCATCTGTTTGGTCCATCAAGAGTCACTGCCATCTCTTCCATCCAGGGCTGGATTATGAGGGGGGTGCAAGGGGCTAGAGCCCCGGGGCCTCCACCACTTGCCCTGCAAAGGGGGCCTCCACCAACCTTTGGGTAATGGTCTGATCCAGGAGGCTTTTCAGTCTTTGGTCTGACGGGCCGCAGGGCCAGCAACAAAGCTATCGGCGACAGTGGAGCCCCCCGCACCTGAGCAAACCTTTTTTGTTTTTGCAAACCTGCAGCCAAAGCTACCACAGGGCAGGACTGAGAGTCTAGAGCATCAAAGCAGCCATCAGCAATGCTACAGTGATGGGTGCGTGCAGAGCTGTCACTGCACATAAGCCACCAATCACAGCCGCTGGCTGCTCAATGCAGGGAACTGTTTTCTGCTGGACCACCTGGGTGACTACACTACCCCCCCCCCCCCGCCCAGAATGGCGAAAAAGGAGTGGAGGAGCAGCAAACACCCGCACAAGGGTGGCACAAGGGACTCTAGCTGATGTTCCAATAAGTAGGCGGGTGCCAGACAACCACCGATCACTTACTTGGTTGGACTATTACTTTAAAGGAAAAAAATTGTGTATCTGGGGCCTCCACCAGATTTTGTGCCCAAGGGCCTCCACCACACTTAGTCCGGCCCTGCTTCCATCCATAAAACCTTGAAATATCTGACTTCAAATATGTTTGGCCCAGTCTTGACTTTTCGACTTGTTCAGTGATGGCGGGATTTCAGGCTTCCATACCTTGGTCACGTCTGAGCACTAAACACCTTGTACTTCTGGACACTCCAGGGAGGTTGCAGTTCTGAAATATGACAGCACTGGGACATGATGGCATCCTGGTCGCTTCACGACGGAGTCTTCACAATGAAAACCTGGAAGGTGTTGGATAAACCCCCTTGTTATGTTGACGGCAGACCGCATGAGAGAGTTTATTGCTCTAAATGGTCACATAAAACTTAACCTTAACCTACCGTATTTTTCGCCCTGTAAGACGCACTTATTTTTCCCCAAAAATGTAAAAAAAAAAACCCGCTCCCGCGTTGCCTGTCACACTGCGGGAGCCCAGAGGAGCGGCGGGGGCTCTGTCCCGGCCCCGCCGCTGCGATCGCTGTCTTTTACAGGCAGCAATGACAGCGGCGGGGCTAGAGACAGCGCCCCCGCCGCTCCTCCGCCTGCTGCTTCTGCCTGGGGCACATGCGAGCACCCAGGTCAGGGCAGCGGGTGGACGCGGCCTGCACCAAGGTGCACCTGGGTGCTCGCATTTGCCCAGGAAGAAGCAGCAGGCAGAGGAGCAGCGGGGGCACTGTCTCTGGCCCCACCGCTGTCATCGCTGCCTGTAAAAGACAGCAAACGCAGCGGCGGGGCCGGGACAGAGCCCGCCGCTGCTTCTTACGCCCAGCTCCGTGAATGGGGGGGGGCGTGGCCTGTGCTGACGCGGCGCAGGCTACGCCCACCCCATTCACGGAGCCGACTGCTTAGCGGAGCGGTGTCAGTGGAGAGGTGAGCCTATGGGAATTGGGGGGAGGGGGGGATGCCACACAGCCTATGGGAATTGGGGGGAGGGGGGATGCCACACAGCCTATGGGAATTGGGGGGAGGGGGGGATGCCACACAGCCTATGGGAATTGGGGGGAGAGGGGATGCCACACAGCCTATGGGGGGAGAGGGGGGATGCCACACAGCCTATGGGAATTGGGGGGAGAGGGGATGCCACACAGCCTATGGGGGGAGAGGGAGATGCCACACAGCCTATGGGAATTGGGAGGGGGGGATGCCACACAGCCTATGGGAATTGGGGGAGAGGGTATGCCACACAGCCTATGGGGGGAGAGGGGGGTGCCACACAGCCTATGGGAATTGGGGGGAGAGGGGATGCCACACAGCCTATGGGGGGAGAGGGGGATGCCACACAGCCTATGGGAATCGGGGGGAGGGGGGGATGCCACACAGCCTATGGGGGGAGAGGGGGATGCCACACAGCCTATACAAATGGGGGGGAGAGGGGATGCCACACAGCCTATGGGGGGAGAGGGGGATGCCACACAGCCTATACAAATGGGGGAGAGGGGATGCCACACAGCCTATGGGGGGAGAGGGGGATGCCACACAGCCTATACTAATGGGGGAGAGGGGGATGCCACACAGCCTATGGGGGGGGGGGGAAGGGGGATGCCACACAGCCTATGGGGGGGAGAGGGGGATGCCACACAGCCTATACAAATGGGGGGAGAGGGGATGCCACACAGCCTATGGGGGGAGAGGGGGATGCCACACAGCCTATGAGGGGATAGGGGGATGCCACACAGCCTATACTAATGGGGGGGGGGAGGGGGAAGCCACACAGCCTATGGGAATTGGGGGGAGAGGGGATGCCACACAGCCTATGGGGGGAGAGGGGGATGCCACACAGCCTATGGGAATTGGGGGGAGGGGGGATGCCACACAGCCTATGGGAATTGGGGGAGAGGGTATGCCACACAGCCTATGGGGGGAGAGGGGGGGTGCCACACAGCCTATGGGAATTGGGGGGAGAGGAGATGCCACACAGCCTATGGGGGGAGAGGGGGATGCCACACAGCCTATGGGAATTGGGGGGAGGGGGGATGCCACACAGCCTATGGGGGGAGAGGGGGATGCCACACAGCCTATACAAATGGGGGAGAGGGGATGCCACACAGCCTATGGGGGGAGAGGGGGATGCCAAACTGCCTATACTAATGGGGGAGAGGGGGATGCCACACAGCCTATGGGGGGGGGAAAGGGGGATGCCACACAGCCTATGGGGGGGAGAGGGGGATGCCACACAGCCTATACAAATGGGGGGAGAGGGGATGCCACACAGCCTATGGGGGGAGAGGGGGATGCCACACAGCCTATGAGGGGATAGGGGGATGCCACACAGCCTATACTAATGGGGGGGGGAGGGGGAAGCCACACAGCCTATGGGAATTGGGGGGAGAGGGGATGCCACACAGCCTATGGGGGGAGAGGGGGATGCCACACAGCCTATGGGAATTGGGGGGAGGGGGGGATGCCACACAGCCTATGGGAATTGGGGGAGAGGGTATGCCACACAGCCTATGGGGGGAGAGGGGGGGTGCCACACAGCCTATGGGAATTGGGGGGAGAGGAGATGCCACACAGCCTATGGGGGGAGAGGGGGATGCCACACAGCCTATGGGAATTGGGGGGAGGGGGGATGCCACACAGCCTATGGGGGGAGAGGGGGATGCCACACAGCCTATACAAATGGGGGGAGAGGGGATGCCACACAGCCTATGGGGGGAGAGGGGGATGCCACACAGCCTATGGGGGGAGAGGGGGATGCCACACAGCCTATGGGGGGAGAGGGGGATGCCACACAGCCTATACAAATGGGGGGAGAGGGGATGCCACACAGCCTATGGGGGGAGAGGGGGATGCCACACAGCCTATACAAATGGGGGGAGAGGGGATGCCACACAGCCTATGGGGGGAGAGGGGGATGCCACACAGCCTATACAAATGGGGGAGAGGGGATGCCACACAGCCTATGGGGGGAGAGGGGGATGCCAAACTGCCTATACTAATGGGGGAGAGGGGGATGCCACACAGCCTATGGGGGGGAAAGGGGGATGCCACACAGCCTATGGGGGGGAGAGGGGGATGCCACACAGCCTATACAAATGGGGGAGAGGGGATGCCACACAGCCTATGGGGGGAGAGGGGGATGCCAAACTGCCTATACTAATGGGGGAGAGGGGGATGCCACACAGCCTATGGGGGGGAAAGGGGGATGCCACACAGCCTATGGGGGGGGGGATGCCACACAGCCTATACAAATGGGGGGAGAGGGGGATGCCACACAGCCTATGGGGGGAGAGGGGGATGCCACACAGCCTATGAGGGGATAGGGGGATGCCACACAGCCTATACTAATGGGGGGGAGGGGGAATGCCACACAGCCTATGGGGGGAGAGGGGGATGCCACACAGCCTATGGGGGGAGAGGGGGATGCCACACAGCCTATGAGGGGAGAGGGGGATGCCACACAGCCTATACTAATGGGGGGAGGGGGAATGCCACACTGCCTATGATAATGGGGTGTACACTGCCTATATGGGAATGGGAGGGGGGAGAATGCCACACTGCCTATATAGGGAATGGGAGGGGGATGCCACACTGGGTATACGGGGAATGGGATGGGGGCATGCTACACTGTCTATGGAATGGGGGCATCCCACACGGCCAATGGGATAGGGGAATGCCACACTGTCTGTAATGGTGCGTTTTTGGTTTAAAATATTTTTTTTCTTATTTTTCTCCCCAAAATCCTAGGTGCGTCTTATGGGCAGGTGCGTCTTATAGGGCGAAAAATACGGTAACTCTATAAATTATCCACAACTGTTTCTTCTTTCCAATATCAGTCTGCAGAATTTTAATTTTTATAATGCTGTGTCTATTGTGCTAAATTTTTTCTAATTCCTGTCTTATTTATTTCAGATAAAAGGAGCAGACATCTTGGAGCTGATGGTGTCTATTTAGATGATATCACCTGCTTGGAACCAGAAATTGCTGCATTATATTTTCCCAAAAGGTTTTAACCCATTTTTTTTTTTCTTTTGTTCGAATATTATTCAGAATGGCTTAATGTAAAAAATGTTCACCCTGTGCGAGATTTCAGGATGATGCCCCCCCCCAACAGACATACTGTACATTCACACTGACAAAGAGAAAAATATAGAGGGAGGGGAAAAACAAGGAGAGATCAAACAAGAAAAAAGTGATAGAGGCAACGAAAAAATAAAATAGATAATACGACACAAGACAAATGGCGATTAAAAAAACAAAACAAAAGGAGAAGGAGCTAGAGAAAATTAGAGATTAAGAGAAAAAGAAAGTTGAGATAAAGAGAATGATAGAAAAGGGTAGAGAGCAGGGGGCAAAAAGAGGGGAAAAATAACCAAGGCAATGTGCTTAGCAAACTAAGAACTTTCTTTCTGAAATGTAGTCTGAATGGTGTCTCTTGGCACCCCCTAATAAAGCAATGGGGATGGTGCCCTATATACTATTTTCACTATATCCAGTCCAGTTGGGTAGTGGCGCAGTCACTGCAAGATCCAGAGCTGTAACTCCTCCCGGCCCCCTATAAAAAGAGCTGTCTCCATAGAATTCCCTAGAATTCCTTGGCTGACGGGACAGGTGAAGGTAGGGAGAACGCCAGGGTCGGGCTTTCACAGAGCTAGGCTCTGGGCCGCAGACCCTCCCCTAAAGGGTAGCCGGCCATAGGCGATGGCGAGCCTATTGATGGGGGAGGAACCACCTAATTGCCCGGGGTTTATGCCCTTATATGTGCCCACTAGCTTCATATGTTGTGCTTTTTACCTCACTTTTACATCTTTTTTTACCTCAGACTTTGTTGTTGCTGGCAGCTGTGCAAACTCTCCTTCCCTCGTTCCCTCACCTCTTCTCCTTCCCCTCCATCTTGTAGCTGTGAGGGGGCTGGGAGCGGCGTTGGTCGAGGTCGTCTTCTAGGCGAGGCCTCGGCATGTGGTGCGGGCGTGCCGTGCTCTGTGTCCGGGGGGGCTCTCCTCTGTGGGCCTCTTTTCGCACCCGCAAGGGGGGGGGGGGGGCACGCGGTGACGTGTTTTGCGTCATTGCTGTGTGGCCCGCCCCTCGAGGGCGCTCGGGCGCCTTTTTTCCTTGCTGCTCACTGTGTCATTTGCGGACCCTGCTGAGGGTCCCCACGGCTGATCACCTCAGTTTTCTCCACTCCTGCCTGCGCTTCTGGTGCCTGCCTCCCGGATCCCCCGCTACCTCGCCGGTCGGTCTGTGGGTCCCTCTGTATTCTTGGTATAAAGTACGTCCTGCTCCAAATATAAGACTTACAAGTGGGTTATACTCCTCCAGATGGCGCTGGACTGCAGAGACATCGAAAATAGGCTCCTCCCAGCCCCTCAAATACCCGGGGACCTCCCACAAATCCCCAGAATTTCTCTGCAGTCTGGCTGCGAATGACGAGAAAGGGCTCTCTACTCGCAGGTGAGCAGGGCTATTAGTCTGCGGCCCTGTAGGACTATTCCCACCCGTTCCACTAGTAATATGCCTCCCAGCCTTGGCTGCGCTGGTCGGGTGAAGGTAGGCAGCACTGCTGTTAGGTGCTTAGGAGCGCTGCTCCACCACAATCCCCCACCAAAGGGTAGGCGGTTCAGGCTTCTGGTGAGCCTCTATGGGATGCCCCTCCCGCACTAGTGCCCCTTGCCCCTGCCTATCCGTGGGCCCTGTTTAAGTGGCCTCATTCTCCTTGTAGCCTTCGGGGGAAAAGAGGGGAGGGGTTTGTGTAAATGTGTATGCTATGCATTCTGTGTTTTACACTTTCTTCCTTTTACTGTCTTTTAAATTTGCCCTTTTTTGTCGACACTTTGTTCCACGCTTGGCGGCGGCATCACCTTGCTTGTCACGTCCTGGCTTCGCGCTCTTCGGGGGGGCGGGGCCCATCTATGGCGCGCTCCGCGTCATCGCTGATACCGGCCCGCCCCTCAAGGTATACCAAAGCCATCTTTAACCTCCTTGGTTGGCCCATGCGCGACGGACCTCTACCTACCGCGGTCCGTAAGTGCCCTCGCGGGCGGCTTTATATTCTTCCTTTTATTACTGTGTGCTTACGGTCTTGGCTTCTTATGTCTTTCAGGCTGGGCGAACCCTTTTTGGCCTCTTTTTGTGGTCCCTTCTGGTCCTAGGAAGGGTTTGGCTCCTGCCAAGTCTACTATCAGCAAGTGGATTCGTCAGGCTGTGATTCAGGCCTACTCTGCTAAGGGGAAGAATCCTCCCTTCCGCCTTACTGCTCATTCCACTCGTGCTATTGGTGCCTCTTGGGCTTTTCAGCACCAGGCTTCTGTTGAACAAGTTTGCAAGGCCGCTACTTGGTCTTCTGTTCATACCGTTTTACAAGGTTGATGTTAGGGCCTTTTTGGCCAAAAGGTTCTGCAGGCGGCAGTGCTTTAAACTGTCTGCTGCTGCCTTTTATTGGGGATCCCACCCTACTTTATGGACACTGCTATTGGATGATTTGTAAGTATTATATTTGGAGCAGGACGTACTGTATACTAAGAATAATACAATTCTGTGATTACTCACCTGTAGAATTAGTATTATGAGTATACAGTATGTCCTGCTCCAACCCACCCTTGGTTTTTGCATTATCTTGGATCCCCTGTATGGTGATTGCTATCATTGTTATAGTTGATAGTTTGGGTTGTTTAATTCTCCCGGCTTCTTGTTAACTGCTTTTCAATGCTGGGGATTTGTGGGAGGTCCCCGGGTATTTGAGGGGCCGGGAGGAGCCTATTTTCGATGTCTCAGCAGTCCAGCGCCATCTGGCGGAGTATAACCCACTTGTAAGTATTATATTTGGAGCAGGACGTACTGTATACTCATAATACCAATTCTACAGGTGAGTAATCACAGAATTGTAGTATTCTTAGTATACAGTACGTCCTGCTCCAAATATAATACTTACAAATGGGACATTCAATAGCAGTGTCCATAAAGTAGGGTGGATTTTATTGCTTTGGTTGTCCCGGCCATGGACGATAGTGTCCGGCTTGGCGACAGGGCTTCGGCTCTGCTCGTTACGCAATGGTCGGTTGACGCTGCAGCCAAGAAGTCGCTCACTAGTATGCCCTTCCTGGGGCTCAGGTTATTTGGGGAGCGTCTGGACCTACTGGCCAAGGACGGAAGACTCCCTCAACGACGGAAGCCCGCGCGACCCTTTCGGGGTTCTTCTGCTTCCTCCTTTCGAGGAGGAAGAGGCTCTTCATTTTCAGGTGGCCGCAGCGATTCCTGGGGATGAGGTAGGTCTCGCGGTCGACCCAATCCCTCCTGGGGAGCTAAATCCATACCCCCTGCCAAGCCCTCTGAGGCATGAGGAGGCGCCCTCACCCATCCGGGTGGGGGGACGGCTGCTGCTTTTTGCTCACATATGGAGACAGCAGGTCTCGGATCGGTGGATTCAGGAGGTGGTGTCCTCCGGGTACAAAATAGAGCTGGCAGTTTGGCCGCCCTCAAGATTTCTTCGGTCGCGGATTTCCCGGAACGCCTTGAGGGCGCAGGGCTATCAGGCGTGATTTGTCCCGTGCCTCGCCAGGAAGGGGGGCGAGGGTTCTACTCCAATCTGTTCACGGTCCCCAAGGAGGACGGAACGCTGCAACCTATCTTGGATCTGAAGGGTCTCAACGAGTTTGTCAGAGTCAGACATTTCCACATGGAGACCTTATGGTCCTCGGTGAGCTCGCTTCGGCCCGGCGACTTCATGACCACGGTGGACATCAAGGATGCTTATCTGCACATCCCGATTTTTCAGGGGCATCAGAAGTTCCTAAAGTTTGCGCTGGAGGATCAGCATTACCAGTTTGTGGCACTACCATTCGGGATAGCCACAGCTCCCCGTGTGTACACGAAGGTGCTGGCAGGCATCATGGCCATCCTGAGGAACCGGGGCATTCGTATTCTTCCTTATCTGGACGATTTGCTGATTGCGGCTAAGTCCCTTCCGCAGGCCGAGAGCGACACCCGAACGGTGTTATCCACTCTCGAGGATTTCGGATGGGTAATCAATAACCCCAAGTCTTCTATCACTCCCTCAGTGGTGAGGTCCTTCCTGGCGTTGGACATCTCTCAGGTCAAGGTATTCCTCCCCCAGCTGAAGGTGGAGGGCCTCCAGACGCAGGTGCAGGCCCTACTGGCTTGTCAGCGACCATCTATCCCTCTGGGAATGAAGCTGGTGGGCCTCATGGTGTCCTGCTTCGAGGCAGTGCCCTTCGCCCAGTTCCACATGAGACCTCTTCAATTGAATCTGTTGACCAATTGGGACCGGATGCAGGAGTCCCTAGATCAGGAATTTTCACTGTCCCCCATGGTCAGACAGTCTCTCTTGTGGTGGTTGAACTCCAGCAATCTGTTGGTGGGCAAGTCCTTTCTGACTCCCCGGTGAGAGTTGGTTACCACGGACGCCAGTCTGACCGGCTGGGGAGGTTTTTGGCAAACGCTGAAGTTCCAGGGTCAGTGGGGGCTGCAGGAGGCCCACTTACCCATCAATCTTCTGGAGTTGACTCCTCATCTAAGGGGTCGTGCGGTCCAGGTCCGCTCGGACAATCAGACAGCTGTCCCCTACATCAATCACCAGGGCGGGACTCGGAGCAAGCGAGTCCTTCAGGAGGTGACCCAGATTCTGACTTTGGCCGAGGAGAATGTTCCCTGCATCTCGGCGGCTTACATCCCCGGGGTAGAAAGCCAGGAGGCAGACTCCCTGAGCAGGGGTGCCTCACGCCTGAGGGAATGGTCTCTCAGCAACAAGATCTTTCACGCTCGGTGTCTCCGCTGGGGTCAGCCAGACGTGGACCTGTTTTTGCGTCCAGACACAATCATAAGCTTCCAAGGTTCATCTCCCTGTCAAGAGATCCTCTGGCCTTCGCCACGGATGCTCTGGCGATTCCGTGGACGGAGTTCAGGCTCCTTTATGCATTTTCTCCGTTTCCACTCCTGGGCCGAGTGCTGCGCAAGATAGCCCAGGAGGGGGTACCAACCATCCTGGTGGCTCCTCGCTGGCCGAGGCGGAGTTTGTTCGCGGACATAGTTCAGATGTCAGTCGATCGTTACATCATGCCCGTTAACCCAGGGCTTCTAACTCAAGGGTCGCTGCGGCATCCCAATTTACAGACGCTGGCTTTGACGGCCTGGCTATTGAAACCTCAATCCTAATGGAAAAGGGGCTGTCGGCCACGGCTGTTCATACCATGATTCAGGCGCGGAAGAAGTCTTCTTCCATGATCTTGTCGGACTTTTTCTATTTTTAGGATTTTGGAATTTTTACAACCCCGCTTAGACTTGGGTCTACAGCTGGGCACCCTCAAGGGCCAGGTCTTGGCCTTGGCCATCTTTTTCCAAAGATCCTTTGCCAATCATAGACTGATCAAGACTTTTTCCAAGGAGTTACCCATGTACGTCCACAGTGTAAGTCTGTATTACCGGTGTGGGATTTGAATTTGGTGCTTTCTGCTCTCCAGGGTCCCCCCCTTTGAGCCTTTGTGCGACGCTGCATTGTCTGTCTTGACCCTAAAGCTGGTCTTTTTGGTGGCTATCACCTTGGTGCGCCGTGTGTCAGAACTGGCCGCTCTTTGTATGAAGCCTCCTTACTTTGAGCGGCATAAGGATAAGGTGGTTTTTCGCTTTAAACCTGATTTTTTGCCGTATTTTGGTTGTTTCTCCCTTTCATCTTAATGAGGAAGTTGTTTTGCCTTCCCTGTGTCCAGAACCGTCTAATTCTAAAGAAAGGACCCTCCATGCCTTGGATGTGGTCAGAGCCCTTAAGTACTACCTGGTTGCGACTGAATCCTTCAGGAAGTCGGATTCACTTTTTGTTCTCACTGAAGGTTCCAGAAAGGGTTTGCCTCCAGCCAAGTCCACTCTCAATAAGTGGATTAGACAGGCTGTGGTGCAAGCATATTCTGCCAAGGGGAAGGATCCCCCGTTTCGTGTTACAGCTCATTCTATTAGAGCTATTGGTGCTTCCTGGGCTTCTCAGCACCAGGCCTCTGTTGAACAAGTTTGTAAGGCCGCTACTTGGTCTTCTTTTCATACCTTTACAAAGTTTTATAAGGTTGATGTTAGGGCCTCAGTTGACGCTGCTTTTGGCCGAAAGGTGCTTTAGGCGGTAGTGAGATTAACTACTTGCTGTTCCGCACTGGGGATCCCGCCCTAAATGGACACTGCTTTTGGATGTCCCAACTGTCATCACTTCTGGGACGACCTGGACTGGATATAGTGAAAAATACAATTCTGTGAAACTCACCTGTAGAATTGTTTTTGAATATATCGAGTCCAGGTCGTGCCACCCCGCCCTTGTTTCATTATCTCTTGTTTGCCTGTTATGGTGATTACCTTTTTGTATTGGACCATTGTCCTTAGCTTCAGCATGTACTCTCTCCAACAAAAAACTATGTGAGTTAACATGGTTTATTGGCCTCCTGGCCAGTCTCATTTACTGCTTTTTGACAGTCTGGGAATTCTATGGAGACAGCTCTTTTTATAGGGGGCCGGGAGGAGTTACAGCTCTGGATCTTGCAGTGACCTGGTGGCGGACTACCCAACTGTCATCACTTCTGGGGCGACCTGGACTGGATATATTCTGGATATAGACTGGATATATAGACTGGATATATTCAAAAACAATTGTACAGGTGAGTTTCACAGAATTGTATTTTTACTAAAACTCAATAAAAAGCTACAGTATGTGCATTATGCTTAAATTATAGTGTCTCACATAACATAGTTATGGTTGTAATCTGACAAGTGTAAGGGCTTTTCCCCTGGAATTGCCTGAATCCTACCTTGCTCCTCACTCCATCGATGCATCCCTGCATGAAACCCCCCCATTCAAGGCAGTGAATAATCATAAGGGGCTTGTTCATGCAATATGGGAGCAAGGCAAGCGAACCAAAACTAATTGGTCAAAATCTTTTATCTGCTTCTAAAACAAAACGACTATTTTTCTTTGTAAGATGTAGACTTGAGCCCTCACCAGGATGTGATGACTGCATCCTGTCTCACCACAATGCTCCCCCACACACACATACTGCATGCACATCAGCAAGGTGTCAAAGGATCTGGAAATTGTAGTTAGGTAATGTAGCATTAGTAAACAAACAGTTCTTCCAAGATAGTCGTCATGTGATGTCTATTGTCACCAGCTTAAATGCTGCTGCAGACAAAGATTTGGTGCTGTCCTAAACTGTTTTTAAGTTGAAGCGGAAATGGCTGCGATATCTAGGTTTACAAGTACAGCCACTGGCATTCTATTTTCCAACCCGTCTCCCAATCAGCTCAGCAGAGCTGGGACAGAATAGCTAGTCCTTCCCTCCGTCTCCTCCTCTCCTAGCTGCCCCTGCCTTTCCCAGCCTCCCATCAGAAGGGAGAACCTACACCGTTCGGCAGGTATGTCAGTGACTGTGGGGGGCATGGTTCTTCTCCCCCCCCCCCCCCACCATTCACGCACACAGTGGGGGAAGTAGAAACCTGCCTCCCCACCTTCCTCCTCCCACCTGTGCTGGAAGAGGGGCCACGTGTGTACACATGCACTTTGGGAGGGGGTGTCTGGTCTAGGCTTTAATTTTGCCTAGCAACAGGGGGAGAGGGGAGAAGCACAGCCAAGGTTTCTTATGCAAGTTCTGAGAATCTTACATACCACGCCCATTATGCTGATTAATATGCAACATCACAGATCCAAGGGCCACGCCCACTTTTTTCAGAGGAGAAGTCATGACGTGAACCTGCAAACCTCGATATCTCGGCCATTTCTTCTTCAATTTAAAAACGGGAAACAGTTTAGGACAGTGTCAAATGTAGCCTGACGCAATGGTGTAACAAGTACTTTTGCCTGCAGTAGCACTTCAACTGAACTAAATCTAAATGGCCACCTCCCCTCCAGTTACTAAATTAGTATATCTACAGAACTATCATTAGGTCCAAATTCCCCTTTCTGGAGAGCTCTCTCTTTGGCTGGACTTTTATGTCTTGTAGTTGTCTCATTTTGTTTTTGTCTCTTGTTACAGCGGGGAGTCATCGGCAGCTGGAAAGACCGTATCAGAAAATGGTGCCCGGTCTACTAACCAGTCACCACAGTCTGTAGGAAGCTCTGGGGTTGACAGTGGAGTTGAGAGCATCTGTGATGGGATACGTGATCTTCCAACTGTTGCCATATCCTTATGTGGTGGCCTTAGTGACAACAAAGAGCTAACAAAAGGTACAATACAGAATCTAGAGGCAGAAATCCTGCCAGAAGTCCTTTTCCTATTTTGGTGTGTACTTTATTAGCTGTTTTGATACACAGGCTTTAAAAATTTCGATGATGGGGAATCATTTTTTTTAAGGGTTTGGGCTTTTCATTAAATCATGCTGAAGTTTCAGTTTAACATAGCATAAAGCCTATGGAACTGCGAACAAAAGCGCAAGTGCGTTTTTTCATGCAGTACTACATGCATTTGCGGCCCCATAGATTTTAATGGGATTCAAGAAACAAATTGGAGCTGGCAGCAGGACAGTGGTGGATAAGCATGAAAGACAAGGCCAGGATCAAGCCAGCTTCAGGTCAGGTTAGTAGTTTTATTTAAGCTTATGGCTAGACACGCCCTTCAAAGTCTCTGTCCAGCACACACTTACTTCCTCCCCCATTCGACCCTTTTTTTCGAACGCTGTAAAATTAATATATTTTAAGTGTTTAGCCACTTGCTTATTATTCTTACTCCACCGGGCTGTAACTCTGTTCAGGACTCTAGGATACGAGCGCCACCATCTTGCCTCAGAAGCATCAAACATACTGAGAATAGGAGAGTGGGCTAAAGTACAGTGGGCAGGGTTATAGCTGTGCTTTGCACAGATAGAGCAGAGCTGGGGTCAGGGAAAGGACAGCAATCCTGGAATGCAGAGCGAAACAGTCAGAAAACACTTCCTGTTTTCAGGCTGCCTGATGCTCCATGAGCCGCCATCTTGGATGTTTAAAGGCTCATAACATGCAGTAGATGCAGGTAGGATGATTTTTAATGTGGGCAATCTGTATGTACAGGGTGGGGGAAACATATAAGATAGGCTCTTATTCAGGGTGAAGGTCCACTTTAACGCCTGTCCACTCGTGTTTGCAGCATGCTCCTATGCGGCTGGAATTCCACTTTGTGCTCGTAATTTTGTTTGCACTTGCGCCTTCATTTTTAAAAAAATCCTTGTGTCCGGTAATATATACCATTAAAATGGGGCTGCAAACACAAAACACATGCGGTACCGCATGTCCCATAGACAATAACGGGATGCTATTTCAGCCAGTACGCTGTAGGCAGGACTTTTTGTGGCTGCATTCTTCTCCCCTCTGGCGCACCAGAGAGGTGTGAAAGGGGCCATAGAAGTGCCATTGCCGGATTTTTTTTTTTCTTTTGCGACCTGCAACAAACGCAGGCTGGTTGCCATTGGCAACGTACACCAAGATGAAAGAATTAAACCCTGGACACTGCAGCTACGACCACTGCTGAGGCGAGGGACCTCACTCAACTTTACACAGGTGTTCTGTGCAACTATCTGCAATCTGTTGCTATTGACAACGTGCACCAAGTCTGTCCTTGGTATACGTTGCTAATAGCAACAGATTGCAGATAGTAAAAAGCGCTTCCATAAAACACGCATTTGGTAATGTTAGAAGTAATTAAAAAAATACTAGATTAGCTCAGCGCATTTAAAGTGGAACAAAACCTGGGATTTTTAACTTTCCTGGGTTTTGTTCCATTCGCTGGGGAAACCTAATTTGGGCCCTCTGTGTGAAACCCCCCCTTTTACTCAGTTAAATTTACTCACCTCGTCTCGGTCTAACGGCACAGGGGCTCAGTCAATGAGAATTGTTTGCTGTGTTTACCACTTTTGGCAAACTGCTCTCATTGACTATAATAGGTAGCAGACTATATGAATGGCTGGGACAGAAGCACGCATGACACAGGAGATGCAGCAGCACAAGCTCCAACAATGAGAGCCGCCTGCCGAATTATGTCAGTTCTGCGGGGGGCTCTCATTGGTTGAAAGTCTGCGCATAGGCCGTTAGTACGGTGAGTGTGTACAGGGACCCTGGGGGGGTCCCAGTTCGATATGCCCCAGGGGAAAGCCAGTGACCAGCCCTGAGATCTTTTAGGTTCCAGGCCACTCCTGGGTTTTGTTCTGCTCGAGGACATTTTGCCACACAAATGCACACTTTCAAAAATTAAATCGAATGTAGACTTGCCCTTTAAAGGAACAGTCCTGCCAAAACACAAACACATCCCCCCCCCCCCCTTTGTCCTAGTTGGCGCTTCTTTCAAGGTCTGGTCATTTAAAACTTACCGGGGACCGAGATGAGGTTCGGCATCAGTCCATGCCCGACCCCATACTCAATGGCTACCTCTGTGTCAAAGGGCTGTCTCCCACGTTCGTCATAGTGAATTCAAGACGCTCCTCTATTTATTTCAATGAAAGGGGTGTGCCAAGGCCTATTTCTGGCTTTCTTACACAAAGCGATTATGGAGCGGCAAATTGTTAAAGCGACCACAATTTGGTCATAATCATTCCGTGGACACGCCCACTGCAGTCAAGTGATGAACAAGAATTGGTCGTAACGTTTTTGCTTGATCACTGGATTGTGGAAACAGACAAAACCTGTGTTTTGCTATGAGAACAAACACCTTAACCAACCGATAAACCCAACAAATCTTCAGCACCTGAACACATTCAATCAATCGCAGAAGATTTGTTTGATTGGTGGATCGCTGAGCGACCAGCCAATTTATCTGCTCGTGTAAACTCAGTATTGGTGTCATTCCTGGTTGGTTACCAGATTAAAGGCTTGAGCATGTACAGATTATTCATTTGATATGATTTTATGCAGCTTAATCTGTTGAAGTGTCCTTAAAACACTGTCCATTTAAATTAGATCCAGTGCATGGTCTTCAGCCCTTTCAGTACATTAGATTAAATAAAATTAGATTGTTCTCACTTAGAGGAAGGTATTAGGCCAATGAGGCTGGAGACTGCTGAGTCTTGGCTGCTGCCCAGTCATTATGCACTAGATTAGTTTTTAGTTTGAAATGTCGGGGGAACGTGCAGGAAATGGCACAGACATATATGTATTGTGCATTCAGCTTATATGTAAACTTCACTGCAGGTCATGTTCTCTTATAGAGGAAATCTATGTCTAGCCCAATACCCAGAACACAGAATCGTAGAGGGATGCACTCAAAAAATGTATAAAAAAAATATATATTTTATTCCATATCACTAAATGAATCACTACACATAACCACTACACAATTAAAATCCCTTAAAAAACACATTATGACAATACATATAAGACAAACCAACATAAAAGTATGTAGGCGATGGGGAGAGTACTGGCACATATAAATATCAATCAGCATCTATATTTAAAACACATAAACACAAGTGATCCAACAGTGCAAATGTGCAAATCCTGCCTATGATCCGGATCCTATTATTCTAAGTATGTCACACACCCCGCTTCAAGATATTCATTACCTGTGGGTAGTATGGTCCTGTAGAGGGCTTCTGCAGAGATGATTGGAGGAAAGAATGCCCCTCCCAGTCCATAAGTACCTGGGACCTCCCATTCATTACCCAGTCTTCATCTCTGCAGACGGCGAGCAAGCAGCAGATGATATCTCCTCCTTGCACAGGGGGACTTTAAGGTAGCCGGGTCTACTCCCGGCCTATATATATTTTTATTTCCGTTCGGACTCTTTATTCCCTTTATTAATATATAGCTATTTAAATGCCTCCCAGTCTTGACTGCTGTCCGAGCGAGGGTATAACAGCACCTCAGGTGCTCAGGAGCTATGCTCCACCGCGAGACCCTATAAAGAGGGTAGGCGGTTATACCGGGTTGGTGACTCCGGTTTGGGATGCCCTGTCCAAGAGTTTAATTTTCCCCTTAAATGGCCTATTCCCCTTTTTTAGTTGTGTGGAGGCCTCTTATTCAGCTTCTGGTGTTTTTCTATGGGGGCGCCTGGAAAATAGATTTATTTGAAATGTTTGTTTAAAATGTTTACTTTTCTGGTATGAATAGTTATAATGTAAACTTGTTGCAATCTTTTTTGCTGACAGACACCAGGTGCTGTTTTTTTACCTCAGAGCTGGGGGGAGGATTTCTCCCCTCACGCTCTTCAGTGAGGGGGCGGGGCCGGGCCTTCGGTATGAGGCCCGCTGGCCACGCCCCCCTGCTGCGTCTCCCGCTCTGATCTGTGTTACCTCTGGCAGAGGACACAGTGTATTGGTGCCCAAAGACTCAGTGAGTGGCCCTGCGGCCGTTGCTTATCTGTACATATTTGCATATATATATGTATATTTATAGGTATAATAGATATAGGTTTATATAGGGAGAACCTCTTACTGTCTTTTTCTATGTTTTTCAGGCTGAACTGCCAGGAATTTTTTTAGGTTTCTCCTGGTCCTAGAGTACCTGGGTACTTTTGCTATTTATTACAAAACCTCCCACTTGGACAATATAAGGGCATCCCGGGTTGCTTAATAGCGTAATTCCCTCACTCATAGCGACTATTCAAGTTCACCTTATGGAGGCATCCCAAGATTCCGGGCTCCCCTCGGGACAATCCCGGAAGTGTATGGGTTGTGGGATATCCCTAACAGGGGATGATTTTTTTCCTATGTATATCATGTGCACAGCAGACTATTACACGGCAGTCCGGTCCCCAGGCATCTGGGTCAGCGCAGCCGGCTTCATCCTCTCCCCCTCCCACTTTGACCCGTGCCCCGTGTGAGATTGCCACGGGGGGGGCAGTCGCAATCTGATGTGTGTGCCAGGTTGGCCAGTATTGAAAAATTCATTTCCTCCACGGTTGCCAAGAAAGCAACGGCTAAGAGGAAGCATTTATCACCGGTTAATCATTTTGAATATGATGATGACGAGGACGGCCTGGATTGGTCAGATTATTCCCCTCTAGAAGAAGGGGAATTATTTGAGGATTCAGATATTTCTGATGATCAGCAATTTGTTGGTGTTGATTCCGATCAGAGCTCAGGGACTTCCTTGGATACTCCTAATGTTCTGACTCAGATGTTTGAGGTGCTTGCTATCTCGCCTCCGGCGGAGGTTCCTCAACAGCAAGGGGAGTTTTATGACGAATCCAAGCCGCGGTTGGAATTCCCTAATCAAAAGCATTTTGATAATATTATTTCTAAGGAATGGGAAAGGCCTGCCCGGCTCCCAGGCATTCCCCAAAGTTGGGATAAGAGGTATCCTTTTCCAGTGGATACGGTTAAGCGCTGGGCGTCTCCCCCCGAGGTGGACGGCCCTATTTTGGGGTTATCCAACTCAGCCGTATTGAACAACCCTGATTGTTCCTCTCTTAAGGATGGTGAAGATAAACGCATTGACCAGATGGCTTGTCATGGTTTTGCCAGTATTGGGACAGCAATAAGGCCTGTTTGTGCCTCATCGCTGTTGGCGGTGGCTACTAGAAAGGTGGTCAGGCACTTGTTATCCTCCTCCGGTTTGAATCCGGAATGTGAGGAATTTCGTGAACTAAAACAATGTGAGGTGTTTTTGTCCTTCATGGTGGCCGCTTTGGATGATTCCTTGATGATGAGTAGTAGAGCCTCTGCTCTAATGGTTACTATCAGGTGTTCAATTTGGTTACGCCAGTGGGCGGCTGACTTTGGGTCAAAAAAGTCACTCTCAACAGCTCTTCCCTTCGTTGGGTTACGGCTCTTTGGAGACAAGCTGGATGCCGTGGCCAAGGGGGGCAAACTACCTCAACGCAAGAAGCAACGTCGCCCCTTTCGAGGAGCGTCTTCCTTCACTCCTTCCTTTCGGGGATCTAGAGCAGGAAGAGGTTTCGCCTTCCCTTCTACAAGGGGAAATTCCTGGAATAGGGGCAGAGGACGTGCCCGTTCAGGATACAATTGGGGCTCAAAACCCAAACCCGTGGTCAAGCCCGCTCAACAATGAGGGGGCGCCCTCACCCGTGCGGGTGGGGGGACGGCTACAGCACTTCTCCCAGGTCTGGAACCGAGAGGTCTCGGACAGGTGGATCCGGGAAGTGGTGTCTTCCGGCTACAAGCTGGAGTTAGAGTCCTACCCTCCCCCGCGTTTCCTCAGGTCTCGGGTGTCCCCGGAGGCACTGGCTGCGCAGCGGCTCCGGGCGGCAGTATCGAGTCTTCTGGAAATGGCAGTCATTTGCCCAGTTCCCTCATTAGACCGGGGTCGGGGTTTTTACTCAAATCTGTTCACGGTCCCCAAAAAGGATGGCTCCGTCCGGCCCATACTGGACCTAAAGTTTCTCAACAAGTTCGTCAGACTGCGAAGGTTTCGCATGGAAACGTTGCGCTCGGCTATTCATTCTCTTCGTCAGGGGGACTTCATGACGTCCATAGACATTCAGGATGCTTACCTTCATGTTCCCATTTTTCCCGCACACCAGAGGTTTCTGAGGTTCGCGGTGGAGGATCGGCACTTTCAGTTTGTAGCTCTTCCCTTCGGTCTCCCCACAGCTCCAAGAGTTTTCACCAAGGTGCTTGCTGGGGTGATGGCTCTCCTCAGAGCGCAGGGGATTCGCATTGTGCCATATCTGGACGATCTCCTCATCATGGCACCGTCATTCAGCCAGGCAGAATTGGACACCAGGACGGTAATATCCACTCTGGAGAGGTTCGGCTGGGTGATCAACTACCCCAAGTCCTCCCTACACCCGTCCAGGACAGTATCCTTTCTGGGAATATCTCTGGATACAGATCTGGCCAGAGTTTTCCTTCCTCAGTCCAAGGTACTTCTGATTCAGGAGTTGGTTCGGTCGCTCATGTCCATGCCTCGACCGTCCATCCGTCTAGGGATGAGACTGGTGGGTTTGATGGTGGCCTCATTCGAGGCGGTTCCCTTTGCTCAGTTTCACACAAGGACACTACAGCTCCATCTGTTATCAGTCTGGAACAGGTCTCCTCAGTCGCTGGATCATCTTTTTCAGATGTCTCCCCGGGTTCGCCGCTCGCTTCGGTGGTGGCTGAACTCAACCAACCTACTGAGGGGCAGATCCTTTCGGACTCCTCAGTGGGAGATAGTCACTACGGATGCCAGCCTCTCAGGATGGGGGGGGCTTTTGGAAGGATCTGCAAGTTCAGGGTTTGTGGAGTCCCCTGGAAGCTCACGAGTCTATCAATGTTCTGGAATTGAGGGCCATCAGGTTGGTTCTTTGTCATTTGACTCATCAACTGCGAGACTTGCCGGTCCAGGTCAGGTCGGACAATCGGACGGCGGTGGCCTACATCAATCACCAGGGAGGAACCCGCAGCAGGAATGCCCTCAAGGAAGTGTCTCTGATCCTGGACTGGGCAGAGAGACATGTCCCGTGTATCTCAGCAGTTTACATCCCAGGTGTGGAGAACACGGAGGCGGACTCTCTGAGCAGGATGTCAGCCCGCAAGGGGGAATGGTCTCTCAATCCCAGGGTCTTTCACTCAATTTGTCTCAGGTGGGGGTCACCGGCGGTGGACCTATTTGCCTCCCGTCACAATCACAAACTTCCGGCTTTTGTGTCTCTGGCGAAGGACCCACTGGCTCTCGCGACGGACGCCATGTCCCTGAACTGGAGGGATCTGGGGTTTCTGTACCTGTTCCCTCCGTTTCCCATGGTGGCCAGAGTAGTGCGCAAGCTTGCTCTGGAGAGAGCAACAGCAATTCTGGTAGCTCCAAGGTGGCCAAGACAGGTCTGGTTCGCAGACGTGGTAAAGTTGGCAGAAGATCAGTTCGTTCTGCCCCTGCTGCCAGATCTGCTCACACAGGGTCATCTTCGTTACCCCAATTTACCAACGCTGGCTTTGACGGCGTGGCTGCTGAAACCTCCATCTTGAAGGAGGAAGGTCTTTCTGACGCTGTTATTCAGACTCTTCTCGTGCTAGAAAGAAGTCTTCTTCATCCGTGTACTATAGGACTTGGAGGTCTTATATTGATTGGTGTGAGTCTAGGGCCTTCCCTTGTAGGGAATTCTCTGTTTCTAGATTTTTGGAGTTCTTGCAACATGGTCTGGACTTAGGGCTCCAACTCAGTACTCTGAAGGGGCAGGTGTCTGCCCTGGCGGTATTTTTCCAAAAGTCTTTTGCACTACATCCTTTGGTTAAGACCTTTTTCCAGGGGGTTACGCATGTGCGGCCTCCTAGGAAGCCTTTGATTTCGGTTTGGGATTTGAATTTGGTTCTTTCTGCGCTACAGGGTCCCCCCCTTTGAGTCCTTGCATGATATTCCTTTGTCTTCCCTTACGCAGAAGGTGGCATTTTTGGTAGCTATCACTTCAGTTAGACGTGTTTCTGAGTTGGCGGCTCTGTCTATTCAAGCTCCATATTTTACCTCTGTTGAGCAAGTTTGCAAGGCCGCTACCTGGTCTTCTGTTCACACTTTTTCAAAGTTTTACAAGGTTGATGTGCGGGCCTCAGCGGATGCTGTTTTTGGCCGCAAAGTTCTGCAGGCTGCAGTAGTTTGAGTTGTGCTTTATACCTTGTTTTTGGATCCCCACCCTTTATGGACACTGCTATTGGATGTCCCACAGGTAATGAATATCTTGAAGCGGGGTGTGTGACATACTTAGAATAATACCATTTTGTGAATACTCACCTTGTAAAATGGGTATTATAAGTATGTCACACACTCCGCTTCAACCCGTCCTTTGGATTCTGCATCCTTCATATGGTGAACTTTGCGTTGTTATGACTGATATTTGGCTCTTCCTGGTCCTTTACCTTACTGCTTTCTTTATACTGGGTAATGAGTGGGAGGTCCCAGGTACTTATGGACTGGGAGGGGCTTTCTTTCCTCCAGTCATCTCTGCAGAAGCCCTCTACAGGACCATACTACCCACAGGTAATGAATATCTTGAAGCGGGGTGTGTGACATACTTATAATACCCATTTTACAAGGTGAGTATTCACAAAATGGTATTTTCTCTACATCCAGTCCAGTCCATGCAAGAATTCTTCTTGCAGTTCCACTGCGAGGATCGTCTGTTCTACTCTCTCAGGATTGTGCAGGCGAGCGAGGCATCCTAAGTCTGTCAGCCACTGCATCCCTATTCCCACCCTTTGCCGCGGACCCATTCTGCCTCCCAGACTCGGCTAGAACGCGTGAAGGTAGGGAGAACGCCGAGGGTCAGGCGTTCACAGAGCTAGGCTCTGGGTCGCAAACCCTCACCCAAAGGGTAGCCGGCCATAGGCTAATGGTGAGCCTATTGGGGAGGGGGGGAGGAACCACCTTAGGGACCCCTTATGACCTGTCCCACAAGCTTTATTGCTATTCTTAGTATACAGTACGTCCTGCTCCAAATCTAATACTTACAGTTGGGATATACTCCGCCAGATGGCGCTGGACTGCAGAGACATCGAAAATAGGCTCCTGCCGGCCCCTCAAATACCCAGGGACCTCCCACAAATCCCCCAGAATTTCTCTGCAGTCTGGCTGCGAAGGATGAGAAATTGGCTCTTTACTCGCAGGTGAGCGGGGTTATTAACCTGTGGCCCTGTAGGACTATTCCCACCCGTGCCATTTGTAATATGCCTCCCAGCCTTGGCTGCGCTGGTCGGGTGAAGGTAGGCAGCACCGCTGTCAAGTGCTTAGGAGCGCTGCTCCACCGCAATCCCCCACCAAAGGGTAGGCGGTTCAGGCTTATGGTGAGCCTCTATGGGATGCCCCGCCCGCACTATTGCCCCTTGCCCCTGTCTATCGGTGGGCCTTAATTAAGTGGCCGCTGTCCTCCCTATAGTCTTCGGAGAAAAAGAGGGGTGGGGTGTGTGTGTGTGTGTGTACGTGTATAGATATGTAGGTTATGCAGTCTGTGCTTTCACCTTTCACATGTCTTTATTCTTGTGTCAGCCGCCACGCTGACTTGTCTTTATTGCTTTTAAATTTACAGCCGCCGCGAGCTGACTTGGTTCCGCGCTTGGTGGCGGCATTACCTCAGGCGCTGGTGCGCCATCATTGGCTGTTGGCCTTCTGGCTTTGCGCTCTTCGGGGGGGGGGGGGGGGCGGGGCCCGTCTTTGGCGCCTTCCGCGTCATCACGGTTACTGGCCCGCCCCTCGAGGTATACCGACGCCATCTTTTCTGACTTGGTTGGCCTATGCGCGATGGACTTCTACCTACCGCGGTCCGTAAGTGCCCTCGCGGGCGGCTTTATCTGCTTCACTTTTGTTACGATGTACTTAAGGTCTTGTCTGCTTATGTCTTTCAGGCGGGACGAACCCTTCTTGGCTTCTCCCGGCCCTGCTTTTAGTATATTACTTGTAGGCCTTGTAAAAAATAATACTCTCACGTCCCTAGCGGGTTATTGGGGCATCCAGGGTTGCTATATAGCGTTATTCCCTATCGGCGTATAGCGCCGCTATAATCACCATATGGAGGCATCTCAAGATAATGTTACCGGGGTCCCTTTGGGACAAGACCGGCTGTGTGTAGCATGTGGGCAGCCTCATGCTGACGCTGACAAAGCATGGGTCTGTGTACCCTGTGCTGAGCAGGTGCTTGCATTGCAATCTGGCCTGCCAGTGGCTGCACCTCGTTTGACTTCACCTACTTCCCCAAGCTTAAATCTCACTCCTATTGAGTTGCATACTAGTGGGGACTCTCAGCCTGATGTGTCTTCTAGACTGGCTACTGTTGAACAGATTATTGCTAAGTCCTTAGCGCGTAAGGCCCCTGCTAAGAAGCGGCACTTGACGCCTAATGTCACTGTTTTCCCTGTGTGAACTGAGGAGTTTATGAATCTGTGTGGCTATACCCCGTCTGATGAAGGGGAGTTCTTTTCTGATTCAGGCTCATCTGATGAGAGACCAAGGGATCATGACGATTCTGGCTCTGACCCCTGGGCCCCGGATGAAACTGACAGATTATTGACCCAGATTTTTGAGGTTCTGTCTATCTCTCTCCCTGTTGAGGCTCCCAGGCAAAGAGGGGAGCTTTTCCATACAGCAAAATCACGTTTGGAATTTCCCAAGCAGACTTGTGTGTACTAATTGCCCTGCTAACGTGCACCTCCCAGGTTAGTTATAAAATGGTCTGAGCGGCTGCCACCCCCCCCCCCCCTTTGTTTCTTTTGAATTTGTGCAAGCACATGGGTGTGTGGGGTCTAGGCTGTACTGCAAGGTCTTTGACCCTTCCACCCCATGGCTTGCACTTGAGAGGTTTAGGGCAACCTCAGGTAAGCCTGCTCCCAATTTATCTAATGCATTGTATGTCCCAGATGGGCTCTCAGAGATTAGAGTTAGGACTGCACCCCACAGAGGCACTTTGGCGTAGTGGTGCAGCTTAAGCATACTTCTGCAGATGTGTGTGACCGAGTCCTCTGTTTTTATCTTTCAATCTTTTTATTGAATTTTGACAATACAATATTTCAAGATCACATTGAAATCAGTATCGTTATATACATAGCAAAAAAGAACTGTGTCAAAGACATCAAGACAGTATATTAACTATTGTCTGGAGCCAGATGCATAATGTGGAAAAAGAAAAAGAAATGGCTGATCCGACCCGAGGGGCGGGGGGCACAAAGGGGGGCCTCCCCTTCTCGATCTCCGGAGATACCTTCCACTACCCCGAGTACAGACCAGCCATGTCATGATACACAATACGTAATACAAGAATCATGTCATTCTGGTTCTATCAACAATCAGAGGTATGGTTTCAACAAATAAGGGGGGGGGGGGGGGAAGGAAAACCACAAAAGGAAGTAACTAGGGGAGGGGGAAGGAGGTAAGAGGTAAGAGGTAAGAGTCCCTGGTCCGCTCCTAATAGCTTCTCTTCATATTCATCAATTCAATGCTAGCATCGATATGTTAGGGGTTGCAAATCGGATCCATGGCTCCCAAACCTCTAGGAAGTGCTCATGTTTATCATTCAAGATGCTGGAAAGTTTTTCATTTATCAAGAATCCATTTAGTCTAGCTTTAACCTCCGAAATAGAAACCAACTGCTGTTTCCAGGCCTTTGCAATCGTCTGTTTGGTGGCCAGCATGATAAAGGAGAACAGCTTGTTTTGGAGCCTATTAAGTTCAGGGGCTTTATGGCGCAACAGTGCCACCCAGGGGTCCTTTTTGGGGGAAACATTCATGATTACAGCTACCAAGCGAAAGACCTGTTGCCAAAGGCGTGATACAAAGGGACAGGTCCACCATGTATGGAGCACATCGCCTTTTACCGAGCAGCCCCTGAAGCATTGTTCTGGGTAGGCAGGATAAATTTTATGGATTCTAGCAGGGACCAGATACCAACGTAACAGGACTTTATAGGCTGACTCAACTGTGAGTGAATTAATTGAACAGCCCCAGGTCGCCCTCCACACATCCTCCCAGTCCACCTCCTCCTTCTCCAATCCCAGGTCCTCCCCCCATTCTTGCACATATTTGTGGTCAAAGGGTTTTGGGAAATCATTCAGGGAAGAATATAGCAAGGAGATCCTCCCCGGGCTATCCGGCTCCTCCACGCACAAGGCCTCAAATTTGGTCCATTTCCTATACGAGGCCAGGCCAGCAAGCCTAGGTCTAAGCCAGTGGCTCAATTGTGTGTAATGGAACCATTCCGTCCGTGGAAGACCATATTTGTCCCTCAATTCTTCAAATGACATAAGGCCCTTGTCTGTCAAGAGATGATGAAAAGCGCAGATACCCGCCGACACCCAATGTGAAAAGGACGCCCCTCCCTGAAGACCCGGTGGGAATAGAGGATTATCCCATAAATTCAGTAAAGGAGCGTGAGGTGACATTAATCCCGAGGAAAATTTTATAGAGTCCCAAACCTTAAGGGAGTGTATCATCAAAGGGCTCAGATCTTTTGGTCTATTTCTGGGGTCTGTCCATAGCAAAGCCTCTAGTGGGGACTTCCCCAGGTTCGGGATCTCCAGCAGAGCCCACAGTGGTAAATCTCTCATTGCATGTAACTGGGACAACTGCGCTATTTGTGCTGCTTTATAGTAGTGAGTAATATTAGGCACCCCCAAACCCCCTTGAGATTTATGGGCATACATTGTGCGTCTTGCCACTCGGGGTCTGGTTGTTCCCCACACAAACTGGAACATCCGTCTCTGAAGGATTCGGAGCATGTAGGCCGGGATCCTGACAGGTAGTACTCTAAAGTAATACAATATTTTGGGGAGGATTGTCATTTTGACCGCAGCCACCCGTCCCAACCACGATATGGGAAGGTCTGTCCAGGAATCCATCAAAGAATTCAGAGTTCGTATCAGAGGTGGGTAGTTGGCAGCGTAGAGGCCCCCATATGTGGGTGCCAGGCGAACACCCAGATAGGGGAGACCATTTGAGGTCCACTTGAAGTCATATGTGGATTTGAGGTGCAACACTGATCCCGCCGAGAGCCCCACATTCATAGCAACCGATTTGGATCTATTTATCTTGAGCCCAGAGATCTCAGCAAACTCGTCCAACACCCCGAGAAGATTGGGTAAAGTGGTGATAGGTTGTGACAAAACCAGAACAGCATCATCCGCAAAAAGCGAAATCTTATGGTGGATTCCTCCAATGTCAATGCCCTTGATATTTTTGTTGGCTCTGATTTTAAGCGCTAAGGGCTCCATGGCCAAAATAAACAGGATGGGGGATAGGGGGCATCCCTGACGGGTACCTCTCTGTATACCAAACCTGTCTGAAGAGAACCCAAGGTATCTAACCCTCGCTGTCGGTTGGTAATACAATGCCGAGATCCACTGTAAAAACTTACTGCCAAAGCCCCACCTCCCCAACGTTGTACGCATGTACTCCCATGAGATTGTGTCAAATGCTTTATAAATGTCTAAAGATAATAAAAAAGCAGGAATTTTCCTGTTCTGAATGGAGTGAATTAGGTGGGCTATACGTCTAACGTTATCACTAGCTTGTCTGGAAGGGACAAAGCCCGACTGGTCTCTATGGACCAACGAGCCCAGGAAGGAATTCAGTCTCGAGGCCAGGATTTTAGCCAGGAGTTTAACGTCCTGGTTAAGTAATGAAATAGGCCTATAGTTAGAGGTCAGCAGGGGATCTTTCTCCGGTTTGGGGATCATGACAATATTGGCCATTGACGACTCAGGACTGGGATTCATGCCCGATCTAAGGGAATTGAATAGTGCCACCAGGTGGGGCCCCAGCAGCGGGGCAAATTTCTTGTAATAAAGTCCCGAGAAACCATCTGGGCCCGGGGTCTTTTTGGGTTTAATGGTCTTTATTGCAGCCAACAATTCCTGTAAAGTAATGGGCTCTTCCATACTATCTAAACAATCCCGAGGGGCAACCGGGAGCTCAATGCCGGAGAAAAATTCTTCCAGTTTTTGTGGATTGTTCCCCCCCGGGTTGGAGTAGAGATCTGCCAGAAAAGTTTTAAAGGCCTCCACTATCTTTAAGGGGTTGGCAGTTGTGAGCCCTTGTAACTTCAGTTGAATGGGTTGGTTTTTGGGTTTGCTCAGTCTGAGTTGTTTGGCCATCATGGAATCCGGCTTATTGCCCCTGGAGTAAAAGTGTTGTTTGGACCACCGTAGCTGTTTTTCTGCCTGGCAGTCTAGGAGTAAGTTAAGTTCCAGGCGGGCCAAGTCAACTCTGTCTTTGGTGGTCTGACCTGGGTTGCCCTTCCACTCCTCCTCGGCCTTCCTGAATTGATCAGATAATTCCTTCACTTTGGCCTCCCTTTCCCTTTTTCTTGCTGTGGCTATTTGTATTATGTGCCCTCTCATCACCAGTTTATGGGCTTCCCATAAGGAAACTGGAGAGTCCACCGAGCCCACGTTGTGCAAAAAATAATCAGCTAGGTGCTTCTGGATTTTGTCACAAGTATCTTTAGTTGTTAGGAGCGAGTCATTAAGACGCCAGGAGTCAAGAGATCTCCCGGGGACCGCCAAGTCTACGGAGATCATCATTGGGCTATGGTCAGACCAAGGCGTGGAGAGGATTGTGGCTCCTTGAAGTTGTGTAAGTGAATGTTGTGGCATGAAAACATGGTGTTAGGCACTTACCTCACCGCCGTTCCGGGTCCCGCGGCGCGTTGCCGGGTGGCTCCCACCGGGCTGCGGCCCGACGGTCCCCGGGTCTGCCAGCTCCTCGGCACCGTCGCGGGGATCAGGGGCTGGCGGTGCAGGACGCCGTGGGTGGCCGCGTCGCAGCCCGCTCCGCGCGGCTGCGCGGCCCTGCGGCTCTCCCCTCTGGCTCGGCGCTTCCCCTTCCTGGCGGGGGCGCGCCCGATCCTCAACGTGCTCGCGCGCGAGCACGTCTGCTTTATGCCTCCCGGCGGCGCTTCCCCCAGCGCGCCCGCCGGGGGCAAGTTTAAAATGTCCAATCTGTGGCTGGTTCCTGGGATCGGACCCAGGGACTGGTCGGCCTGTCTGGCCTGGGCCGTCCAGCTCCTGGGACCGATCCCATTTCCTTGTTTGCACCAAGCACCTTCCTTCCCTCCTTTTTCCCTGTTTCCCATTGGCCAGACTTCCCTATATATTTGCACTGTTCCAGTTTCCCAGTGCCCGTTATAGCTTCTGGGTTCTGGATGTGTGCTGCTGTACTTGTGAAGATTTTGGATTTGGATTTGGACCTTGACTATTCTTGCTAGCTGCCTGCCCTGACCTCCTGCTTTGCCTGACCACTCTCTTGCCTGACCCTCCTGTACCTCGCCTGTGACCTCCTGGAATTGACCTCGGCTACCCTCGACCATTCTCTGTCATCTCCCTTGGATACCTCGCCTGTGACCTCCTGGTTTGACCTCGGCCTGATTTACTGACTTTTCGCACCCGGCATCCTCATTCGGGATTCCCTGCCTAACACCAAGCTGCACCTTAAGCTACTATCCTTTGCGCCTGTTAAGTCCTGGGGGCAACCGACTGGGAGAGGCATTGCTCGTGTCTCCCACAAGCGGGGGCTTGTCTATAGGCAGAAGTGGCGGTGGAGATTGGGGGATACTGGCTTAAGACAGACGGGTGTTTGGTACAATCCTGACATTATAACGGGCCCGAAGAAGAATGGACCAAATTCTGGAGCAGGTGCAGGCCCTGACGGCGGCGGTGGAGCACCTGGCTCATCGAGTTGCGGCCCAGGAGAACCGTCCAACTCCCATTGTCCCCACTTCTCAGGGGACTCCGGCCGCAATGACGGTGGAACCCAAGATCCCGCTCCCTGAAAAGTTTTTTGGCGATAGGGCAAAATTTGCCAATTTCCGGGACTCTTGTAAACTATACTTCCAGCTTCGCCCGGTCTCCTCGGGCTCACAGGAACAAAAAGTGGGCTTGATTATTTCCCTGTTACATGGAGACCCTCAGTCCTGGGCCTTTAGCTTATCAGCTCAGGACCCCATCCGCCAGTCGGTGGATAGTTTCTTCGCTGCAATGGAGGTCCTTTATGATGATCCTGACAAAGGGGCCTCAGCTGACGCGAAGTTACGTACCCTCCGCCAGGGACGCCGTCCAGCCGAGGACTACTGTTCCGAATTCCGGCGTTGGGCAGTTGACTCACGCTGGAACAATCCTGCCCTCTGTGGCCAATTCCGATTAGGTCTGGCTGACTCTATCAAGGACACCCTGGTGAACTACCCGGAACCCCAAACACTGGATGAGTTAATGCATTTGGCCATCCGCATTGATCGCCGACTCCGGGAAAGGCGCCTGGAGAAAGGGTCACATTCTGAATCCGCTGCAAAATCTGAGGCTCCCGTCGCTCAACCTTCTGAAGAGCCTATGCAGCTAGGTGCCACCAGGCTCACCGAAGGCGAGAGACGACGACGCCTATCCGAGGGGCTCTGTCTTTACTGTGGTGGGACCGGCCACATGGTTAGACTTTGCCCAAAGAAACCGTCGGGAAACTTCAGAGCCTAGGGGGTTTCGAGGGGGCCCTCCTAGGCTGTAAGGTATCTCCTCAAGTATCGTCTCCAGTTTTTGTCCCAGTTCAGTTTATGTTTGGTGCTAAATATGTTAATCTAAAGGCTCTTCTCGATTCTGGAGCAGCTGGGAACTTCCTAGACTCTGATCTAGCACAGACTCTAGGAATTACGGCACAGACCTTGCCTACTCCTATCCGGGTGTCAGCCATTGATGGCACTCCAGTGGCCGGGGGGTTAGTTCGGTTCCAATCACCTCCCATGCAGATCAAAGTAGGAGCCAGTCATTCTGAGGTTATCAGGTTCCTGATTTTGAGCATGCCTGGTACTCCCTTGATTCTGGGGTTGCCATGGCTGCAGGAGCATAATCCTCAAATTGATTGGGTTTCGGGGCAAATTACCAAGTGGGGACACCAGTGTTTCCGGAACTGCCTAGAATTTCCCCTCAGGGTCACACGCCTACTCCCTATTGGGATTCCTACTCCATATTTGGAGTTTGCTGATGTTTTTTCAGAAAAGGCAGCAGACAAACTTCCTCCCCATAGACCTTGGGACTGCCCAATAGAACTGCTCCCTGGTACGATGCCTCCCAGAGGGAGAATATTTAATTTGACCCGAGCAGAAACCCTTGCCATGCGGGAATATATCGCCGATATATATATAACTTAGAAAAAGGGTTCATTCGGCCTTCATCTTCCCCAGCAGGGGCAGGGTTTTTTTTTGTGGAGAAAAAAGATGGGGGACTCCGCCCCTGTATCGATTACCGGGGCTTAAATAACATCACGGTAAAAAATAAATATCCCCTACCGCTTATTGAGGGTCTCTTTACGCAGGTGGTCGGGGCGCAGGTCTTCTCTAAACTAGATCTCCGAGGGGCCTATAACCTCATAAGAATTAGGCAGGGGGACGAGTGGAAAACGGCCTTTAATACCCTTGAAGGGCATTATGAATATTTGGTTATGCCCTTCGGCCTGTGTAATGCCCCTGCGGAGAATTGTTTATATGCCAAATTAAAGAAATGTCAATTTGAGGTATCTGAGGTTCCGTTCCTCGGTTACATTATCTCCAAATCTGGTCTGTCTATGGACCAATCTAAGGTGAGGGCTGTTTTAGAATGGGAGCAGCCCAGAGATCTGAAGGGCCTGCAGAGGTTTTTGGGGTTTGCCAATTTTTATAGAAGGTTCATTAAGAATTTCTCTACCCTGGTTACACCACTAACTAACTTGACTAAGAAAAGCGGGTACCCCCCGGTTTGGCCGGCTCAAGCTGTCCAGGCCTTCGGGAATCTTAAGAGGGTATTTAGCGTTGCTCCCGTCCTAGTCCATCCCGATGAACAACGACCTTTCCTTGTGGAGGTGGATGCTTCAGAGATAGCGGTCGGAGCGGTCTTGTCCCAATACTACGGCTCACCTGCACGCCTCCATCCATGTGCCTTCTTTTCCAAAAAATTCTCAGCGGCCGAAAAGAATTATGATATCGGCAACAGAGAATTACTGGCCATCAAACTTGCCTTCCAGGAATGGAGACACTGGCTGGAGGGGGCTCAGTATCCAGTTACGGTCTTTACGGACCATAAAAATCTGGAATACATCCAGTCCGCCAAGAGGTTAACTCCTAGACAGGCTCGCTGGTCCTTATTCTTTTCTCGGTTTAATTTTTCTATAACGTATAAACCCGGGTCTAAGAATATAAAGGCGGACGCCCTGTCTCGGAGTTTCTCTCCCCCTGACTTACCGGAAAGGGTGGTTTCTCCCATCGTACCTCGCTCCCTAGTGGTGGCCGCCATTCAACCCCAACTTCCTGATCTTACTCAGTTCCAGGCCCAAGCTCCTCCTGGGAAACCCGCGTCAGCCCTGTTTGTGCCCTCTACTTACCGGTCTGAGTTTTTGTCCCATTTTCATGATACCAAAACAACCGGTCATCCAGGGATTAAAAAAAACATAGCTTTATTGTTACGCCAAGTTTGGTGGCCTTCTCTCAGGAAGGACGTTCAAAAGTTTGTCTCCGCTTGCAAAGTCTGTGCCCAAAGTAAGTCCTTGAGGAGCTCACCGGAAGGCCCACTCCTTCCATTATCCATTCCTGCCTCCCCGTGGACACATCTGGCCATGGATTTTGTTACTGACCTTCCTCCGTCTCAGGGTCATACGGTTATTTGGGTAATTGTGGACCGCTTTAGCAAGATGGCCCATTTCGTCCCTTTAAAGAAACTCCCCTCAGCTCAAACTCTTGCTCAACTTTTCATTACTCATGTCTTTAGGATTCATGGTATTCCCATGGATGTTGTTTCGGATAGGGGGGTCCAGTTTGTCTCCCGGTTCTGGAGGGCTTTCTGTGCCAAGTTGGGGTTCACTGTCTCCCTTTCCTCGGCCTTTCATCCGCAATCGAATGGTCAAACCGAGAGAACGAACCAGTCCCTGGAACAATATTTGCGCTGTTTTACGGCGGGTTCTCAGACTGATTGGGCCTTCTTCTTACCTTTTGCGGAATTTGCTTTTAACAACGCTACGCATTCATCCACAGGGGTTTCTCCTTTCCACTGTGTTTATGGCAAGGATCTGAAGTTTTCTGCTCTTTCGGACCAACCCTCTAGAGTTCCCTCCGTGGATGAATGGGTTTCCAAATGGCCAGGGGAGTGGAATAAAATCCAACAACACCTAACTAGGGCCGCTTGTCTACAGAAAAAATGTTCTGATCGCAAGCGATCGTCTAATTCTAACTTTAAAGTGGGTGACTGGGTTTGGCTTTCAACCAAGAACTTGGCGCTACGCCAACCCTCCGCTAAGTTAGGATTTAAGTTTATTGGCCCATTCCCCATAACACACAAAGTTAATCAGGTGACATACCGGTTGGCCCTCCCCTCATCCATGAAAATCTGTAAATCCTTTCATGTTTCACTTCTTAAGTCCGCAAGAAACCATGAACCTAATAGTCCTCCTAGTCCTGTGGTAGTTGACGGGCATCAGGAGTTTGAGGTTGCCCGGGTCCTTGATTCTCGTTTCTTTCGGAACTCTCTTCAATATCTTATTGACTGGAAGGGGTACGGTCCGGAAGAAAGATCTTGGGTTCCTGCCAGAGAAGTTCATGCACAGAATTTAGTAAAGAAGTTTCATAGAGAGAATCCTTTAAAACCCAGCTTGGAGGGTCCAGTGGCCCCTCCTCAGGGGGGGGGTAATGTTAGGCACTTACCTCACCGCCCTGACACATGGTCTATTCTGCAGAAAGATTTGTGTGGATTGGAGTAGAATGTAAAGTCTCGCCCTGTGGGGTGGACCTCCCGCCAAGTGTCACACAGTGCATAAGAGCCCAACAATGCACTGAACGCCCCTGGTTTGCCTGTCCCTGGCTCCCCTCCTCGGCCTGGCACTGTGGGGACTGTCTTGTCCCCCTTGGGATCTATTACCAGGTTTGAGTCGCCCGCCAGGTATACCACCCCTCTGGAGTGCTCCTTTACTACCTTGAATAAATGGGACAGAAATCTGAGCTGGTGTGCGTTGGGGGTATAATACGAAACTACCGTGATTTCCACATCATAGATGGATCCAGACACCAGTACATAGCGGCCTGTCGGGTCCACTATCTCCTTATGGCAGACAAAGGGTAAATTTTTCCTGAAAGCTATTGTGACCCCCCGTTTCTTTTCTTTAAACATAGCATGATAGTGCAGGGGGAAATGTCTGTTTAGGTACTTAGGGTGTGAGTGGCGGGCAAATCTGGTTTCCTGCAGGCAAAGAATATCAGCTTTGTTGGTTTTATAGAATTGGAAGGCTTTGTTCCGTTTGGAGGGAGAATTAAACCCCTGTACATTATGAGAGATTATTTTCAAACTATTGTGAGACATAGCCATACAGTACAATCGACACTATCGTCCAGGGCGGACCAGGGACCCAAGGAGGGGGGGGGGGAATCACCGGGGTGGACACACAGGGGGGCCAGGGTAGGGTGGGTGCTGAAATCACTAATAAGGACAAACTGTAAAAAATATAAACTACTGATCTGCATAGTATGCATAATATTCATGAGCAACAGTATCATTAACCGGGATGATACAAGGGGGCCCATCTGGACCAAGGCCGGGATTTCACCGCCCGTTCAAGCGGGCCTATCAATAGAGGGAGGGTTATTACAACTCCTCCGTCTACCGTAATGCTGTAGTAAAAAAGTACAGTGGGGGTGTGTCCCCCAGGGCAGGCTAAGGACGACTATATTACTTTAAGAAAATACTGACCGGTTGGATTCTCCCGACTGAGGGAAAGTCAGGACAAAACCCAAGAGATCTTAATACATCACTATAGAAAATGCATAAAAAGAATATAAAAAGAATATAAAACCATATAACCATATAAAACCAACGGCTAACATGTTGAAAAGGCAAAAGAGAGAACTTGCGCCTTGGGCGCATAACCTGAAAGGCTTGCAGCGCCGACTGCAGAAGAATCCGGCATCAAAGTCCCGGACCAAAAGGGATTCATACTACGTCCTGGAAATAAGGTGGACAACAACATTCCACAGAGCCAAAAACTGCAGAGGACAGGGAGAAAGAGCGTAGCTCCGGGTCCGTCACCTTTGATTATTTTGTATGGGGTCCCAGTGAACCCGCGGTAAAGTAGGGGCTCTTTTCTTGTTATCAAAGGAAGGCCTGTCCCGGGGTGGCCTGAGGGCGGTTCGCTTCCTGGATAAGGGGGGGCTGGAGTCACGGCTCCCTGAACCCCCCGCGTCCATGGGTATAGCAAGATCTTTGAGAATATGGCACAGTTCGCTTAAGGAAGAGGCTGAATATTGATCCCCCCTGTATGCAAAGAGGACCTTAAATGGGAATCCCCATCTGTAGCTGACATGATGTGCCCGTAGGGCTTCCAGGGCCGGCCTCATCTCCCGTCTTCTCTGTATGGTCTGAGGAGCTAAGTCCTGAAAGAGCTGATAGGTGTGGCCTTGAAAAGTTAGCTCCTTCTTCTCCCTTGCTGCCCGTAGTAAGGCCTCTCTGGTGCGAAAATATGTGGGTTTTAGAACAATATCCCGGGGCAGCCCATCCTTGCGTTTAGGCCCCAGAGCTCTGTGGGCCCGGTCCAGCTCCAACCTCTCTATCGGCAGGTTAGGGATCAATTCTTGGAACAAGGCAGTCACTGTCTCAGTTACGTCCAGCATGGATTCCGGTAGGCCTCTGATACGCAGGTTGCCCCTTCTGGCCCTATTCTCCAAATCCTCCAGCTTTAACTGTATGGCCTCAATGTCCCTGTCCCGGGATTGTATGGTGGTTAGGGTGTGCTCCATTTTGCTTTCTAGGGCCTCTGTTCTTTCCCCCAAGCTATGAATCTCCGCTTTCAGTGGGGAGGCCCATGCATCTGTGACAGCTTGTAGTTCCTGCTGTAGGAGCAACTTGAACTTTGCTAGCAGGTTGGCGTCTCTGAGCTCAACTGGGTCTGGAGCTGATTGGGCCTGGTTCCCCGGTTCTAGGGATTGAGGTGGGGCGCAGGGGCTACGGGGGCCCGAAAAAAGGGATGACTCACTGTTCGGCGGGCTGCTGCTTAATGGGCTGCTGATGGAATCTGCGCTGTCCATGTGAGGGAGCCTCGTGGGTGACACCGGGGCGCTGGATGGGCCATGTGTGGTGGCGGGGATCGGGCTACCAGCCCTGCTGTTGTCGCTGCCGCCATTCGCCTCTCCCGCATCCCCTCGGCCGTTTCCCGCCAAACTCGGACGCTGATCTTTCGCCATGGCCGTCCAGTCTAGGACTGTCGCATCTCCTCCGTCGCCGCTTCTGACCGGGAGCACCTGCTGGCTGGTTGCAGACCCGATCGCGGGCTCTGTCTGACGAGCATCCGACTGGTGCTGCTGCTCATGTAGGTTATATGTGTCGTCTCCCTCCGCCATCTTTGTTGGACCCGCGCTGCGCCTCGCACTATGTTGGTGCGTAGGCGCCGTCCTCCTCCTACCTCCGCCTCCGCTTTTGCCCATCAGGATGGTGCCAACCTCCGCAGGGTCTAGATGCACTTTCTGAGTCTCCTGGCACCGGATTGCTCTGGGTAGCCGCCCTTTTGCCTGCCCGGGGTGCTGAGCTGAGTTACAGTGCGACCATCTCTCTCGGCAGCCAGCCACGCCCCCCGAGTCCTCTGTTTTTAACCAAGTTTAGAGACAGATTATAGGCTGGCCTGCAAGCTAACAGGGTTGAGTGCTGTGGCTCCTTTAAGACTTGTGTGTACTAATTGCCCTGCTAACGTGCACCTCCCAGGTTAGTTATAAAATGGTCTGAGCGGCTGCCACCCCCCTTTGTTTCTTTTGAATTTCCCAAGCAGGCACATTTCCATAACCTTGTGCTCAAGGAATGGGAGCTCCCCAGTAAACTTCCCGTGGTTCCAAAGAGTTGGGATAGGAAGTATCCCTTTCCTGCTGAGGTGGTTAAATGTTGGTCACCCCCCCCCCCCCCCCGAGGTGGATGCCCCGATCCTAGGGCTAACACCTCTGTCATGCATTCCCCTGATTCCACTACCCTGCGGGATGCTGAGGACCGGC
This sequence comes from Gastrophryne carolinensis, assembly GCA_027917425.1. Classification (NCBI taxonomy): domain Eukaryota; kingdom Metazoa; phylum Chordata; class Amphibia; order Anura; family Microhylidae; genus Gastrophryne; species Gastrophryne carolinensis. Next base: position 92,424,962 of record CM051237.1, read on the forward strand.
GCATTGACCAGCTGGCATCCCACGCCTTTGCATGTGCGGGGAAGGCTCTGCGCCCGGTCTGTGCCTCTGCCATTACTGCCGTGGCCACTAGAACCCTTGTCAGAAATATGCTTGATAGTGCCCCTGATGATTTGCCTTGTGAGGTGTTTAATGCACTCTCCAGTTGTGATGTTTTTGTAAATTTTGTCCTATCAGCATTGGATGACACCATCAAAATGTGTGCCAGAACTTCTGCCCTCGTGGTGGCTATACGCCGCTCGGTTTGGCTGCGCCAGTGGGCTGCTGACAATGCTGCCAAGAAGGCCCTCACTGGGTTTCCCTTTAAAGGACTGCGTCTGTTTGGGGACCGCCTGGACCTTTTTGCTAAGGGAGGCAGGTTACCCCAGCGCAGGCGGCAACCTCGGCCCTTTTGGGGTCAGGGTTCCTTCTCCTCCCCTTACTGTGGTGCAAGACAGGGAAGGGGGGTGTCTTTCCCTGGGGCCCGGGGAGACTTCTGGGGTAGAGGCAGAGGACGTGGGCGTCCTGGCTCCTCCTGGGGTCCCAAAGCTAAATCCTCTCCCAAGCCCCCTCAGGCATGATGGGGCGTCCTCACCCATCCGGGTGGGGGGACGGCTGCAGCACTTCGCTCACGTCTGGAGGCTTCATGTCTCAGACCGGTAGATTCAGGAGGTAGTGTCCTCTGGTTACAAGTTGGAGTTTGCTGCCGATCCCCTTCCAAGAGTCATCAGTTCCCGGATTTCTCAGGACCCTGTGTCCGCTCAGGAGCTAGTGCTAGCAGTGCAAGGCCTCCTGGAGCTGGGGGTCATCTGCCAGGTCCCTTTAAGAGAAAAAGGCAAGGGCTTCTATTCCAACCTATTCACAGTACCCCAAAAAGAATGGTTCTGTCAGGCCCATCCTGGACTTAAAGTTTCTCAACAAGTTTGTCAGGGGCAGGCGCTTTCGCATGGAGACTCTGCGCTCTGCCATCAGTTCCCTGTGCCAAGGGGATTTCATGACTTCTGTGGACATCAAAGATGGTTACCTTCATATTCCTGTGTTCCCAGGTCATCAAAGGTTCCTCAGGTTCGCTCTGATGGATCAACATTACCAATTTGTGGCCTTGCCCATCGGCCTCACTTCAGCTCCCAGGGTGTTCACCAAGGTGCTGGCTGGCGTGATGTCTCTGCTCAGATGTCAGGGCGTCCGCGTGCTTTCCTATCTGGACGACATCCTCATCACTTCCCAGTCTCTACCTCAGGCAGAGTTGGATACTCAGCTGGTGGTGTCCACTCTGGATTCATTTGGATGGGTGATCAACCACCCCAAGTCCTCACTGTCCCCTTCCTTGGTAACTCCATTCCTAGTAATGATTCTGGATACAGTTCAGGCAAGGATCTTCCTTCCTTAGCAGAAGGTGGACGGTCTGATTGCACATGCTCAGTCCCTCCTAGCTTGTCCCCATCCCTCCATCAGGCAGGGGATGCAGCTGGTGGGCCTGAGGGTGGCGTGCTTCAAAGCAGTCCCTTATGCTCAGTTCCACTTGAGGCCTCTGCAACTTCACCTATTGTCTGTATGGGACAAGGACCCAGCGTCCCTGGACAGGGTCTGTGTGCTCTCCCCCCTGGTCAGGAGGTCCCTCTTGTGGTGGATGGACTCAAGGAACCTGTTGGAGGGCAGATCCTTTCATGCCCCTTCCTGGGAGACTGTCACCACGGATGCCAGTCTGTCAGGTTGGGGGGGGTTTCTGGAAGTCCCTGCGGTTCCAGGGGAGGTGGGGCCCTCAGGAGGCCCACACACCTATCAATGTCTTGGAGCTGCGAGCGATCAGGTTAGTTCTGGCTAGCTTGACTACTCCTCTTCAGGGCCTGCCTGTTCAGGTGTGCTCGGACAACCAGACGGCAGTTGCCTACATCAATCATCAGAGAGGGACCCAGAGCAAGGGGGCCCTCCAGGAAGCGTCCCTGATCCTGACTTGGGCGGAGGCCAATGTCCCCTGCATATCAGCTGTGTACATCCTGGGGGTGGAAAATCGCCTGGCAGACTCTCTGAGCAGGGGGACCTCTCGCCAGGGAGAATGGTCCCTATGCAGCAGGGTGTTTCAATCTGTGTCACCATTGGGGCCAACCAGATGTGGATCTGTTTGCGTCTCGCCACAATCACAAGCTTCCAGCTTTTGTCTCTGTCCAGGGATCCTCTGGCCCTGACCTTGGATGCGCTAGCAATGTCATCGAAGGACTTTCAGTTCCTGTATGTCTTCCCCCCCCCCCCCCCCCCCCAATTTCCCTGCTGGGCAGGGTTCTGCGCAAGATTGCTCTGGAAGGGGTGCCAGCAATTCTGGTGGCCCCCAGGTGGCCAAGAAGAGTGTGGTTCACAGATGTGGTACAGCTGGCAGTAGATCAGTACGCTCTGCCCTTGGTGCCAGATCTGCTCACTCAGGGCTCACTACTACGCCATCCCAATTTACAAACTCTGGCTTTGACGGCTTGGCTGCTGAAACCTCCATCTTGATGGAGAAGGGGCTGTCTTCCTCAGTTGTGGAAACTTTGATTAAAGCGAGGAAGAAGTCTTTCTCTTCCATTTATTGTGTCTTCTCTTTTCCCAGGATTCTGGAGTTCCTGCAGCACGGGTTGGAGATGGGGCTCCAACTCAGTACTCTGAAGGGTCAGGTTTCTGCCCTGGCTATCTTTTTCCAGAAGTCCTTTGCTCAGCACCCTCTGATCAGGACTTTTTTCCAGGAGGTCACTCATGTGCGTCCCCCACGTAAACCTATGGTGCCTGTTTGGGATTTGAACTTGGTTCTGTCAGCCTTGCAGGGTGCTCCCTTTGAACCTGTGCAGGATGCTGCCTTGGCCATTCTTACGCTCAAGGTTGTGTTTCTGGTGGCTATCACTTCTGTCAGGCGTGTGTCTGAGTTGGCGGCGCTGTCCATTCAGCCCCCCTACTATGAGAGGCACCAGGACAAAGTGGTTTCAAACCTGATTTTCTGCCTAAGGTAGTGCCTGCTTTTCATTTGAATCAGGATATTGTTCTTCCTTCTTTGTGCCCTAATCCTAGCAATGTTAAGGAGAGAGTTTTGCACTCTTTGGATGTGGTTAGATGTCTGAAGTACTATCTGGTGGCTACTGCACCTTTCAGCAAAACTGATGCTCTTTTTGTGTTACCTTCTGGTCCTAGGAAGGGTTTGGCTCCTGCCAAGTCTACTATCAGCAAGTGGATCCGTCAGGCTGTGATTCAGGCTCTGCTAAGGGGAAGAATCCTCCCTTCTGCCTTACTGCTCATTCCACTCGTGCTATTGGTGCCTCTTGGGCTTTTCAGCACCAGGCTGCTGTTGAACAAGTTTGCAAGGCCGCTACTTGGTCTTCTGTTCATACCTTTTCAAAGTTTTACAAGGTTGATGTTAGGGCCTCAGCTGATGCTGTTTTTGGCCGAAAGGTTCTGCAGGCGGCAGTGGTTTAAACTGCCTGCTGCTGATTTTCTTGGGGATCCCACCCTACTTTATGGACACTGCTATTGGATGTCCCAACTGTAAGTATTAGATTTGGAGCAGGACGTACTGTTTACTAAGAATAATACAATTCTGTGATTACTCACCTGTAGAATTGGTATTATGAGTATACAGTACGTCCTGCTCCAACCCACCCTTGGTTTGCATTTTCTTGGATCCCCTGTATGGTGATTGCTATCATTGTTATAGTTGATATTTTGGATTGTTTAATTCTCTCGGCTTCTCGTTAACTGCTTTTCAATGCTGGGGATTTGTGGGAGGTCCCTGGGTATTTGAGGGGCTGGGAGGAGCCTATTTTGGATGTCTCTGCAGTCCAGCGCCATCTGGCGAAGTATATCCCAACTGTAAGTATTAGATTTGGAGCAGGACGTACTGTATACTCATAATACCAATTCTACAGGTGAGTAATCACAGAATTGTATTTTTGTGTTTTTTTGTGCTTTGTGTTCACTCGGTTACTTACCTCCCTCGCTCCTTCGGCACTCATCTCCTGTCCCTTTTCCAGGGAGCTAGCGAAGTTCCGGGCGGGGGGACGCGCCGTCCTCTGCATGGGGGTCCCGCCGAAGGCTGTACTGCCTTCTCTCGGCGGGGACCTCCGCCATTTTGCGGACTCTAAGTGCTGAGAAGGATGAGGGGCGGACGCAGGTCTCCGCCTTTTCAGGGGGGGGGGGGGGCGGTGACCCTTTTTGCGAGTTTTCTTTGTCGCATTTTTTACAACACAGCTTGGACTTGGGTCTACAGCTGGGCACCCTCTAGGGCCAGGTCTCGGCCTTGGCCACCCCTTCCAAAGATCCTTTGTTATTCATGGATTGCTCAGGTCTTTTTTTCCAAGGAGTCACCCATGTATGTCCACCTATGTTACCGGTGTGGGATTTGATTTTGGTGCTTCTGTTCTACAGGGTCCCCCCTTTGAGCCCTTGTGCGACGCTGCATTGTCTGTCTTGACCATGAAGGTGGTCTTTTTGGTGGCCTTCACCTCAGTGCGCCGTGTGTCAGAACTGGCCAGCCTTTGTATGAAGCCTCCTTATTGTGAGCGGCATAAGGATAAGGTGGGTTCTCGCTTTGAACCTTATTTTTTGCCTAAGGTCGTTCTTGCCCTTTTATCTTAATGAGGCAGTTACATTGTATTTCCTGGGTCTGGAACTGTTTTTTTTTTCTAGGAAAGGACCCTCCATACTTGGATGTGGTCAGAGCCAGTAGGTACTACCTGGTTGTGATTGAATCCTTCGGAAGTCGGTTTCACTCTTTGTTTTCACTGAAGGTTCCAGGAAAGGTTTGCCTCCGGCCTAGTCCACTTTCAGCAAGTGGCTTAGGGAGGCGGTAAGGCAAACATCCTCTGCCAAGGGGAAGGATCCCCCTTTTCGTGTTACAGCTCATTCTGCTAGAGCTTTTGGTGCTTTCTGGGCTTTTCAACACCAGGCCTCTGTTGAACAAGTTGGTAAGGCTGATATCTGGTCTTCGTGTCATACCTTTACAAAGTTTTTTACGGGGTTGATGATAGGGTCTTAGCTGAGGCTGCTTTGGCTGAAGGTGCTCATGGCGGTAGTGTAATAAATTACATGCTGTTGCGCACTGGGGATCCCACCCTAGGGGACACTGCTTTTGGATGTCCCAACTGTCATTATTTCTGGAACGACCTGGACTGGATGTAGAGAAAAATACAATTCTGTGAAACTCACCTGTAGAATTGTTTTTGTATACATCCGGTCCAGGCCGTCCCACCCCGCCCTTGGTTCATTACCTTGTTTGCCTATTCTGGTGCTTATCTTTTTGGACCATTGTCCTTAGTTCTTTGTGAGAGAGTACATGCTGAAGCTATGTGAGTTGACATGGTTTCTTGACCTCCCGGCCTGTCTCATTTACTGCTTTTTGACATTCTGGGAACTCTATGGCGACAGCTCCTTTTATAGGAGGCCGGGGGGGTATTACAGCTCTATCCTTGCAGTAACTGGCGCCACCTGGTGGCGGATAACCCAACTGTCATTATTTCTGGGACGGCCTGGACTGGATGTATACAAAAACAATTCTACAGGTGAGTTTCACAGAATTGTATTATCAAATAACTATAAAGTGCAAAGTGCGACCAATCAATAGATACAAATACCATGTGTAATCACAAACAGAACCTACATGATTACCCAGTAACTAAATACCCCATAAGAAATTTAATGACCACAAAATACTTCACCAATGTAGATGCTAGTATCAATCAACCATTTAGTACCAAATACAGCGCAAAAATATATCCAACCAAAATATACTCGGTGTCTCACAGGTATGCCAGTAAAGTGTCTCTCCCACCTCCCCCCCCCCCCCCCCCCGCCTACAGCACGAGGAGCGAACACGTGGGCGTATCCCCCACTTTTTTGAGTGCCTCCCTTTATGATTCTGTGTTCTTGAGGTGAGCTTTATATAGATTTGGGAGTGGCACCTTCCGTGATTATAGAGTATTGTGCAGATCCCCTTGCCTTTAGCCCAGTACCTACCCAGACACACTGCAGCCCCCCTGAACAACTTCAAAGTTTTTTTCTTTTTTTTTTTTTCTACACAGCTGTACCTGTACTGAAACCATTTTTTCATCAACCTCATGTTTTAATTTTTTTTGTTTTTGCTTTCTACAGAGCAGTTCTTAGAGCAAGTCATCTCATATCAGCAGTTTGTGGAAAATCCCTCCGTTATTGATGACCCCAACCTTGTTGTGAAAATTGGAAATAAGTATGTACCAGATAAATTAAATATGAAGAAGTGTTTCATTGCAGATGTTTATTTAAAAAAAATAAAAATCATTGAAAGAATTCTTCCATGACCACATCATTATAGGGTGCTGGATATTTTTTTTTCAAATGATTTTTGTGTGTTGTGTTGCAAACTGCAATACGTTTGGTGGCCGGACGAGAGTACACTCTAAGTTTCAAAGCTTATAGCATTGCAACCAGACTGACTGAGGCACAGGACTAGATGGAATAGAGTGATATATATAGACAGTCCTTTAAAGTGGACCAAAACCCACATTTTTAACTAGCATCCCCTGAATTGCTCCTCCCATGAAAAGCACCTTTTGCCAGTTTTCAGTGCTCCTGCTAATCCCAGATAATGGCCCTTGTTTTAGCTGTAAAGCTCCGCCTCCTCCATTCATTGCCACTGTTGTGTGTGGCAATGATGTCATTGCCACACCAATGTAATCACTGATCGCCTGTCATCTTACAGAGCGGCACAGCTTTCCAGGACCATTCGAAAAACATAATTATCCATTTCTAGTCCTACACCCTAAGGAGGGGCTATGGCCAAATGCATTTCACAAGTTCGGTGGGTTTTGGTCCGCTTTAAGTTGAAAATAAAAATATATATATTTACAAGGACAGTCCTTTAAGTTAAAACCTAAAAATGTAATTTCCCCTACCTGTCTTTTGAGTCTCAACATGGAAAGTAAGATTCTGTTTTCTTTTCCTCTGCAGATACTACAACTGGCCTACAGCTGCACCACTGCTCCTGGCCATGCAAGCTTTCCAGAAGCCATTGCCTAAGGTAGGCCAGAGTGATTATAAAAATGCACATAATACTCCTCCTCCCAGCTTGCATGAGGACCCACAATTTGTCAAGTCATTCCTAAGGACATACTGTATATAAAGCTGTGATTATGGAACAATTTAAAACCATGTCATCAGGTCCAAAAGATATTTCAAAGATCAAGCAAAGCGAGAAGTGGATATGATTAAAGGGACGCTAAACCCAAAAACCATAATTAGCCAGCTAGCGGCTTACCTGATGCCTGTCCTATGTGTCTCTCCTCCTTTTCCTGCCGCGCAGGGAAGAAGCTGTAGCAGGGCTTCAAAGTTTTACCACTCCAATGTGGTCCTTCAGCTGTCTCTGACTACAGCACAGCTTGTTTAAGACTTATAAAGCTGCACCATGACATGTCCTTCCCAGATCAGCCACAATACCAGAAACTGAAGCAAAGAAATCGATTTTGCCTAGAATATGTGAGCTATTTACATACAATCAGTTTGAGACAGTGACTTTAATGGTTTCCTGTAGTCTATATCCTACATCTCATGCATTGGTTCACATCTGATTCTGGCTGAAAGGGCATAATGATTGGGCAAATAATGGCCCGTTAAAGTGAGCCAAAAATCGTAACCTGCAGTCATGCTCATTGCTGCTGCAGTACCCCATCTCCCCGTCAGGGATCCCGCACAAATATGCCTGTACGCTTTATTTTCCCAGGGAGATGTCTGAAGCATACTCGCTCTCTGAACTCCTGTTGTGCATCACAGGGGATCATCCAGGATTTCTGGCCCTGCATCATGTATGAGGTTTTCCTCATTGGCACTGCTGGACAGCGAGGGATTTCTTGACCAATTGTGACCATAGTAACATAGTATGTAGAGCTGAAAAAATACTTGCATACAGCTCAGCCTGTTTATTAGTGGTCTAAAAACCATAACTATAATGTTATTACATACAAGGAAGGTATCTAGGCCATTTTTTAACTCTTTTAGTGTATTCTTCACGGCTACCTCCTCTGGCAGAGAGTTCCATAGTCTCACTGCTCTTACACTAAAAAGAAAAAATCCTCTCTCTTATGCTGGGGCAAGAAGTGTCTTTCCTCTAACCTTAGTGGATGCCCCCAAGTTTTACCTACCATCCTGGCTTTAAATAGATTGTGGGACAGATCTTTGTATTGACCCCAGATATATTTATACATAGTTATTCGATCACCCCTCATGCATCTTTTCCAAACTAAATAAACCGTGCTCCAGTTCTGATATGTATTTCTATATGTATCATATATAACTACTCTTTGTTTCCTATTATTAAAGTGGACCAACACCCAGGATTTTCACTATCCTGGGTTTTGGTCCACTTCCGCTGGGCACCCCGTGACCTGTGAGCTGTCCCTCTATCATTCCCCAGTTGTTCATCTTGCAGTTTGGCTGCATAAGATCGTTGGCACTCTCTCTCAGATAATGGCAGCAGAGCGGGGCCACCTAGCCCATTGGCCGCTGCGCACTCTATTTCCATGGATCCCTCCTGACCTACTCCTGCCTCCCAGCCTCTGGCTGCTACGGGATCCGTGACCATAGGGTGAACGCCGGGGTCTGGTGGCGTTCGGCAGAGCTTAGGCTCTGGGCCGCAGACCTTATGCTAAAAGGTAGCCCGCCACAGGCTTATGGTGAGTCTGAGGGGGAACTACTAAATATATATCGTTGTCCCCTCCCTGCCCACAAGCTTTATTTTGGAGTTATTCCAAGTGTGACATACACTCCGCTTCAACTCTTCATGACATTTGGGTAATCTCCAGTAGATGGCGAACTTCTGCAGAGATGAATATGCAAAAAAGAAAGCCCCTCCCAGTCCATATATACCTGGGACCTCCCACCAATTCCCCAGTTCCTTCTCTGCAGGGAAGGCGACAAGACAGAAGATGAAGACTTCATTACTTACAGGTAAGCCGGGCCCGGCTGTTTATTGTCCCTATTGCTGCCAGGACTCTTTCTAAATTGCCCCTATTTGAGCCTCCCAGCTTAGGCTGCGTGTCCTGGTGAAGGTAGGCAGCACCCTATGGGTGCGGAAGGAGCACTGCTCCACCGTGAGACCTCACTATGGGGTAGGCGGTTATCCAGGTTTTGGTGATCCTGGTGTGGGATGCCCCGTCCCGCTATGCTTATGGACAGATTCTGTCCCTTGCTCTCCTCCGGGGGGGGGGGGGGGGGGCTGGCTGGCCTTTATACTTGGTCTTATGTGTGTGTGACTGATTTTTACTTATTGCGCGCTGACTACTGCCAACGCATGTTTGTGTGTGTGCGTGTGGTTGATGCTGTACTTTGGCCCGCACACACGCTCTCGTGCGGCGACGGGCCGGTTCTTCATGTTTATGTTGTTAGTATGGTTATATTTGGTTCTTCCTGGTCCCCTTACTGCTTTTTTACGCTGGGGAATTGGTGGGAGGTCCCAGGTATATATGGACCGGGAGGGGCTTTCTTTTTTGCATATTCATCTCTGCAGGAGTTCGCCCTCTACTGGAGATTGCCCAAATGTCATGAAGAGTTGAAGCGGAGTGTATGTCACACTTACAATATCCGTTTTAAAGGTGAGTACTCACAAAACGGTATTTTTTTGCTGTGTCTTACTGTGTGGAATCCTTGTGCTTCTAAACCTCCCTTGCTCCCTTGTCAGCCGCCTGGGATGCGGCGCTGTCTGTGACGGGGGGGGGGGGAGGGGAGAAATGTTTGAGGGCATTGTATGTGAGGTGGGCCTCGGGCGCTGCCGCTGCCATTTTAGCAGCTTTCAGCAGTGTTTCTGAAGGGGCGGGTGTCTTCTTACGACGCGCTGCAGAGGGGGCGGAGCCTGGCGCCGGTGAGCAATGATGTTATGCCTGCGCCGCACCCCCGAGAATCTTTCTGGAAGTTGGGCCCGCATGCGCTGCTGCTTGGGACCTGGACTGGACGATACGGAACTTGCGGCTGCGTCTCTGCTGCTGCTGCTGGGGGATCACGCTGGTGCCTTCTGGCTGCGGAGTCCATCTGTCGGTATCCTGAGTCCCTCTCATTTTTGCCGCATTGATTGTCTATTGCATTATGCCTAAGCTGATCATGGGCTCTTTCTCTCTTCTCCTGTATAGATCGTGGGCTTATGGTTGAGGGTTGTGGTTCCTCCCGGTCCCCCTTTTTAATAAGAGGGATCGTTTTATAGGCTTTGGCCAGTAGAGTCTTTGTAGCCTTATTGAATTTTACTGTTTTAAATCACCATAATGGAGGCATCAGGGGATAGTGAGCTGGGGGCCCCATTTGGGCAGGACAGGCTCTGCCCCTTGTGCAGAATGAATCCTCTGGGCGGATTCAGCACTGTTTGTACCACATGCACCAGAGGCTTTATTTTGGACCATGAGCAGGCGGTCGTCCCTGACCCTAGCCCTGTACTACCATCAGCCTCTCTGGACCCTCCACTGCTGCATTCAGCCCCCAGCGAAGGGGGAGCCAGCAAGGGGTCTCCTACTGACTTTGCGCAAAGGCTGGCCAGTTTCGAAAGACGAATCTCGTTGACGGCCCCTAAGAGAGCCTCGAGTAAGAAGCGGCATTTGGAGCCAATTTACTCGGATGATGATGATCTTTTTGATGGATTGGGCTCTGCGGAGGAAGGTGAGTTACCAGATGGTTCACGTTCCACTGTGGATTATTCTGCTGGCGATGACAGTCTCGGGTCCCTCCTCGGACGAGGATTCATGGCTCCCAGATGATACGGAGAATTTGCTTTCCTCAGTGTTTGATACACTACACATTGTTCCTCCCAGAGCGGCTAAGAGGAAGCAGGGTGATTTGTTTAGGCCGGAGAGACAAAGGCGGGTCTTCCCGCAGCAGCCCCACTTCCCTAACATGATCCTTAAGGAATGGGAAAGGCCTTACAAGTTACCATCGGTCCCTAAGGGCCTGGATAGGCGGTATCCCTTCCGTGATGAGCTGGTTCGGTTATGGTCTCACCCTCACGTGTCAGGTCTGTCCAACACTACTGTTATGCCGTCACCTGACAATCCTTCCTTACGTGACCCTGCGGACAAGCACATGGACCAGCTGGTCTGTCATGTGTTCACCTTTGCTGGTGCTCTTTCGTCCTGTGTGCACCTCGGCAATTGTCTCACTAGCCAACAGACGAAAGGTGAGACACCTTGTGGCTAGAGCTAAGGCTCGCAGGCGGGCTGAGGAGTTTAAGGACCTCAAGGCCTGCTTAGATTTCATTGGTTTTGTTGTTACTGCCATGGATGATGTGGTCCGACTTGGTGCCAGGATTTCGGCTTTACTTGTTGCTCTCCACCGTTCGCTCTGGTTGCGGTAGTGGTCGGCTGATGCGGCTACCAAGAAGTCTCTCACGAGTCTCCCTTTTGTGGGGAGCAGGCTGTTTGGGGAGCGCCTGGACCTTTTGGTCAAGGATGGTAGACTCCCTCAGAGAAGGAAGCCTGCACGGTCCTTTCGGAACCCCTCTTCCTATCGTTCCTTTCGAGGAGGGAGCGGTTCTTCATTTCCAGGTGGCCACAGAGATACCTGGGGCAGAGGTAGGTCCCGCGGCCGACCCAACTCCTCCTGGGGAGCTAAGTCCAAGCCCCCCGCCAAGCCCTCTCAGGCATGTGGGGGTGCCCTCACCCATCCGGGTTGGGGGATGGCTTCTGCTGTTTGCTCAGCTCTGGAGACGTCACGTCTCGGATCGTTGGATTCAGGAGGTAGCGTCCTTCGGTTACAAGTTAGAGCTGGCAGCCAGGCCACCCACAAAATTCCTCCGTTCAAGGATATCCCGAAACCCGCTAAAGGCTCAAGCTTTGAGAACGGCTGTGCAACACCTCCTGCGGATAGGCGTGATTTGCCCTGTACCCCGGCAGGAACAGGGTCAGGGATTTTACTCCAACCTGTTCACGGTTCCCAAGAAGGATGGAACGCTAAGACCGATCCTGGACCTGAGTCAGACATTTCCGCATGGAAACATTACAGTCGACGGTGAGACCGCTTCGGCCCGGCGACTTCATGACCACGGTGGACATCAGGGATGCTTACCTGCACATCCCCATTTTCCAGGGACATCAGAGGTTCCTGAGGTTTGCTCTGGAGGATCAGCATTACCAGTTTGTAGCACTTCCATTCGGGATATCCTCAGCCCCCCGTGTGTTCACCAAGGTTCTGGCAGGCATCATGGCTATCCTGAGGAGTCAGGGCATTCGTGTGTTACCCTATCTGGACGACTTGCTGATTGCGGCCCAGTCCCTTCAGCAGTCCGAGAGCGATACTCGGACGGTGTTGTTAACCCTGGAGGCTTTCGGCTGGGTAATCAATTACCCCAAGTCCGCGACAGTGAGATCCTTCCTGGGAATGACGCTAGACACCGCTCAGGTCAAGGTTTTCCTGCCACAGCAGAAGGTTTGGGGTCTCCAGAAGTGCAGGTCTTGCTGTCTTGTCAGCAGTCATCGGTACGTCTGGGGATGAGATTGGTGGGCCTAATGGTGTCCTGCTTCGAGGCAGTGCCCTTCGCCCAATTTCACATGAGACCTCTGACCTCTTCAGTTGAACCTGCTGACTGGCTGGAATCGGACTCGGGAGTCCCTGGAACATGGCTTTTCACTGCCCCCCCTGGCCAGGCAGTCCCTCTTGTGGTGGTTGGACTCCCGGAACCTGCTGGTGGGCAAGTCCTTTCTGACTCCCCATTGGGAGATGGTTACCACGGATGCCAGTCTGACTGGGGAGGAGTTTGGCAGACTCAGAAGATCCGGGGTCAGTGGGGTCCGCAGGAGAACCGCTTACCCATAAATCTCTTGGAGCTGAGAGTGATCCGGTTGGTGCTTCTACGCTTGACTCCCCATTTAAGGGGTCGTGCGATCCAGGTTAGCTCGGACAATCAGACGGCTGTCGCCTACATCAACCACCAGGGCGGGACTCGGAGCAAGAGATCCCTCAAGGCGGTAACTCAGATTCTAACTTGGGCAGAGGAGAATGTTCCCTGCATCTTGGCGGTCTACATCCCTGGGGTGGAAAACCAGGAGGCAGACTCCCTGAGCAGGAGTGCCTCGCGCCTGGGGGAATGGTCTCTCAGCAGCAAGACCTTTCACGCTCTGTGTCTCTGTTGGGGTCAGCCGGACGTGGATCTGTTTGTTTCCAGACACAATCACAAGCTTCCAAGGTTCGTCTCCCTCTCAAGAGATCCTCTGGCCATTGCAACGGACGCTCTGGAGATTCCTTGGACGGAGTTCAAATTCCTATATGCATACCCTCCGTTTCCACTCTTGGGCAGAGTTCTGCGCAAGATAGCCCAGGAAGGGGTACCAACCATCCTGGTGGCTACTCGCTGGCCGAGAAGGAGTTGGTTTGCAGACATAGTCCAGATGTCAATAGATCACTATATCATGCCCGACCACCCAGGGCTTCTCACACATGGGTCGCTGCGGCACCCCAATTTACAGACGCTGGCTTTGACGGCCTGGCTATTGGAACCTCAATCCTGACGGAGAAGGGGTTGTCGGCCACGGTTGTGCGGACAATGATTCAGGCATGGAAGAAATCTTCTATGATATACTACAGAGTTTGGCGCGCCTATATTGCCTTCCCTGCCGCATATTTTCTGTTGCTAGGATCCTGGAATTTTTACAACACGGCTTAGACTTGGGTTTCCAGCTGAGAACCCTCAAGGGTCAGGTCTCGGCCTTGGCCATCTTTTTCCAGAGATCCATTGCCAACCATAGGTTGATCAAGACTTTTTTCCAGGGAGTTACCCATGTCTGGCCACCGTGTAAGTCAGTATTACCAGTGTGGGACTTTACTTTCTGCTCTCCAGGGTCCTCCCTTCGAGCCACTGTGTGATGCTGCATTGTCTATTTTGACTCTCAAGGTGGTCTTTTTGGTGGCGATCACCTTGGTGCGTCGCGTATCAGAGCTGGCCGCGCTTTGTATGAAACCTCCCTATTTTGAGCTGCATAGGGATAAGGTGGTTTTTCGGTTTAAACCTGATTTTTCACCTAAGGTCGTTTCTCCCCTTCACCTTTAATGAGGAAGTTGTCTTACCTTCCTTGTGTCCAGCACCGGCTAATTCCAAAGAACAGATCCTCCATGCTTTGGACGTGGTCAGAGCCATAAAGTATTACCTGGCTGCGACTGAATCCTTCAGGAAATCGGATTTGCTCTTTGTCCTAACAGAGGGTTCTAGGAAAGAATTGCCACCAGCCAAGTCCACTCTCAGTAAGTGGATCAGACAGGCGGTGATACAAGCATATTCTGCCAGAGGGAAGGAACCCCCTTTTCGGATCACAGCTCACTCTACCAGAGCTATTGGTGCCTCTTCATCGGTGGAACAAGTTTGTAAGGCCGCAACTTGGTCTTCTGTTCATACCTATACAAAGTTTTACAAGGTGGATGTCAGGGCCTCAGCTGACGCTGTTTTTGTCCGAAAGGTGCTTCAGGCGGTAGTGAAATAATGCTGTTTCGCACTGGGGATCCCGCCCAAATGGACACTGCTTTTGGATGTCCCATCTGTAAGGATATGGGACGACCTGGACTGGATGTAGGGGAAAAATACAATTTTGTGAAACTCACCTGTAGAATTGTTTTTGGGTACGTCCATGTCGTCCCACCTCGCCCTTGTGTTCATTATGTTCTGTTTGCCTATTATGGTGATCAACCATTTTTATTTTTCATAGGACATTGGTTTTTGTGCAAATTTTTTGCTTAGAGAGAGTACAAGCTGAAGCTATGTGAAGTAACATGGTTTCTTAGGCCTCCCGGCCTGTCCTCTTGTTGAATACGGCTTTTTAACCACTGGGGAATGATAGAGGGATACCTGCCTTTATAGGGGGCCGGGAGGAGCTACATCTTTGATTTTGCAGTCGGGCGCCCCCTAGGGGCGAACACCCATCTGTAAGGATATGGGACGACCTGGACTGGATGTATCCAAAAACAATTCTGTGAGTTTCACAGAATTGTATTTTTGGATGCCCCGCAGGGAGGGATCGGATCGGCCTGGGAATCTTATAGATTCCCGGGCCGATCAAGAAAGGTGTTGGTCCACTTTAAGCCAATTACTCGGCATGTACACACATTTTACCCCAGTCCAAGCATTCACATCTTTTTTACCGGTCTTTTGTGGCACAGTATCTCAAATGCTTTAAAAAAGTCAATAAATATGAGTCACCCTGATCCAGTCTTGAACTTACTTCCTCATAAAAGCTGATGAGGTTTGTCTGGCAGGAGCGATTCCTGAAAAGGACTAATAAGGTCACCTTAACGGAGATACTTCACAATGGAATCTCTTAGAAAACCTTCCAAAAGTTTGACCACCACAAATGCTGGTCTGAGGTTCCCAGGTTACTCCTTTAGACCCTTTATCTTAAAGTGGACCAACACCCTGGGGTGATCGGCCCGGGAATCTATAAGATTCCCGGGCCGATCACCCCCCACCCCGCGGGACATCCGAGATCGGGATGTCCCGCGGGGTGAAACCCCCCCAAACACCCCAACTCACCTACCTTATCTTCGGCGGCGGCCGGCCGCCGCCGCCTCCCTCGCGCCCCTGTAGGCGTGCGCGCCTCCGCGCCGGCCGTCTGCGAATGGCCGGCGCGGGCGCGCGCCCGTCAAAAGTGACGCGAGGGAGGCGGCGGCGGCCGCCGCCGCTTAGACGTTCCAGTGCTCCTCTTGTACGTCGGCGCTGGGAGCGGGGAGAGGTGAGTTTTTCGGGGGGTTAGGGGGGGTTTCACACAGCGGGGCACCCCGATCGGGGGTGCCCCACCGAAGTGGACCAAGACCCAGGATAGTCAAAATCCTGGGTGTTGGTCCACTTTAAGTGTGCCATACACTCCACTTCGGTCTTTATGACATCTGGGTAATCTCCAGTAGAGGGCGAACTTCTGCAGAGATGAATATGCAAAAAAGAAAGCCCCTCCCGGTCCATATATACCTGGGACCTCCCACCAATTCCCCAGTTTCTTCTCTGCAGAGAAGGCGACAGGACAGAAGATGAGGACTTCTTTGCTTACAGGTAAGCCGAGCTCGCGCCCGGCCTTCTATTATCCCTATTACTGCCAGGACCCTTCTAAATTGCCCTATATTGAGCCTCCCAGCTTAGGCTGCTGGTCCTGGTGAAGGTAGGAGCACCCTATGGGTGCAGCAGGAGCACTGCTCCACCGTGAGACCTCACTATGGGGTAGGCGGTTTCCAGGTTTCTTGGTGATCCTGGTGTCCCGTTAGGTTTATGGCTGGCTCCTGGCAGGATTCCCCCCCTTCCGGGTCGCTTATTTCCCTCCGGGGGGGGGGGGGGGCTGGCCGATATTTCCTTTTGCCCGATATTTCGTTTTACCCAGCCCTTGTCCCTGTGTGCTGAGTGTTTCCCTAGCCAACAGGGTCTGATTACAGCCTGGGGGAGCTTCTCCCCCTCAGGCTGCGTTCGGGAAGGGGGCGGGGCCGGGCTCTCGGAGCGGCCGAGGTTGCCCCGCCCCTTATTTGGCGTGATTACAGTGCTCGTTGTCTAGGGGTCCGCATTGGTGGGAGGGGGGTGTGGCCTCGGCAAACGCACGTTCTGCACTGGCCCACCTTCCCCCTGCTCTCCCTCCTCAGGCACGAGGCTGCGTGGGGGCCATCTTTTCTGGCAGGCCGCTTTGCACATCGGGGTGGTAAGGGCCTGATGACCATCTCCTTAAGCTGTGTGTGTGTGCGGGGTCCCCCACTGGTCTCAAACGTGTGTGTGTGTGTGTGTGTGTGTGTGTGTGTGTGTGTGTGTGTGTGTGTTTGTGCCTTACTTGCACTGTTTGGCTGGGTTGTGATATATTTCCATTTGTGTGGCTGCAAGATCAAATGCTGTGGTTTTTTTACATGTTGGTTATGGCCATTTTTTACACAGCTCTGCTCTTATGTTGCTTATTTTGTGTGTTACAGGTTGCCCTGTATATGTGCATATTAAGGGGTCCCTCCTGGGGTCCCTAGTTATAAAAATTGTCCACCCAAAAATCCTCCCACCGGGACTTTTAAGGGGCATCCCGGGTTGCTTATGCGTAATTCCCTGCGGTCTTGCGAATGACCACATAAATTCACCATATGGAGGCTCCGCAGGATACCGGACCCGGGATCCCTTGGGGACAATCCGGGCCATGTGTGGGGTGCGGGGTATCCCTTACGGGGGAGAATGTGCTGATCTGTATACCATGCGCACAAAAGGCCATAACGCATCAGTCTGGTACCCAGCCTTCTGGGTCGGCTCCTCCCGCTTCATCGCCTTCCCCTCCCCACCTGATTCGTACCCCAAGTGACATTGGTACCAGTGGGAAGTCGCTTTCTCATGTTTGGGCTCGGTTGGCCAGCATCGAGAAACTGATTTCTAGCACGGTGGGCAAGAAGGCATAGGCTAAAAAGAGACATTTGTCGTTGGCCCAGCCATTGTGGGATATTGACGACGAGCTGATTTGTCCGATTATTCCCCGTTAGAGGAGGGGGAATTGTATCAGGATTCAGAGGCTGACTATGGTCAGCCTGGGAATTCCAATGTCGGGCAGGTGCTGGGGGATGCCGTAGATACGGCCACTGTTTGGTCACATTTATTGAAGGTGTTGGATATTGAACCGCCTGAGGCGCCCCCTCTTAAGAAGGGGGAATTTTTTGGGGCCTGCAAGCCCCGTCTGGAATTCCCTACCCAGGGTAATTTTGATGCACTGATACTTAGAGAATGGGAGAGGCCCAGTCGGCTTCCTGGTGTGCCTCAGGGATGGGATAAGAAATATCCTTTTCCGGTGGAGGCGGTCAAGCGCTGGTCTTCTCCTCCCAAGGTCGACGCGCCTGTTTAGGTTTGACCAACTCTTCTGTGCTGAACATCCCTGACGCCACCTCCCTTAAGGATGGCGAGGATAAGTGCCTTGATCAGATGGCGTGCCACGCATTTGCCAACGTGGGCTCGGCCCTGCGGCCTGTTAGTGCATCTGCCCTGGTGTCGCTTGCTACCAGGTCTCTTATCAGGGACTGGCTGAATAACGTTCAGTTTGATCCAGCTGGCGCTGAGTTTGCTATACTTAAGAAGTGCGAATTGTTCATGGATTTTGTCATGGCTGCAATGGAAGACTCCATTGTCGTGTGTAGTAGGACGTCAGCCTTACTGGTGGCCATGCGCAGATTGGTCTGGCTCTGTCAGTGGACAGCGGACGTTGGAGCCAAGAAGTCACTCACAGCTCTCCCCTTCTTGGGTGCGCGGCTGTTTGGAGATAAATTGGATGCTGTTGCTAAAGGAGGTAAGTTACCTCAGCGGAGGAAACAGCGCCGCCCCTTTCGGGGGGTGGGCTCGTTCACTCCTTCCTTTCGAGGGGCCAGAGCGTCTAGGGGTCTGGCCTTCTCAGGTGTCAGGGGCTCGTCCTGGAACAGAGGCAGAGGTAGGGCACGTCCCGCGGCTGCCTGGGGTTCCAAGCCCAAGCCTGCCGTTAAACCGGCTCAGCAATGAAGGGGCACCCTCACCCGCAAGGGTGGGGGGACGGCTGTGGCTCTTCTTCCAGGTCTGGGCCCGGGAGGTCACAGACAATTGGATCTTTGAAGTGGTCTCTTCCGGGTACAAACTGGAGTTCGAGTACTGACCGCCCCCAAGATTCTTAAGGTCTCGGGTGCCCTCGGACCCTCAGGCTGCACAGGGGCTCCTGTTAGCAGTAAAAAACCTTCTGGACATGGGGGTTATATGCCCGGTGCCTCTGTCGGAAAGAGGCAGGGGTTACTACTACAACCTTTTCACGGTTCCCAAGAAGGAAGGTTCTGTAGGACCCATTTTGGACCTCAAGGTCCTCAACAGATTCATCAGATTCAAGAAGTTCCGTATGGAGACTCTGCGCTCGGCCATCAGTTCCCTTCGTCAAGGGGATTTCATGACATCCATAGATATCAAGGATGCATATTTGCATGTTCCAATTTTTCCAGCGCATCAGAGATTCCTCAGGTTCGAGGTGGACGATCAACATTTTCAGTTTGTAGCCCTTCCCTTCGGGTTGACCTCAGCGCTGAGGGTCTTCACCAAGGTTCTGGCAGGCATAATGGCCCTATTCAGAGCTCAGGGAATTCGCATTGTGCCGTATCTGGACGACCTATTGATTTCAGCTTCTTCCCTCCGTCAGGCGGAGCTGGACACCCACCAGGTGGTGTCGACCCTTGAAAGGTCCGGATGGGTGATCAACCGCCCCAAGTCCTCTCTCTCGCCATCACGGGAGATTTCATTTCTGGGCATGAATCTGGATACCATTCAGGCCAGAGTGTTTCTACCCCAGACCAAGATGCAGGGAATTCAGGATCTGATCCGCCTTCTTCTGGCCGATCCTTGCCCCTCTATCCGGCAGGGGATGAAACTGGTGGGATTGATGGTGGCCTCCTTCGAGGTGGTCCCGTTTGCGCAGTTTCACATGAGATCTCTTCAACTTCATCTATTGACGCATTGGGACAGGTGTCCGCTGTCATTGGATCAACCGTTCAGGATGTCTCCCGGGGTTCGGCAGTCTCTTCGGTGGTGGCTGGAGTCGAGCAACCTGTTGAGGGGCAGATCCTTTCTGGTTCCTTGCTGGGAGACGGTTACCACGGATGCCAGCCTGTCGGGCTGGGGAGGTTTCTGGAAAAGTCATCAGTTCAGCGGGGTGTGGGGTCCTCAGGAGGCTCACAACCCCATCAATGTTTTGGAGCTCAGAGCCATCCGGCTTGTTCTGTCACGGCTGACGTCGCACTTACAGGGTCTTCCGGTTCAGATTCGTTCAGACAATTGGACGGCGGTAGCCTACATCAATCACCAAGGGGGGACTCGCAGCAGGAGTGCCCTCAGGGAAGTCTCTCTGATCCTGCATTGGGCAGAGAGCAATGTTCCTTGCATTTTGGCAATCTACATTCCGGGAGTGGAAAACACGGAGGCGGACTCCCTGAGCAGGGGGTTCTCTTGCCAAGGAGAGTGGTCCCTCAACCCCAGGGTTTTTCGGTCTCTTTGTCGCAAGTGGGGGACTCCGGAGGTGGATCTCTTTGCCTCACGGCACAATCACAAACTCCCGGCCTTTGTGTCTCTATCTCAGGACCATCTAGCTCTGGCAGTGGATGCCTTGTCCCTTGCTTGGAAGGATCTGGGGTTTCTGTACCTGTTTCCTCCCTTCTCCATGCTGGGCAAGGTAGTTTGCAAACTGGCTCTGGAGGGGGCACCAGCAATTCTGGTGGCTCCAAGGTGGCCAAGAAGGGTTTGGTACACAGACTTTGTAAGGCTGGCGGTAGATCAGTACCGGCTTCCATGTTTCCGGATCGGTTATCTCAGGGTCAACTACGTTACCCCAATTTGCAAATGCTGGCTTTGACGGCTTGGCTGCTGAAACCTTAATTTTAAAGGGGGAAGGTTTGTCTGAGGCTGTGGTTCAGACCTTGATTAGAGCTAGGAAGCGGTCCTCTTCTAGCATTTACTATAGGGCTTGGCGGTCCTATATTGACTGGTGTGAGGCTAGGGCCTTGCCTTGCAGGGTGTTTTTGATCCCTAGGATTTTGGAGTTTCTTCAGCACGGTCTGGATCTTGGGCTCCAGCTTAGTACCTTGAAAGGGCAGGTCTCTGCTCTGTCTGTTTTCTTCCAAAGATCTTTTGCCTTACACCCGCTGGTTAAAACTTTTTTCCAGGGGACCACTCATGTTTGACCCCCTAGGCTATGGTTCCTGTTTGGGACTTGAATTTGGTTCTTTCGGCTCTCCAGGGTCCTCCTTTTGAGCCGTTACAGGATATTGCTCTTTCTGTTTTCACTCAAAAGGTTGCTTTCTTGGTGGCTATTACCTCTGTTCGGCGTGTTTCTGAGTTGGCAGCTCTGTCGATTCAGGCCCCTTACTTTGAAAGACACCAGGACAAGGTGGTCTTTCGCTTTAAGCCAGATTTCCTTCCTAAGGGGGTTTCTGCTTTCCATCTCAATCAGGATATTGTTCTTCCTTCCTTGTGTCCTAAGCCTAGCAATGACAAGGAGAGGGTTTTGCACAATTTGGATGTGGTTCGCTGTGTTAAGTACTATTTGGTGACTACTTCTTCTTTCCACAAGACGGATGCCTTTTTCGTGGTGCCCTGTGGGCCCAGGAAAGGTTTGGCGCCCGCCAAGTCTACCATTAGCAAATGGATTTGTTAGGCCATTGTTGGGGCCTATTCTGCTAAGGGGAGAACTCCCCCTTTTAGGATCACTGCGCATTCTACTCGTGCTGTTAGTGCGTCCTTGGGCTTTTCAGCACCAGGCTTCTGTTGAACAAGTTTGTAAGGCTGCTGCTTGGGCTTCCGGTCATACTTTTTCCAAGTTTTACAAGGTTGATGTGCGGGCTTCAGCGGATGCTGTTTTTGGCCGCAAGGTTCTGCAAGCTGCTGTGGTTTAAGTTGGTGCGTTCTTTACTGTTTATGGTTCCCACCCATGACGGGCACTGCTATTGGATGTCCCAAATGTCATGAAGAATTGAAGCAGAGTGTATGTCACACTTGGAATAATACCGTTTTGTGATTACTCACCTTTAAAATGGATATTATAAGTGTGACATACACTCCGCTTCACCCACCCTGTTTGGTATTCTGGATCCTTTATATGGTGAACCATTGTTTCTTGGTTGTTAGTATTGTTATATTTGGTTCTTCCTGGTCCCCTTACTGCTATCCTACACTGGGGAATTGGTGGGAGGTCCCAAGTATTTATGGACTGGGAGGACACCCAAATGTCATGAAGAATTGAAGCGGAGTGTATGTCACACTTATAATATCCGTTTTAAAGGTGAGTAATCACAAAACAGTATTTTTGCCATTCTGTGTTTTTGTGGCTCCATAATAAGGAATCCTAGTTACAGTTAAGTAGAAATTAATATGATCACGGTTTCCAAGGTGTCCCCCTGACCGTACCTATTATTTTGTCTGGTTAGTATTAAGTCCAAAATGGCTGGCCTCCTAGTTGGAGCCATGCACTTGTTGGGAAAGTAGCCATATTTTTTTATTGATAGAAAAGAGATTTCTGGGATCCACTTTTAGCTTCCTAATCTATATCTGGATAGTTAAAATCCCCCAAATTAACTACCTCATTTAAATTAGCGACTTTATCTATTTGCCTTATCAGTAGGTTTTCCCTGCTCTCTCTAGCAGATGGGCACCCCTGAAGAGCATGCCCACGGGGTAAAGGAAACTGTGGCCCTTTGGGGGTAGTTCTACTATTACTATGTTTGGTATGCTGCCAACTGCTACATGAGAAAACTATTACTAGTACTATGTACAATCTGTCTGAATGATATCCTGAGTCCTTTTGTTTTTATATGCATCAGCCATTTGAAAATGGGTTATCTTCTCACTAACTGCATTTCAGGGTATATATGGAGAATCTAAAGGGGGAAAAATGCTAGTTGATGAAAGGAGGGGTTTTTGCATAACAACATTTTTTTCAACCAGGGATATCTGCTCAACTTCAATGGCCTGTCCCCTGAACTAGCTTGTGCTGGAATAATGGCTTATTGCTATTGCAATTATTTTGATGTGTGTATATTCCTTTACGCATCATGCGATATTTAGTGTGGTTAATGCTGCTGCTCCCCATCCCCCAGGCATTGGAATGGAGCAGATCATGTCTGTAAAAGTGGAATGATACACCCACAAACCTGCCACCCCTGGATTTTATTACTTAGCAGAAGAAAAGCACAAGCTTGGCAGGATTTTTATTAGTTGGCATATAAAGAACTCCTCTTCATTATCTAGCGTATTTATGTAGATATTTAATACTTGGTGATTTGGGATAGAGTTTCTTTGAAAGTCCCCATTTTACTGTGCTGCCTAGTGGTGGTGGTGGTAGTGATGGTTGTGGTGTTGGGGGGGTAGCATTTGGTGAGTATTATTTTTTGCCTGTATAGTCCTATTTAGTGTAGAGCATATCCTATGTCCTCATATCCTAAGTAATGTCAAGCAGTAGTGGCTCTATGCAGGTTCTAACACTAGGTATTATTGAGAATGGGGCTTGACGTTTGGAAAAAAAGTGGTGGAAGGAGTGAAGATCTTTCTCTTCAATACCATAAATAAATCTGTACTGAACATCCCTAAAGTATAATGTTTTTCACTATATCCAGTCCAGGTCGTCCCAGAAGTAATGACAGTTGGGTAATCCACCGCTAGGTGGCGCCTGACTGCAGGATCAAAAGCTGTCGCTCCTCCCGACCTCCCATAAAACAGGTTTCTCTCTAGGATTCCCCAGTGTTCTTCCTGCAGTCTGCTGCATAAGGATCATATGGATACTTTCTCCTGGAATACTGCAGCTGAGCGGGGCCTCCTAGCCCGTCGGCCGCTGCATCCTTATTGCCACCGTTCCCGTTGGACCCACTACTGCTTCCCAGCTTCGGCTGACCGGGACGGTGAAGGTAGGGTGAACGCCGGGGTCAGGCGTTGGCAGAGCTAGGCTCTGGGCCGCAGACCCTGCCCAAAGGGTAGCAGGCCATAGGCTGATGGTGAGCCTATTTAGGGGGGGGGGACCACTATATGCCCACGGGGCTTATGTCCTCCCTGCCCCACAAGCTTTATTGTTGTATTGTGCTGGTGTTTATTGACTGGACTTGCTGTCCCTTGCGTGCTGGTGTGTTTTTTACTGACTTATTACCTCACATATTTACCCTCCTGTGTTTTTTACAGATTTTTTACCTCACATGCTCACCCTCGTCGCTCCGCTCTCTCCCCTCTCCTTCATGCTACCGCGCTGTGAGAGGGGGGGGAAAGGACGTCGGCGCTGCACGGGCGGTGTATGTCTGGGGCTGTGGGCCCCGCCGCCGGGTGTGCGCGTGCTGGCCGGCCCGGGCTGACGATTCTGCTGGGCTCTTCGTGGGCCGCCTGATGTTGCGGGGCCCTCCCCCATCTTGGGGACGGGCACAATTTTCGTGCCGCCGGGGGTGGCGGGGCCGCACGATGACGCTTTTCGCGTCACAGTCCTGCGGCCCGCCCTTCGAGGAACGTGTGCTGCTGGCTGATCCACGCCATCTTCTCCTCCTGCACGCTGCTGTCGTCTCTGTCGGCCCTTTGAGCGGTGTGGTGAGTCCCTCTCGACATATTGTCTTTTATGCGCTGGGCATGTGCTGTGGGATGCTTATGTTTATTTTGTGTCTTCCAGATGGGCCCCTTGATATTAAGGGTTGTGGTTCCTCTCGGCCTCCGGACACCCCCCCCCCCGCTCCCGCCGCCCCTCTCTCTCCAAGCCCTCTCCCTGTAAAGAGGGATCACTTAAGAGGGATCATTTCTTGCAGGCTGGCCAGGTTGGGTCGTTAGTGCCTTGTACCTGTTAACATAACTCAAATCACCATAATGGAGGCTTCTGGGGATAGTGAGCTTGGGACCCCATCTGGGCGGTTTAAGCTCTGCCCCATGTGCGGTGCTAGCCCTCTGGGTGGACTCAGCACGGTTTGTGTCACTTGCTCCAGAAGTGTTATCTCGGAGCATGATCGGGCGGGCGTATCTGCCCCTAGCCCGTTATTGCCTGCGGCCTCTCCAGAACCCATGCTACTGCACTCAGCCAGTAGGGGGTCCCAATCTGATTGGCTTATCGGGTGGCCAGCCTTGAGAGACGGATCTCTCGCTCGGCTCCTAAGAAGGCCACAAGTAATTGGCGGCATATTGAGCCGGTCTATTCTGATAATGATGGAGATGATGATGATGATGATGATCTCTTTGGAGGTGTTGGCCTTGATAGTGGACCCGGTTCTTCCTCGGATGAGGATACATGGCTCCCTGATGATACGGAGCGGTTGCTCACTGCGATCTTTGAGATGCTGCACATTGTCCCTCCTAGAGTGGCTAAGAGGAAGCAGGGTGGATTGTTTCGGCCTGAGAGACAGAGACGAGTCTTTCCTGAGCAGGCCCTTTTTTTCTAACATGATTTTCAAGGAATGGGAAAGGCCTAACAAGTTACCATCGGTGCCTAAGGGCCTGGACAGGCGGTATTCCTTTCCGGGGTAGCTGGTCTGGCTATGGTCCCCATGTCGGGTCTGTCCAACACTACAGTCATGCCTTCACCCGAAACTGCTACCCTACGTGATCCAGCTGACAAGCGCATGGATCAGTTGCTCTGTCATGCCGGCCAAGAAGGCACTTACTAGTATCCCCTTTGTGAGTCACAGGCGGTTTGGGGAGAGTCTGGACCTCCTGGTCAAGAACGGAAGACTCCCTCAGCGACGAAAGTCTGCGCGGCCCTTTCGGGTTTCATCTGCCTATCGCTCCTTCGAGGAGGAAGAGGCTCTTCATTTTCAGGTGCTCGCAGAGATTCCTGGTGACGAGGTAGGTCCCGCGGCCGCCCCAATCTCTCCTGAGGGGACCCCCTCACCGATCCGGGACTTCTTGACCACGGTGGACATCAAGGATGCTTATCTGCAGATCCCTATATTCCAGGGGCATCAGAAGTTCCTGAGGTTTGCGCTGGAGGATCAGCACTACCAGTTTGTGGCGTTGCCATTTGGGATATCCTCAGACCCCGTGTGTTCACCAAGGTGCTGGCGGACATCAGGCTATCCTGAGTATCCAGGGCATTCGCGTGCTGCCTTATCTGGATGATTTACTGATTGCAGCTCAGTCTCTTCTTCAGGCCGAGCGCGACACCCGGACCGTGTTGTCCACTCTCGAGGATTTCGGTTGGGTAGTCAATTATCCCAAGTCTTCAATCACTCCCTTGATGGTTGGGTTTTTTCTGGGCATGGCGTTGGACACCTCTCTGGCCAGGATATTCCTGCCACAGCAGAAGGTGGTGGGTCTTCAGACGCAGGTGCAGGCCTTGCTGTCTTGTCAGCAACCATCTGTCCGTCTGGGGATGAAACTGTGGGCCTGATGGTGCCATGCTTCGAGGCAGTGCCCTTTGCTCAGTTCCACTTGAGACCTCTTCAGTTGAATCTGTTGACCGGTTGGGATCGGACGCAGGAGTCACTGGAACGGGAGTTTTCACTGTCTCCCCCGGCCAGGCAGTCCCTTTTGTGGTGGTTGGACTACAGAAATCTGCTGGTAGGTAAGTCATTTCTGCCTCCACGGTGGGAGATTGTCACCACGGACGCCAGCCTGACCGGCTGGGGAGGCTTTTGGCTGACTCAGAAGATCCAGGGTCAGTGGGGGCCACAGGAGGCCCACTTACCTATAAATATCTTGGAGTTGAGAGCGATTTGGTGGTGCTTCTTCACTTGACTCCCCATCTAAGGGGTCGTGCGATTCAGGTTCTCTCGGACAATCAGACGGTGGTCGCCTACATAAATCACCGAGGCGGGACTCGGAGCAAGCAAGCCCTCAAGGAGTTGACCCAGATTCTGACTTGGGCAGAGGAGAAGGTTCCCTGCATCTCGGCGGTTTATATTCCTGGGATAGAGACCCAGGAGGCAGACTCCCTGAGCAGGAGCGCCTTGCGTCTGGGGAAATGTTCTATCAGCAACAAGATTTTTCACGCTCTTGTCTCCGCTGGGGTCAGCCGGGCGTGGGCCTATTTGCATCCAGACACAATCACAAGCTCCCGATATTCGTCTCCCTGTCGAGAGATCCTCTGGCCTTTGCCACAGATGCTCTGGCAATTCCTTGGGCGGAGTTCAGGCTCCTTTATGCGTTCCCTCCGTTTCCACTCCTGTGCCGAGTGCTGCGCAAGATAGCCCACGGTTGTTCAGACCATGATTCAGACGCGGAAGAAGTTTTCTTCCATGATATATTAGAGTTTAGCATGCCTACATTGCTTGGTGTGAATCCAGGAGCCTTCCTTGTCGCACTTTTCCTATCTCTAGGATTTTGGAGTTTTTTACAACACGGCTTAGACTTGGGTCTCCAGCTGAGCACCCTCAGGTCTCTGCCTTAGCCATATTCTTCCAGAGATCCATTGCCATTCATAGACTGATCAAGACTTTCTTCCAAGGGGTTACCCATGTACGCCCACCGCATAAGCCTGTATTACCCGTGTGGGACTTGAATCTGGTGCTTTCTGCTCTCCAGGGTCCCCCCTTTGAGCCCTTGTGCGATGCTGCATTGTCTATTTTGCCCTAAAGGTGGTATTTCTGGTAGCTATCACCTTGGTGCGTCGCGTGTCAGAGCTGGCCGTGATTGGTGTGAAGCCTTCTTACTTTGGACGGCATAGGGATAAGGTGGTGTTTTGCTTAAACCTGATTTTTTTGCTTAAGGTTGTGTCTCCTTTTCACCTTAATGAGGAAATTGTCTTGCCTTCCTTGTGTTCAGCTCCGACTAACTCTAAGGAAAGGACCCTCCATTCCCTGGATGTGGTCAGAGCCATTAAGTACTCCTGGTTGCAACTGAGTCCTTCAGGAAGTCGGATTGTCTTTTTGTCCTCTCCGAGGGGTCTAGGAAGGGCTTGCCTCCGGCCAAGTCCACTCTCAGTAAGTGGATCAGACAGGCAGTGGTGCAAGCATATTCTGCCAGGGGGAAGGAACCCCCTTTTTCATGTTACAGCTCATTCTACTAGAGCTATTGGTGCTTCCTGGGCTTTTCAGCACCAGGCCTCTGTTGAACAAGTTTGTAAGGCCGCAACTTGGTCTTCAGTTCATACCTTTACAAAATTTTTACAAGGTTGATGTTAGGGTCTCAGCTGATGCTGTCTTTGGCCGAAAAGTGCTTCAGGCGGTAGTGAAATGAACTACATGCTGTTTCGCACTGGGGATCCCACCCTAATGGACACTGCTTTTGGATGTCCCAACTGTCATTTACTTCTGGGACGACCTGGACTGGATATAGTGAAAAATATAATTCTGTGAAACTCACCTGTAGAATTGTTTTTGAATATATCCAGTCCAGGTCGTCCCACCCCGCCCTTATTCATTATATCTGGATTGCCTGTTGTGGTGATTACCATTTTTATATTGGACCGTTGTCCTTAGTTTGATGGAGAGAGTACATGCTGAAGCTATGTGAAGTAACATGGTTTCTTGGCCTCCCGGCCTGTCTCTTTTCTTACTGCTGTTTAACCACTGGGGAATCATAGAGAGACACCTGTTTTATGGGAAGCCGGGAGGAGCGACCGCTTTTGATCCTGCAGTCAGGCGCCACCTAGCGGTGGATTACCCAACTGTCATTACTTCTGGGACGACCTGGACTGGATATATTCAAAAACAATTCTACAGGTGAGTTTCACAGAATTGTATTCTCCCCCAACCCCCCCCCCCCCAATACTTACTTACTTACATATAGTCATTCCTCCCAAACTAGTTTTTATATCTGTACATAACTTTAAATACTAACAAATGTTTGTTTGTGTTTTTTTTTCTTTTCCTTGTTTTATTTCAAGTACTCTTGCTTTGATTACGTCTGTGCTCTGGTAGATTCCATTAGATTTTGTTTTTCTAGTCTCTGTGGCCAACAGACAGTATGTATGTTCCTCATACTCTTGCTTGCTTGCCATTGTTTCATTGCTTTTTACTTGTTACTTTTTGGTTGGCCAGTTATTCCATTCATTTAGATTATTCTGTTTTGCTTTTTTTTTTTTCTTTTTTACTGTGGTCATGGTGCATTTATCACAGGTTACTGTGGACACTCTGATGAGAGACAAGATGCCAAAGAAAGGAGGCAGGTGGTGGTTTTCCTGGCGTGGAAGGAATAGTAACAACATTAAAGAGGTAAGAATTCCAATGACTTGCGTTGTAACTAGACTGGTCTCCTCTTACAATCACCCCTGGGGCATCCTAGTTTGGCTTGCCTTACCTATCCAAATATATGGGTCCCATATTTATAGCCAATTCTCATCAGTCCCAGTTTGTAACTGTATTCCCAATACTTCTGAACACCTAAACGCCTACCAATACTAAAGACAGAGCATTATATATAGAAAAAACTGTTCTGTTGGTATATTGCTAGAGATGCCGCTCTATCGATGTCATCACGTTTCCCCAAGCTACCGCTGGCACTTCTTTTTGTAAATGCATTGTGTGGCAGCCGTCATATTCTGTTTTAAAATCTTCTCTAGAAAAAATTACATTTAGCGATGAGATGTAGATGTTCTCGTCTACATACACTTTAATAACCGGTGAACCAATCTATTTCAGGAGTCGAAGACAGAAAATGGCCTGAGTGGGAATGGACTTTATACTAATGATCAAGCTGCTGGCTCCAGCCTAGAAAAGAGGTCAGTAATCGCTTACATGGTTAATACAAGTGCAATACAGGGAATAAAGGTTTCACGTACACCAATTTAGCAGTTTTTTTTAAAGAGGACCAAAAATCATAAACTGAGTTGGCCTTTAGAGACATGCCAATTTGAGATGACCCCCAGTCTGTGGTTTACCCCATAAACGCACTTCGATCCTTGACCACACGGCTGTGGCTAGGCTTAGCCATGCTTCCAAGACCCCAACTGTTTCTCCACCACCTGTTGGCAGACAAGTCGCATGGATGCTGCCAGTAACTTGTGCGGTGGGATTAAGGCAAGTAAGTAAACGAATGGAAAGTAAATGAACACATACCCAGGATGGATGCACTGCTCCCTTATTTATTTCCAACAACGTGACATCAATCATCATCAGGGTGATATCAACCTGTGTTGTCACATTGCTGGAAATAACTAAGAGACCGGTGCCTGAAATCGCATCCTCCCTGGTTATGTTTACTTTCTATTTGTTTGCATACGATATCCCTAAATTACTTGTAAGAGATATAGCTTTAGTAACACACATCACACTCTGACCACCCCTATCTTACTAGCTCTGTGTCTGGGATCAAGGCAAGTATACATGGAAACCAGAATTCCCCTAACAGGATGATGTATCCCGGACTAGAGATTGCTTATCACCCTGCTAAGAATCCTTACTTTCACACTGTGCACTTATGTCATCACATATGCCTTTTTTGCAAAGCTTTGGTAAATGGTAATTTCTGTCTTGGCCAGTTATAAACTGGAGTATGTGTACCCAGGTTGAAAAACAAAAGAAATAGACAAGACAAGAAAAATAAACACTTATAGTGGACCAACACCCGACTAACGGGTGTTGGTCAACTAAAGGCCGCATTAAAACAGGCATGAGGGAGGGTCATCCAGAATGATGGACCCCCCGCGCATTGCCCCCTAGAATGCCCAATACTATTACCTGTTAATCAATCCTGCCCCACGATTGGTGGCAGGGTGGTCTTCTCTTCCAGTGACAAGAGAGCAGACTTCCTTGTGGTTGGAGGGCACCATGTGATCCCGGGGCTGGTTTGACAGTATGCTTAGCTCATCAGCGTGCGGAAGCCATTTGCTTTCAGTATCGAAGCTGCTGGCAGAGGGCATTCAACTTCCAAGACACTGGCTATCTCGAGGAACTCCTCACTAGTTTACAATACAGGTTTCCTTTTCCTCCGTGGACAGTGGCTTTTCAAGATACAATGATTACACCTGACCGTCCATAGCCAATCTATCCTTAGCTGGTGGACATTGTTCATGTGATTTTTCTGTTTCTTGTAGAATAAAAGATGAGTCTTCGTCCAGTGATGAGGATCCCAGGGTGGCCAAGCAGAATATAGGCTCTCTCCAGTCTAACCAGAACCACCTTTCATCGTCGGGTATCACATACAAGAAGACGCTGCGACTGACCTCTGACCAGCTTGTGAGTTTAATATCCTAAAATTATATCTTCCTATGGGCCCATTATCTATGGTGTTTCTAACTTCCATACAGTGCAAATGTTCCCTTATATATCTCCTGTGTTTTGGCATTAAATAACTGTTATACATAATCCTTTAATAATCCACACATGCATTGTAGTTTGTGAAAAGCTCAACCTAATTTCATTTTATCTTCCAGAAAAGTCTGAAGCTGAAAAGTGGCCCTAATGATGTTGTGTTCAGTGTGACGACTCAATACCAGGGAACATGTCGCTGTGAGGGCACCATTTACCTGTGGAACTGGGATGATAAAGTCGTCATTTCTGATATTGATGGCACCATTACCAGGTGAACTCATGTGAACTAGGGCAATGGCTACTTTCTTGCCCATACTTTTATCTAGTACTCTAGATCTGTGGTTGTCAAACTTTTTATTCATGTACCCCCTGTACCCAATAGAGAACCCCCAAAGAGGGAATCAAATATGAATTTGACCAAAATAAGTAGGCCACGGGCCTCATAGCACTTTTAAAGCAAAAAGCAATAATGTTTTACAGGTAAAAAATGTAATAGACCTATCGGGTACCTATTGTTGGTGCACCACAAACATCCCTGCATCTCCCCTGCACATACTGCAGTGCCCAACACAAAGAATAGCATCACCCTTCGCAGTGGGAGGAGCTATGCAAACCCTCTCTTTACAATTCTGAGCAATCCAAGGCACTCAGAGCCGCTGAGTGTGCAATGCAAGGATTAGCTTTAAATGTACACAGCCAAACATGTTTTGAGCTTTAGGCTCTCATCAGCACTAAGCTGGATGCATTTGGCTGTATGGGGGGTGAGACTTGGTTAGCAGAAACTCTAATGTAGCTATAGGGAAATGGTGAACAATTCACCCATCTGCTTGCTTTGTCATTTAAGTATATGTATCAAAATGCACAAATGTGCTCTAAAGTGGACCAAAAACGCAGGTCGGCCGGGAATCTATAAGAATCCCAGGCCCCGGAACATCCAAATTGGGATGCCCGACTGTGTGAAACCCCCCCAGATCGCCCCATTCACTTACCTTGTTTCCCAGTCCAACGGTGCATGTGGGAGCCGTGGCCACATCCCGCTATACCTCTAGCAGGGCACCTGCCTGCGTCGACCATTCACAAGAGGCTCCCTGTTAGAGGGAAGCGGAGGATGCAGCCGTCGGGGTACTCAGTGCCGTTGCTCTAAAACGCGCTGTGGGACCGGAAAGAGGTGAGTTGGTCTAGGCATCCTGGGGGGTTTCACACAGCGGGGGATCCCCGATCGGGGTGCCCCCCGAGAAAGGACCAAAACCCAGGATAGTCAAAATCCTGGGTTTTGGTCCACTTTAACCCCCCTGCAAACCACGGTTTCTTACCTTAATCCGTGCTTA